>JAWWEV010000043.1:62944328-63014983 GCA_035583235.1 Hafferia zeledoni | reverse complement strand
TTGAACCTTCCATGCATTAAAATCAGTTTCTTTATCTCTCTCCTTCTTCCATTCTTCCATGTTCATGTAGACGCCACCTCCAACAAAGGGGTAGAAACATTCAGTGAAAATGGAGCAATTAAACAAAAGTGACAGGAGTATGAGCATATGTAGGCAAGTGGTGAAAAGGTACCTTGTGTAAGCACCTTGTACAGTGAAGCTGCTCAATATATTGCTCAATACATTGCTGAACACATTAAAAGAGAAAAAGCTTCTTTTAGGTACCCATCTCAGAGCAGAAACTTGAATTTAGGAATCCCTGTGCCAGGCAAATGCCCTGAGGTTGGGAAATGGCTCATCTCCCTCTTTTGTCTCAGAGCTGCTGCAGTTGTACATAAAACTTTTGAATGTGGCAAGACAGAAGGGCTACAATGGTGACAACAAAATACTTTAAAGCAAGCTGTTTATTATGCTCATATTGTGAGAGATTTAGCACAAAGCATCATATTTGCCTACTGAAAGACCACCTGCAAGAGCCATTTGATCTAGAGGCTGGATCTGGTCTCTATCTCCGAAGGAATTCTTCATACTGATATTCTGATTAGGATTTTTTTTCATAGCCTGATCTTCAGCTGAGGTGCTGTTTTATTTTCTAGTTTTATGCAAAAGGAATTCTCTAGCTATTACATAAAAGAGTTTCTAATTTGTCATGGAGTGATGAGCATTAGAAATAATTCTTACCTCCCAAATTCCCACAGATCTGGTTCTGCCCTTATCCCCAGGGTTGTGAGAGTGTGCATGTTTATTTGGTAGGTTTGGGAGATTTTCTTCTGTTGTAGTGCCTACAGAAGTGAAAACAGCAGTGCCAAAAAGCTTATGGAGGGCTGTCTTGCTGTTGCAATATGAGAATTTTTCTGATATGTTAAATATGAGCCTTTTTATTGCTTACTCAGTTTTGACTACGAAGTTCGTTTTCATTCTCCCAGCCTGGAATTTTGCTACATTCATGTGACCTTGATGTTTGCAAGAGGCCATTACTTTTTCTCCAAATACAGCAGAAAAGAAAGAGAAAACCAAAGCATGTTAATCAGAATCAGAATCATGGAATATTCTAAGTTGAAAGCAACCCACAGGGCTGAGTGCAGCTCTTAAGTTAATGGCCTATACAGGAATCAAACCCCCAGCCTTGGTGTTATTCCTATCATGCTCTTACCAACTTAGCTAATCTGAATTGCACAGTAACAGTGCTCTTAACTTCTGAAACCATCCTTTAATAAGAGCCAGGTCCAAGTACTGTGAACTCCTGGAAGCTGACAGACAGCACCAATATAATACTTAGACCACCGCAGTTCATGTGTCTCCTAGGTGGTAATGCTCAGGGATTTTTTTAATATTCTGCTGTTCTTGCCATAGTGCTGGTGCAGCTCAGTAACAATGGGCAGGTTTGGTAGCAAAGGCTTTGTGTAGTGTTTCATCCCTGCGTAAGTCAGAGCACTTTGCTCCTCCAGCATGAACGAGGTCTGTGCTGCTCTTGTTCAGCACTTTACAGATGGGGCTGGCCTGGGGAATCGATTCTAGCTGTTGGATCTCAGAATCAAGAACTACTGGAAATGAACATGAGCTTTTTTTTTTTTTTTGTCCTACTGTATATGTGGCTATTTGATTTCTCAAGTTTCCTTACATGTTTGGATGCCCTAATATTGCTAATGAGTCCTCGTGTGCAACTGCTTGGTAAATACCAATCTTAATGCTTGGGACTTAGAAGCTTTGTTCAGTAGCCACGAAGGCAGAATAAATGCATAGGGCTTTGTGTATCTGGTTGCTTGGGCAAGTTGCCTTATTTAGCAAATGCAAAGATATTAAATTTCTTTTCAGATGATTAAGAAAGAGCTTCTTCATCTTTTACTGCATGACTTGCTCAGTTTATGGTGCATAAGATGTTTACTATAGTAACAGAAAAATGGCACCTTCTCTATCTCCTTCTCTTCTCCTTTGTAACAGATGTTTCTTCAGAAGGACTTGCTGATCACCTGTGTCTCCAACAGCACCTAACAACATTTCATTAAAAAAAAGTAATATATATGCTCGCCTTTATTTTGTTAAGTTTTGATTTCTAAAGGTAACAGCTAGTGTTAGGTTTCTCCGACTGCTCCTTCTGTTTCTTGTTTTCAATTGAAACAGTGTGCTGTGTCAGCAAAACCACAGCTCGCTGCTACGCTCTCTTTTGTGTAGCAGTTGTTTGACACATGAAACTCGCAGCTGCTCTTAAAGGATCCTGCAAATCAACCGTATTAAAGATACAAAACACAGAGGGGTTCTTTTTCACGACAGTGGGAAGCTTTCTTAACTACATTTAGTTCAGGGGTAAACCTTTACTACCATAATTAAAAAGGGGAGTGAAATAAGAGAATGTGTTACATACAACAGGATTGTCAACACTGAAAAGATGGGATGAGATGGGATCAGAAGAGCCTGTGGAGGGGTTATAGGCTCGGTTCCTCCAACAATTGTCCTGACACCTGAGCTGTAGCTGCATGCACCTTTTGAGAGTAAGCGACAGTGTTCTCTGCCTGCTGTCACCACAGATATTTGGGTTGTGTTCAGCTCATATGCGTGATTGCCGCCAGTGTGAGAGCCTTTGGGAAGAGTGTGATGATGCTGAAAACAGTCTTTCATCCCTTGGGGCACTGCTGTTTTTCAGTGATGTTGCACAGGACCTGTGAGCCTGCATGGTCCATAAGCAGTGCAATCTGTGCAATGCCCTGGATCTGAAAGACTGAAATAGAACCTAGCAATCAGCACTTGAAAAATTATTTTGCTTGGGGTTTTTTTTCTCCAAAAATTTATCCAAACCCGGAAAAGGTAGCTTTCAATGATTTTGGCAATTTTGGGAGGGGAATTGTTGTGTTTATCTGAGGAGAAAGAAAAGACCCCAAAAGGTGAGAGAGGCAGGGTCTTTTTGAGGCATAAAATGCAGCTTTTTACACTTGAGTTTCTGTGAGGAAAACTCACCATGGTTTAAGTTAGTGCTGTCCAATCTGTGCTTCAACAATCTGTGGGCAGTGATGGGAGGCAACATGGCCTGTGGAGAGGAAGTAACCCTGAGATCATTTTCCAGAGGAGAAAAGGCAAATCAGGAGCATGGGTACCAGGGAGTCAAACTACCACTAGGAAGTCATGGCTGCCCATTCGCACTGTGAAAGCTTCTCACTGTAGCAGTAGCCAGATTTTTCCTCTGTGCTTAGATCTGGACCAGACTAAGACAGATGATGAGAGCTTCCCATAGCCCAAAAGGAGAAAAGCTGCAGAGTCCTCAAAACTTACTAAGAACTTGACTATTGCCAAACTGTTTTATCCTGCAGATTCACAGGTTTCATTGCATTTGTGGGCAGTGGGCTAGAGCTTCAAAGCAACCACTGTGTCATGTTGCCAGAACCACAGATGTGTCCCCTCACAGAGGCAAATGGGCTTAAGGTAAGCATCCTTCCTTAAGCAATTCCAAATCAATGTGAAAGTTTTGATAAATATTACAGACTTCAAATGAAAATGGGAGAATGCAGAGAATTCATTACTATATTGTGCATTGTTTTTAGCAAGTGCTCCACCTCCCAGAATTAAAGCCTAAAGAGGACAAAAACCTTGTGCTGTGTTTCTTCAGAACACTGAAAAATGTTAAAGATCCATACTGAATTTTTTAAAATTTGTATGAGAGTTAGTTAGTCCCTGTTCTACTGATCTTCCACTGGAGAAGATATTCTGTTGTTTCAGTTATTTTATGGTCTGGAGCTATAATTTTGATAAATATTTACTGATCCAGTATTTTATTAGAGACCTTAAGGGGTTTAGTCCCTCAGTCTCCCAGCAGCCTCTCATTTTAATGTGCATGGAACATTCATCTGTCATCAGAAGTGTATAAAGTAGTTTGTTAATTTGTAGCAGAAGATTTTTGTCAACCTGACATATTTAATTTGGCTCTGTCATATGAATGATGCCAACCATCCAGCATTCAGTTGGAAAATCCTGCTGAAGGTCTGTTTCTTGAGTGGAGCTTGCAAGAATGGCATGTATGGCTTTGTGTCAGGCAAGGTTTAGGTTAGATACTATGGAAAGATTCTTCACCCAGAGGGTGGCTGGGCACTGGAACAGGCTCCGCAGGGAAGTGGTCACAGCACCACACCTGACAGCGTTCAAGAAGTGTCTGGACAATACTTCCAGACACATAATGGGATTCTTGGAGCTGCTCTGTGCAGGACCAAAGGGCTGGACTTTGATGATCCTTGTGGGCCGCTCCCAGCTCAGGATATTCTATGATTCTAAGTACTCAGTAAAGCCAAGATGTTCTTAGAAAGGACTTTATACTTGCAAGGGAAAGAGGGAAAATGGTGTAGCCCCCTCATGAGATCCCAGCAAAGGTTCTCTCCCAGTAGTACGAGCAGCAACAACCCAGGGGCAGGAGGAATAGATGTGTCTGGGCAGATCCCAAAGGACTGACAACATTTATACACTGGAAATGCAAAATACAGTGATTTAGGGCTACACCATCTTCCACACAAAGGTCCAAGGGTAGCCTAAGAAATGCCTTTGAGATATTTCAGTCAGTGGCAACAGGCCCCATTGGCCTGGAAGGCACTGAATGTCTGGAACATGAAGAACTAAAAATAGGACTAGATCCCCTAAATCATCAGAGCTCCATGGAATGTGTCAATGTTAATGTTGTCATTAGGAAGGCTGAGGGGAGCTTGTGGATTAGTCTGAGTTGATGCACATGTCAGGTCAGGGTTGGTGACATGACAGCTCCAGGTTTGATAGGGACTCTGAAAATAGCTGCTTGCTCTTTTTTCCAGAAAGATCTGAAAGGAGTCTGCCTTCCTATACTGGACAGGCTTGGAAATCAGGTTTCAAAGCTGAAGCAGTCCCTTAAAACAGCAATTTCGTTGTGTGTTGGGATATAAAAGTTGCAAATTCTGGCTACTTTTTCCAATTAGAACAGCGTAGTGATGTTTTTTTCTGTTTCTCACTGATGGAATTGCAGAATGAATGATCAATATGCAGGTTTGGCTTCATCCAGAAGTGATGCAAATCAGCACCTTTTCCTTTGTCTTCAGTGGCCTTTTATCTGGCCATTAGTACTTTTTGGGAAATGACATACAAATTAAATGATTCATACAAATGAACACACAATTAAATGTTTAGATTGGCTTTGGTGCACTAGTATCTAAAGTAACTATGCAAATCATGAACAAGATATTCAACTGGAATATCAACAGGTAAACAATTTGCAAATCTGAAAATATTTGGTGAAAACATTTGTGATTAAATTTGAATAATTTATAAGCTGGGTGCTTTCCCAGTCTGTCCACAGTTATCAAGTAGAAATACAGGTGAAATTAATCAAATATATTGGTAACTGCAGGTTATTCTTTTGATAATTTTAAATGAGACCAGCCACTGTTGAGTGCTTTTGTTTAGTGATAGAAAAAATTGCAGGAGCCCTCCAGTGGTCAAAATACATGTCTCCAGTTAAGTCATATTCCTTTTAACGCTTTTTAGCTGACAAAAATCTTTATTCTTGTTACTGTATAAATTGCAAGCTATTTTAAAGGATATTTTAAAATTATTACCACTTCTGTCATCCTGCAAGGCAATTGTTTTGAAAATTTCAACATCAAAATCAAGAAAAGCCATCAGCACCAAAACAAAATAAATTAATCAAAGCCAGAAAAAGAGATTACCTGAATCCCCAGTGTTGTGTGCTACACATCCTACCTGAGTATGAAAGGAATCTAACATAAGAGTAATAAGCTCCAGGTTACGTTCTCCATAGGCATGTGTGTCCCAGTGCAATGAGGTCTTCATCCATGCCTGCAGACCTCAGACATTGCACAAAGCAAATAACTACTGATAACAGTACCTTGGCATATATTTGACAACAAAGTGAATGACCCTTTGGCACTGTGACTGTGAACTGGTGCTCTGATGGTTCTGTGGGAATAAGGACTGGGTTTGGTCAGTAGTTAATACATTTTTACACTTCTCCATTACTCAGTGTTTTTTAAGCCATAAAAAGAGAGAGGGGGAAAAAAAAAGACACCACAGCAAATTGTGGGTATCATGGCTATAAAATGAGACTGTAAAAAATTATTTCCTACTCCTATTAACAAACTGCTTGGTTTCAGAATTCAGAACTCCCATGGTGATGATCTATATCAGCACTGTATGAGGGTTATTACTTTATTCTCACTGAAGCAGTCTGACACCTAACACACATGTGAGGTAAGTAACTGGCACAGACATTGCAGCACAGAATGCATATAAACATCATTTTGCTTAGGGTGGATAAGAAGAAGCAAAGAGGAAACGTTGCTCTCCTGCTCATATATGGCTGATTCCCAAAGCATGATAAGGCAGTCTCTTCTGGCACTCATCAGCACTGTGAGGGCACAAGTCAGCCTCAGTTTTGAAGCCTCCTTCCTGCCTGCCTTTGAGCATGGCTGGTCTGCTTGATGACCATGCCCTGGTTTGGGCACTCCTGGAGCTGAGTCCTGAACTGAGCTCTCCACCTGGCCCTCCTCTTGCTGTCTGCTGGGTGGTTCAGTACATACAGACTGGTTAATGGATCGTTGTAGGTGTTTACATACTGGTCCATGGTCAGAGCACTCAGCACCTTGTGCAACCAAATCTTCAGTCTGAGTGTCCTGACATGTAGTGCAGAGTAACTCCATAGCACATTCTCATAACCATTAAGAAGGATGATAATGGCACTGTGTGTCTGATTTATCGTACTGGCATCAGTGTAAAAGATCTTGTTTTCTACATTAAGGTGGAGCTGGGTCTAACACAGCTTTGAGTATCCTTCATTATCAGGAGATAATTGTAAGATTTAGTGTACTTCTGAAAGAAAATTATTCCTCATTGCACTTTTATTTACAGTCTTCTGGAATAAAACCCCCAAGTGCCCTCAGAAATGCTTTATCTACTCCTGAAATACATTGAAATGCATGGTTTGGAATAAAAATATCTGAATCTGCTTTGGTTAAAGATACTGGGTAAGTAGGAGGCAGAATCAGGTGAATGACTTAAACCGAACTAGAGATGAATTTTCCAACTGGATGGGAAAAGACATTAGAAACAGATTGTTTTCTGGACTGCATTTTTTTCTCTACAAAACAGAAATAATTTTCATGTGATCCTGTAAGAGTCTGACTGAGCTGTTCACAGTATTTTAACACTGGACATATTCCCTTCGGCAAGTGCTGTAATATCTCATACAATATTGAATTATTATAAATTTAAAGTAATTTTCAATGTAAAATAGTTAATGGAAGTATGACTAGGGTCATTTTCCCTTTCTGAGGACATATTTAAATGCATAAAATAAGATGTTTGTATTTAGACTAATCAGACATAAAAAGGCTGTCAGCTGTGACATCACAGGCAAACAATTACACGTCCTGAATTCACTATTAAAGATGTGCATAGGAAAACAAGCACTATTTGAGGACTTGGTCTCTTGGTAATGGTGCAGGAATACCCACAAATAGAACAGGTTTGGGATCAGCCCTGCAAGGCTACCAATGAGGGCAAAATTGCTGCAGTCATGATATGTTGCTGCTTAATTAAAATGGTGAGGGAACAAGGGAAGAAGCAACAGTCCTGGGGCAGGATGGCTCTACCCATAGTCTGTGGGGTGCTTAGTAGGGGTCTGTGAGGAACACGTTCTCAGCCCCCATCAAGTCTTTCCACTCATGTTGAGTCTTAGGGAAGCAGTTCCTGTCCCTCAACTGCAGTGAGACACACTGAAGATTGTACAGAAAACAACCACTCAGATCTTTTTATGTCCTTTCAGCAGCTCTTGAATGTTTATGCCTTAGTCAAGTGAATATCTAGTATGTGCATTCTGTCTCTCCTACTGCAGCCAAACATGCAGAGCTGTATTGTTGTCCACCTGCATGCAGCAGGGCTGAGCTTTGCTTTAGTCCATAGCCAGCCACAGGCTCTAGAGTGAGCTAGACTTGTGCTGCTTTAGCAGGTAATACAGGAAAAGAAGCAACAGAGAATGGCAACCCTGTGTCTGCAGCTCACGATCTGCAAAATAACACTGAAAATAACCAAATATCAATGCTATTGCCAGAAACAGCCTTCAGTCTTCACTCTCTCTTTCAAAGTTGCCCAACACTGAAACCCAGAAATAACAGCATGACAGTTTCCTCTGTCTGGTATCACATATTTTGGTATGTGAGCCTGTTCAAATTACTCCTTTCAAACTGAGTGCTTAGCAGGGGCTGTCTAGGTAGGAAATGTGATCGCGTTTGTCACAGAGTCTATCAGCACGTGAATGGAACTGCTAAACTGATTTACAGTGTTTTTGCACAGCTACTCCTGGACATGCAAGGCTGGAATTACAGAACAATTGGAGTGAAGATACCAGTGCAAATTTTTTTATGAAAGGTATGTTCACGTTCTGTTATTAGGCCAATCTAACCACAATAATTTATGAGTGGAAGTTGGTAAAAATTAGTTTCAAAAAGTTAATTACAAGGAAACAACCAAGGAAACTCTGAACTGTGAATGTTTTCCAGCTGAACCACTGTCACTTATGCAGATATTTGTATTAAGAACTTTTTATACCCTCCCTATTTTTCGTATAGGACATGCTCAGAGAGCATATATAGGGGAGATGATGCTCTTCAGACATCTTGAAGGTCTTAGCCTCAAAACAGGCTTAAAACCTCACTTAAGATTATTAAGTTTGCCCTTTTTCTTTTGGTTTGCCATGAAGCAAAGGGGTTTACATGCACTTACAGCAAACAGGCCACTTGTGTTATCTCAGTTTTTACAGATAAGGTTTTTATACCTTCTTCCTGATTCTTTGAGAAGTTTTGTCTGTCTGGAGACTAACCAATCAATTGGAACTTGAACATGAACTCTTCTAGGATGCCCCAGCAGTGGAACAAGATACACATTTTAATTTTTTCTCCTGATATACCTCTGGAGTTGTCACATTCAGAAGTACAGCATTTTCAGTTCCCTGCATTTTTACCCGCATAAAATGACTTCAAGGTACAGCTTACTTTGCAGATGATGGTACTTGCTGCTGTTTATCAGTTTGGTATTTAATTACTTTTTAAGATTTTCAGAGTTACCAAATGATAATAGGTGTCTGTCCCAAGTGTCTTGTACTGTGGGGGTAAAATGACCCTTTCCCTCAGTCTCACTTTTTTTAAAGGCTAAAGGATCTTTTAATGTTGTTATTGTCAGTTATTTCTTGCAACAGCTTTCATTGGAATAATTTGAAAAGCAAAGGCCATTATGGTAAAATAAGAGCTTAGTGAACTTTGCTGATAAACTTATTAATATTTAGAGAATTATAAAAATCTCTCAATCCTTGCTCAATCTCATTTATTGTAACACTTTTTGAGTTTTGCATGAAACTGAATCCACTCTGGAGAACTGAGACACTCGCTTTGGTGCACAATTACCTAACACTCAGGATGGTACAGGTAAGATGAGGATTGTTTCCTTGAGACCTCCTTCATTTTTATATATTGTGTTTACACCTCATTAAAGTGCACCGGCCTATATATCCAATAGAGAACAGCACTGATTCCCTTGATAAACTGCTGGTTTTTCTCCTGGGTTTTAGTCCCTTCTTGTGTCTGATCTCTGCTCATACATGCTGTTAAGTTTTATTCCTCTGGTCGCTCAGTTTGTTTTTATTACACATGTCATGGGTTCCTGAATGAAGGCTGGTCTCAAATAGAACTTGCTTTTGGTTTGGTTGCTTGATTTGGGGACCTAAAAGCTCTTGGATGGTTTATGATTCAATGATTGGGTTTTTATTTTCTCCAATATTACAGACATTTGTGTACATTCTTTCTTTGGCCTGAAGTATACTGATATATTTACACAGATAGTATATCTTGTAAATTCTATCATGGGCAAATTTGGATGAATCTTATAAGATACTGTACATGGATTCGTGCATTTGTGTGTATTTTTGCAACTTCCAGATCACTCAAAAATTTCCAAAAGTTTCCTGGCTATGAGTTTTATTTTTCTGTCAGTGAAAAGAAACATATGAATAGCTGCTGAACCTTCATATCACCACATTGTTGCTACTGGTGAAAGCTCTAAAACAATTAAAGATCTGAAATTAAAGGCAACTGGAAACCTTGCTCAGCTGTCAGTTATATCAGAAGTTGTACTAGCGGTATTTTCTGGGCAATTTCACATAGAAATTTGATTGGGAAGGGTTTTTGTATGGTGATAACAGGCAGGAGCAGTTTGGTGCAGAGGAAGGCAGTGATTCCATAATTCAGGTTGGATCTGTCACTTCCTACATCAAGTAAATGTGAGAAGACAACGGCAGCAGTTGTCAGAGACATGAACAAAGAGGAGCTAGGGCTAGTATTTCTGATGGTGCTTGGTGGGTAGGAAACAATGTCAGGTAAAAGAAAAACACTGCCAGCACTGGTAAAGTCTTTGAAATTAATGACATTAACCTTGAATTTGATGTGGAAAGATAAGATGGGGCAAGGGAGTAAAAAGCTGATCTTCTTTGCTCTGGGCATCATACAAGAACTTCCTGGCTTTGGCCTTGCTAAAACATAAGGTGATGTAAATAAGTGCAATTTCACCATCAAGGAACTTCAGACAAATTTCCTCTCCTCTTCTGCTCATTTTTATTTTTTTTTATGGCCTATTACATGTAAATCTCTGTAATATACACTCTATTGCACATAGTCTGGGCAGATGCAATGCTGGTTTAAGAAAGCTTACTGGAGTCTAGAGATGTCTCCTTGCTCTAAGTGGCCTGATCCTTGTACATCCATTTGAAATTAATGCAGTGTTCAATATTTCCCCTCTTTAAATCTGATCCACACATTTGCATGATTTGTTGAGTAACTTTATATCATTTTCTACTGAATACATTTCTACAACTGTTAAGCTGCATAAACTGTTTCTGAATCCAGTGCAACTGTTGTGCAAATGGGAGCAGAATTTAGACTCTGACAAATATCTGAAGCATAATTTTTATCCTGATCTGATGAGGTTACTGTGAATCTGATTATAATAACACTGAATTACTGGAGTAGTACCCCTGAAAACACATGTTAACTATGCAGGTCCACGGTCACTGTCTTCTATTGTATCCCAGTTTTTTATGCCAAGACTGACAATGCAATTGTAAGACTATGTGGGTATAGTTTTTGTTGTGATTAAACAAACTCTTGCTGGATCTTTTTGACATTCAGCTGTTGCTGAAGATGTTAAAGCAAAAGTAAATGTACTAATCATTGGTAACAAAGCAGCCTAATCCACACTGACCTACAATTTGTTTAGGATCCTTTGGAGCAACAAAGAGATTAAAGTATATAAAAAAAGAAGAGGTAAACAGCGGGTCAGAGATTAGAAGTGAAAAAGGAAAAGGCTGCCTTTGCCCAGACCACACACTGATAGTGGACTTTTGGTCACCGATTGTTAGAAAATGTTTCATGTTTCACTTTCCCTCCCGAACCTTAGAAACAGAAGGTTTGATTGGCACTTGTCATGACTGATAGAGAGACGAAGATGCTTTGGTAAAAGGGAGAGGGAGGCAGCCGTGTCAAAAGCAGAAGTAGTCAAAGGATGATTCCTCCTTTCTGTGGTTTTGTCTCTTTCTGAATTATTCAAATCTGGGTGGCATCTTAGGATAACTGGCATTTTGACACAGCTTAAAGGATTGTCTCACTAACTCTATTGAACTAAGGCTACCATCCCTTTTAGGAAAAATTATAAAGAGGCAGATCTTCTATAATCTGATATGTATACAAACCAAAGGCAGCTTGATGCAGACGTCTTAAATATTTTGAAGGGGGGGCAGCAATTTTATCCATTTTGTGACTGTCTTCTGCATCCATCTGCAAGAATGCTATTTATTGGTTTAAAAAAGCCTTTATTTGATTTTCCTTACAATACCCATAGCTGTTTGCAATGCATCTGGTGGCTACAAATCCAAGTCAGGCCAGCTGGATCAGAATCAACAAACATAGAGAATTTTCTCAGTCGAAAGAAGGTACCTCACCAAGAGGGAATCTCCTCTATTGATGGTCATCCTGATTATGGATTTTTCTTTTAGGGGCAATTTTCTTTCTTTCTTTTCAGAAAGGGACCGTATCCCCTCTTAGTGCTTTGTCTGAACCATGCTGGCTGGAGTAAATGGGCTCCCCAGGGTTAGGAGCTCCTCTGTCATTCTAAGCTGCCATTTTATGCTTTGGGGTCTTCTTCACTTATCCATAACCAAAGCCAAATCCTGCTCACTTTATTCAAAGGAATCACCCACTGAAATAAATAATTGCATAAATTTTGGATTAGAAGGATTAGATGTCCAGTGGCATTCTGTGCTTAACTTCGTAAAATCATTCAGCAAAGCACATGATTCCCACACAGTTACAACCATTGCACTTGGCTGTACTTAGCAGGAAAGATATCGTCTTGGTCCCTGTATCGCTGTGTTTGTTTTGAGCACCTAGCAAGCCAACCATCAGCCTTCATTGTCTGGCTCAGTATTTTTAATACCTAATGAAGAAAATCTTTGGTTATCTGAAAGGAACAGCTACACTGGGCTGACTCCTTACATGTAGTTTCCAGGATGTTTCAGAGGTCCTTTATCTCCACCCAAAAATGGTCACTAAGCTGAAGGCTTCCTAATGGATAGATTGAAGTGTTCAACAAAACCAACTGGATAAACACAACTTTTAATGACAGAACAGTGAAGTCTAGGCAGAATTGTCTGATGGGTTTTTTTCTAGCAGCCAGTTTAGCTCCTAAGATGAATCCTCTAGAATTTTCTGAACAGGACATGCACATTTATTAGTCCAATAACACTGACCAAGATAACTGTACAAAATTTCTGAGGAGACAGCTGAAATGAGAGTACTCACAACACTTCACAAGAGAAGGATGAACACTTAGCTCTTTGAACTATTAACATCTTAATTTTGTTAACTGTTAACCAGGGAACGGTCAAATGACATGCACTCCTAGTCTCTAATACTTTTTTCCCCCAGTTTGAAACAGTTCTGTATCTTTATGTATGATTTACCTTTTTACCTTTTGTCATCTAGTGGTATAAGAACCAGCTGAAGATTCACATGAACAGATAGTTTTTGTAGAAGGCCTGCATGAGACTTTGGTAGATTTCCCAGTCTGGATTACAGAAGCCCCCAAGATGTAGGGCGCTAATAGGAAGAGGAAGAAGAAGAAGAAACACAAGTCTTTCATCATCCTGTGTAGGGCCAGGAGTTGGACTTGACGATTCTGATGGGTCC
Organism: Hafferia zeledoni; assembly: GCA_035583235.1. Lineage (NCBI taxonomy): Eukaryota > Metazoa > Chordata > Aves > Passeriformes > Thamnophilidae > Hafferia > Hafferia zeledoni. Next base: position 63,001,694 of record JAWWEV010000043.1, on the reverse strand, counting down.
CTTCCAACTTAGCATATTCTATGATTTTATGATTCATATTAATTCATAACTTAAGTGGGTTCCCATCTCACCCTGGCATCCCCCTTGCCAAGGTATTGAAAATATGACCATCTCCAGCTTCCAAGATGGTGAGTTTTAATATTTAAGCTTGTACTTGATTTCAGAGATCAAGTGAGAACAGAGTAGCTGCACCATAACAATTAAAATCCTGCCTCCACCATTTTCTGTTATGCTGCTCTACTTCAGATATGATCACAATTATCAAATAACGCTTAATCATCATGAATAACCTTCTGAAGATTATGCCCTCTATAAAGTGATATCTTTCATAACACCAGAAGAGAAACAGGAGGTCTATTTTCAAAAATAAATAATACACTCAAAACCTTAGCAAGCCTTCCTTTTACACAATTGAACTTATTTGTGTCTATGAAATAATTACATTGTCAAGTGCAATTGCCCAGAAGAAATTTAGATTCTGCACCAGTGACATGCAAGAGATTTGTGATATTTTTGCATTTGCAGTTTAAGCTACTCTGCTGCTCCTGGCCCAAGGAGTTTTCAAATGTACTCTTTCATCTGGTTAGAACTGAAAACTTTCTTGTTGATGTCACCATGTGATTGGCAAATATGACTTACACCCTGCAATGTGTAAACCTTCACAGATCCTGTAATTAGGTCTCAGGTTTAAATGAAACAGGAACAAATAAAGCAAAATGCTGAATGACCAGAATATCTTAAATTGGAATTATTTGTCCAGATTGCTGCAATCATTGGCCTTAAAGTACCAGCTATACGATGTGTATTTTGCCCAAACTGTGTCATTAGATTCCTTTTCTGGATCCAGCACGGTAGCATTGAGCCATTAGGTACATCATCCTACCCTTATCAGCCAGCCTGCCCTGTTCCTTGGGACTGGAAAGCGTATTAAGAGGACAGTAATAGTGCCCTTCAGGATGATCGTGTTGTCACCTTTTCCAATCCAATAACGCACTTTGCTGCTGTGTTCCACAAGCAGCAGAAATCCGGGCCCGCTGTGCTCCACTTGCACAAGGTGGTGCCAGGCATGTTTCTTTCTCTTCTGCCATTGAGTTTTCTTCCAGTTCTTTCTACCTATGAAAGTCAGCACAGATACCAGGTCTTCAGGCAGTTATGCTTCATCCTGCATTGCCAGTTCCTGGAAAGAGGCTGAAATGTGCTGGCAAGCTGCAGAGTCACAATGCTGAGTGAAAAGAGAGTTGTTCAAACAACATCTAATGGACTTAATCCCCACTTCCTGCCCTTTCAGGATAACAACCAAGTTTCAAAAGCAGTGCAAACTAATATACAATTCCTAGGAACAGTCTGACAAAGTTAAAACATCCATCAGACTGAAACTGGTGGCAAATAAAAGTCTCTCAAGAATCTAGAAAGGTGAAAGACAAATTTCTTTTGTGAGTGTTTCAATCTACCCAGTGACCTGCAGCCTGGCCATTGCCAGGCATGAAAAAACAGACTGCCCACAGCAGTCCCTGCCCTCCTGGCCTTGGCAGTCTCATTTCCTTGCTGTGTATGCCCAGCCTTGGGTGGCTGTGGAGTTGTTTTGGTGCCTTGCAGGGAAAATTGCATTTAAGTCCTGTAGATGTTTAACTTAAGTGGGAACAAACACACATCCAACTGTGTTTCCTGTTTCGAGTCAATAGATATTTCAGTGGTCAGTCCCAGGTTTATCTTTCTTATGTTTACCTTTTCTGGTAGCAGCTCCTTCATTTGGTTATATCTGTACAAGAAAAAAAACACAGCCCGAACCCCACTGAGTTGTGTTCCCTGTTGCTTCTCTGGAAAATCCCTCCAAAGGCAGTGGGTGGATGACAGGAGACCACTGACTTCATGCCTCCTTTAAATGGGTCAGTTTTGTACTTGCCAGTTTTATGTGTCAGGTCTGTTTTACACTCTTTCTGGTGGCATGGGGACGTTGGAGTCACACCAATTGCTCTGCGTTGCACCTTTTTGGCTCTCTTGACAGAAATGCAACTACATGTGCCAAGTTTGGATCCCATCTGTAGAACTGCAAACCTACTGGAGCCTGTTTTGCTGTTAGTGATCGTAATCGTGTTGCCCGTCGTTTGAGGTGCCAGCATGAATTTGGGCTTTTCTGCCACTACAGGGATACATGTGAGTGTAAATGAGTAGAGGGATTTTTTGCCCCATTGTCAGCCCTGCACATTTTGTCAGTGCTCCTCCTCTGGGCTGGAGTTTCCTCCTGAATTGCTGCTCTCAGCTCCTAACAACTCAAATGGTGGCCCTGGAGCCACTTTTCCCAGCTACACTTGCTGTCTGCAAGATTCACACTGAAAATGCTAACAAAGAAAATTATATCCTATTGTAGAGTCATGCTAGAATAATTTCTGTAGGAAATATGCCTTTAATAAGTGCATTGCAAGAAGTTCCCTTCTCCTTTGTGTTTAGCATAATGAACCTTCAGACAGCAGTTTGAAGAAAGCATAGCAGTTACTGAGCTCCTATTTCTGTGTTTATTTATCCAGCAATTTGCATTAAGCGACAAGTATAATTATCTTTTCTGGATAAACACTAAGCAAACTGAGAGTATTTTAAAAACATAACAGGGCACCCTGCAGGGTTATATTTTTTTAATACTTTACTCAGAAAAGATATTCCCAGATGCCACAGATTCTCCTATTTGGCATTGGTTGGTTTGGCTCGTGTTCCAGGATCCTTTCTGAGCCTTGTCTGCAGGAACATGGCTGCCCTCAGGAGTCATTAGGAAGCCTTATCTAGCAAAGGATTTGAAGGTGTGTTGCTCGATAGTCTGGCTGAATTAGTATTTTCTAACAGTGTAATCGAAGCAAAGCAGCTGGGCCTTGACTCAGTCCCATTGGGAGGAGGATTAAGAAGGTGGAGCCCACAGCAGAGGTGAAAATACCAAGGGAGGGCTGGACGCTGGTCTTTTTCAGGTTTGTATGGACAGCTGGTGCTCCTGGCCCTTTGTGCCTGACCCTGGGAAGTAAACTTCAGGTGTGGAGCTGATGTCTGGAATCCTGACACGTACTGATCAAAGGCTTTTTTCCCTGCTCAGTTTGTTATAGATCATTTTTATGATGCTGAATACAGAACTTTCTCCTTGTGGTTCCTCAGTGCTGTTCTGAGCTTCTAGATGAGAGACAAAATGTATCTGTCCTCTCGCTCCTGACACATGTTCCTCCTCCTAGTAGAGCCCAGCACTGTAAAGCAGTGGTTCCTCTGTGATCTTCTGAGCAATCTGAAGATGCACAGGAGCATCCATCCCTTGAGACCCTGTGTAGCCTCTGCACTGCTGTCTCTGCCCAGGTACACATGGAGGGAGGTCAGCAAAGTGGAGACCTCCTTTGCCTGTGAAACTCTAAATTGGAACTGAGTCTGTTCTAGGCTGTCTCTAGTCAATAGGGACACAACTTGTACTACCCATCTGGAAAAGTACATTTCTCTGCCACAGAGGGAACCTGAAATGTCCTAATTTAGGCTGACTGCTAACATTTAGGTAATAAGAAGTGTCTTCCTCCTTTGGTGGGCTGCAGAGAAGCTGTGCCCGCTGGCTGGCAGCTACTGCTTTGCCCTGGCAGCAATGCTGGTTGGAGCTGTGTGCTCTCTGGCAGAGCAGCAGCGTGAGCTCCTCAGTTTTGGAGGCTTGTAAGGAGACACTGGCAGCTCCTTTCAACAGAATAATAGCAAGTGGAAGTAAGAGGGAGAAACTGTATTTATGCATCAGGCCTTTTCTCTTTCACACCTCCATAGTGAACAGTTGGATGTTGCTTATTTTTGGAATAAACAAAATTCGGTAAACACCATCTGCTTCTGACGAAATGAGCAACACTCGCTAAAACAGAAACAACAATATGCATTAAAATACCTCTGAAAGGACAACAGGCTCCATAAAAATATAGCAAAAGCTGAGGTTTTCTTCAGTGCCAAAAGTGTTGATAGAACAAAATGTTTGCATTAAGTCTAAAATAGAGCTGTACCTAACAGAATCCTAAAATAAAGCAGAAAAGTTAGTATCATTTATTTTCTGCATGAAGTCCAAGTCAGAAATTTAGCAACTGCCTATAAATCTGTTTCCATCATGAGGCATCTGGGACACCATGCAGTAGTTATAACAACATTTGGAGTGCATCTTCACTTCTGTGGTGTCAGGAGCCTGTTCTGCCCTTACATAGAAGAGAAAGCCATTCAGTGTGACAGGCAAATTCCAAGTTGTCACCTCAGATGTTGTGACTTGTCCAGCTTTGGCTTTCTGGAAATTGTGAAAGTCAGTGAATGCCCTGTCCTAATCCTTGCCCTAGTGAAAAAAAGTCACTAAATGAAGACTCTTGAAGCAGCCTCTATATTCATGCTGGGAGGGTGCTTTGATATCTCATCCTCATTCCTACTTATCCATGTGAAGCTGTATTAGAGCTGTTGGCAGTGGGACTGAGCTGAAACTCCATGTTTAGCAGACTATTCATTATGACCCTCAGATCTTTATATCTTTTCTCTCCTTACATCTGGTCACTTCAAAGCTCATATCACTTTCTGGTTTTCAGCTAGCTAAATGATCCCAGTTACTGTGAATCAGCTGCAAAGCTGCTCAATAATAAATCATCCTCCTGAGCAACTGGCCCTCTGTGCTCTTAAGTGACTAGTTTTCCTTCTGCGCTACAGACAAAGATGTTAAATAGGAGTGGTCCACGATACAGCTCAATAAATGTTCTTCATTTGTAATGTCGTTTTTAGACCTGCCAGCCAGTTTTTAACTTACTGAATAAGTAGCATGATAGTTTGGTGCCATTCCAGTGTCTTAATTAAATTTTCATGTGCTACCAAGTGAAATACACAGTACAAGTCCTAAGGCTATTACCTATGTCAACCAACCCGGTAATCTTACCCAGAAAACAAATCAAGTTAGTTTGACAAGATCTATTCTCATAAACCCGTGTTGACTGGCATTAATTCTGTTTCTCTCCTTGCATTCTTTATTAATCAGATCCCTTATCAGCGGCTGCGCTGTTTGGCCTGCCTTTGATGTCAGGCTGACAGGTCTCTAATTCCCTGGGTCGTGCCATTTACCCTTTGAAGCAGTGGCGCAATATTCTCTTTCTTGCCAGCTCTGCTGCTTCTTCCTCAGTGTTTGGGAAATGAGGACCCAAAGAACTGCTTCCATTTCTGTTAAAACTCTTGGTAAGAATTTTCCAGGTTGGCTGATACTGAACTTTTGTGTTTGCTTTTTAATACCCCTGTAAGTCGCTATTACCATGGAAGGCATGTCATAATCACGCTCTGATTTCATTTCCATCACTGAACTCAGGGTAGCAATTTGGTGGTTTTTCAGTCACACCAAAGGCTGTATATTGGGCAGGTCTGCTGTTGCTTGGTTGACATTGTTGGCACTTAAAGCCTTTCTTCTGACTGTCATCAGGTTCATGCCATGGGGAGGAGTTCTCTGATTTCTGATATAGTTTAAATGTTCATTATGTTCACTTACCTCAAAGTACTTTATGAGCTTCAGATGAACAGGCTTACAAAGATATGCTGAACCTAGCCAAGCCTGGCCTAGCCTAAGCTAGCCTAGCCTGGCCTGGCCTAGGCTAGGCTAGGTTAGGATATGATAGGATAGGATAAGATAAGGTAGGCTAAGTTCATCTAGGCAAGGTTAGGATGCTGTTTTCATGCTTAATGCCATACTGTGTGGTTCCCACAGGAGAGCCTGAGCAGTCACATCTTTGCAGGCTCAGCCTGTGGTGGTTGAGCTGTGCCCCTTTGCTGGGGGTGAGCAGTGGCAGTGCTGAGGCTGATGGGCTGTGCTGCTCCCTGACTGAGCCAGGGACCAAACCTGGCTTTCCATGGGGTCCCTGCAGGACACCCATTAGAAATATATTCACAGACTTCAGAAGAAAAAAGGAAGGCCTGTGTATACAATAATGGTGTGGAGGAAACTCTCATGCATTAAAAGGGGACAAAAGAATGATTTCCTCATCTCAGTGGTGTAGGTGGGAGATGTGAGAAAACATGGCATAAATCTCTGCTCACATTCCTCCTGTTTTGATGAGGAATATTTTGGTTTTGTTACATTTAAACATTAAAGATGACATTTTGGGGAAACCAAGAAGACAATGCTTTTTTAGCCAGGTTTCCGCTGTAGATTACCATTTCAAGCTACACTGCATAGAGGAAAGGAACCTGTGTCCTGTAAAGGGTGGTGAAGGGTGGGCAGGGGCCAGGGCCAGGGAAGGGCAGGAAGCACTCGGTGTGCAGTGAGACAGACAGAGCTGTCTGGCATCAGCACACTGGCTCTGTCCAAGCTCCAACACCTTCCCTGGGCCACAGCATACTCTTCATTTGTCACCCCAATGCACCTTTTGTGGCCATCATTTCCCAGTGGAATTACCCAGTGCCTGGAGACGGTAGCTGTACCAGCCTCTTTGCTTGTACTATTATTTCCAGCATACATCTGCAGTAAATCCAGGAGGATTTGCAAGTGGGCTGAGGAACTCTGAGTGACAGGGTGAGCTGATAAGGCCTGAGTCCCACAGAAAAAAAAGGCTTCCCATTTGGTCCTGGAAAGACAGGCACTGCCTTGGAATTGATTTGATTTGATTTGATCAAGTTTTTGCCAGCTGACCCCAAAAGTTCATGCAAGTCAAGAATTAAGCACCCAGATTCTCTTGTGCCCACTAGTAAACCTTCCCACCAGTGCCAAGGATGAGAGTATCTGTTGTGAGTTGGGTTGCCTGTTTGTTTTTATAAAGCAAAACTACTGAAGCTTTTCCTGCTGATGCATTTTTGATGTTAAGAAACTGAAAAGTGTCTAGTGACCCACAAACCTGTGTACAGAGCATATGCAAAGAAAACTTAGTTGCAAAGCCAGGCATCAAACTACAATGCTATTGAAGTTTAATACACTTCTGAAAGGTTAAGACCTAATGGGGTAAAACATATTGACTTTCTGTAAATGCTTGTTCTTGAGCTTGTTCCTAACCAGGAAAGCACAAGACAGGAGCAGCATGAAGCAGAAGGCCTGGCCAACATTATAGGGCCAGACAATTTTGAAAGTCAGAGGGAAATCTTTAGGATGGTGTAAAAAGGTGCAGATCTACTTCTGCTTTGGCAAAAGTGAAGACAAAGTATGGAAGTAAAGCATGTCTGGATTTGGCAGCTGGCTAGCACAGGAAAAAACTGGTGTTGAAAATTCAACCTTTTCAAAAGAATGGGATCTTGAGAGAAGTGCATTTTTTCATAACATGTCATTGCTTCAGGCATATAATATGTTAATGTGTAAGTTTTATCAAGGGCTACAGGTCCTGCGAAATAGATTGTCCTGCCCAACTATTGGGTATGTGGGAGGGCTACACATACACCTTCATCCCACTTTCATCCTACTTTACTGAGAAACTTCTCTTACCTTTGCAATCTTTATCAAAGTGATTGCAATTATTTATTTATCGCTCAGGAAGGCTGATGATATAGAGCTCAATTTTCCCCCCTCTTGGCCTTTCCTACTACATGGCAGAGCTTTAGGAATTGCAGACTGGCTGCCTCTTGCTGTTAAAATAGCATTCACACCCTTATTTGCAAAGACTAGGTAACATTTGTGTAACCTAGGGAGAGGTATCCAAAATAGAAGGGTTTCTGTGTTTATGTATACCAGTGAGAGAGAGAAGAAAGGGGGAGAGGTGCAGAGGAACTAGTTTCAGATCAAAGTCTGAAACTTAAATTTATAAGGTGTATTTCTTTTTAAGGGGGAATAAAGAGTTATTTACAATGTCTCATGGATTCCACACCTGGGAGTTACAGGGCTGTCTGTCGGGGATGCCTGTAAAAGGAGGTGCCCTTTGGACCCCCTTTCCCTAGAAAAAGGTCTCCTGTTTCATATGAAAGTGTTTCTGTGTACCTCAATTTGCTTTTACTTGTGTAGCCCAGGAGTACAAACTTTACAGACTCCTGAACCTATTCTCTGCATTTATCTATTAGTGGTGGTGTATTAAATCTAACTCTGCCCACAGTTCACGGCAAACATTGAAAGCCTGTAAAAGTGTTGGAAAGCCCCATTTAAGAAACATTTTTTTACTGAATGTATGGCCATGTTTTTCTTGCAATAGGGTACATAAAAATAATTTATTTTTGTTAAAAATGCTAACATGGAGTTTTTAAGTCAGTCAAATACAGAGAAGCAAAGAGTCCCCTTGCATTTACAAAATATTGTTGAACTATTGAAAGGGGTTGATTTTTTGGAAGAGATGTGAGTGCCTGTGCTTTTACTTTTGACATCCAATTTATATATTTACACAATATTATTCTGCCCTCTGGTATCATATGAGATGCTTATTTCTGAAAAGCAAGTGTATTAAATAACTGCATGGGCAAATGCAACAAATTGCACAGACTTATTGCTAGGAACCTGAAAGTTCATGTTGACAACCCTGATGTTTTAATAGTCAAGCCTCAATATGAGTTAGTTTTCACTCCAGCAAAGTTTCTTCAACTTCTTGCAAGTGGTATACCAGTTTTAGAGTTTAATTGAGCGCCTGGTTTTTCTTCCCCTACTAGTTTCCTTTCTATCTGTCTCATAAACATCTATGATTGCCCAGTCAACAGCATTACTTAATTGGCTGAAGGTTCTAATCCAGCTTTCCCGAAAGGAGAAGCATCCTAGACAAATTGCCAATTATTCCATTATCTCTATTGACAGCCTGGTGTAGTTTGATGTCCTTCAAAGCTCTGACACAGATATCCTATGGGAGACCATTGTCTCCAGTTAAAGCACAGGGCTGAGGAGCAGTGATTTTCTGTGTCTGTTACTACTGTGTTCTCTGGCTTTAGAAATATTGCTTCATCTCTTGATTTTCCTATCTGTAAAATGGGAATAATGTGTTATTCAGGGAAGGTTAAGAGGGTTAATCTTTTGATGTTCATAAAACATTACAAGATCTTTTTTATAGTTTTAAGGACAGACCACAAATGCAATAAAACACTAAGTGGAAGTCATGGAGCTGGACAGGAGGAGGGGTTGTTACTGAGTTCATGTTATGGCCGCCTCAGTTTTTCTCATTTTGAAATGTGAAAGTTACAGTTTCCAGTGTAGTTTGACTTCTGCCCTCCTTCTTGCATCATGAAATGGCGTCTCAGAATGTAGAACTTTAGTATTTTCTGTAATTTCCTAGCCTTTAAGTACTTGACTTTTCAATATTAATATTCTTTTAATATGAGAAGCTTATTGTGAGTATGAGAGTTTTAGTTTACCGAAGAAAGGTAAGCCACTTTCTCTTCCTCAGGAATGGGATGTGTTGCGGAGGCTGATGTGGCCCGTGAACTCTGCATGGCCACGAGATCTCCATGCAAGTGTCCCTAAATCTAGGTGCTCCCTGGAGTGTGTTTGGAATCCTCTTGTATTTCCCTGGTCTTTTCATTCACTACCCTTGTTTGTACCCACTTGCTGGGTTCTCTTTGCAAACTTATTCCTGTTTCCATGGGACATCCCTTGTGTATTCTGCAAAGCACAAGAGGAGTTCAGAAAGCAGGTTATACAGGGGTGACTGTCTGTATGGAGTAAATGCTACAGGTGGTGCCCAGCCTGTGAACAAAGAAAGAAAGAAAGACTAATTTTCCTGTTCTTTGCACAGTGATATATCTTGGTTTTCGCTCAAGTGACTTTTTGAGGTAGTGTCTTAGAAATACTGGACTAAAAAGGTGTTCTAGTATTAGATACCTTTTTGTTTTCTTTTAAGGGATTTGATTTCAGTTTTTCAATCCTCTTTGAAATATTTTGTTAGAATTATTTCTGATTTCAATAAAAACAGCCTTTTTAATCCTCAACATTAGGCAAAAGTACCTTATTCTATCTGTACCTAAGGAACAAATAGCCTTGCAACTGTGGTTCTGCAAATCTAGAATATTTAAATGCTTTGGAGTCAAGACTTGGGGTTGTCTTGTGCAGGGCCAGTAGCAGGACTCAATTATCCTTGTGAGTCCCTTTCAAGTTAGGATATGCTATGATTTATGACTTGGCATTTGGCACAGGGTGACTACTAGTCCAGTCTTGAGGGATGCACCCTCTCCCTGTCCCATAAATCCAGGCTCTTCATGGCACTGTTTCAATACAGACATACTCAGTACGGATTTATTTAGTTTGACAGCTGATTTTTCTTAGGCTTTCCTCAGCTCTGTGCATACTGAATAGCTGCAGAGTGAGGGCATGAGCATGACTTTGGATGCAGCCATTTCTGTCTCCAGCTCTGGGCTGTCCCCGAAGTCAGGGAGAGGAGACAGAGCCTGATGGTGGGAGGGCAGAAGAGTGTGCCTGGCTATAAAGTGCTGAGGAACAGCAGGACAAATATGGCAGACCCACATCTGGGTCTGCCCAAGCTCAGAGACCTCTGGCAGCCTTTTAGGGGTATATATTATGAGAGGTACAATGCATGTGGGGCCCAGTTTTCCCTGACCTCAGTCTCCATGACTCCTACTGGGGGCACTGCAAGCAAGCTTATATTGAAAGCTATGGAGCTGTTTTTAAAGGGTTCTTTACAGCAAAGAATAATTAATTAAACAGGTGGTTCCACGAGCGGTGCTACTAATGATGGCTGCTTTCCAGGGCTTCTCTCTCGTGTGGATTTCCAGGCTGTAACAAAGGTTGAGCTCATGCTGAGGTCTTTCCCTCAATGGGGGAATTAATAGGGCCTCCCTCCCTCCCTCTACTCTGCTGCCTATTTTCATGGAACTTGTAGGTACTTAATTCCTGTCAACCCTCTTTGCCTCTGTCGCACTTGGTCAAAATTGATTGACGATTTTGAAACTTCCTGGGGATGGGGGGGAATAAACAAAGAGAGAGAAACAGATGCATGAGGAACATGGCTGGAGAAAATCCGTTTCCTTAAATTGAAATTATTGCCCAAGATTGGAATGGCAAACTGGTCTTTGTTTGCCCTTTGACCATACTGGAGGAAAATTGTAAATAAGCGGAGATCAATAGTGCTGTCTATACAGTTTGGTGTCAATGTTTTGAAAAGATATCAACCTTTTTAGAGGGTACAAGAATCACTGAAAAATCCTTTAAGGAATGGTGAAAATTTCTGACAGAAAAACTCATAGAACTTCATTTAATTTTCTCCGCACATGAGCTTTACTGCATCAGGGGAGTAATTTTACAGGGAGGATATACTGGATACTGAAAGGCTCCTTAACCTTGCAGAAACTGCTTTAGTTGAGAACTAACACAAGTTCAAGTGTCCTGTAAGCCACACATTGATTTTAGACATAACGTACCATCCATCTGCATGGGATTCTCCATATTCTGACAACTTCAGATCAACACAGAACAGTCTTCTGGAAAATTGTGCTTTGGCTAGGTACAAATAGTTGGACAGATTACAAAGGGATATAAGAACTAAAGTTAACCTTCCTGATCCTCTGTTTCTGGGAGAAAGTTGACCCTTCGTCTTCCCCTTCCCAAAACTGTTACAGGGCTATTTGGTTAACCACTCAGTTGCAAGGGAAGTTGCAACATTATGAAATACTTGGTGAGAAGAAACGTCAAGATTTTATTAATAGGAAAATGACAGATTTTCTTTCACGGATTGATATTTTCCAGAATCACCAGATGGCGCCAGTGCAGATCGTCCTGGAAGTGATGCTTCACAGAGGGTTGGAACATCTGCATCTCCCAAGCCCATGTTAGTGTGCTGACAAAAAAAGGCAACTTCTGAAAATACTTGTTGTAAAAAACAGGTATTAGGTCCTGGGGAAGTGCTCAGTAGTAAGAATGGTGCTAATCTTTCCTAGATTCTTTGGCACTAGAGCGTTGGTACTCTTTGACTTAAACCTTTCTGAAATGCTGACACTAAGATAGAACTGTGCAAAACGAATTTTGTCAGAAATTAGTTTTCTCATTCTTTTCACTGTTATAGCTCCATTTGGAATTTAAAAGCATATCATGTGATAACAACTATCTTGGAGCATCTGTCGATCTGTGCTTGAAATAGAAACTGCTGTTGCTGTTTTGACATGGAAAGCCAAGATATTTTTGTTGTTTTTATCACACAGATTTGGTTCATCTGGTGTATATAGGATAAGAAACAATGACATTTAGGCATCTTTATTTGTCCTTTTGTACTGTTTTGGATACAGCTATAAACAAACAATGAGCATTCCGTCCCAATAGGAACCTTTCTTGCACATGGCCCAAAACACAACCTGAAGACAAATGTGCTCTTTTAAAAAGAAACAGGAGATTTATGCTGCAAGCTTGTTTAGATACCAGTCAGAATGTTGCCTTGCCACAACAGTGTGAATAACTTCTTTTTTCTTTACAGGAAAATTATATTACTGATAATGATGATGATAATTCAGATTTTTTTTTCTGGCACCCTTTTGCAAATTATTACCTCTATTTCAGTTCTCACTCTAAATTAGCAGGAAATTAGAAGAGCTGAGTCCCATCACTTTTTCTCCATCAGGTCCTGAATTTGTTGGCAGTTTCCCTTGACATGAAAATAGAGTCTCTTTTCTATGAATGTGATAATCAGGTGATAGAAATGGCAGTCTAGGGACACAGAGAAAGACATCAGAAAAGAAGTAATAAGTCATAGGAGGAGTTTGAATGCAGAGGTAACATACCTGGTACCATCCACAGAACTCATGAATTCAGTCTGTGTTTGTGGTATGACCTGATTTCCCTCCAATTTCCTTACCCCAATCCCAGCAGTTTTTCTCTTGCCATCTTAGGTGTGAGGAAGCAAGGTCAGCTTCATACAGCCCAATAACTCAAGGTCTTTGTCTTCTTGGATGATAGGCCTGGAAACAAATAAAAAAAACTTAGGAGAGGGAATCCCATATATATAATTTTTTTATAGTCCAGTGTGTCCTATTTGATCTCATTCAGGAGAGAAAAATAGGAAAAAGTGTGTCATTTTTTTGATGTAGCTACTCAATACTGAAAGAGAAAAGTTTTTATTGATATACCTGTCTCTTCTGACTAGAATAGACCAAAGGAATTTAATTTCTATTGGTATCTTTGGGAGTATTTATGGAGGATGCTGCTCTGTAGAGCTCAAGTCTGAAGAGGTTCTTTTCCTTAACATTTAAAACAAACAACAACAAGCCCTTGCCACACTCCCAGACTACTGCCTGACCAGGATGGAGCTCTCATGCTTTATACATGTTAAACATCTCGTATTGAGAGCCAGCTTTGACTTTGTGCCCTGGGCCAGGTGAAAAGACTTTTCCAAGTAAGAAAGAGTAAGGAAAATAAAAACAAACCCACAACAAAAACCACCAAAACACAAGAAGCAAACCATAAATTGGAATTTCTATGAGAGAGAGTTCCTGTAGCCAGTGTGGTTGTACATTTAAAAAAAATAGTTTTCTTTATGACAATTTACAAAAATGCTTAAGGAAAAGTGTGGAAAAGAGTTCTTTTATGAACTATTTTATCCTTTTTTTGTCTGCTCTTGCAGTCAACTTTTTGGCAAAATACTGCATCTTCAGCCAGGAGAAGTTGGCGAAGCACAAAAGGGCTTTTGAAGCAGTAAGTGTAAATTCAGACTTCTTTTCTTTTCTTTCTTCCTTTTTTTTCCCCTCTCCCTCTCCTCCTGTGTCTGTAGACAGTTAAGCAGAAATAATAAGTGCCATTGCTTGCAGTACACGTCCCATGAATTACGCTGCCATCAAATGTAACTTTAGAATGGAGGCACGCTTTATTCTTTGCGACGAACTGTTCCCCTATCCATTCTTTATTTACATGGCGTGAGCCTGAGCGCTGCACAGCCAGTCAGAACACACACACAAGAGGGGGGAGAAAAAAGGAGGCCATTAAACAAATTAAAAGGGATGGGGATGACTAATACAGTACTCTTGGAATCTGCAATTTGATTAGTCTGAGTTTAATACACAAAAGCAGCGCCGAAGCAGGAGGGGAGTCGAAGTGCTCTTTAATAACCTTCTACAATTAAATTATGGTGATGAATTTAACTATTCTCTGCTTCTAAAGGGGTCTTATTATCTGATTGACTCTGAAAGAAAGTCAGTATTTAACCAGGGTTCTTGAGTCCAGCTATTGGAAGTCATACAGTAGTTTTATGCATTAACAACTATTTTTTTTGTTGTTGCATGCCTCTTCCCATTTGAATTCATCTGTGATTTGAGCAAGATGGCTCTTAAGGTTATTCCTACTGCTTTTGATGGGAATGTGTGCTGGCCCTTCTACTGTACTGCCCAGAGAGTTAAAATGAAAATTGCCTGGTTGGGTTTGTCTCCTGTTCTGTATTTTTTCTTGTAAGTTGTAATTTTCATTTATAATTTTACACTACTTTCCTCTGCTTGTCCTCTCCATTGTCTAACAATGCATCATTCAAATGTAGATACTTTGCAAAGCATGGTGGGATCTTTGAAACAGACTTTTGCCATTAAATGGCAGTAATATAAACTCACAGTTTATGCTGACTTTTGTTTTCCTCTCTGTCCTTCTCCTTACATGATTTTTCATATGCCGAATATAGAGTACAATGCTGCATGCACAAAATATTAGTAGCTGGGGGAACTGAATGCATTCCTTAAAAATTGTATATTCCTTTTCTTTTTTACTAGTGGATATGTATCTTTCAGCTCTTTAATCATTGACAGAGAGAAAAAAAGGGACAGGGACTTCATAACTAACCTGATGGAAAAATAAGAGAGCTGATTTTATTCAAATAGAGGGATATGATGGAGATAGAATCCAAATGTTCCAGCTTTTACTTTTAAAGGCCAAAATGCTGGAGCTCCTTTGCAAATTTTGATCTGAATATTTGGAGAGGATCTAGGCTGTGGGGATGAAAAGAGAGAATTATGCAGAGTACTGACTATTCAGCTAGGGCCTTATTCTGATACCTATTTTCATGCTAAGTTATATCTTTCTCTGCCAGTAGTTTCACTGGAAAAAAAAAAAGATACTATTTCTGGTGCTAAAATACTGTGCCATTTGAATGAGGGTGCTAAATGCAGCCCTCCTTTTGTTCATGTCCTCAGTGCCTGAGCAGGAGGTTCAGTGCCCCTGCTCCATGCACTGTGCCAGCTGATGGCTCCGGAGCCAGTGCCTTGGCAGGGCTAAGGGGCAGCGCTGGCCCCACTGCCCACTCAACACCCTCCCATGGGGCTGGCTTTGGAGGGCTTCATTCAGCTTTTGCGCAGCTGGCTGGGTGTGCTGGAGGAGGGTTCAGCACAGTGCAGAGCTCTGCTGCGGCATGGAGGAGGGAAGGGGCTCTCGCCCTGTGCTCCCCACAGTGCTCCCTGGCAGGTGAGAAGCAGTGGGTCCAAGGGGCTGCTTGCCATTGCTTTGTGGCATTATTTTGGTGCTGTTGTTACACCAAAACATGTGAGAACAAAGTATAGTGGTACACAGCTCAGGGATAGCTTGTCATGGGTAGCAAAGGAGCAGATAATTCAGCTGAGGAGTGCTTAAGCCAGCAGTGAGTGAAAAGTGCACACTACTTCTCTGGCAGTCCAGTGCTGGGTGCACTGAATGTCTTAGAGAGGGTTCAAAATCGCTCTGGTTTACGTTATCTGCCCCCAGCAAGTGCAAAAACATCTGAAGATAATCACTACAGCAAAGAGGAGACAAAGTTGTACACTTAGTGCCATGATCTGGTAATCAAAGTGGGATTGGATCAAGTGTTGGACTTTATGATCTCAAAGGTCTCTTCCAACCGAGCTGATTCTATGATTGTATGATCTTTTTTCCTGAAAGGATGTGAGTGCCTGTGCTGTGCTACTGGCAGGATAATTCCCTCCATCTCCTATGCCTATTTGTTCACCCTGAGGGCTCCCCTGGCCTGTGCTGGACACTGAGGATCTCAGCATGGTCAGTCTGTATGCTCAGGTGCCCCCTCCTTGCTACTGTTCTCAACTCTTGAGCTGCTTAACTGTTGTGAGGAGAATTTCTGGACTCTGGTGGTCTCTACAGGTCTGTTAATCAGGATGGAGCTCTGGACAGTTCACATGCATTCAGAGGTTCTGCTCTGTATTTTTTTGTGCATGTTTTTTACTTACAATGATCTATCTTTATCTCTGGGAAGGGTCAGTTAAGACCAAATAGTTTAGACCAAAGGCACTGGAGCAAAATTGTATTAGTGTTTTGATATTGCAGTTTATTGTTTTGTCTTAACAGTAAAATCCTTCCTCCTGCTTATTAAATCATGGCAGAAACTTCCTCATGAGCCAACGACGACAGGCAAACATGATGTCAGTTTTTAACAAGATGCCAGCCAGAGGTTTAAGGTTTCTAGTTTTTTATCAGAAGCTTTTATACTACTTGACTAGTAAAAAGATACGTTCTGAGTAACATCCATGGCTCATGCATGGTGCAAAGGGCAGCACGCTGCATGAAACCTGGGGATGCTGGGCTGAGCAGCACTTCTTTTGAAGAAGATTGTGCTCCCAAATTAACTTGTTCTTATGCTGAGCATAGCAGAAACAGAGCTGCTGCTAAGCAGAACAATTGCTTTTCCTTTGTAGTCTGCCTGCTGGTTTGTTCAGGCCTGCTTTGTGCTCAGCCTTGACTGGGTCTAGGACAGTGGGTCAGTAACTCTGA
Source organism: Hafferia zeledoni (assembly GCA_035583235.1). NCBI lineage: Eukaryota > Metazoa > Chordata > Aves > Passeriformes > Thamnophilidae > Hafferia > Hafferia zeledoni. The sequence continues at coordinate 62,985,124 of JAWWEV010000043.1, read as the reverse complement.
AGCTCTGTGTTCAAATCCCAGCCAAATCAGTGACACACAAAATCAGGGCAGGCAGTGAATCCTCCAGTGTGCCAGGTTTAGGAAATCAGCCATCTACATAGATTAGCCAATATCCTGTATTTATTTTGCTGTTTTCTGTACCCATTTCTCTTGCATCTGGATATTTAATACATGTTTTCAAGCAGCAACACATCAGCCTTAAATTAAATTCCCTACTATGGATATCAAAAAGCAGGCCCTTCCTTTTCTGCGCTGTTCCAGCTCTGCAGCAGTCACCAAATAAAAGACCACACTCCCCTCAAGGCCACTCCCTCTTTTCTTCCTACCAAAAGAAATCGTAAACTGCTTGACTGAAAGCAGTATCTGAGTGAGGATTTCAAACACAAGCTCAGACTTTCTCTTTAGCTCATCATGAGAGAACAGTGCAGAGCAAAGGGCTGACTGCAGTGAGTTGACTGTAATTAACTTGAGTTATTAACTAGGTAAAGAATCAAGGAATGAATCAGACACACCCAAAATGAGCATGGTAGCACTAATATTAAAAAAAAAAAAAAAAAGAGATGAGAAATTTTTACCTAAAAGGGAAGTGGGGACTTCTACCTCCTTCCTGTTAGCCAGATGTGTCGAAGTCACAATGCCAGGAATGTGCAGTGGAGAAGGGAGCAGGGAAACAAAGCACAAATGTTGTGATGAAAATACAAACAAGAAAAAGTTTGTTTTCCTTGGGTATCCCACTTTCCCCAGCCTGCTGCCAGCCCAGGGGTGTGCTGAGCATTGCTGTGCTCGTTGCACAAAAAAGCTTGGATCTGGCCCTTGCTCTCCTTGTCATAATCTCTTCTGTGAGCTGCTTGAGCTCCATCTGAAAGTTGTTGTGCCTGTTCCCTCTGCACTGATTAACAGGCCTTTCAAGACGTGGGCTGCTTTGGTGGTAAAAAATCTGTGTCTAATCGCCAAATGATGTTTGTTTTCATGCTAACATGGCGGCTTGTTTAGCTTCCTTTTTCACCTGCTTACCTTAGAGATGCTTAGTGAGACAGTTGTGCCCCAGCTCAGCTGGGGTATTGCAAGGCTGACCAAAGCAAGTCCTGTCAGTGCCCCTTGTCCTCATCACCCTGAAACTGCTCCAGGCTGGCTACCTCCTGAGTGAGGGCACAGCAAGGGCAGGGCAGTCAGGAGTCAGGAGTGAGAGCAGGACAGAGGTGGACAGGGCAGAGGGCTCACTGGTGAGCCCCATGGTGCTGAAGAGAGATGAGTAGGGTATGTTCACCAGCAGTCACCAGTGAGGGTCAGGTGTGGCCCAAAGGCTGCTGACACATCCATAGCAATGAGGCAGGTCTGAGGTCAAGCCAAGAAGTCTGTCCACAGGTCATGGTCAACAATGTCACTCATGCAGGGTCCAAGGGCAAGTATTGGATCTTAAATGCATCTCCTGAGCCAACAGGTAGAGGCCCCAATGAGGCTCCACGTACTCCAATCAGGAAGGTTGGCCAATGGTGACACATCAAGGCTGACGCTGCAGCTCAGCCCCCAGGAGCAGGGGAGCAGCAGCAGAGTCCTTTGGGATGATCAGAGAGGGCTCTGGCAGTCTGGAAAAGAGGGAAGCAGACCTACAGCCATCAGCACAAACAGTCTTTCCACTGCTGTTTACTAGGGATTTTCTTCTGGAAATATCCTTCTTGGCAGACCTTACATCATGTTTTTGATATCTGCATCATATTTCTAGCTCATAGCTCTCTCTTGCTTGGTCAATCTCATGAACTTCAGTCTCCTCTGTCACCCTAATTTGTCATGTCCCTGACTAACAGACAAAATCCTATTCTTAATCCTGAATTACGTGCCTTCAGACATTCACCTGAACTTCACCCCTCTGGTCCTCAGTAACTTCCCATTCCATGAGAGACTCTGATCCTTGTCCTTTTTAACCTTCTGCTAATTGAATGATTGCTTCTTCTGCTGTGCGTTTGCTCACCTGAGTGTAGTGTTGCTGACCAGGAAGAGGAAAGGGACTACAAGATTCTTTAATCCTGTGAATATCACTGAATTTGACAAATCCGTGACTCACTATGACATTGATGCACTTTTTCTCTTTCTCTCTCTTTCCTTCCATGCCCTTATTTTCCTCTTGTTTTCTCAACCTACCTTTTTAAAGATGTAATAATAATAGTCCTAGGAGTCAGTTTTAATTCAGAATATTGAGTCTGGAATTAAATTTAGATGTTGATTCATATAGTTTGGGCTGTGCTTTTGAGGAAGTGAACTGACTTGTGAGAGTTCTCTCTCTTATATCATGATGGGGACACCTTTTTAGATTGTGCTTTGAGTGATGAAGGTGTTTTAGCCTTGCTGCAGAAGTGATTTTACAAGACTGCAACAATATTAAGAATTAGCTTAAGAAAAACAGTCTACCCTTTCAAGAAAACAAGTCTGGTCTTGAAATTTTTGTTGGATCACTGCTTATCACTGGTTTTCATCTGTCAGGTTTGAAGTTTTGAATCCAATGAATTTCTTAGGTGTGAACATTTATTCCATGTTTCTGATCCTTTGAAAGTTTCAGGTGAGATGAAGTTGGGCACTGACATTTTTCTCAGGTCAGGCACCACTGTAGATCTGCTGGAACCTTCTGTTTCTTGGGACCTCTTGCAAGAAGTAGAAATACTTGCTTTCTCAGGATAAATGTTTGTGCAACCTGAGAAAATTCAGATTGCATATCACATAAACTCTGAAAGGTGTGTATTTGTGTGTGTGTCTAAAAGAGAGGAAAGTTGAATCCCTAAAACTAAACCCAGCAATACACCAACACTTCTACCTTCCCCCCGCCACTCCCAGCACTAAAAAACCATAACACTTTGACAGGACTTCAGATTTAGGAGGATCTGCTTTAAGGTATTTGAATGTTAGGAGTTGATAAGCTGATCATAGTGGTTTCCTAAGTCCACTTTACTCTCTTTTCATGATATTTTGCTGAAAAAACAGTCTTTTCCATGACAGTGAAAGGCAGCGTAGTGACTGGGTATAATGAAGGGACTATGTTTTTTAATCACTCAGTTACATCAGTTTCCATGCTGTCAACTGAGCTTGCTCAAGCAACTTCCAAACAACAACATCTTTGTGGCAGAGTGTAACAAAAGCCTTAGTTGCTAATGTGCTACCAGACCTCGATCATCTGTGTGCAAATGATCCTGTGGTGCTGTCAGTGTCAGTAAGACCTGTGTCAACCTGTGGTCTGAGGGCTGTTTGCACAAATTTTGCCTGGCTAGAGACGGCATTTCTGTACGGTTGGTTTCTCTTTCAACACGTCTAAAATGATTGTCTTTATGCTGATGGTGAAAGCTCCTCTTTTCTTTGAAGTCCTGTGCTATTCTCTGCATGTCTGCAGGTACATGGAGAGCAGGCAGAGTCCCATGGGGGCACTAGTGGTCCCCAAGCATCTGCTGGAGTAGGGTATCTCTGCATTGTTTGCCTCAAGTTTTGCTGAATGGAAAGCTCTGGAGAATTTTAGTTTCTCACCTTTTAAAGATGGAAACTTATTGGAGCCGAAGGTGACCTATGCATCAGTGCCAGAGTTGTACATCAGCCTGGCTGTGTAAGGCATTCTTTCCCCTGTGTTGCTGAATGCTTACTACATAATGAATTCATCAGCAGAGGGGAAGGATATAAGTGTGTAGTGAGAACCTGAGATCATTAACTGTGAGTAATTATGGCGTATTTTCCTTTCTGCCACTGTACTTTCTCTGCTGAGGGTTTGTGAAGTGCATTGATATTCAGCCATCAAAGTATTTATTGACGTGAACAGAGAGAGATACTGGCCATGTATTGCAGGTTCTCAAGGCAGCAAAAGAAGGAAATGATGTGATGCAATGTGACAGCTTCTTTCTTCATTGTTGATTTTCAGTACTGAACCTGAAGTGAAAACTGCTGCCTGGAAAGATGTTGAATGTGGGGCAGAGATCAGTAGCTCAGTTATGCTCCAAAAACAGAGCAAGATACAAATTCCCAGTTTGTATGATGGCAGACCAGCTATTTGCTACTTGCATATATGACTTACTGCTTTTTTCCCCCCTAATTTTGTCTCATATATTACATTACTCTGCACCAAAATTAAAGTGAACTCTAACAGTCAGAGATACCCTTCAAAATAGGAAGTCCACTCCATTAAGGATACTTCATGGACATCTTTAAAGCTGACAGTAGGCTATTAGCATCTGTTGCTAAAATTGAATGGGAGTGATTTCAATCTGGATGGGGTCTTGTCCTGACAGCTTCATTCTCATTCTCATGTGTGAAGAAAAGTTGCATGTTGCGGGCGATGGGTATCCCTGTTCATCTCTGCTGCAAATCACTGTTCCCTGGTGATTTTCTCCTGATGTCTTGACACATCTATACTCTGACATGCCTGATGGTGTTTCTTCTGTTTGTATTAAATGAAAAAACTCCTTGTTGCTAAGCTACCAACCTCCAGAAAACAAACTTTAACCAAAGGTTGCAACCTTCTGTTTAGCGAAGCTCTGGCTTTGAAACTCCATCACTCCAACACTTTCCTCCAGCTCCCTCTGATCATTTCCTCCTCAAAATATCTGTCACTGCCTGCACAAGACTGTTCACCCCACTGGTAAGGCCACAGCTGGCTGCCTTTGGGGCTGCCTGCTGAGGACGGGCTGCGAACAGGCAGCATGGAGGGCTGATTAGAGCAAAGTGGTCAACTCCCTCCCTCCTGCCTCTCTTCTTGCTGCCTTTCACTCTCCTTAAGCGGAGGCACAAAAGGAAACTCCACTTTTCAAGACTTTTCAGTTTGCATCAGGCCGAAATGTGTTTTCGACTGAACAATCACTTTCTGTGCAGACAGTGACAGCTCAATTGGTCCAAGGAGGGGGGAAGGAGGGGGTGCTAAGGTTTTCTTTCACTTCTTGTAGCCTTAGACCATGTCAAATGAGACAGTTGAAACAACACCCGGTTTGTTTGTCTTGTGGCGTGGTCTGGGGTGTGAAATATTAGGACAGCAGCAAAATGTTGACATCTCTCCATAGCAGAAGAGCACCTCCCACACAGTTTCAGCCCTTCTCCTCATTCAGTGGGGACCTGGAGAGCACCTTTCTCTAGATAAAAACTCCCTTGGGTGCCAGTTTTCTGGCCTTGGACTCTCTGTTGAGCTCCTGAACAAATCAAAGGCATATTTAAAGAGCTTTGCTAAGCTCTCACCCTTACAAGTTCCTTACTTGGGATAAAAAGTTTTTTGAAGTAGGATGCTCAAGTTGCAGGTTATGCCTAAGATTACTTTTTCATTTGTGTTTTCCTTTCCGTGCGCCATTCCCTGAATGCTCTTACTTCATTATCAACTTGATTGAAGCACAAGTATAAACCAGCATAGGTAGTGAACTTGAGAGCAGGGGAGTCAATCATCAACTTTGGGGTCATAAGAAGCAAATGGAACATCTCCATATTTCCTTTTCAGTTTCTCTCCCAACAAAACACAAACTATGCTCTCTTTGCCCAGTCCCTGCCTTACAACATTAGTGTTTATATGTTTTTCCTACAAAAGATCTTCCTTGTTTGTAAGCAAGACTTGCTTTAAGATCGAGTATGGTTGGTTTGTTTTTTTTAAAATTGTCATTACTAATTGTTTCTGGAGGTTCTAAACACCATCAGAGGTTGATAAAAGTCTCTATGAGATCAGTCCTGCCCCTGCTTAATCTCTTCTTTGGGAAAGTCTTTCCCTCTATCCCTACAATTACAGAGAACTGATCTCACTTCTTCTCCACTTCCTGGAGAACCAGGAAACAGAAGATTGAACACAAAGTTTTAAGACAGCTCACAATCCTAGGTCATGGCCTATGTGGATTGTTGAATCTGAAGAGGAATGTTTTAATAATGATCTTATGAGGAACATGTATAAGTCAGTATGCCAGTCTGACTGAGACAGATGAGACTGGTAAAGCTTCAAGTGTAATAAGCAAACATGCTCTCAGTGTGAGTGGATTTTCTCCACTGCCCACATTTACTTACCTTAATTCCTGCAAACCTCTAAGCAGATGTGTAAGGATCTGTGGTCCAGAGAGAGCCAACCCAGCTGGGTGTGAGGCAAAGTGGGCCCAGAAGCTCAGCAACTGTGTCCAAAGTTGCACAGCCTAATGTGTCCTTTTGAGGATGAGGTGTGTGGATTCATGGGCAGGACTTCCCTGACTGTGGATAAGTTGGTGATTGGTGTAGGCTGTGGTTTGCTGGAAGATGTGGGTGTAGCAGTTCAGGTCTCCATTCAGCTGAAGGAGATGATGCAGGCATGACAGACATCTCCTGTGCGACTTTGATCTTCCAAATCTAGTAAGTGTGTAGTAGATTATTGTAATAATTTTTCCATTCAAAATCTGAGTGCTTCTTATAATTAGGCAGGTAAGCACTGAAGCTCTATGAGAGGAGTCAGGCTGTTTATTTCAGAATGCCCTGAGTTCTTCTAGACCATCAGATACCAGGGAATTACACAGTTTCTTCGTCTACTAGGTGATAGGTGTCCAGGCTCATTAGAATTAGAGAAAACCTTAGAAGTTTGGTTGAAGAGAAGGGGTTGGCAGTTTCTGAAGATTGAGGAGGCTTCTTTAGGCTACAGACAGGGGAGGGGAGGGGAGGGGAGAGAAGGGACAGGAGGGTAGAAGATTTGTACAGAAAAACATCACTGGATGCACAGGAAACCTCTCTGACTTGTTGCTTGAAAGGAGTACACTATGAGAGACAGCTGAGGTGACAAGAAAAAGAAAGTCTTGTGTGTGAATTACTTTTAAGTTAGAAGCAAAGTAAAAAAGGAAGTTGAAAACCACATAAATTCTTTCCTGTCCAGGTCTTTTCTTCTCTGTCTACGTGTCTTCTCCAGAAGATCATAACGCAGTTTAGACTGTGCAGTCCCTGTAAATATCTGATGTATCATCTCACTGAGAAACTTAATGAACATTAGTGTCTCTGTAGAAAGACGGTAGTATTTATAGTATATTTTAGCTCAGTATAATGAAAAGTCATAGAGAGACTTTCTTCCAGAATTTCTGTATATCCATAAGATTTTGAATTTTACGTTGTCCTACCTCTTCTTGTCCTAACTCTACTTTAGTACAGGTATTGGGAAATGACTAATTGGTGAAGCGGGTGGAGCCAAAAAAGCTAAACTACTGTGCTTTTTTTGCTCAGTGAAGGGGAAGAGTAAGAGGTGTTGAGGGTTTCCCTCAAACTGAAAGCAGAGCTTAACTAGACATTGTCAAAGCCACACTCTGAGACACTGGAGTTCTGCCCAGAGGCCACAGACTAATTTCCTAAAAACTAATATTCTAAGTGTCCCTTCAGGCTGATACTGATAAGATGGGTGCTTGAACCTCTAGTAAGTTTTGATGGCCTTGAAGGAAGTTGCCCCTCCAGAAGCATTGACTTACAATGTAAGTAAAATCAACAGATCCATTCCTGGGAAAGTGTGAGAAGGGATGGCAAACATTTCTGGTATTCATGCTTTCGTTGTTTATTTGTGATATTTGTTTGGTCAGTGCTCCCCTTAAATAAAGGAAAGCAACCTGACCAGCAGCAACACTGGCACATGGGTGAGGTATTTATTTATTACATAATTCTATACATAACCCAATTATCAAAGTAAATAACACATCTTTATTTTTCTTCAGTTTCTGGAATTAACAGTATTCTGTAATTAGCCAGGTTTGAAAGACCTGGAGAGAAATTGGAGCTCTGAAGGAAGGGGAAGGTCAGAGGTCAGCAGCGGAAATGGAGTGTATGCCTTCATTCTTTTACAGGTAATTCTGGCCAAGTAGTTGGGGTAGAACCAAGAGAAAACACTAAGTCTACAATCTGCTTGTGCTACTCAATGTTATGTCTTTGCACAGATTTTTTTTTCTTTTTTCAATTGTTAGTTACATTTTGGAAAGTGACAGGGGATTTGGGATCTGTCCCATTTTGGTCAGCCAACTTGGCATAATGTAGAGGAGTCTAAATATAGCTGTAGGAGATGTTGCTCATTAGGCAACTGAAATCACTAGACAGATAAAAATATGTCAAATACTCTGTGGATTTAATATCAGATCGAGCTAGTCTTCCTGTATGGAAACTACACCTCTGTGGTAGTTGCTTTTATTTACTTCCTACAACACAGACATTTGATTTTATCTAAGTGTTTTGTATGTGCTCATTTATTAGCAAATTTTCCAAGTGTCATGGTACTGCTTGAAAGTTTTTCATGTCCAGCATTAAAACATTTGGCTCTTCAAATGGTGCTGGTTTGTAGCTGACACACATCAATGGAGATGTGCCTGCTTCCTCCAGCTGAGACTTTGGCCCTTCACTGCTGGCCTCTTTGCAGTTCTCTTATCATGATTCTGTTTGAACCATCCAGTCATACAGCACAAACTCTGTTAATGCAGAAAACCGGTACTAGGAAATACAGAAAAAGAAGTATAAAAACCTCCATGATTTAATCCAAATCTTACAAAGGCGTTGTTTCTTTGGGCACTTTCTTTGAAAAGACCACCATCTCACACAAAACAGAAGGAAATTAGTAGGAAGTGATTATGGAGACAGGAAATCTGAAAGCCATGAAACTGTAAATAAAGTGTTATTTGTACTACTGTACTTGGTGTCCTGCTTTGCATTCCCAGCACGAAATGTTAGACAAGGCTTTAGCACTAGAGCAGGGACCAAGTTATTTGGCTGCTTTTAAAAAAAAAAAAAAAAGAAAAAAGAAAAAAGGGTTCAACCATGTATTTCATACAATTAAAGGAAGAAAGTCTTTTGCACAATTATTTTGTATGAAATTCTTCTGGGCAGATTTTTATGTGAAACCAGGAGCCTTGCAGCCAGTCCCCATTGCTATTTGTTCCTTTCAGCAAAGGATGTGACTTGTTTAGACATCAAACACGTATCAAGTGGCTTGATGTTAGTATTCTGAGGCATCAGCTCTAAGGCAGGCGCCAGTGCTAACCTCATTACACAACTCATGTTGCACTACGATAATCCAGGTCAGCAGTGCCTGCATTTATTGTTTATTTTTATCAGACCTGTAACACTCATCTTTTCCATCTGTCAGCATTATCTTATGTGATCCATTGATACAGCTAAGAGGGATGCATTACACTGTGGACTTGGATCTCATTTAATGAACCACCTTACCCTATAGAAACAATAACAAATGAATGAACACAGATTTTAATTGCTTCCATTATGAAGTTTCGCATTGGCAGTGGTTACTGTCATATGAAAAGTTAACCAGCAAAGTTAAAGTTATAGCTACATCTTTATTTGTTTATATATGTGCATTCAGAAAATATCCCTTTCCTCTCTCTTCCTCAACAGCCATGTATTGTGTCTTCTGCTATAGTTGAGAAGTGGTTTGCTCAGCAGGATGATAAAGCAGAGCACACGCAACTCCAACTTGGTCTGAAGAGACGCTCTGAAGCAAATGAACTTTACAAGAGTTAGGATCATGTGTTTTCATGATGTGAAAGGCCACTGAAGTCCTGGAGTCAAGAACTAGTCCTTGAAAGACAGAGGGCTGACAGAACCAAAACCTAGAGTTTACCTGTTGTTTCGTGTTGCTGTTCGAGCAGAAACAACTGCCTCAAACTTCCTTAAGACCTTTGATTGCCAGTGGTATTTCATGTTAAGAGAGTGTAGAGGCAAAATTTGGACCTTGATGTAGAGCAGACATCCATTTCGAGAAAGTTCCAAGGAGTCTCATGGTGAAACTTGCAGTGCATTTAGTGCAGACACCAGCATTATGCTTATAGCTGGTAGAGTAGCTCTGCAAGCATTAGCAAGAGGTATAGAAGTAGTCAGAGAAGTATAAGACCAGAGAGGACTAGGCAGAACAGACTAGAAGTCAACACATATTAGGAGAGTTTTAATACAGCTGGGTGGGTCACTATTTCAGGGGCAGTTACATGGATAATATGTCTCCTGAAAGCATTTTGCACCAGATAGAGTCAGTCTTTTTAAAAATGTGGACATGTAGCAAGAAAAATATGAGGTAGCTGAGTCCTACTTTCAAGTTGTCATGATTCTGATGCCTTAAAACAGCAAACATCTCCATTACAAAGAGAGAGGGAAAGGAGGAAAAGGAAAGGGTGAATGAAAATACTACACTTACTTCCCTGTGGTGCAGCAGATAGTGTCTTCTGTAATACTGAGACACAAAAATATTTGGAGTGGGCTTCTTTACTGATTTAGAGAGGATGTTCTCAAAGTATCTTCAGTGCCTAGTTGTGTGTAGCAATGCCTAAATTATAGTAATTTTTGGGGGCCTTCTTCAGTTTTACTACCCCAAAGTGTTTTTCCCCGCCAGTCTGGTGTCCTTGTCAACTTCCTTGGAGAAAGCATTAATATTTGGGGGGGATTGTTTTGCTGGCTGAGCTAATCGAGTTTGTCTCTGCTTATTATTTGGCTTATTATCCAGTGCTCCCCCCTTCCCCCTGCCTCCCTCCCCTCCAAGCAAGGCAGCAATCTGTTCTCTTTAAACCCTTCATCATCTTTGCTCTCTCCATCTGAGTTTCCCCAGATTTTCGAGATTGTTGACTATTATGTAACAGATGGCCTGACAGACCTCCGACTCTTTGCGGTGATGGCTAGCTTGGTGCAGAAAATAGCAGCACTGGAGTAAGCATTCAGCAGCATAGACGCTCATGAATTTTAACTCCTCGGTGACAAAGGAATTCAAGAGGGTAAGAGCCAATCTATCAGTAGCAGAAGTAATTAGAAGACTTAGATGGCTCTCTAGTGCAGAGTATCCCTTCGCTGCTACAGGCTGTTCATAGTAGATTAGGATAGTCTATGTCCCATTGATCTCTAAACCATAACTATGCTCCAAAACAATGGGACAGCTTAATCCAGAAATTGAGACATTCAAGTAAGCATAAGTGAGGGCTGTTCTTTTGGTTTGTAATGAAACATATTTTGCAGCATCAAGCTAGGACGAAGCATATTAAGCAGAGTTAAACTTTTTGTTTCTATTGCGTTCCTGGTTAGCAGGGGAAATCAATGACCAATATTTTGTCTCTAAACATTTCATGCTTGGGAAATGAGTCTTCGTGACCTCTTTACCTCTTCTGTTTTCTTTATTCTTTGTCATTCTTGGTTTTGTATATATGTTAAAAGAGTTCTTGTGAGTGACCATAGCTTTGGCATCCTCATGTAGTTTTTTGTCATTTCTAAGAAGTTTCTGAATATATCATTCCCTTTCCCAGAAATCTAGTTGCTTGCCTTTCAGAAATATGAAATCTGACCAGTCAATAGAAGCTTTTTCTTATAAACTAGGGGAAATGGACAAAAGGATAGTTGGTTCAGAAGAGCAAAGACCATCTTTGAAGCAAATCAATCAGGTATGCAAACCAGAGCTTGTTCATATTGTTTTTAAGATTAGGCTAATTTAACATAACTGGACTAAAGTACTTCAGAGGCAAAAGAGCACAAAAGTAAAGAAAAGACGAAATGAGCCTCCACTGAACTGAAGGTAAAGGTAGTCTGTTGAGACCATGCTGTATTTCTATGCCACTCTGTGTAGTCTGGCTAAAATCTTGTCAAGGAGTATAAGAGAGCAGGCAATCTGTCTGAGCAGGCATTGTACAGCTGAGATAGGTGCTGTGTGTCTCCAATGACAAGGTCACCAGCTCCATTGGGTAGGTCCGGGGGTATTATGTCCTCACACCTATGCTCACAGTAGGGACTTCAGGACTTCTTTTACCCCAGAAATGTTTGATTTACCTTGGATAACTTTCATTTTCAGTAAAAGCCTTACCAAGGTATCAGCAGAGGGGAAAATCCAGGAATGCTAAGCCAACAAATATCTCCCCTTTGCTCTCTTAGATGTGATCTGACTCCTCTAAAGGTGAGAAATGGGCTTTCCTTACATGCTCCTGTAGTTTAGGAATGCTTTTCTCATTTGGAAGTCAGTTGTGGAAAAGTTTAATTCCAGCCCACAAAGTCTACAAAGAATAATATGCTGTATGTCACTCAGCAAAATATGTGTTTAGCCACAGTTTGCACTGGACCCTGGCCCAGAGCTAGCCCACAGCCCAAAACACTGGTAAATGGTACAGACTATCCTGGAGGGACAAATACTCTTTGCAGGGCTTGATTACCCCTTGTCCACTGCCCCTGCCCATCTGCAGATGCACACAGACACATAAACACAGACGCACATACATACAGATACCCCTCCCCCCACTTCCCTCAGCACATCTCCAGCCTGAAGTAAGTGCTATAATACAAGCAGACCCCAGAGACTGTCCATTGTACCTTTGGGACATAGAAAACCACCTCTCTTCCTACCAAATCTCTGTGGCTCTGTGCAAGTGTTGAGTTTCCCAAGGATGGTGTATCAAGGAGAGGTTGCACACAGAGGTCAGCCAGAGGCTGTGGGCTCAGCAAGTGGTAACAATGTGGCTAGGGCTCTATGAACACTAGTAATGTCATTTAGCAGCAGTAAGTCTCAGTTTTAATTAGAGCGACAGTGTCCCAAATGGCCATTTTAATAAGGTTTAGAGATTCTGGACACAGAATAAGGTGAAACAGCAATATCTTCAGCAAAGTCTTCATTTTACAAAATAGCTTAGAATGGGATGAGCCAGTGGTATCACTGTAACAAAATTGGTTCTCCTTCTCTGCCTGTTGTTTAGCCAAGTGTCACAGCTATGAAACAACTCCCACAAAAGGAACATCAGCATCCAGTCTTGGGCAGAAGAAACCTTGGGATATGTTCCAGCTGGCTGGAGATACCAAGCAGTGACATGATCATTTTGCTCATTCTGTGTAGAAAGAGAGATGTGAAACATGATCTTTTTCAGTCATTAGGAATAAATATTTTGTTCTTAGGTTGCAACTGTTTCTGAGTGCACAGTACAACAAGGCTGAGATGGAGGGAGGGAAAGAGGGGTGCTCTTCCCACCCTGCTGCCAACACATGGGCTAATCCCACCTACAGCCCAATAAAAGGACCACTGCAGATGTCAATGGTCAGTACTGGCTTTCCCGAGTGGCAAAGGGCAAACTTACCTCAACATCTCTGGACAGCAGATGAAAGTGGGTAGTGGACATGCTTCAGTTACTTGTATTTTTAGTAGGGGCCTATGAGAGGGCACAGGAATACAAACACAAAGAAACAGGTTTAGGGAGCTGTTGCTTGGACAGTGTGCATAGTCCACACTTCTGCAGTTGCCGTTCCTCTGTATGTGTAACCTGTTCTTTGTAGTGTCTCAGAGGACAGAGACAGTTCAGGGTGTTTCTCATCTCCACTTAACCAATCTGAGGATGCCAAGGTCATGCTTCACCAAAAGTCATGATGGTGTGGCAGCTGTTGGATGGTCTGTATAAACTGAGTTTGGTTTCAGCCCAGATGCTGAAGGAGAGCCCACTGCTCTACTGGGCATGCTGGGTGCCTTGCAGAGCCATCCGAAGCCAACTGTTGCAGGAACAGGAGGACCTGATTCTGGCAAGAGCATTGGTCCTTCATTTTCGTGGTTGAGGTCCCTCTTTTAGCAGTGAGAACAAGGATGGTGGTGAATTGGGGGATGCTGCCTGGATCCAGGAGGCCAGGAGTTCTGCACCATGGGGCACATGCTGAGCTCTTCTCTGGTAAAGACTCCTAGATGCAAAGCTGAGAATGGTGGCACTTAGTCCTTCAGGTGGATGTCATCTGGGAACTATAAGGTGTTTGAGAAGAAAATCCAACACACATAAGTTTACTCATGAGAAAAACCTACAGTGTGACTAACTTTAATGGGTCCTTCTACAACTCGAGTGAAATAGTTACCATCTTTGAATTATAATCAGAAATAGATAGTTTCTGTCTCCAACTGTGATATGCAAGTATTTTTCATGCAACTTTGTACTGTTTTGTTTGGGGTTTTTTCCTGTACTAATACCTCCAAAACTCTTTCCTTGTAATGTTTAGGTAAATGTACTTTGCTTTTCTTATTGCTAATACCGGGCAGTTCACTGAGAAACACAGTAATAATAATAATAATAATAATAATAATAATAATAATAATAATAATAATAATAATAATAATAATAATAATAATAATAGTTTTTATTTTTAAAAAATCTTTTTGCATTATTTATTGTTGAATTTATCTTGTTTAGGCGAGCCACTTTCTGAACTTTAGTCAAGTAAACAGATAGGAATAACTGGCATCTAAAAATCAATAAAAGACAAGGGCAGTGCAATTCATTACTTGTTAGTCAAATGTTGCAGCCCCAAAATAAACATCTGCAAAAAAAACCCCAAAACGTCATTTTAATGGGGTGTAACATGTGAGAACTACCTGAGGACAAATAAATGTGGGGATCAGATCCTTATCACCTCTTTCTGATAATAATAGCCTGGTCACTGGGGACAGTCTGTTAGTGTTGGCCCACTGGGTCAGATAACAATCCCGAGTCTCTCCCTCTTCCCCCGCTGTGACCTGGCCCATCTGCTTCTCTCTGGCCATATGGTACAGAAGTATGTGGGACTGAAGACATTAGAGTTTTGTGCATCTCAATGCTCCTTGCTTTCATTGAAGTTTTGCTGACATGACATTCCTTTGAATATTCCTTGACAAAAGTGGCATTTGTTTTGTGTTTGGTTTTCATTTCAGACAGAGTATAAATGCACACCAAGGTTTATAATGACAAAGAAATGTAAGAGATATAGCAGGTGAGTAGAAAAGCTGGCTGCACATTGCCTCCCATTTTACCTAAATGCAGTATTATTTATCCTGCTCTTAACAATTATAACAAATATGCAAAAGAGCAGGGTTTGTTTGTTTTTGTCATAAATAAGCCCAGCCTAACAGGCTGCCTGAGTGCCAAGGACAAAGCACAGTCTAAGCTGAAAGCTGTAACACTGCTTTATAAAGAGTGAAGAATTAAACCCATTGGGGCAAACTACTCAGACCAGGCATCATTCCCCTTCTCCAGACCAGGCAGGAGACTTCTGGCATGTTGCAGTTCTCTGCCCTGCTGTTGCTGAGGTCTCAACCCCGGCCACTGCTCACAGGGTACTGGCACTAGTCTCAGAGGTCTTCATCCAGCCAGCAGAATGTGGCCCCAAAGCCTTCCTGAAAGAGCCATCCCATTTCCCAGGCGGTCCTTGGGCATGCAGAACACACAGGTACATCCTCCACTGAGGGCAAATGTCCAATTAGGCCTAATGAGAGCTCAGCCCAGGCATCAAAGGAGGGAGAGACAATAGCAAATGCACAATATTCCTCTTCAATGGTCCCTTTGCCAAGAGGAGGATGTAATTATTGTGTGGGCTTTAACATAATAAAGCCTGTATGTTCATCCTGGGGCCTCTCTTGCTGGGACCTCTGGACAGCATGGCAACCACCTGTGTGATGGAGGCCTGAACTGGAAAAGTAAAATAGGTATTATTACACAAATATTACTACAACAAACCGATCTACAAATTCTCTGAGGCAAGTGCCCAGTGACACAGTTGTCTTTCAGTTTTCTGTAAAAAAATTTAAATCGCAATAAACCCCTAAACAGTCAAATCTGTGTCTATGTCATTCCCTCCCCTCATATTTCTCACAGAGTTCCTCGTGTTTACACCTGCCTTGTGGAAAGTCCCACAGAATATGTCATGTAAGGCTCCAGAGAATTATAAAATCAGTGAATCTCTTTAGAATAATGCAAGGTTTGGGGCTATGTTTTCACTTTGTCAATCAAACGTGTTATTTCACAGTTCCAGGGAGGTGCCTAAAATTTCTTCATTAAAAAAAAATAGTGTTATGACAGGTTCAACAAATCTAGAGATTTACTATCTGAGGCTATGTTTAATGCCTAGAAGTCAGAAATTGATGAACAGATTTTCTTGGTACATCTGAAAATTCAGATGTGATTGAGAATTTCAGTGCTGGAAGTTGATGTAGATAGGCTGTCTTTCCTGCCAGACAGAGCCTGACCACCTGCTGCCTCTGTAAAATAGACCCCCAACCTCATGATGTCAGAGAGAGTTTTGCCATGTCCTGGGATCAAACTGGGTAAGTCCATCAACCTCTGCCACCAAGTCTGTGTGTATGTGCTGGAAGGGAGACTGGCAGCACTGCTGAGGGAGAAAGGGGAAATAAAGAGGGAGGTAGGGAGACAGCCTTGTCCTCCTCTCCACTCATCCTGTTGATCAGTGAAACCTTATAAGATTCATATTACCTGAAAAGTAGTACTAGCCTTTGCATTAGTACCTTTCCGATTCCTCTTTGGCTGGGAAAATTTTACACTTGGAAAGCGAGATTTGGAACCTATTAATCAGTATGCCATTTCACAAGTTGTTTTGCACCTCAATAGTGATTGTAGAGCAATGCTTGCTACCCTGATCCTAAAGGAAAACCATATTCCTCCCATAATCCCAGGTCATTTGACTGTCATTTTCCTCCTTTCCTTTCAGAGAAACTAATACTCTGAATCTGGATTGCATGTCCTGGAGGAGGCAGAGATGTCTGAAAAGTCACTACCATCATTGTGTCCGTATTCACAGTTTGAAAGGGATATAGCTTTGTGGTGAAACTAAATGAGTTTGGGGTTATTTTCTTCTTTTCCTGTTATTACAGGAGCACATACCTTTTAATAACAAGGCTTCCAAAGATGGATATTCAACTGCATGCACATGTGCACACACACACACACACACACACACACACAGACACACACACAAACACACAGGGCCACACCCCCCCCCCCCCACATACATGCAGAACCTGCATGTGAAGGAGCTAGTGGCTGTATGGTGCTAGAACTGGCAGTCTACAGTCGGTACAACTATAGTCACTGAGATAACTCACACCATAAGATCTTTCATTTAGAGCAAAGGATCCTTCTCTCTTTACTTTAGCTTTCACTGCCTCATTTGCAAAGGAAAAGAAGAAAAATACCCCAGAAAATCTGCCACAAAAAATTCCTTGGATGACATGATAGCACCTACCATGACATAGTTATTTCCTTAAAAATGCTACTCCCTTCAATAGAAATGAGGAGGGAAGAGATGAAAGCAAAAACTTGTTTACTTGACAGTTGCATTCAGTGATGTCTCAGAAACCCTCTGGACCAGGGACTTCTTGTATTAGAGGCTATATTGAGATGTTTTAATTGAGATGTTTTGAGAGTCATAGAGTGTAATCATATTATATGGTATGCATCATATCACAGAATTTCATATGAAGTATGAATAATTACTAAAGTGAGTTTCTCAGCAATCTGCAGCCATCTCATCATAGCCATGATCTACCTCTCTCTCTACAGTATGTTTGTTAATTAAAATGTACAAATAGAGTTATAAAATGCTTCAGAACAATTCACTAGTAAGAGTTTATATAATTGTATGATTCAATCAAGAAACTTAGTTTGCAGTATCACATACATACATATGTTCCTACACAACTTGTTGAGGAACTGCAGTGGCTATTGCAGTATACTTTTCACAGTTTAAGAATACATTCTGAGTTAAGAAACAATCAAATCCAACAGAATAGAACAAAATCCTTCCTTTTATTCAGTGCTGGGAACATGGGGAATAATTCCACCAAAGACATGTTCAATGAGACTTTTGTATTTCCAGGTTTATATACTTAATTACAACTGAAAACTCCTCCCCAAAGTTAAGCAGTATATTTTAAGTGACTCTTAACAGCTCTGATGGGCTGCTCTTATCTCTGCAGCTCTGTATTTCCTTTTAACTGAACAGTGTTACAGCTTCAAGCCTCTAACCTAGACAGCTTTTTTGATTTACTTCTTACTGCTCAGCTTCTCATCTAAACATGGTTTTTGCTTTATTTCCTAAAGCTCATCTTACAGCTACAGGGTTAAATTCCTCCTTGTCTAAAGCTATACATGGTTAAGATATCTGACAAACCTGGCTACAAGCTAAAATCAAAATTTAATATAAAACAAAGACCATATGATTTTATGGAGAAGGGATAACATCTGTTTTCTTGAGGGGTCCCTGTATCAGTTCTAACAAAAACTACAATGCCAAATAAAAGTTCACTGCCAAATACTGTTCTTTGCTATTCTAGTCACAAATGCATATTGTTTGTTTCACCACTTTGTTCCCTGGTGGGAGAACTTGCAGAAGTGCCCCAGGCCTGTTAGTCTTTAGAAATCATACCATGAATTTTTGAACCACTTTATACTATATTATATGCTATCTATATACTAAACTATATGTAGTCAGCAATAATCTTCAGGGAACAGGATTCCTTGTAGAAAATCAGGCTCATGCTAATCCAGTATCCTGTTGCAAGAAGGGGCAGTACATGTTGTTTCACAGAATGATGCAAACAGCCCAGAAGCTGGTGATTAGGACATAATGTGCTCTTGGGGAAAGGCTCTTCCCAAAGGATGGATGGAGATGATGCCCTCAAGCCAGAGAGGTCATTTCCCATTCTGACTTTTTGCTTCTAATGTTTGATACTTTGGTGCTGTATTCTCTTATTTTTGCAGATTCGGCAACTGATCGAGCAAACCAGGGATTGAGTTGTAAGTCTGGAGTGAAGTTGAATGAATAGAGTATGTTAAGTACTGGAGAGAGAGGCTGATGAAAGAGCACATAAACAGGGTGAGTGGTGGCTTAATTATGGATTCATTTTGAAACATGTTAATAAAAGAGTGATTCTTTTTACTGCTCTATTTTCCATTTTCTAATGTGAGCTTTTCTGCACAAAATCTATTTTTAACACAGATTTATTTTCATTTTTATATGTAAAAATCTCTATTACTCACTCAACACAGAGTCAGGATTTAGTATAGTTTGTGAATATATGAATGAAACCAAAATCAACTTGACGCCCATCTGTACAGTACAAAGACTGAGATGGGGTGCAAGCTTGAACTTGCGCAAAGCTGAGTAATACTGGACTGTTATCTTGTCATTAAGAATTGCTTTGAGTCCCTATCTGTTCAGCAACTCTAATTAATGATCATTTAACTGGACTGTCAGCCCCGTTTAAATCTGAGTGTTGCCAGTTGCTTCCTTCATGGGGGCAGCCAATGGGTGCTGGGGAAGTTGCTCATGCATAGCGTTGTCCCAGTGGTGCTGGGCCTATAGCATCCCAGTTTAATAGGGCATTCAGGGCTCATTAGGGAGGAAACACATCAGGAGTGACCGCTCCACTGCCACACGTTGCAACTAATAGCCTCGCTGAACAGAATCGTTTCTGTTTCTGCTCACTTGTTTTTGAATCCTTTCAATGTCAACAAGTGGTCATGTCGGCAGGAGCCCGCCATTCTCCCCAACAGTTTTATCCGTTGCTCTCCTGAGCCAGACTTGTGTCCTCCTCCATTGTTCCAGCCACAATGGAGCCTGAGCAATCACAAAGGCTTCACAGCCATTCATCATCAGCTCACGAATTCTGGGGTTGAGATTACCCGCCAAAGTTTTGGGCCATCGTTTTGGCATAATGTGTCAATGCCCATGAAATACAAATAGTTTCTGAAGTTTACATTTTTATTGTAAATGCACAGGATGGTGGAGGGGGAGGAGGGGCTATGGTGAGAGCGACTGGATGGAAGGAAAGAAGAGGAAATAAATCCCAACATTGCTCTGGCTAAAAATAGAAAAGATCCTGTGGAGGGGAGATAAGAGACAATGAGATTTCTGCTGGAACAAGAGGTGTAGAAAGGAGCAACCAGGGAAATAGAGGTGTGTCCAAAAAAGTATAACCACACTTTTGGCTCACAGATTTGGAAACAATCCCTTGTCTTTGGCAAGGAGACACAGGCAGCTCTTGTGTTGCTGGAATCCAGGAGGTGTGGGGACAGGGTGCCCCTGTGTGAGCTCCCCTCCTTCCATTCATGGGAATAACCAGCATTTTTTCCTGGTTACTGGAAATATGACTAGCAAAAGGCTCTCTGTAAGCATACATCTGCTGCTTCTTATTTATTTTAGGCTAGCATTTAGCCTCTGTTGTGCTAAATGGAGAATGAATGGTTGTTTTACACCTGAAAACATGAGATCTGAAGATGTAGTGACTTTACCAGGGTCATACTGTAAAAGTGAGAGATGAGAATCAAAGCTAAAGTGTATGCATGTGTGTGTGTTTGTTAGTTTATTTTGTGTATTACTTCTACAGTGTCATGCTCTTCCCTACATCTGAGGTCATTGGGCTGAATCCTGCTGGCTTGAATGCTGGGCAAAACAGACGTTCAATTATTGTGTGCTGGGTACTGCCTGGACATGCTCAATGCACCTCAAGCCTCCTCCAAATGATCCACTTCTGATGATACAGAAATGCAGTGCATAACAATGCCATCAGATGTTGGCTTGGCACACAGCAGAGAGCTTGCTGGGCTCATCCACCTCTCCCTTACCATGTGCTATTTCATGGAGTTTACTCTGTGTTGTTTTTGCCTGAATAAGGACTAATGACTAAATCTCAGTCAAAGGGATTTGATTTAGAAATTTTTGGAAACATTTGGAAATCCCTGTGAGTAGCCTACAGTCTCTTCCAGGTCATATTAACATGTCAGGAAGTTACACGGTGACAAAAAAGTTCATAAGAAGGTGATTTTTTTTTTGTTTATCCCTGGAGGATTATGTTTTTCATAAACTGTAATCGTAGCCAAAGATGTTTTTCAGTACAAGAACCTAGAAATGGTCTCTCATGCCACTGTATACTCTATATCGACTAGAGACTTCTCTTTTTACCTGTTGAAATAATCAGAATGGGAAAAAAATTTAACTGCTTTACTCTGTTTTTCCAACAGGTCAGTATCCACTGTATGGCCCAGGCTACTATAAAGGTACTGTGTATGTATCTCCTGACCAAAGTTTTGGGTGTAAATCTACAGCAGCCTCCACTGTCAAAGGTAATAGAAAACATTATGGACAATTTTAGGCCATGTTTCATGTGATCATTGCCATTTGAAAACAGTCACAAACCACTAATTTTGTAAATATTGTGTTTCCTGTTATGACATTAAGATCTGCTGCAATCATAAAAGACTAACTTTGGAAAGTGGGCTGTAATTCCCAATTATGTATTGTGTATTTACACCCAGTCAATACTGCAGCAGGACAGGTCGTTCTTTGAGCCTCCCATGGTGAAAAGCAGGAATGTTCAAAGAAAAACAGCTGCCTTCAGCATGCTCCAGTGCTGTCTATGGTTTGGGTACAAATGAATGAGTCTGATCTGGTCTTACTTTGAAACTAGTCTGGAATAATCCCACTTGTTTCATTCCTGTGTGGTACTCACACCTGTGAGAAGTCAACTCCCTGCATGAAAACCTTGAATTCCAACTGTCCTAATAATAACCATGTGTAACTCTTGGCTGAATCATCACTGGTGGTAAAGTCTTCACGAAGCACAATGAGTTCAATACCATGAAGTCAAAGTCCCAGCTACAGTAGGCCTCCTCTCTGTGGGATTTGTTAAGTAACAGATTCGCAGCTATGTCGGTAAACAGTATTTTCAAGGGCCCAGAGCATCCCCAGCTCCAAGTGGGTGCTGAAGCTGCAAAGTCTTAACTATAGGCATCTGCCTAAACATAAACTACTCATTTGCTTAAAAATCTGCATATTGTGATGAGTTTTTGTTATTCTGACATTCAGTGAAAGTTATGTGAATGCCCAAATCTGTGGATTTGGAGCATATATGTGGACAAAGCAGTAAACTGAGATATATACTTGCCTTCCAAAGTGAAGCTTTCTCATTAAAAAATGCTTTTTATTCATAGCTTCTAAAATCACAACTGAACACAGTGTTTCACTATACAGGGAGTTGATGACTGGAAGTTGGGGGGTTTTAATGTAATTTAGGAAGAAAGTAGCTTGTAGGGAAGTATTCTGAACTACATGGAGGCACTGACTGGGAGCAAGCTTTGTCTCTGATACCAGCCACATCAGTACAGGACATTGATTTCTTGTATCAGATACCATCTTGGTGTTTCAAAATGTCAAATCTGCATAACATCTTTTTTTCTTATCATCAGCGGATAAATTTTTCAGTGGTAAGTAAATTGGGCACCTGAGATGCAACATAGGCATATAAGAACTCAAGTCCGATGTTGCTCTAAGTCATGTTTCGCATTCTGCATTTGGCTGCAAGTGATATTTTTAGACCAAAAAGTTATATCTAGCTCAAGTCAAACCAAAAATCTCCCTTATCTTTATAATGATGCAGAAGTTTGTTCTACCTTCTTTCATTCCACTCACCACATCTGAAAATTCTGGATTTAAGTAGCATTATTTATGCAATAGGGGTAACCTTAGATTCAACAATAGTAAGATGGCTAAACAGTGGTGGTGAGAGGGAAAGCTTAGACATCAGTAAGAGTCCTGATGAAAGGGTTAACATGATGATCAAGCATTAGCCAACCCACTTTTCATTGCTGCATGCTCCTCTGAACATGGGACATTGCCTTTGGTGCCTATGGCCACAAAAGTGAAAATCCTTTCTAGGGGTGTGATTTTGTGACTTGAGAGTAATTCTGATTATCTGGTGAAAAACCAAGTGAAAAAACCAAACCTTATGTTCCAGTGCAAACTTTGTGGCATAGCTGTTAGTTGTTTTTTTTTTTTTCTTAGGGCAAGTCACTTAAAGAATAGCCTTTCCTTGTTGATTGCTCTACCATTCATCCAACAGCATATGGTTTTTGTCTTGGGAATCATCCAACATGTCACAAAGGCAGTGATACTGGACAGTTACTAGGCAGCTTTTGTGTACTTTGGGGATAGGGGAAGATGGCATTTTAATAGATTTCCTTGGGGAACTCTTAGAAGGATAATTTAATTGTTGAAATCAAATTTTGGACCCCTGTCACAAATCATTACCTTATCTTTCATCCATCTATTCCCTTGTTGTTCAAACTAATAAAACATGCACACTGCTCTCCATTCATGTGACCCCCTTCATACATTTTTAACTGGTAACCCCGGTTAATAATGGGTAGGTGGTCTGTTTCTGGTTGAGGATTTTTTTTAAGGAATGCATAGTTTCTCTAGCTACCACATCAACAAGGCTGGCAACACTCACTCAAAATGAAAAGCCACAGAACCACATGAGTGTTGGTGAAATTCAGGCAGGAAAATGACTCAAAGAGAAGGATGCAACCTGGGGCATCCCCTCAAATACTCACATTCTGAACAATGGCAGGCAAATTCTGGGCTAGTGAGTCATTGGTGAAGTGATCTGGAGACACTTCTCAGTGAAGCTGTTAGTCGCCATTGCTACAGTAGTGTTTAATCAATTCCAGCTTTCACTCAGTAATGTTCTCAGAAGAGATTGCTGAATTTTCTTTCAGCTGTTTGATGGAAGCACCTGAGATGGTGGTGGGAAGCAGTTTGTGGCCCCACTGCTTCAGCTGCTCCTCACCTGATCCAAGCCATGTGCCACCTGCAGCAATACATTCAGGCAGCACCTGCATCTATCCTGCTCCAGTCTCTCCATCCTGTGTAGCTTCTCTCATTCCAGCAATTCAGACAGTAAGGAGACAAGGACAAGGGATAAGGAGCTCTGAACTGGCAGAGGTCAGTTAAGTCAGGAAAAAGTGAGTAGGCAGCAGAGTCAGGGCGGTACACACTATGAGGTTAGTGGTATGGTCTCAGAGCATCCATAACCATTTGCAAAAGCTCAGCTGACCTTCACACCTCTTGAATTTGATCCAAAGGCTGCTTCAGCCTTCTGGTCACCACTTGACTTTAGGAATGGAGAACAGAAATATGTGTAGACTGCTTATTTCTCACTGTTCAAACACATTGTTCAGATACCTCTGATCATGTGAGTTATTGAGTTAAAGTGATTGTGATTGTTTATAGGCAGGATTTCTGACCTTGGCCCAGCTCTACTTGCATGGAGATAACCAGGGTTTTTAAAAAACGGATCATTGCACCACTGAAGAACTGAAAGTCCTCTTTGAGGCACTGTGTTCACTTTGCAGGCACTGAACAAGCAGCACCCATCCCTACTGTTAAGTATTTACCATCAAAAAAAGCAGAAAACAAAATATTGGGGAGCATCAGGACCAAAAATAAAAATGTGTGTGTATGTTCAGATCACTGCTCATTGTTTGCTCACACATTTATTGGCTACAATTCTATGGTTTCTTCTCATTTTTCAGCACAACATCCCATCAAATTCTGTTCCCTTTCACCTTAAAAATATTCTTCCAGATGTTGTGAGCTCAGAAAAATTGTATTTACAAACACAATGAATGACTTAAATAATAACAACCTTTAGAAGCTCTTTCTACAAAATGTAGCTACAAGCCCTATCATCCTACAGTGGGAATCATTATGCAAGTTAATATGTGGGCTTCTAAAATAAAGGTATTTTTTCCTTGTTAATTTTGTGAAAACAGGATCAAATATAGTGCTTCGTGCAGGAGCTGATGCCTGCTAAGTGCAATTTTTACACACTTCTTTATTCACAATGCTAAGAAAACCCCAGCCTTTTTTTAATGTTTCATCAAAAATGTTTTTCTGGAACAAACCAAAACAAACAGAACCCAACCAGTCTTTTGTTGGTTGCTCCACTTCCCAAAAGGGTCCAGGGCACTTAGTGACACAGCATCTGTCTCAGATGCTATTGAAGGCATTCAGCCCCTAAATGCTCTTCCACTGACATTCTTTTACGCTGTGGTATTTGACAAACTCATACAACTGGGCTAGAGAGAAGGAAAAAGGCATCTTTTGAATAGGATGGAAAATGTTTAATCACCTCTCCACCTGATTATCACTTAAATTCTCAGAAACTTTTCTGTGCTGTTTCTAGCTATTTTCTCCTTTAGGGAAAGGCAAGTATCCATGTATCTTTATTATTAAAATTATTGTTCTTTTTGCTATTAACAACAGGTTATTGAAATAATCCCTGTAGAATTTTAAATTGAAAATTGTCCAAGGTCTCCAAGTCCCAGCATCCTTTTACTAAATGTGCTCCAGATTAGACCCTAGATTTGTACTTCTAATTTCAAATTATATGTTCACAAATTTTAAAGGAGAAAATGAATTAATACAATTTCTTCCATAGTAAAGCCTGTGGACTAATGTTGATCTTTTGAAGACTGTCCCTTTAAAACATCTGAAGTGTTTATTTTGTGTATGAAGAAAGACTTTACTGCTCTGACTAATGTAATCCTGGCTGTGTGTAGAAATGGAGGGGATATGCGTGTGGAAAGAGGAAGGCCAATTGTTCTTTTTGTTCCTAAAAAAGAATGTTCTTTTTTATAAAGAGATTTTAGTGTAGCCCACTGTAATCTTCCTAGCTATAGAGAAATCCAGTGAAATAGTATCTATTTCCTCATATTGCTGTCCTAGATACCATAACACCACATGGGTAGTAGATGTGCTAAATTAGAGGGGATTTTTTTTATCACCTTTGTGGAAGTGTTTGTTCTTGTATCCTTTTTTTTTTTCTTCATAAAAAGGGAAAAAAAGAAGAAAGAAAAAGAAAAACTTCACAGAACAGTAAACCTGAGACACGGATTCGAATGCCAGACAGTTGAATGAACAGGATAATCGGGGTATTTTTTTTGACAGGTGCGACAGGCTGCCTATGACTGGCATTATAATCATTACCATTTTAATAAGGCTCTAATAGGGGGGCCGATAATTCAATGGGGTGTGAGGATCCTAATTCAACTCCCAATCCCACATGAATGTGCTAGAATTTGTGGGCTTTGTTTTCCTCTTTTGTACCCCTGAATGCAAATAATTACTGGCTATAGATTCAAAAATTCTTAGAACTGGAAGCTAAATTAGCTCTCCTAATACTGCACAAGAATGTCAATACTCAGGGGAGAAAAAAAGGAAGTAAGTGGTTTTTGGTTGTTTTTTTGTATTACACTTGTGGTACTGCAAAGGTTCTGTAGCTTAAGTGGTTTGGTTGGCAATGTGAATAATACCAGCACTGTTTCTAAAGGACGTGCAGCTCGCTTCCCCCCCTCTCTCTCCAAAAGGAAAAGAAAATGCATTTTTCTGACAATCATTTCTGGAAAATCATGTTGCGCTTTCTACCTACTGTTTTTATTGATGTTGTCTCTATCTGCTCTGGATCTGTCTGTCCAGTCTGTGTTGTTTCAGCAGAGGCATGTGGTACGTTCAGCATCTGTGTCCACACTTTCACAGGAGCCCTGTGGGCACTCGTGTAGTCAGTTTATCCCATTCAGATGATCTTACAAGACAATTTCAAATCCTGAGGAAGTGCCCCCACTGCAGTTTGGTGCTGGGTGCTGAGGGCACCTTGAGGGTGCAGGAGTTGCTCTGCACCTGAAAAGAGTGTTTCTAAAAGTAAGGGAAGACAGCAATCTCTGCTTGGGACATGACTTAGATTTGTGCTCAGTGGGCATTTGAATAGCTATTTCAAAACCTAGGAGGCTAAGGAGTAAGTAGCCCTTTTTCCCTGCTGCTACTGACTCCTACCTTGTGTCTGACTTTCAGGACACAGGACTGAGTGAGGGGGAATGGACTCCTCTGGCCCCCTCTCTCCCTTAACAACCAGAACAAAAAACTTTTCTTTTTTGTCTCAACTGACCTATGCAATGAATTTCTCTATTCATTTTTGATCAATAATACATATTATTATTTCTAGCCAATGGCCAAAAGTGCTGCATGGGACCAGACTTTGAAAAATTGAGAGGGATATTTCCATATAACCCCTTGCAGCTGGAATCAGCTTCTCCCGCCCACTGTTTCTGATCCTAAATTAGCTGTGGAGTCTTGCCATGGTTTCAGGCCTCTTTCTCTTTCTGCACACGTGTTGCCTGATGTATAAGGAATATGAGCAGCACTGAGTGTATAAGGGAGTGAAAGATAAGCAGATGCACTTTACAGCATGTTGGAGTGGGAAATAAGTAAGGTAGACAAACTGTTCTGTGAAAACCAACCTGAACCTTTACCCCAAACTGAAATGCAGAGTTTTGGAGATTGGCCAAAATCTGGTTAATCTTTCTCCCTCTCTGTCTTTTAATGGTATTTATGATTTCCTAGCACTTCCTGGTTTCATCTGGGTCCAAAAACAGGAGACTGAAATATCATTGAAGAGGCTATTCACAGTGTTTCCAGCTGGCAAGGACCAGGGAACGAATGATCTCACACAATCAGGTCTGTTCTAGGAGGACTTTTTTCCGAATTTCTATCCTGATGAGATTCCAAACTGTTATAAAATTATCCTAATTATATAGAAACTTTGAAAAGCCCATCCACAAAATAACTGACATCCTTCACCTGAGGAATCTGTGTACGGAGAATTCATAAAGTTTCTCTCTTGCCTCTCTGTGCAGAAGACTCAAGCCACCAGGACTTCCCCCTTGTTACCAACCCAAATGAGTCCAAGCCTGCTCTGAGACATGACAGAGCAAATATTGGCCTCTCCTGCTGAGGGACAAAGTGGGACAGAAATAGGGATGTGAAGATGCTGAGTTTCCCTATCCTTGATCAGGGAAGTAGGCAGGATTTAATTGCCTTTTTGAGTTTTCCACATATTTAGTGGGTAGCAAACTCTCTTGCAGTAGGAAGATTAGATACAGTTGTCTGAAAAATACCAAAAGAAAGCAAACAATACTCGAGTCATAAATTTCAGTGATGTCACCCAGGCCCAAAGGATTATGTTGCAGCAGTTAAAGGTATTGTTTCTGCCTGGCCACTGGCTTGCTGCCTGCCCTCAGCATTTCATTTCCCTCTGCTGTATCTTCCCCTTGACAAAGTAAGATCGAATACTGAACTGTCCCTAGGCAGGTCCATTCAAGGTTCATGAAGTTTTTTTTGAGAAGGGGCTGCTGCTAAAGGAGCTGCTGTAGAAGTTTTGACCATTAGCATTCACTTCAATTTGTCAAAAGTAACCATCTTTTCCCCAAGGTGCTGGAAGTTTCATTGTGTGAAGAGTTTTGTTGAACATTAAATACAGAAGGTTTTAGAAATCATTCACCTTGAAAACTGGCAAAATTGGCATATTCACAGCAGAAGTGAAAGATGTTTTATCTGTGTTGCCCTTTGTAATTATGCTGCTGAATAACAGGAGTATTATCACACCAGGGCTAGTGCCAGAGGATTACCCTAGGTTTTTCAAATGGGATAGTAAAGTGGTGCAAACAGGTGCATAGACAAAGAGCAAAAAGAGGGAGAAAAGTGAGAGAAAGAAAGCTGAGGCCTTCTAGTTTCAGCCACATAGCGAAATTAATGGTTTCTCTAAGTGAATAGCATAGCTAGATTACTATTGAGGCTGTAAAATTAGAGGAATGGGTCAGATTCTGCATTTCACTCCTGTTTTAATGTAAGCAAAGGAGGCCATTTTAATTGTGATTTACCTCAAAAAAATCTTTTAATTGGAATAATTTTTCAGCAGAGAAAGTGACTCATAAGAAGACTGTGGTTTCTAACAGCTCCCTTTGCAAGCTGGATCCTGCAAGCCAGGACTTCTTTTTGAATGTTCTGTGTTGTGTATCTAGAAAGATAGACGGAGGAATTTCTAGGTGAAGTTAAAATGTCTTTACAAGCAAAAGAGTCAACGTAAGTACATGCTCATTATTATTATGGTTTTGGTGTTGCCTTTTTAATCTATTTTGTGTATTTATTCATTTGTGTACGTTAGAGCCACATGGATATTTCTTAATCTCTTCAGCTCAGAACATAGTTATGTACTCTGGCAGAGTTCCTGTGCAAGATTAAACTATGAGAAAGTTGTTGGTGCCACTTTTGAGTATGAAATGCTATCAAGAGATGCATTTCAGTATTTACTGTTACTTACCACAAACAGAGCTGTTAAATGTTAAGGTTTTGAATATAGACACCTAGGATAATTTGGGGAGGGAGAGAAGGGGACATTAGAGTCTTCCTCATGGGAAGCTCTCTCTCAAATGGTAGCTTTGGGAACCTTTTATTGTGGAAGGAAGCAGTACCTCAGGGATTTGTGTTGCTTTGGAAAGTGTCACATTCTGCCGACTTCTGTGTCACCTCTGTGTGTTGGCTGCCACTGAGAGCAGAAGCAGATTTTAGACAACTAATTGCCCTGCATTTGAGGTAAGACTCCAGGTAACTATAGACTTTTTACTACCACTTTAGTCCTCACTATGCCATGAAATTGTAGAAGCTCTGTATGAGAGAATAATAGAGGAGGGGTAGGTCACGTCTGGATGACACATTGATGTACCCCCTGACTAATGCCCTGCTGTGGGACTGCTATGATTCTAAGCAAGACTTTGAAAGCATCTATAGCTTTGTTTTGTAATTAGAATGTGACAGTCTCTGAAAAAAGACCTCCTTAGAATACTTGCTATAGAGAATCATCAGTATAAAAATCTGTAATTTCTGTTCCCTGAATCACGTGGTGTGGGCAAATCATGGGCTTCATGGCTATGCAAATAAACAGCAGCCTTGCAATACCCCATCACCTCTGTTTTCCTGTCGGTTCTGTTCTTGTGCATCACTAAAGGGCATTGAAATTGCACAAGTCAGTCCTCTCAGCGGGCTGAGTGCCCCGCTGGCTCACAAGAAAAGGGACAGCAGGGAGTTTAGGGGCAACAGAGTACACATGTATGTGCTCACTCCACATGCGTGCCCTGCCTGTCATCCCAGCAAGACCCATCACCCTTCTGATTGTCATTTTGATCCTACTTCTTCAGCTGACATGCTTTGAGTCCTCCAGCCAGGGCTGTGAAGGATTGACACTTTCCTGTCCCAGAAAGAGCCCTGACATAACACACGGTAGACTTTGTGGTGAATCAGACTTGGTTTCTATCTGAATTTAAAGTGGTGGTGTTGACTTGATGACAGTAACTAAACATTTTTGTCTTATTTTATCTGTGTCATAACATAGCCAAAAGGATACATTTGAGATCATACCTAGGTCAGAGGAACTCAGAAGTCAGAAATTCATTCCCTTTTTCATTTCTGTGTATGCATGTGAATAAATAGCACTCTTTTATGTTTTGGAACAACTGTACTGAAACAAAATGCTTTGGTATTGTCAAAATAAACTTTTTTTTTTTTTTAAATTCTTGTAAAAACCCCAGTAAACTCATTGGTTTTTCATTTGACAAGGACTGTATTGCCTAATGAGAAAGCATTTAATTTGAAAATCCAGGTTAAGTCTAGTTACATGGTTCTCAGGACAGCTTCCAGTAGGTGAATTTTTGATGTTCCTTGAGGTCAAGCTCTGTATGAGAATTCATATCTCCTGTGTGATAATGCAGTAGCTGGGATCAGCTGAATTGTCCAAGAGAAGACATCCCTTCATTAAATACAGCTGACAGCAGAGCTTGCCAAGTGAAGTATTTCTGCCTTGCTGGTTTGCCTGAAGTTTGATGCATGGATATGGATATAGTGAGGTTCTTTTGTAGTCCTCCTATTTAGTCCTGGTTCCCAGGAACCGATATCTGATTAAGCTGTCTCTAGGTCTCAATTTTTTGAACTTTTCTACTTGGCTAAAGGAGAAGCAGCCAGATGACTGTTTCTTACTGGAAAAAAGCCTAAAACCTAATCTGAGCTGTACTATTCATAGCAGAGGATTGGCGTGGAGGTGAGGAAAAAGCGGATGCAGGTCTCCCCCTGGGACAGCACCTTCTTTCTTTGACCACTTGTCTTTTAAAGATTTTGAAGCAAAATGGAGTTTGTTCTTAGCCCGAGAAAGTAATTCCTAGTATTTTCTGCAATATCTTTAAAACCCACTATTTTATCTCATTTTGTGTAACCTGGATTGCTAGGGAACACAAATCAGTGGTTCTTCATGGATGACTCCAGTTTTCCATTAGCAATGGATCTGGCCGTGGAACTTGCTTAGATATTGGATTAGTGTGTTTGTACGATTGGCCAAACAAATCTAGGAGAGTAAAGACTGTAGAGACTTCCAGAGGCAAACCACTCCCAGCTGTTGAATATTGAAATTGTAATTGAGGTTCAGACACATTGACCACATTATTACCCATTTAGAGCATGAAAAATTTCTCATAAATAAAGATGACTTGAGCAAGTGGGTTGGGATGTGCTCCTTCCATAGCAAGTAAAACCTTCAGGTAGACTATGCTTTATAAAAGTGCTGTACACTAGAGATAAGTACTGGATATACAGCACAGCACTTGACACTTTAGCAAGCAAAACTTTGTCCTGAAGTAATGTAAGAGCCCAGGAAAATATGGCTAATGAAGAAATGGGTCCTTGCAAGAAAGAAACACTGGTTTATTTTCCAGGTGCAATGGAGTAAATAGAATGAGAGAAGTGCTGTCTGTCACATTGACTTACTTGTGTGACACAAAAAGGAAGGTGTTCCAGCCACTGGGAAGTGTCGTGCAGTGTTGCTGGGGCAGTGTGCAGCTTGTCAGCCTTGCTGGCAGACAGCTGGCTCTGGTTATCATTTCTGTGGTCTGTTCAGAACCACAGTGTGCTCTTTGATCACTGTGTGCAGGGAATAATCTGCAAACCCATAGGGATTTGGTTTTCAAGCCTCAGAATGAAGCGAAAATTTCACTCTTCCATAGAAAGGGAAGAAGTTTACAGAGGAGACAGGCTGAATTTAGTTTTGTTTTGTTGGGTTCTTTTGTTTGTTGAGTTGGGTTTTTTTAAATAACTACTCCTCACTTGAATACTTTTTTTCTGGAGTCTTTTTAAAGAATTTGAATATTTCTTGCCTCTGTGTTTATTTTAGAGGGACAAAATCTAGAAAAAGTGATAATCTCATGGTCACCTTTACCTTTCCAACTGGCTGGAGCAGAGGTCTCTACTGAAGCCTTAGGGAAATGAGCCAGACGATTGCTTTTCCCACCTGCACAAGGTCAGCTGTGATGGTTCCTAAAGTGGGCCTGCAAGCAAGCTGGAGCAGGACTTTTTGCAAGGATAGGACTTTTTGTCGTGATAGGACAAGAGGAAATGGCTCTAAACTGAAAGAAAGTGGGTTTAGATTAGATGTTAGGAAGAAATCATTTACTGTGAACGTGGTGAGACACTGGAACAAGTTGCTCAGACAAGTTGTTGGTATTCTATTCCTGGAAGTGTTCAAGGCCAGGTTGGATTGGGCTTCAAGCAACCTTGTCTGGTGGAAGGTGTCCCTCCCCATGGCAGGGGGATTGGAACTAGGTGATTCTTAAGGTCCCTTCCATCATAAAATGTTTCATGATTCCATGGTGTTGGACCATGGGCAGTTTGGGTGTTGTCTCTGTGTGAGATGTGATACCTGGTGCTGATTGCACAGGTAACGTGTGTGCCTGGCTCTGCCAAGAGCTGTGCCAGGCTGTGCCACAGTGTGCTCAGCAGCTATAATTGGTGTTCACTTATCTGAGACTGAGATTCAGGGATAACACCTACTCTGTGTGACTGCAAATTTTGGGAGAGAGAAAGTGATCCTAAAAAAGGGGTACTGTACATTCCTACTTCTGAAAATACACCCAGGAACATGTCTGTGAAGACACCCAAAAGAGAGGAGCTGTGTACCAGACTGGAGATTTCCAAAAGAGCTAGAAAATTGTTCTCAGTTTGTATATTTTATTTACATGACTTAATTGAAATGTCCTAAGCTCTTAAAAAAAAAAAATAAAAAAAAAAAGTATTTCTGCCACTATCATACATGCAAACAAACAAACAAGCTGCTATTGTACAGGAGGATAATAATGCCAGGAACCGACATCTTCCTTCTACTCTGTTTATCTCAGCAATGCACCCTTAGTCTGGACACTGTGATATTGAGTATTGTCAGGTTGGGTTTCCACTAATTAATGAAAAACAGGCTGCAAGCACAAAGGATTAATTTGGCCTATTGAATCTGATCACAAACATTTTGAGAATCTGTTTAGCTTTTTTCAATGGTGTGAGGTAAACCAAGGGAAAAAAACATCTTGTTTCAGCTAGTCAGCCAGAAAAGAAACCCATATGGATTTACCTAATGGGGTCAAAGCTAAGAAAAGCAGAGCATTTTCCCAGGAGTCAGACAAGACAGTTATCTTATGGAGAAGGCTGATTCTGAGGCTCTAAAAACTTTAGAGCTAAACAACCCTGCAAATTTAAGAAGGGAGCTTTGCTCTGCCTTCAGAAGGAGTTTTGCACTCCGACTATCAGGTGGATCTAACAACAGCTCCTGTACTTCCTGGCAGCCACAGGCCCTTTTACAAGGGTTTTGCCATCAGTGTAATATGAAGCATCTGAGTCAGGTTTCCAGCTGGTGAAATCACTGTACTTGGTCAGTGAAGAATTTATATTCAGGTCCTGCTAGTGCAGTGCGGAGTGTCTTTGATTAAACCATAATCAGAAATCAGCAAGGACATAACTGGCATGTGTATTACTTGAAAACATACGTAAAACAATTCTGCTCAGCTTAGGTAATAAACATGTACCTAGGCTGGTGTGCTAGAAATGAGCTACTTGCTTGCTCCTCGCACTTAATTACACTGATTGATGGAAGATTAAAACAGTTGCATAAGTATTTTATTGCATTTCTGAAAACTGTGGTTATAGCATATTAGACTACAAGTGACTGACAAGTTTAAAAGCATGTAACTGAATCGAAGTCTGAGTAAGTGTTGTGTGTGCAATTTAGAAACAGTTAATACCTTCCAATTGAGAGGATTTGTTTCTAATTAATATAAAAGCTGTTTATTTAAATCCTAGGCAGGCAGTATTTAAATACACAACAAGTCACCTGGGAATTCCATCTAAACTACTTTGTGGAAAGCTGTTATGTTGTGCTGAAATAAATCCAGCATGAAGTAACTGTACTCTCTTCATTAAGTGTATAGAGCTGTTCTCTGCATGCTGTTTTCTTTTTTCTTCTTCTTCCTGAACATGCTAAAATATTCTCAGCCTTGTTGCTGATTAAGGAATTATGTAAGTTACAATGTTGCTGCAGTTTCCTCTACTTTTATTACCTGCATATCCTCGAGGAATCACCCACTAGAAGCACTTGTTTTGAACAGGTATCGTGTATGTACAAAATGAAAGATAAGCCCTGGCAAAAGACACTCACAATATCAATAAGCCAGAGAGGTGCATAGAGATGCATAGAGTGCTGACCAACAACATTTGTAGAGTTAACAAATACTAGTTTCTAGAGCTCCTAGAAAACATGAGACCATGGTTTTGTTTTCCGGATGGGGCTTTTCGAGTGGACTTGTTAAGATATTTTTAATATTTTTGTGAGGTTTGAAGGCATTGCAGGTAGTGATAGTAGCATCGGAAGGTTTCATAGCCTTGTCAGCAGAACAGTTGCTGATTTCTTTCTTTTTAATTCTTTTAGTTTTTCCCCTTACTTGAAAGAGTGGGGTGGAATAGCTAATGCTTTGATTAAAAAGAAACAAAAACACTAAAAAAATATTTTGCACCATCTGGAGAGAAAGAGTGTGAAAAACTTCAAAATTTCATGCTGGTCCCTCTTTTACCAGCAGTACATTTTCATCATTAATTTTCAACAGATAGCTTAATTTTCCCCCATTTCATCTAACTTTTATATTCCCTATATATGCGCATTGTGGTGACAATGAAACCTGCAGCTCATCCCAGACCATATAAAAGAAGAAGCAAACAGCACCGTGAAAGGTGGTATTGATCGTTCTGTGCTTTACCTGCAGTTCCTGCACTAGATTGACTTTTAGCAGTTTCCTAACTGGTGGTGGAGGGGGGAAATTGGATAGTTTGGGCTAGATTTTGCCAGATTTTATGGAGTTGGGTCCATGTAAGAATCAGCAATGATCAGTTCATTTACCGTCTCATTTTAGTCATGTCTATCTTATGATGAACAAGTTTGTCCCTTGCAAACTCACAGAAGCTAATGCCTTTATTTTATTTTCTACTCTTTCTTAATTGTGTGCTAATGAGAGGTTTACTCAGTATTTCTTCCTTCACAGATCCTCTTGCAATCCTCTCAGCTGAGCTCAGACTCCAGCACTGCTCGCCCAGTCGCACCTATCCTTAGCCCAGGGATGGCTGCCCTGCAGGAAAGTGAGAGTGATGTAAACAGGGGTTTAGCCAGCAGGTCTTTTTATGGAATGTAGCATATTCCTCTGAAAGGAATAAATGAACCAACAGGTTAAACATGGGATTCCTTGCCACAGATGTTTTTCCTCATGTGTTTTGTGGCACCTCTGCAATGTACAGCTTTAAAGCATCTTGGAAGAGTATAGCCTGGTATTTCAATCAGTGGGAAGAAATGACATCATATCAGGACTGAGGAGTAAAGAATGTTTGCCATGTAGACAGTTGTAATTCACAGGCAATAAATGAATCAATTTAGATAACAGAAGAACGAGGCCAAGCCTCATCTGTTCTTTTTTCTTTTTTTTTTCTTTTTTTTTCTTTCTTTTTTTTTTTTTTTTTTTTATCTTGCACAAGAGAAATTGCACTGCCTCTAGCAAACTTACTTCTGCACGGCTCTTCATTTTCCTGTCTGCTGTGCCTCTTGGCAGCCAACTCACCCTGTGTACTTTAGGATGGATATGTCACTACATGGGGGAAAGTCATTTGCCATAAAAATGATAAATCCCACTGTAAACTAAGGGCCACTCTCTGTGTGAAAACTTATGGATTTTGACTACTGACAGTAGCAACATTCCATGGCTTTGAACACGCCTTGGCCCTAATCACATGTTGTGTGGCTGATGGCATTAAGGTTATAGGGAAGTTAGGTGTCGTCTCTTCAACAATGTTTGAACAGGTCCTCCATAAAGCACAGGTGCATTATGTTGGCTTAGGCCATTTCAGGTTGGGCTGCATGCCTTGAGATGCATCCAGAAGAAATCACTGTCAGTGATCAAATATTGATATACTGTCATACCCACTGATGTTAGTGTAATTTGAGTCATTTATGAGTCTTTACTTAGGAGAGACTTAGAACTACACTTAGTGCCTGATTTATCTCTGTGTCTGAAGAGCAGGTGGCCAGTCAATGCTCAGGTGGGGATTATTGCTGCCAACGGTGTTAGAAAGCTTGCTGTGCACCTGCCTCCTCCTCATAACAAGTACACAGATGAAAAGAGTCCGATTCCCAGACACTGCCAACCAACTCCTCCAATCTTTCAAAGGCAATACTCAACTTTGACTGTAAAATAAAATAGAAAATAAGAGTTACCAGTACCTCCTATTACCTGTAGATTGACCTGAGCACTCTCCAACAGCAAACATAAAAGATTAGATATCACTTTCCATACAGGTGTATGCAAACCATTTTTCGTCTTACCAGGAGATGAATTGTTCAAAGTTCTGGAAAATCTCTGTGTGCAGTTTTACAAGTGTACTTAGCAAAAGGAAGGCATTGGCTTATGCTTTCAAAGATGGTGATTTACAATGTCCTGTCTAGCGTTTCCAATATCAAGAGTTTTGTTTAAGCTTAGTATAATGTACTCAAAGGAGATTTCTGATGCGATGTGTGTATTTAGAGTGCAAATACAGGGACAGGCTTTTTAGAAATCAATTACACAAAATGGTCTTGCAAAAGAAAGAGCCAGCACTACAAAGGATGGGCAGGAAGAGTCTTCTCCTTCTTAGGGACTGATGTAAGCCAAGAGAAAATTCAAAAAGAGTGGGTTTCATGTGGTGAAGTCAGTCTTGGGTGGGGTGAGGACATCAGGGAGAAGACATTACATCTGCTTGGGGGAGATGGGCAGCATCCTTGACTGTCATAATGGTTTTGAATCCCAAATACACTGATTGTCTTTAATAAAAAAAGCTGTGAGGTTTTTGTTTTCAAAGAAGAGAGAGACAAAGTGTCTGAATTTCTGGCAAGAAAAACAATCCCCAAACTTAGTAACAATGTTACTAAGCTCATGAAAATTTTAAGATCAATTTTCAGCAATCACTGATGATTTCTTTCATTAAAGACTCTTCTACATCCTTCCTAAAAAAAAAGGTGAACAATGATTTCTGACTTGTTTCTTGAATGGTTTGCTATTCCCCAAAACAAAGGGTTCCTCAATTTCTCTTTTAGTGCTACTAAAAGCAGTCTTTTGCAAGAATTAGAAATGGAATTTTTGTCCCATAGTGATAGGTCACCATGGAACAGATATTACTACAGGTGAATTGCAGTGACAGAGAAACTGTACTTGGACAAGTAAAGCTTCTAAACTGGCATTGAAGAATTAAGAAAAAAAGATGGACCTGGCTTCAGCCCTCAGCATCCAGGGGAAATGACACAATTTACTAATAAGTGATGGGCCTGCAAGAAAAAGCTCACCTTTGCAGCAGTTACTTCAGCAAGGAGAAAGAGTAGATCTCTCTTTTTCCTCTCTGCAATAATTAGTCATTTCAGAATCTAACTGTCCTATTCTGAAAACATTTATTCATCCAACAGCTGGTAGAAAAAAACTTAAGCTGACATTTCTGCCTGACTTTTTTCCTAGATGAGAGAGACTGTCCGTTGGCTGTTGCTGCTGTGATCTATATCCTTGTGGCTACTTAAGGGCAAGGTTTTTCTTTTCTTCACCAGTGTGTTCACATAGTGTCCCATGATACAGAGCAGCCACTGAGGAGATGCTGTGTTTCAGTTGCTGATGTTTAGGACATGGCCTTGATATGGTCAGAGTACAGTGGAAGCTGTTGAGCACTGTGATGAACACAAGGTTAGGTCCACACTGCTTGGTGAGGGTCTCTGCCTAAACATTCTTGAGGCCTGACAGGCCACACAGCTGGACAGATTTACAGTGGGTCTGGACCAGGTGTGAGCTCTGAAGAGCTGGCACTGGCCCTTCCACATTTGCCTGGCTGTGTGCAGTCACCATGCATCCATGTGGGGATAAAGTGAGTGGGCAGCATACACCACAATAACAGCTATTGTGGCAAACACTTTTACTTACAATATAAATAAGAAATTTGATCTAGTCCTTTTTTCCAGATTCATTTCAGAAGGTTCCACCTGAAACTGCATTTCCTTTCTTTCGTGTAATCACCTCCTATCTTACTTTGGGGAACAATATTTCTAATACTTAGCAGGATAGTAATTCTAGAAGGACTCAACTTTTTTCCACAATTATTTTAAAATTGGTTTTCTATGATTATTCCTTCTGTAGCAAGTTTCTTGACTAATAATTTGGGCTGAATGATGATCTTATGTCTTTTAAGGCCTTCATTCTTGTTCATCTCACTATTTTCCTTTCAACAAGCCCTACAAATCACAACTGCCTAGCCACCCTTAAGAGAAAAGTATTAAGTTCTGTTCTGTAGCTCACTACAGGATCTATATTCAGACAAAACTTCAAATGTGAAATATATTTGCTGTGTGATGACCAGCTGTGAACTTTACCCCACTGTTGTGTTTTACCTTTTAGACAGCATCTATACCATAGGCCACTGTTAGCACTAGCCAGCAATATAATTTATCGTTTATGATTATGCTGTTTTAATTGCCAGTGGCTTATCTGGATAGGAATAGATGGGCTCAAATCAGGGTAGGCTTTTCCCACTCTTCAGGCTGTATTATTCAGGATGTTCGATTCCAGCCAGGGGGTTCAAACTGTAACTGAGAGCCCTGCTCACCAGGATGCATAGGATCTGCACTCATTTCCTGAAATATATCAGTCTGCATCACTAACCAGCTAGTCACCAGAGTAGAGCGATGCTGACCTCCAAGTATGTTTGTCCATTTGTTCCTTTGCCTGTGGGAGATGTGTGTTCAATTCTCCTTTCTAAGAATGCAGACCAGAGATCTTCCTCTTCAGTTTCTTACTTTTCTGCTGAACATCCTAACCCTTTCATAGTCCTGCATCAGCAGGTAGGGGCTGGAGTCCTTACTGCACCATATTCCCCTCTGCAGCAGCAGAGAGAAGGAGATAAGCTGCTTAAGGGATTGGGCTACTGCAAACTTGCTTCCTCTCTGAGCAAAGGCCAGATTGGGCTTTTCAAGCACATGCTGCATCCCTGGCTGCCCAGATCTGAACTGCCTGGCCTGCATTCAGCCTGTGTGTAGATGCCATGAGTAGGACCCAAATGATAGGTGACAGCCACAAACCTGAAAATAAAAATGCAGTAATAAAGTCAGTACTTTACTACAGTACTATACACAGTATCTTGTACTATGTTTGTCATGGAGGATGATTCCAAAGAAATCCAAAATGTTAGGATTGGTCATAGATGATAATGTCTTTCCCTGTCTCACACAGTATTTCAAAAAACAACCAAAACGCACAAAGCAGGATGGACAGTCTTTTATTCTGCATGCTTGGCTGAGTCTCAGACAGGGTGAGAGAGATCATGGCTGCATTGTGAGGGAGTTCAGTGAAAAGACATCCTGTTGTCTCTGAACTTGCTAGTATGTATTGACAGAGTGCTGAGCCCAAGTGAATACTCCTGGCTGAGAGGAAAAGCCTCTGTGTGTGTGTGTGTCAGACTGATAAAGCTGCTGATCCTGCTGTAAGTCTGTCTGCATGGCAGCGTGCTCTCCCACAGGGAAGTACAGCCCCATGGGCACTGCGGTCCCCTGGGCTCTGCCCCTATTTCAAACTTATATGGGGAACGGGAAGTTGGCTTGTTACAGAAAGATAGCTGTAAAGCTTTCTTTGTCCCACCCAGTGCCCATTTAAATTGTCAGATCTGTTAGCTGTGAAGGGATTGTGTCTGGCACATATACACCTGTATTTCTCATGAGTGTCGCTCATTCAAGAGGTTCCAGAGGTGTTTATGGATGGCAACCACAGGGCACTAGGAAGGGTCATTTTGTCACTGGACAAAACCCATGCTCTGCACAGTATGTTCACAGACTCAGGACACCCTTCCTCTTAAACATATTTTAAAAATCCCAAAGGAGTGACCAGACAGGGTATCTGAGAATCAATTTAACTATGTGTTTAGTCCCACATCCCTTTCTCTACTAGTATCAAGGCTTGGCTGGGTGAATACTGCTGTGGAGCACCCAAAATCTGTTTCCTCTGATGCCATGAAAGGAGGTGTTGATATAGAAGAGTGTCTGTTTGGTTGATCAATGAAGATACTGACTGAGTGCTTGATTTTGAAGATATTAGGTTAAACTTTTCGCCACAACTCTGTGAACCTTGAACTACATCTGGACCAATGCAGCATTAGCACAACCTACAGCCAGTCATTCTCAGTTTGCTGGTGTCTCTCAGACCCGCGTGCCAGTCATGGAGTTATTTCCACACATAAACTGTGTGCCATCCTTTTAACACACATGAATCTACTTTTCTAACCATCCCCAGCAGGCTCAGTTCACTTAATCTTACTGCTGAAACAGTCTCTTTTTGGCCCAACACTGAGTACTAAGACTTGTTGAACTCCACCATTGTGCCCTGATAATGCCAAATGTGCTTTAACCATTATATGTTCAGCAAGAACCACAGCCACATTCACCTGAAAGCTGGGAGTGTCATTTCAACCAGGCCATCACTTCTGAAGTCTAAGGGAGAAACTATTTTTTAGCTTCTTGCTGAAGCATGAGGTCATTCACTGTTGTTATGGCTTTTATCACTGTGCTGCACACCAGGTATTAGAAATATACATAGGAATACATGGTCACTGCAGGGAAAATACCTGTGCTTTTGCTGCCCTGAGGTGCAGCGTGGAAATGAAGCTCTTCTTGATGTGCTTAGCTGTAGGAATGGTTTCCAGGTAGGTATGTTTCTTCTGTGTATAAACCTGGTGATTCTAAAAGTATTCCCTTTGAAGCCAAAGGAAATAGGCAGGCATTTTATCTCGTGCATTTTGCTGGGAAATGGAAGCACTTCCAGCGTGGCTTTGCTTCTCAGTGCCAGAAGAACTCCCATGCTTTTCAAGTACGGCTGGAAGCCCACTGACGATGGGCACTCCGGAGCCAGCGGAGGGGCGGCAGGGCGGGTCGGGGTGGGTGCGGTGCAGTCGGCGGGCGCTGTCCGTGGTGCTGCCCCGGAGGCGGCGCGGGGGTGCCCGTGGGGCGGGGGGGGGGGGGGGGGGCCGGGGGTGGGGGG
>JAWWEV010000043.1:62866696-62944228 GCA_035583235.1 Hafferia zeledoni | reverse complement strand
CCCCCCCCCCCCCCCCCCCCCCCCCCCCCCCCCCCCCCCCCCCCCCCCCCCCCCCCCCCCCCCCCCCCCCCGCCGCGTGAGTGTGCGTGGGTCTGTGCATGTCTGTGCGTGGACATGTATGGATGTGAGTGGCTGTATAGGTGTGGGCATATGTGGTCTTGTGTATGGTTATGTGCAAAGGTGTGTCATAGAATCACGGAATTAAAAAAAAAAAAAAGGTTTGATTTGGAAGGAGTCTTAAAGGTGATCTAATTCTCACCCCACTACCATGGGCAGGGACACCATCCCCTAGACCAGGTAGCTCAATGCCCCATCCAGCCTGGCCTTGAACACTGCCAGGGATGGGGCAGCCACAACCTCTCCAGGCAACCAGTTCCAGTGCCTCACCACTCTCATAGCAAAGAATTCCCTCCTGTGTGGGTGGTGAGGCGTCAGTGTGTGTGCATGTGTTTTTGCATATGTGCTCATGTACATAAGTATCTGTGTGTGTATGTGTGCACATACATGTGTGGGTATTCATACATGTGTGGAAGTGCACATTTGTTTGCACATGTCAGCTTACACAGGTGTGCGTATGGGGCGTGCTCAAGTGTGAATGGGTGCAAGTCGATACTTATGCGGGTGTGTGCACAAACATAGGTGTCTATCTGTGTGTGCATTTGACTGTGTATGTGTGCCTGCAAGTGTATGAGCACCCACAGAGGTGTGTATGGGTGAGTGCATGTTGCGAGGTGTACTTTTTTATTTCAACCTTAGAGCAGCCTTCCAGTACCAAAAGAAAAGCTGGAGACAGCCTTCTGACAAGAGCAGGTAGTGACAGGTCAAGGGGGATGGCTCTAATCTTAAAGAGGATAGATTTAGATTAGATATTAGGAAGAAATTATTTTTCTGATAAAATTTAAAAATTTTATCATTTTGATATTTTATAATTATACGTAGACTCTCAGTGCAACTCTGATAAGTTCTTTACAGGTCTGCTCTTTTCAAACCCTGCTCAGGATAGATAAATCAGTATGAACCAGGGAAAACTGTATGAGTTACAATTGTCTTCATATCCCTTTACTTCCTCTGTTAGAAATACCACACAGAGACTGTTTTAAAATAGATTTAAATATTTCAGAAATCTCAGTGATTCTGGTGAATGTTTTTTCTCTGCTTGGTTCTGCTAGAGAGAAGAATATATATCATTGGTTGTAGTATTTCAGTCATAGAACAGTAAGGCTATTGGTTATTTAACAACTTGCTGAAAAAAACTTCACCTGTTTTGTTACATCCTGCTGAGCTTGATTCATTCATGTGAATTTGGGTACAGACACCTCTGTCAGCTACAGCCCAGGTATAGGACTGAATATTTAATATTTCTGGGGTAGCAGAGAAACCAGTGAAGTTTTTCAGCAAATTCTGTCTGCTGCTGATGAGATGTGTCCCACTGCTTCACCCCTGGGCAGCATTTCTTCTGCTGTCCATCCCCTAGAAAACCATTCTGGATCTATTCAAGAGGCATGGCCTGCTCATTCTGTCATATTCTGCTGGTAGCAAGCACTTCTTGATACTCATGCTCTCTTACAAATAGGTAAGCTGTGAAGAATCACCTTTAGCCCAACACTCTTTTCAGTGACAGCAGAATATGCCTCCCACTGCCAGAATACACTAATTGGGTCCAAAATTCCATCCCTCCTTGGGGTGCTGGGAGGATTCTTCACAGAGGACTCATCATTCACAATGCTCATTTACAACTTGCTCCGGGTAAGAGTGTTACCTAAATGCAATCTGAGCTAAGCTACAGTGGAGAAGCCAAAAGCTTTTTTCTGTGTGTCTTTCCATGTGTTTTGGTGGTGTCCTCTGTGGCAACAAATCCTTTCACAAGATCTTAGTGTAGGGAACGTGACAGAGCCACTGGGGGCTCTTTTGGCTTGCAGGATGCCCACAGCAGCTGCTCTGGCTCTGGCCAGCTCTGGAGCACCACAGAGGCAGCTGCTAGTGGGCTTTGCACTCACTGAGGATCTGGGGATGTTGTTTCCATTGCCTCATGCTCTCAGTTTGAACCTTTCAGTGTCTGTATGCTGACCTTTACGTACTTACCCTCCTCTTACTGGAGTGAAAGGGATGAGTAGTTCTTGCCCCTTTGTTTCAGAGAGCAATTCATTGTCTTTTCTGTTTTCTAACACAAATAAATAAGGAAATAATTTCATCATTATTTGTTAGTTTGGCTGTTTTTTAATAGGGATACAGAGCAGCTGCATGGAGCTCTGAATGTTTCCTTAGAAAACCCCAGGCCTTAAGTACAGAAGCAAAGTCTTGGAGAGGACAGAGAATGCCAATGTACTTTGCTCTCTGTGTTTGGCAAGACTGGAAAGTGGATATATAATGTGTTGCCTAATCACAAAGAAATCTACCATATGGTCTTTAATGATTCTTTAATTCCATCACTTTACTAATGTGTCATTCTGAATTTGTGACACAGACAATACGTATGACCAATGCAGGGGATTTGGCTCATCTCAGTGAACAGCATCTTCTCAGCCCCATGGCTGCATGCAGTATCTGAGAAGTAGAGGTGCCTGAGGGAAGATGGGAGTTTAACTTTCCTCCCTTCCTCAGCAGATCCATGTTTCTAGGCTGAAAATAAGTATAGGATGTAAGGTAAATTATACACAACTGAAAAAAATGCTCTGATTTACAATTTAATTCAGTTGTTGGGGGTTTTGTTTTGTTTTTGGGGTTTTTTTTAGGAACTGTAAAACAAGATAACTAAAAAAAAAACAACCACCACCAAAACCAAACCAACTAACCAAAAACAAAAAAAATCTCAGCCCTTCTAGGACCCCCTGAATACAGGAAAGGTATTAATTTAGCTACTTATCTGGCCCATTGCCTGGAAACCTCACTCTCTAATGTTTTCTTCTCCACCACCGACAGAACGCAAAATGAGTGATTACTCTTACTTTACAGATGGAATCTGAAATACAAGCAGGCAAACTGTAGGGTCAAATTGTAGACCAAGCCCCTATCTACTTGGCTTTTCCAGCTTGCCTTTCACTGTAACACACCTCAGTATATGCTGGCAGGACTCTCAGCTTCCCTCTTGTCCCCTTCCAGCTGCAACTTTTGTCAAAGGTTAGTAATCAGGGTATGAAAGGTAAATAACGCTTTCCACCAAAGGATCTCTGTCAAGATAAATGCCACTCCATGAATCAGACTGACATCAGGAAAACAGCTGAAGACACATTCTGAAGCCTCAGCCCCACAGGATTGTTAGGAATATTACTGTCCCGACCTAATGAGCTACCACTGATCCTAAACAATGTCTAGGACAAAAGACTGGAGGGGGATTGGCTCCCCTCACCCTGCTGCCTGCAGACTTCTGACAACCCATTAAGGTTATAGCTATTCAGCCCCGTTCAGACAGCCCTTTTTTCCTTCTTTTTCCCCCCCTAACTACTCCCAGCTAATGAGCAGACAGCATTACTTTTATTTTGTGCAGGGAATGTATGGCTAAATAGGCGTCTGTGCATGGCTCTGGAAATGGAATGAGGTGAGGAAAGCAGAGGGAGACTGAACATCTTTTTGAAATGTTCCCCTTGCCTTCATCTGTCAGGCAGAGACCCTTGGCTGAGGAGGGATGGGTGAGGATTTGAGGCTGAGCCTGTGGCATATTAGGTTAGCAGAGTGCCAGCAGCCCGACCCTGCTGCTTTCCTGGTTTTGCAGAAATGGGCAGGGGAGGCAAAGCCAAGTCCCATCTTGGCATGTGCCCTCGGCTCTAGACACTCCTTGGACGCTGCCCTTGCCGTGTGCCTCCATCCACTTTTCTATAAAACTCCCAAACGTCC
Source organism: Hafferia zeledoni (assembly GCA_035583235.1). Lineage (NCBI taxonomy): Eukaryota > Metazoa > Chordata > Aves > Passeriformes > Thamnophilidae > Hafferia > Hafferia zeledoni. Next base: position 62,940,397 of record JAWWEV010000043.1, on the reverse strand, counting down.
CAGTCTCTCTCTCTCCCCCCTTGTGCCTGTCCCCGCTTTCCCTCGTACTTTACTAAGTGATTGGAGTTGCCCTCTTCCTTTTGCGCATTCCCACCTCCTTCAAGCTCCCTCTTCAGCGACAAGCAGCATCACTAATTGCTTTTTAGGTTCTCTTTTCTGCTCTCTGTTCAAAATTCATGGGGCATTCCCTGGCCCTATTATGCTCCTTTCTGAACCTTTTCAGCTTCTTTTACAAACTTAGCACTTTCTGTGCTTCTCTTAGGCTTTTCAAAAAAAAAAAAAAAAAAAAGTTTGGATTGCTTTTTTTTTGGGAGGGGAGGGGGGAGTCAGGGGACGGGGGGAGGGCAAGAAGGCCTCCTCCCTCTGCAATCCCCCTCCCTGCCAGAAAAGCACACGCACGGGTCCACCTCCCATTGAATGGCAGGCTTTGTGCAGGGAATTTCCGGAACACAGCCCAGGGCTGGAGGCGCAGTGTGAGTGGAGGGGCTTTGGGCAAGGAGCCTCCCTTAAGCCCACCCCATTACCACGGTCACTGTTTGCCCTGGGCTCTCTAAAAGGACTATTGTTGCCTGTTGCCAGGTATTCCCTAGCAACACTTAAGCCAAGCTGCCTTCTCTATTTATGGCAAAACTTTTCAATGGTCTCCAAAACACGTGCTTGTCAACTTCAGAGAATACCTTCAAACAGACTCAGAGGGGGAAAAAATAATCCCAAGTGCTTGCTTTAGTTGAAATATGTGTGTTGGGGGTGTTTTTTTGATTTCTTGTCATTTACCTTGGATCAGGAACCCAAACAATTGCAATCTGAAAAAAAAAGATCCCTCTCCATCACCTTCTCCCAGCTTCTGTCCCCTGAACTGCTGAGCCTTTCCACTGGCAGGTGGTTTGGGGAGCATTTATTAGATGGATGAGCCTTTGCTACACTTGGAAACCTTTTGCACAAAAGATTGATTAATTATTTTGAGGCAGATTTTGATTTCTTTGTGTGTGCCAGAGCCCTTGCAAGAACCACCATACTTCTTGTGTTGTCTGTTTGCAAATGACCTGTTACCAAGAGGGGTATAGGATTGGGAAGGGGGACAGTAATACACCTGTACAGTATAGACATAGCACCATGAAGTTACATCCCCAAACAGCTGAGGTAATCAAGTGTGGTGGTTGCTGGGTTTCAATACACACACGTGTATTTATTCCAGGAAGGACATATATCCATGCTTACATTTCTGCAGCCAGTTTGCCAGCTATAGACAGTCAGTGGTCCAGTCAAGTTCAAAAAAGGAATCTACACTTCGGTGATTGAGTGTAATGACGTGACAGAAAACTCTTTACAGCAAGTCTCTCTTGACAGAAATAATCTTTGTTCTTTGTGCAACATGTCACACAAAGTGTTCCAGCATAAACCAGTGTTTTTGCTTATTATCATCATATTACTTGCAAACTGTTACTGTTACAATGCAGTAAAATTATTGTCACTGTTTGGAAAATCTTATCAGAAAACCAGAAACTGTAAGCAAGGCCAGTATTTACAGAGACAGTTAAAGCAATGTGGTACTCAACTTACAGTGAATTTCAAGGGACCTTGAAAATTGCTGAGCTGCCCACCCATGTATCCATGATATCCCCTGCCATGGAGGACAACACACTGATGGAGTGTCAGCATGATGTCTGGAGTAATAATCTGAAGTTTTTCTATCTGCAAATTCACACTGTTTTTCCTGATATATCCTTTAAAGCTTCAGTATGTTAACATGATGTCCTGGCCGAGGGACTCATTTCTTAGCTGTACCCTCCAAGCTGCTGTGATGGGCTCCAGAGCTGAGCTTCACAGAACCAGCCTGAGGCAGCTGCCTGTGGTGTGAGCACCATGGAGCCCTTTAGAGCTGAAGCAAAGCCCGAGTGGTGAAATGCAACTGGTGCTTTCAAATAGCCTCAGGTCTGACTGTCAGGGAATACTGTCCTGCCTTTTGCTACTCTCACTCTCCACAGTACATGGCCAAGGTCAGAGTTGCCTCTCTTGTTTTGAGCAAGAAACTGAACATATTGCATAGATGATATTTATTCTGTGTATGATTTTGGGTTGTGGCTGTCTGATGAACTCTGTCAAGGTTATAGGAAGATCGAAGCATATAAAAACATAATAGTTCTCTTTTATGACCTGTAAGTATGGAAGCTACATGGTCAATGAAAGTGGCTCTTCTTTCAAAATGACATGCATGTTTTATGATAATACAGCTGTTCCCAAACATGTGTGCCAGTGTCTCCCAGAGAAGTAAAATTCAATATACCTGTCTATCTGCCACTGGCCCTGATGCTTCTGCATTCCCATCTGTCATGGAATAGTTCCTGCTCTCAGCTCAGCCTTCAAAACTCTGTTTTGTTTCTGTTCCATAGAAGTACTGTAATTAGAAGATGCTAAATTTCCTCTGTGAACGTATTCCCCCATAGAGCTTGATGTTATAGTGAATGTAAATGGTTTCATGAAGTGCAAGATTAGGGCTGTTTAAATAATTGTTGTAATTTAAAATATGTGTATTATTATCTCTCAAGATGTTTTAGATTAAATTAATGAAGTTCACATCTGGAGGAGCAGATATTAACCCTTTATGTGATTCTGATTCCTTAACTAGGTAACCTGAAGCTTGGATTTCTAGTCCAACCTCTATAACAAAACTGATCTTTGAAAAATACTTTGTCTTAGCCCCTGATATTTATTCTATTAATCTGGATTACAGTTGTTGGCTTAAAGCAAATACAGCAAAACCTGTCAGCTTGGTCTGTGGAAAGTCAGCCTGTAGTTCCTATTACAACAAATAGAGTATACAAGGCATAATGGAGATTTCTGTCTTGTCTTGCATTTAGTTAGCAACTATATTTCAGAAGGTCAAGATTCCCAGAACATACACTGTTGTGCTTCTGCATGATGAGGCAGTGTAGAAAACAGGCATTCTTATTCCTGCAAAGTCTCCCCCAAGTTCTTAGCTATTTTAGTCCTATGACTCCATTTAACCTATTTTAGCATATAAAGGTGCTCAAATAACTTTAAAAAAGGCATAGAGAAAAGGTTTCTCTATAGAGGGACTGATCACTCAATACTTTCTATTTATTTACAAGAGTTAACTTCTAATTCCTGTCTTTGCAATTGACTGGCATTCATCCTAAATGTGATTCTGTAAGCTGGGCAAAAATGATCGTTCCCAAGTGAACGTAGTGATACAACTCAAGTGAACAGAGTGATACAACTCTAGGAAAGCTGTTCTTCTGTGGACAGGCCTACCTTGAAAGAGATGTGATCATCTCTGCTTGCCTGTGTCAAATTATACAATCTTGACTTTCAAAAAAATCCCATGAAAATATTGTTGCAACGGTCAGCCACTGTTTGCCAACAGCCAGCGTGATTGCTCATTACACCTATTTTGAATAAATGATCTATTAGCTGAGATATTCACTGTGTGTTGTTTGACAACTAGTCACTGATATATATGCCAATGCTTCAAGTAATTCTAGGGCAGATTTTTCAGCTTCCGATGAAATTGGTCTCATCTCAATGACATGTGGAAAACTGTACACTTGTCCACATTCTTGAAGTTACAAAATTCACTTTCCCTCTCATCAGAGGAGAGGTCTGGCTTAAGTAATTCTCAGATTCCAAAACACACTAGCATGTGCCTTGTAGGTGAATGTAAAAGTCTCTTACTTCCCTAAAACTTGAATCCCTGCACTTGAACTCTGGCCCTCCAGGAGTGCTGAGCCATCACTAAAAACTGTTTCTTCCTGGAACACCTGGACTACCAAAAGCTGCCATGAGAGAAGCTGGAGTGATTCTTATCCCTCCTATGTTGATATGCAAGTCATTCTTGGAACATAAACTCTGCCTACCAGTTAAATTTATTATGTATGCAAACTGATGGTGACCTCAGTATGGCATGTCCATATGAACATAGCTTCTGTCTCTTTCATACTGTCACGTCACCCAGTTGCAATGAGAAGGACTCATGTTCTCAATATTTTCTTTAGTGTCCATCCTTATGATTGTTGCACACAGAGCACAAACACAGGTAGACAAGCACTACCTAGGAACTTACAGTGTATGAAATGACTTGGCACTCATTGATAAATCAAAGGAAAGAAACCTGACCTTTCCCTGGCAATAATCAATGGCAATATCTGAGCTGCACTCCAGTCAAACCTTTTCTGAAGGTTGAAACAGTATAAATTTTCTCCCCATCTCTCCTGTTTCTTCTCCCTTCTCTGATTTGGAAAGAAAGATGCCAAAGTACTTCAAAAGACCTTGTTCTAGCATGCTTCCAATTTGTCTGGATCGAAGGTAATGTGCTAAGAAACCTAATAGACAACTCATCTTCTCGTCTGTATTCCAATTTGATTTGTAAATGTACATGCTTCATGTCAAATGTGAAGCTGACTCACTCAGATAACTGGGAATATGACAAAATTTGTGAAAGAACTTTTCAAAAACTGCCAAGTAATTCTGAGTGTTGAGAAAGAGATACCTTGAAGGAGCTTGGCTTTTGGAAAGTATTGAAAATCTCCTTCAAGAAAATGAAACTCTTGGGTACCCAGACTCCATGATCCAGTCTCTGAAGATCTCGGTCCAGTTCACCACTAAGCAACAGTTAAGACCCTAAAGTCACTAAACACAAGAGACAGAGAGATGGTGACCAGAGTGAAATCAGGTTGAACTCGTCACACTGGTTAGGAGGCAGTTGGCTGTCTCACAGGAAGCATGTCTGACATTTGTTACAGTTGGTTCCAATAGAAAAGCCAAGGACATGGCTGTTGGGGAGATTCTGTGTTCCTCTTAATGCCATTTTATAGAGGGGGTGGTGGAGGTCTGATGCCAATGGCCATCCTTGTCTTGCTCCCCTCCAAGTTACTATCCATATGGATGTGAAGGTGAAGAGGAAGTTTCACTCACACAGGAAGCAACTAAGGATGCTTTTAGATGACCATTCATTTTTTGTTGACTTTTTCATCTTTTTCATAAAGACCTATGGGCTCCCAGACAAAATTTTTCCTCTGTATAGACCTGCTCTGCTCCTGTTTTTATCATGTAGAAAGTGTGTACTTTTTCTGCTTCCTAACTTCCATGAAGTCAAAGAGCAGTCTTGGAGATGCCATCCATCTGAGAGGACCCAAACAGATTTTCAGAGGCACAGGCAAGCTTGGGAGCCAGAGGCCATGGCATGCTGAGAGTGACAGGGCTCCCCACTGCTGCCTTTACTTTACCCCGAGTCAGGAGAGTGGGTGTTTTACACAGGCCAATGATGCCATTGCAGAATCAGGTTTTTGCCTCTCTGAGACACAGCATCTTCTAGCTACAAGTGATATCTGACTGTCCTGCCTAGCCTCTGCTTTGGGGCTGATAGCCACAGGATAGCAGACCACCACTGAAAAGTTGTTGACCCTGATCTAGTCCACTTCTTTGTCCTGAAGGCAGTGCCAGCTACACAAACATTCATAGCTTAATAGACTTAAATGCACAGCAACACTATCATAGCTGTGCAGCAGTGTGCTCACACTTGATTTTATTTATTTATGTATGTATTTGAGGCAAAGATTAGTTTAAAACTCACAAAATAATAAGACACCCACAGCACATATCTGGGTTGGCTCTTGGCATAAGGATGAATGTATGTATAAGGAGAGAGGAGGGTAAATGCTGCTTTGCTTGAAAGAGTTCATAGCTGGACTTATTCTGTTCTTATTCCATTCTTATTTGGGTTTCACATCAGTAGGAAACTGCGATGGCACTGAGTCTTCAAGTTGCATGTTATATATTACCTATTTGTATACAGTATTAAAAATGTTTCTTTAAGCAGGTGCTCCCTAACAGGTTGGGCTCTGAAGTCAAAGCAAGGAGGATTTTGCTGTTGCCTACAGTGGGACCAGAGAAAGACCTTCTTCCCAAATAGCTTGGAGACACCTCAAGCTTCACTCTGGACATTGACTCAACTGTGATGTAGTTGCCTGAGCCTGGATGCAGAGAATCACTTACACTTGCACTTAAATATAGAAGTCTGAAGGCTTTCTATAATCAGGGTCTCAGTGCATTATGAACAGGACTAGAAGATATCATTCATGAGGACCCAGTATTACTATGAAGGTTCAATTGTATTACAGCATTTAAAGCTTCCAAGCACTTCCATAGTAATACCAATAATAATTATTATGATGATGGTGATAATAATAATACCAACAATGTACAGGATGGACATGCAACGTGCTCTTCTAGTTCTCACCCTGCCATGGCTACAAAAAACCAGAAACCAAAACTAGATGAATTATTAAATTGAATGTGATGGCAACCAGCTAATACCAGAAATCTTTTTGGTCATGACTGAATTATTTGGATTGCATCTAAGAATTAGTAATGGGAACAGGGACATTTTTAGATTATTGTACAATTATTTTTCATAAGATAACTTCTATTTGAAAGATAGACTCCATCTGTAGCTCTGTCCTTGTTTTTCCTATCTGCATTTACTTGTATTGAAAACAGCCTCATAAACAGAAACCAGATTTTCTAAGATGAGTCTCATCAGGACCAATGTTTAAAAAAAAAAAAGTTTATAAAGCAGTTATTTGTAGAAAATTTTTAACTGGATGCAGATCCAGTTGAAGTCTATAAATAAATCCTCATAACCTGTCCCTGTATAGAAACTGAAATGAAGACAAAGCTTTTGCTTCAAAATCTGCTTAGATTTTCAGATTTAATTTATGGCATGGGTTTTCAAAGATTAACTTTTCTCTTTCAAACTGCATTAATAGCATTAGGCCTCAATTAATCAGATTCAAAATTTGGAAACAAAGAAAGTATTTTGTCCCTATAATCACTGAGAGGCCATATACCAGGATCTTTTCTTACCAGCCTTTTTAATGATTATTTCAGTCCAGAATTTTTTTTAAAGGAACCACTAAAATCAGGGCTTTGAATTTTGTAAATGAGCCTCCTGCCCAACACACTTCTCAGCAAGATAAGGACAGAATGGCATTTGCAGAAATGTTTAGCTATCTCTCTAACAATCCTGCTTGGTTGTGGGCCCCTTGGTAACAGCTTGGCAAATCTGCAAAAGGAATGCGACTATATAGTTTGTGTGTGGATTGTTGAGTCATTATAGCCTCCAAATTGCACAGCAGATCATTAATCATAGGCCAAGATAGGCAATCACTGCAGAAACCTGATGAAAAGGCTCCAGAATAATGCCTGCTAAATCATGTTTAACATGCAGACCTTGCCTGTGCAGATATGGAAAGGGGGAGGTAAGGAAAAAAATTATTCCCCTTTTAGGAAAGAAAACTTCTACTTATCTTTGATTTGCATTCAGCCCTCCCTCAATAGTCCTTAAGCCTGTTATTTAATTCATTTTGGTGCCAGGTCCCATCACAAAGCAAAAACCCTAACCAGGACCTATGCAGTCTATGACCTCCAAACCCCCTGTCTTTTCTTGTCAGTTCTATGTCATTTGTGCAGTTGAACTCCACCAATTTGAAATGCTGACCTCTTCCATAGACAACCTTATTCTCCTTGAGTGAAAGAAAGGGCCAAGGCCTACAAACCACTCAAGCGAGAGATGGCAAGAAAAGAGAAAAGTGGTTGACTCGTAAATCAATTTCCACAGCCCACCCAAAACCCAAACGAACAATAACGACGGTATTTTTTAAAACCTGTGTTGTTGTGGTTTTCTTAATTGAGCTTATTCTCTTCAGAGAAGGTTTTACGTGAAGTAAAATTGTTTGTTCAGGGTAGAAAATTAGGTGAGATGCTGCTCACGACCCACTTCAAATCAGGGTATATTTATATCAAACCTCCATTTCCACCTGTCATCCCCACAGAAAAGGAGCACAGCCTCACAAACAGGTCTTTGTCCATGCTAGAAGAGGTGGCAATACCTAAAGAAAGGGAAACATTTGGGGCATAAATGTTCACTCGGTCCATGCAGTACCAGTATATGGGAACAGTGATGCCACAGAGCCTGCCCACGGAGGCAGCTGTGCAGCTCTGTCTTTGGGCCCTGCCAGCCCCACATGTGTGTCTGTGGCCCACACCAAGCACCCAGTGTGCTGTGAGCAGTGAAGGAACCTGCACAAGTATGGGCTGCATCAAGCCAAGTGTAAGCATTGTACAGTACAGACGTGCAAGCAAGCATGCAGGCACACGAGCCAGCTAGAAGCCTGCCACCACACAGTAAGATAAATTTTTAAAGACCTATATTCACTCCCTGGGGGTCTGATTCTGCCTATGTTACTCTCTTAGGAAGGTTTCCTGCTCCTCAGGTGGTCTCGCTGAATTCAATAGCTGTGTCTTTGAAGAGCAGATGCAGAAATTGCCTGAAGCACATCATGCCCCAGGGCCCCATCCCCACTAGCAGCTTTACATTTTTCAGAGGCGGGGATCTGGCTGTGCTGTTGCACAGTCACATCTATGAGTTTAAGGCTGGGACATCCTTAAAGAGCACTGCCCATAGGAAATCGCTCCTCTCCCCTGCTAAGCTGGTGTTTCTCAGCCCTGCTCTCCCAGGATCATATCCTCTGGTGCACAGGATGACTAGTTAGTCTCTATCAGCAGAGGCAGGTCCAACCCTCAGGTTGAACATATCATATGAATCTTTTAAGTTTTTTCATTGATTGGGTTGAATTTTAAATACATGCAAAGCTTAGAGTCACAGCATATTTATACAAGTCCATGGCAGAAAAAATCTCTGGGATGTTACTGCCTTTGGCTCCTCACCTCCTTGAACCATACATCACTGAAGGTGGTATTAGCATGTGCTCCCCTTTTCTTATTTTTTTCTTTCAGCCTCTGGCATTGGCCCTTTCTGGACTATTCAAACCTTCTGTCCAGCCTCACTTTCTTGAAACAGAATGATGCTACTTTGTGATCTGAAAATTCTTGATACCTTAGAAGCAAAATAAAGGGTGATGTTATGAAAGCAGGAAAGTTACTCCATCAGAAAAAAAGTACCTACAATGGCAGACTAACTCCTCCAAAGAGCCTGACCTATTGCATTGGATTTTCTCTAAATTGATGTGAAAATGCTGATGGGATACAGTCAGTGGGAGGGGTTCCTCATCTGGGAGAGCAGATGCTCCAAAGGTATTTGCCTGTGGATCCTGCTCAGCCAATGTGCTCCCATCAGGTCTGTGCCTGCTTGCCCTGGGGCTTACTGCCTCCAAACTCTTGGGCAGAAGGGAGATTTGGAGCTGTTTATCCCACTTGACCCTCCATCCAGATGACCTTCCATCATCTGGGGCCAGCTGATGCTAAGCAGTAAATTAAATTCAGTGGCATGCTGTCTCAGTTTTCAATGGTGTTTTAGTGTGAGCGTCGGAGTCCATAGAGCAGAGCTCATTACACGCTGCTACAGCAGCTGGAGCTGAGAGGAGTGTCAAGCTCATTACCTTTCATAATATGCCCACCGATAGAGCTAGGTGTGCTGGAGATGGATTTGTCAGAGGCCAGCACTTTTGTTTGAGGGTGAAGCATTGCGTTAGTCTGACAGGCAAGACTCCACATTATGCAAAAGGAATAATTCAACAGGAAACAGATGCATGTGGATAAAAATTAGTTGATGTTTTTGCAACCTGCACCTCTGAGTGCAGCATGTGCAGCAAGAGAAAGAACATATCCTCTCCTTCCCCAACTCTTTTCCTCAGCTAACCAAGGCTTATGACAAAGTTTTCAAAGTTTGACTCCAGTTCAGTGAAATTCTTATGTGTTACCGAAGTTTTTAGCAATAATTCTGTCCATCTTCTTGGTCAGCTCTGTATGTCGTTTTCAAGCCCAACAATTTAGATATTATTTTGGTCCTGAATGTGCAAAGTAATACACCAAAACTTGTATTTGACTACTCTTCTTAGTATTTTAGCACATGCTTCCATGCAAAGCTAACCTTCCAACACTGTTTTGTTTGGAAAGCATTGCAACATATTTTAATATTCAATGTACACTCACCTAATCTGTTGTACTGCAGATGAAATGTCACATGCCTGTAAGGGAAAGAAAATGGCAAAACTAGAGAATAAAACTGGTGGTACCAGTCTTTCTTTCTGGCTAGATAAAGCATATCTCAAATCCATCCATTAAAATCTAGATCACTGGGGGAAAAGAACCTCAGATGTATAATGATGAAGTCAGAAGAACAGGGTCTACAGAGAGTTCCTTGCTGGCCTCTGTCCATACAGTACAGCAGTGGACAGCTGAACTGACAAATTCAAGAATAACCCATTTTTCATAGACTGTCTTCCCTGGAGCTTAATTTCTTAAGATTCTTAAGGATAAAAAGCTGTTTCTGAAATTCTGAGCTCATTAGTACTTACTGTTTATGGCCACTGGATTACTGATGGTGTACAGTGTCTCTGCTAGAGGATCAGTTATAGTTTACAGAGCTAGAAGGTGGTGGGCTCAAGGGAATGTACTGACACTGTACACCTTGTCCTTTTAGTGCCCCTTGATTGACATTTCACACATCCCTGTTAAAAGAAGTAGGCTGCTGTATCGTAGGTGGGAACCTTACACAGGTCCATCACTGAGGCAGATAATTTTAATTTCCTGGTTTCTTAGAAAAGTTGATGACAAGGATATCTGCGAGTAGTCTCAATTACAGCAGTTGCAGTTAGCAGGCATAGTTTTAACAGTGGTGTTAATAAGGCACATGCTCCTGGTCATGTCTCACGGAAGTACTTGTTCAGTCCTTGTTTCTTTTCATGCTGTGGTGTCATCTGGCACAGCAAGATCCTTGTTTGGGTTATTTAATTGCTTCTTTGCCTGCCTTATGCAAACTACATTTGTAGCTGGGTCTAATGTGGGCTTTTGGGCACTCGGACCCATGACTGCACTGCATTTAGTAAGCACTCTGCTCTCTCTGTAGGCAGTATTTCACAGTCACCCAGTGACTTTATTCAATTTGCTGGTCCCCAATGTTATTGTCACTCTGCATCATTTACCAATACAATTTTCACAAACAAAATTAGTCATTGCAATGTAGGTGTATGGAAGCTGTCCCATTCTGGAAGGATTCATTAAAATTCCCATAATAGTCTCCTTGTCAGGACTCTTGCCTGCTGTCTGGGAAGTATTTCAACAAGTCTGTCCTACTGTTGTGTTAATTAAACATTGTTCTATTTATAAATGCTCCATTGGTCAGTAGCAGTTCCCCACACAGAGAGAGAGGAGTAGTGGTAACTAAAAGTGAAGTGCCAAGGAGACGGGATTTGGCCATACAGAGAAGCCAAGGGACAGCCCAGACTGAGCAGACTGGCCTTTGTGGGCCTGTCATTGTTGTCATTACCTGCCCCTATGGCTGCAGTGGTGTTCTGACATGAAACTTTGGAGCAGGGGAGAAGGAAAGGAGGCTCACTCACTGCTGTCTCCAGCAGCTGTTTTATTTCTATTAGTTTGTACATCATAAATGCTTCACAGTGATTGAGACAGGGTGTTGAAGAAGGTGCAAATATATCTGGGTTCAGAAGGAGACCAGGTAGGTGAATGAAGGATAAAGCCGTCATCCTCCTGTGCTGGTTTCACACTCCTGTCAGACTCCATTACAATCCACTTGCGCAAACACATGCCTCTTCTGACATATGCATAAACACAAGGAGAGGGACCTGTGGGAGTGCTGCTGGGTTCTATGGAATAATCTCCTGGGGCTGACACTGCTTGGGTCTCAGGAGTTATCTGCCCAGCACTGCTCTTTCTATACGCTTTCATTTTGCTCACCAGCAACCCTGCTCTGTGCTGAGGTTCTGCCCAGCATTACGTGGCACAACTGTTTGGTATGGACCCTCTCTTTCTTTCATTACTTCTATGGCTTTCTGCCACAGCATCTTGCATAGCATCCTGTGACACTGCAGGTCCATTGCCATCCTCATTTCTGCACACATAGAGACAATTGCCATCATTTTTACCCATCTACAGGCTTGATGGCCTTGGAGATGGAAGTTGGCCACCATCCTCACCAGCAAGTCCCTAAGAGGCAGAACCCAAACTTTTGGTGAAGATCATGGAGATTTAGATTCAGGTAGATAGTATCTGCAATTAGATCCTTCTGAAGGTTTTGTCTGTGCTTTCTTCTTGGTTTGCTGGTCTCCTTCCAATCCACATTTGTTCTCCTTATACTGTGGTAGTAAGAGATGTGACAGTGTTTGCATGAAGATGTTTGAAAATGGGTATTTACCCTGGAATTTGATTCAAGGCATAAATCTCAAGCTGGTGAAGTCCCAGAGATGGGAAGCATGAGACGAAAGTGAAGGAGAAGAAAGCAAAAAAATTGAGAACAGAAAATACGAAGTGCTATCAGGCTCATCCATAGACATCTGTCTGTCTAGAACCTTAACTGCTGCTAAATTAAAACTTCAAATCCTCAAGCATGCAAAATCTGTGAGAACCACCCAAAACTATGGAGTTCATATGAGCAGCAACACAACCAGGAAGAGATGGAAGAGGTAGAGTTGCGCTTTTTTTGATGTGACACTGTAAATGGCTCAGGGTTTATAGCTGGGCAGGTTCACATGATGTGCATGAGATATAAATGAGGTTTGCTATTAAAGTTAAAACAGGACGATGCAAAATATGTCCTACTGACTGTTTTTCAGACTTTTGGACCAACTGCTACAAATGGTATTTGTATAGCATGGAACTGTATATACACAAATACTGCTTAGAAACTTCAAAAGTCTTAGGTTTTTAAAGAACATCCTTCATCTGAAAGTCCCAAAGGATAATTATTAATTACCAGTCACCCTTTCTTGTAGACCAAAAGTCTGATATTATTCCATTTATTGTTTTAAAGCTATTGCTGTCCCACAGTGACGCAGTAGTGGATGTAGGAAGGACTACAGTTTCTGTGTCAACTTCTACCATCATTTGCTGCTGTAGTCTCAGAGATGCAAAAGTGAAGATCTCTGATACAGAGAGACACTAAAGTATGGGGTTAAATATAACCAACATTTAAGCAGGCAGGTTCACTTCCTGCCTTGCTCAGGAAAAACCTCCATCACACTCTTGCAGGTCCTTGACAAAGCAGGGTGGGAAACTCCCTGTGCTATTGCCTGGGCTGTGCTTGTCCTGGATGTGAGGCAGGACTTTGCTCTCCTGTGCTGTCAGTCGGGCACGTTTCAGAAGCACCGTGTTCACTTCTACAAGTGCACACATGAATTATTGTTTACTCTATAGCAAATCAAACAAATTCCCTCTCCTATTCAAAGCAAACCGCAATGATAAAAGAGGGCTGACTTCCACTATTGTCAGCACCAATTAATGTCTTCCCCTGACTTGACTGTCTTTATTTCACATACAGGTGGCTTTTTTTTTTCTTTTTTTTTTTTTCCTTTTTCATTTGGAAATGTCATCACCACTTAATTAGCAATGCATTGTTACCTGAAAGTAAGAGCAAGCCTGTCTTAGGCCATATGGCAGCATTTTAATCTGCGCTGTCATGGTATAATCCTGTCAAAATGGCTTCCCTTTTCAGTCAAAACTGCATTTCACACTTTACTAGTATGGAACCCTTCCGTTCCTGTTCCAGAGTAATATAGCCCTGCCAGTGCAGCAAGTGCAAATTAAAATAGCCCCAAGCTGTGACCAGGAGCAGGAGGGGAAAACGAGCAAGAGAGTGGTATGACTGGTGGGGACAGAGGAGGATCCGATCTCAAAACTGGAACCTGTGCTCTTTCTGTGATCTACTTCTGTGAAATGGGACCAAATGAGTTTGGGCTCTGTTTCGGAAGACAATCCCCACCCCTATCACAACGGCCTGGATTATGCCACTGGGGTTGCTTATAGCAGTCTTTGTGAAGTTTACCTTTCCTTCTCCAGTGCTATTGGGAGTTTATACAAAACAAGGAAGAAAGCTACATGTTGCTGCAAAGTATGAGTGACCAACAGAAAACTTTGCAACTTGACTGCTGTAGTTGTTTACAGGGTCTAAGAGAAGATTGAAGCACATGGCCTGCTGGGTGACATTTTCAAAGGAATTTTACTCCCAAGCAACTTCCAGGCAACATACTGATGTTTACTCTGATATTTTAAGATACGTAACTGTCCCTTTCTGGGTATTAGGTGAAGAACAAAAACTGGATTGAATCTGTTTGAAGTGGGATAAAAGGAAACATGGATGCCCAGAAAAATAAGGCAGACTATTAATATACACTGGCTCTTCCCAGAGCACCTTGCACAAAAGCAGAGTCTGGGTCAGAGAGCTCCTCTGTCTTTCCAGTTTTCTCATGTTTTCCCAATGCTGCCTATCCCCAGGAACCTGAGAGGAACTACTGAAGGTCTCTGTTTAGCATTTGTGAATCTTAGCCTAAAATGGATTGAGTCAGGGCAAAATCATAGCCAGCATAGCTTCAGTCCATGATCAATGGCCTTAGTTTCCCTTCTCTGAACTGTTACCCATATTTTACCCATCTTTTCCCTCTGTAATTAGAATACCAAGTACCAGGTTGCCATATAGAGGGAGAAAAGGGATCTCCTGAAAATTCTCCCCTCTCCTTCTGGTTACTCGTGTTTCCTCAGGACAGAAGTGTCAGAGCCAATGAAAGTCTTAATGCCCAGTAGGGCTTTTCTTTTGTTTACATCCTTCTGGGGACACATCTGGCTCCAAAGCCAATGGAAACACTCGCCTTCTCTGAAGGAGGGCAGCAAGTACCATGTTACCTGGATGTACTGTGCTGCTCCGGGGTGCACATGGGATGGAGGGCTGGGGATCCCATCCCCAAGGTTAGAGTTTCTTCCTCATGGAATATGTAGGAACCACATAGCTCTCTAACCATGGGCAAAGTCTGAACTGTATTCCTGTGTAAACCCCTAGACACCTCAGATGAGGTTTGGAGATACTTCTTCAGCCAGTTTGTATGTTGCTGGAATTGAATTTTTTCAATGTATATATAAATACTACAGTGCACAACAGTACTCTACCCCACTCCTTACCACCCAGCAGAAAGCTGCCTATAGAAGCTGCACAGTGCTGATCTGGTCGTTATCAGATATTAACATAAACATATATTTGCAATGAGACCACAAAGGCAACAAGGGGAAAAAAATAAAAGTATTTAATGATGGTCTGAGGCTTTGCTTACAGAAAGAGAAGGACCAGAGCCCTCTTGTTAATTAAATAACTGGTAAAAATACATGCTTCAGCCAGGAAAGTCAGTCTAGATATTCACTTACAGAAATGAACATCAGTGCAGAAGCTTTAAATATTTTAGTGTCCTTGTCAATAGGTATTTAACTAGGGAAGGATTCAAGTGAGTGGTTAGTGGATCTGGCTAGTTAAAGGTATACATTTGAAACATGTTTTCCTAAAGAAATATGACGAATAAGATAGCTCTGCTGCTGCGCATGAGCACAGCTTCTCTGACATGAGGTGTTTCAGCCCAGCTGCAGGTCAGCCACACTGGACATCTGCATGGCTATGGACATGGAAACTTAGAAGTGAGACTGGAGGGAGAAGGAAGCGAAAAGTGATAACAGCTCTGCCATGCTACTGTTTCACCAGGTACCTCGTGTGCTTTGCAGGACTGATGCAGGAAAGGGTTGAGGGTGCAGAGAGACAGTGTGAGTGTATGTCTGTGAAGGTCCTGAGGGCAAATATAATTCTAGAGCATGAAACAGAAGGATGAATAACAAGTGAGAACATCCAGCTGCAGGTCTTTCCCCGTTCTTTTTCCAGCTTTTGGATGAACTGCAAAGCCGAGAGGGACTGTTAACTGCCTGGGCCTGTCCATTTGTCTCTCCCTCTTTACTTCTCTGTCCTCAAACCCCCCTCCCTCTCCCTCCTGCAGCTCTGGAGGGTGGAGGTGCGATTCGCTATGCCCGTTTTTTATTTCCAGCACGCTTGACAGGCTGGGCAAGGAAGGCGTTAATGTTTTCTGACAGGCCCCCTCTAATTGTTGGAGCTTTTCTTCTCTGCCTTTTCTGTGAAATTCTGACTTAGGCGAGCAGCATAACAAAATGCTCTGGCATTGAAATGTGCGCTTGCACTACACTGGGCTCGGGGAAACAGCATTATTCATGAAGATTTTCAGCTGTTTTTGTCTTTTAACTAACCTTTGAGTTTGATCAGAGGCTAGCCGGGCTCCCTTTCTCAAAAGGCGGTCTTGGCAACGCGACAATGGAGCCAAACTGTTTTCCCTGTTAAAGAGATAACTATTCCGTTGAGTTGGTACATGGGGGAAATTAATCTTCAGGCGCATACAAATGATAGCTTTACCTCGGTCTGCAGTCGTCTGCATGGGATTATTAATAGGAAGGGGCTAAGGAGCAGGAGAAATTCAGACTGGGGCAGGGAATTTAAAGAAAAAAAAATCCCAACTCCAAGCCCATCATCCCTTTTGATTGTATAAAGCCTGCGATTGATTCTTCACCACTTGCCTTTTGCAGCAGGAATTAGCCCCGCATTGTGCGGGCTGACACGCTAAGAGCGAGCCCGCTTGGGAGCAAGAAGTTGCTGCGCGCTGGGACGAACCGGGGTGGCGGCCACCGGGGGGAGGGACGGGGGGGGGGCGCTTCTCCCCGCTCCGCTTTCCAGGAGGCGAGGAGCGGGGGGACACACAGAATCCCCACACACTTCAAACCGAGCTAATCCCTGAATGCACTGAGTAATACGCGCTGCATTATGGAGCAGCGCGCAGCAGCGAGCCGGGGCGTCCTGTGTGTGTGTATACATGTGTGTGTGTGTATATGTGTGTGTGTGTATACGTGTGTGTGTGTGTGTGTGTGTGTGTGTGTGTGTGTGTGTGTCCCTGCTCACGGCCGCGCCCGCCTCGCCTTAGGCAGGTGCCCGCTCTCCTCGCATGCTGTCGGCCCCGGTCGCCCCACGGCCGGGGCAGAGCGGAGCGGGGCGGGGCGGGCAGCAGCTGCGGCGGGACGGGCGCACGCCGCCCCCCGAGCCCTGCGGGCTCCCGCCGCGCCGCCGCCACCGGGATAAAGGCTGAGGCATGACACGCGCGGGGACAGCGCTGCCCGCTGCCTGCCCGGCCCCTGCAGCCCCCTCTGTACCCCTGCGAGCCCGCACACAAAAGGCAGGACCAGCGCCGCGGGGATGGGCGTGAGGGGGGAAGAAAAAGGGAAAAGGAATGGGGAGGGAAGGAGCGAGAACCAACAAACAAATAAACAAATTAAAAAAAAAAAAAAAAAGGAAAAAAGACAGGAAAAAAAAGGATTTTAAAAAGAGGGATGGAGCCCTGGGCTTCCTAAAGGCTGGTGCTCGCGGGGCTGAGCGCGGGTTGTCGCCTCTCTCCGAGGGGAGGGTGCGAGAGGCGGGCTGGGGGTACAAGTGAGCTCTCCAGAGTGAGCACATCCTTTTCCATGGGCAGGGCCAGGGACGCTTCCCCCTCCACTCTCACCTGTACGGGAGGCGGGGGAGGGCGCGGAAGCTCCGCGGGGCCGGCGCTGCTCCCGCGTGCCGAAAAACCTTTGGGCAGAGGAGGCGCCCGTGGGGAGGCGGCAGCGGTGGGGCAGGGATGGCGAGTGAGGGGAAACCCCACGCCGCGGGGAGGCTCCCGCCGGCTCTCCCCTGGCTCCGAGGGCGCAGATCTCGCAGGAAAGGCCGGGGACAGCGCTGCCCACCTCCCCGGCCCACTGCGGCCGCTGTGAGTACCTCGCCATGCTACCTGGCGCTGCCCAAGAGTCTTCATTTGGGAGAGGAGAGTGAGGGGCACACACTCGCGGAGAGGCATTTGTTAACTGGGCGCTTTTGCAGCATTACTACAAATAATAAGTACATAGGTAGATTAATAAATTAATCCGTGGCACAGCAAACTTCATCTGCACATACCCCTCTCTCCAATTCTGTTCCCCCACGCCCCCCACCAAATCCTGAGTAGTTCTAAAACTTATACTTTGCCCGAAGAAGTCCCTGATTTATGGAGTTTACTAACGCTAACTGAATACTGTCTGTCAGGCAGCGCTGAAAGGCTCTCCGCGCTAATACAAGAAAAGGCTTTGTGTTGCTAAGCGATTAGAGCAGATGTAATGAGATTTACCCCAATCCTGCTTTGCCCTTTCCCTATCTTCAGTAAAATTGTGTGTGTGGGTTTTCCTTCCTTTCTCTTTCTTTCTTTCTTTCTTTCTTTCTTTCTTTCTTTCTTTCTTTCTTGTCTTTCTTTCTGGAGGGGGCTGAGGGGAAAATGAAGCGAGGAGGTGGCAAATTTCTGAGCCTGTCTTATACATTGTAGCGAACAACAGCGCAACTTTGCCTTTAGTTTAATGAGTCTGGATATTTACTATTCAGAAGTGAGCAAAAAAGAACACCTGTCTACACAAGGAAGAGAAATTTCGCCTTTGTAACAGAATGAAACATTATCCTAATGTTATATTCATAGCTATAAATTACTCACTACACTTTCTTTGCATACCTTATCTGTACACTTGCAAAAGTGGGTAAATAAAAAGGGAGATGCTGTAAAGGGAGAGTGGATGGCGGCATATAACGGTTATTATTTTCATAACTAAACATTAGTTCCACGAGCGGTTAAAACAAAGAGTGTTTGTGCTAAAGTAATGAGGGATTTCGTGACCCCAGCGTGTCCCGTCCCCCTTCGTCCCGTCCTCTCCTCCCTCACTCCTCTCCTCCTATTAAATCACGTATTGATCATTTCAGGGGCTGGGGGGAGGAGGCGAAGGGGCAAATGTGTGTATACTTTTAAACCAATGCAGGAAGGACTCTACATTGATATACACATGTATCAATGTCCATGTGTGCATATGCATATATAGTCACACATACACACACGCGGAGGGAAAATTCCGGGGTACTCCACCAAAGTTTTTCCCTCTTCTTTTTTAAAAATAGCGCATCCCTCGGAACAAGACGGCATATTTGTAGCAGAGCTGGCTAGATTTTTTTTAACTCTGTACACCACACTGTCTCTCCCCACTCTTTGTTGGTTGTTTTTCTTTTTCTTTTTTTTTTTTTTTTTTCCTAAGATGCATTTTGCGCTTTGCTTTCCGCTTGGCTTGGTGCACGCAAACTGAATTTGCAAGTGATGCAGGAGCCAGGCAAAAGAAGGTGAATTCTGGTCACGTCCTTGCTAACTGACAACAAGCAGGCTAGCCAAAAAGAAAAAAAAAAAAGCGGGGAATGGGGGAAGTGTCCAATTCCTATTTGAGTCTTGGTAATTGGGTACTTTTACAGGCAGATCACGATATTTGGGTAGAATAACAAGCTTAGAAAGACCCATGTTTCTAAGCTGCCACACATTTCTACTGCTTTATTTATTTATTTATTTTATCTCCCTTCGCCTCTCGCTTCCCGTCTTCCCCGCGACGGTTTTATTTACCCAGCCACTATCTTTGCAGCAGCAACACAGCAGCCCGTGTTTTGGGTGGCGGCGCCTGTGCCATCCCCCGTGTTTTTCTACCCCGTTAGGTCAGAGCCGCGAAGGAGGACAGGGTCACATCACCGAAACGCGGGATGGAGCGCCCTCTTTTTTTAAGACTTGGGCTTTGGGGGGAATTCTTTAATGTGCAGTGATTTCAGGAAGGACAATGCAATCATTAATCATTCCCTCGCCTTTTGATTTGGATACACATTTGCAACACAGAAGGGCAAGAAAACAATGGTGATACCGCTAGATCTTTGCATATTTATATAGAGATAAAGATATATATGTTACATCCATTAGATACAAACACTTTATATGCAACTTAGCTCCGGTATAACATCAGTTAACATTCTGTCCTTACATTCATCTTTGTCAATGGCAGAAAGAAAAAAAAATTGCATGCGGTAGGCAGCTGATTATTTTAATTAAAAAAAGTTTTATTACGAAACTAGTTTGTATAAAACAGAGTTATACAGGACCTTTGTAAGTTTGTAAGAAAACAGTAAGAAAAGGCAGTGGTATAGGGTTTTTTGTTTGTTTGTTTGCTTGTGTGGTTTTTCTTTTTTCTTTCTTCTTTTTTTTCTTTTTTCAAAAGGCAGCATATAAAAACAAATGGCTACCGTTTTGCGTTTGGACAATAGCTGCATAAACTTTGTTCACTTTGAACATTGTTTAATAACATTATTAATACATTAACAAAGTTTCTATAAAGTAAGACACGTTGGTGCTAAAGTACATCTGGAGGAAATCCAAGTCCTTTACAAAACCACATACAAAAATGGCAGTTGTAAGGTAACGTCGACTACAAGTCTAAACATGAAGAGGTAATAAGCATTACATATTTTAAAAAGTATCAAGATATACACATTTTAAACCATTTGTACAAAACCTCTATAAATCTCTCTCTCTCTTATGTACAAAAATAGCTTAATATATCCCCAACGGGGTTAGGATAGATACAAATAGATTTTCTTATCATAAAAAAATTCACCAAAAAAAAAAAAAAGATTGGAAGCATTCTATGATGGAAACGAGAGGAAAAGCCTGGAGCGAGGGGAGGGAGAGGCGCGGGGAGGAGAGGGGTAGACGGGGCTCCAGGGGCTTCTTTGAGTACAGCATAGAGTAACTTCAGCATCTCCACAAACAGCGGGAAATTAACTTTGTCCACAGGTGATGAACGCCAGTCTCTGAAGGGCCGCAGCGGCAGCGAGGCGCGGAGGGTCCACCTTTCTGCTGGGGAGGAGGAGGAAAAAGAACTCCTCCGCCGACCGAGGAGCGCAGGGCCTTTCCTCGCGACCCGGGGCTCCCTCGCCGGACACCCGCTCCGGCGGGGCGCTGTCCGTGGCACTGCGACGGAGTGCAAAGGCCGCCCGGGCTCCGGGGCCGGGAGCGGCCGCCCCGACCGCCCCTGCAGCGCGCAGCGCTGTGCCCGCCCGCCGAGAGACGTGCCCGCACCGCCCTCCGACGGCGGGGGAGCTGGAAACGCAACAGGTTCTTTTTCTGGCTGGATTTTTGTCTCTCTGTGTGTGAACTGGTTTTGTGTTGAGTTTTTTTGTTTCGTTGGTTTTTTGTTTTGTTTTGTGTTTTTTCCCTTTTGTAACTGTCCTGTAACAATAAAAGAGAGAGGAGATCAGAGCCGCAGCCAGGACCAGCGCAGTGCTGTCCGTAAGTATCGCGGCACCCGCCCCCGGTGGCTGCGCCCCCGCCGCCCCGCGGCCGTCCCCCGCTCTCCCCCCGGCCTCCGCCGCCCGGCGGCGCCCCGACCATCCGCGGGCGCGTACCCACCTGCCGCGGGGGCGGCCGGCGTTCAGAACCAGCTTGTGAAGTCCAGCAGCTCCTGCTCCTCGGGGCTGAGCGGGTCGTAGGAGCCCTCGTCGGAGGAGTAGGAGGAAACGGGAGAGCCCGCCATGGAGTTCATGTCGTGGGAATAGCTGGGCGAGATGGTGGGCGAGAGGACGCCGGCCTGGAAGGCGGCGCTGACGGCGTCATGCTCGTCGAGCAGCTGCTGCAGGGCGCGGATGTACTCGACGGCGGAGCGGAGCGTCTCCACCTTGCTCATCTTCTTGTTGGCGGCGCCGTTGGGGACGTGCTCCCGCAGCGTGGCGAAGCCGAGGTTCACCAGCTTCACGCGGTTGCGCTCCCGCTCGTTGCGCCGCGCCACGGCCGCGGGCTGCTGCTGCGGCAGGCTGTACCCGAACCCGCTGAAGTTGAGCCGTCGCTTGCAGCGCATCAGCTCCGGCGAGGCCGAGCGCTGCCTCTTGGCCGCCCGCGGCACCGAGGGCTTGCCGCCCGGGGAGGACTGCCCGCCCGCCGGGCTCAGCTGCGGCGGCGGCGCCCCCGGCGGCGGCCCCGGAGGGGCGGCGGCGGCAGCGGCGGCCACCGCGGCGGCAAAGAAGCACGCCGGCTGCAGAAAGGGCGGCTGCCCGGCGGCGCTGGACATCCTGGCGGGGCTGCCGCTGGCCATGGGCGCGGGTGTGTCTTGCGAGGCGGGGGCGCCCGAGCGGCGGCCGGTCCGCGTTCCCCCACCACCAAAAAAAGGAAAAAAAATCGAAAAGAGGAAAAAGAAAAAAATTACGACGTTCACTTAAAGAAAAAAAAAAAGAGCAAGGCGACGGACGGCAGGGGAAAGGGACAGCGGCGACCGACGGGAGCGGACGGCGGAGCCGGGCGGGCGGCGGGGACGGCGGGCGGCTCTGCCCGCCCCCCTCCCTCTCGCCCTCCGTGCGGCGGCCGCGGGGAGGCTCGTGGCGCTCGCGTGTGCGCAGGCTGCTTTGCAAAGCCCCTTTTGCAAAAAAGTGGCTGAGGATTGTGTCTCTTATAAGGGGCGGACGGGGCTCGCCTCCCCCTCCTCTCCTACACACACACACACACACACACACACACACACACACACACACACACATACACACACACACACAGGCACGCACTCTACCCCCGCCGCCCCCCCGCGCTCACACACACGCACACTCTGCACCTTGCGCCTTCCACGCTCCCCGGCTTTGCCGGCCGCGGAGCGCCGCCGCTTTTTCAGCGCGGGGGGAGCTCGGAGAGGGGAGGGGGTTGCGCGCACACACACACACACACACACACACCCCGCACACAGCCCCCTCCGCGCACCCCGCGGTGCCCGCGGCCCCGCCGCACACGCGCTCGCCGCCGGCCCCGCCTCCCCCGCCGCCCCCCGGGGCCGCCCCGCCCGCCGCCCCCGCCGCTCGCGGGTTTGTTGTTGCAAGTGCGTGCGCCCGGCGCGTGCCGCGCTCCCGGCCCTGAGCAAACACCCGCCGGGGCGCCGCGCGGGGCGGGAGCGGCGCGCGCGGGCCGGGCCGGGCAGGGGGAATGTGTGCGGGAGAGGGGGGGGGGAGCCCTGTCCTACCGCTCCCCGCGGAGATGGGGTTCGAGCCGGGGCGCTGCTGCGGAGGGAGAAGGGACGGGGTGGCTCCCGGGGAGCGGGGATGAGGGCAGCACCGGGATGTGCAGGGCATCCTCTGCGCCGGCTGTCGCCGGGGCGCTGGAGGGCTGGGCCACCTTCGAGGCACCTGCCGGGGTTTGGAGAGGAGGGAGAGCCGAGGTGTAGGCAGTGTAGGCACGGCCCGTGGCGCGGCCAGACCGGTGTATGCCCACGGGAGAAGTGCCCATGTCATTGCCGGGACGCGGCGTGTGCGCGGGCCTTCGGAAAGGGAAACTTGGCTTGCAGGACCACGGAAGGGCGGGTTTCCCTTGTCCCTGGGAAGCACCGGGACTTACGGTATCGCTCCCTTCTTTCACCGAGCGCTGCCTGCCTGAGTTCCCTGAGTGTCCGCGACCCGCCGTCCGGGGGCTGACCTTCCCCCCCCACACACACACTTCCAAAGGCCCGAGCCGTGTGTTCCCGGCACCGCACATGCCCCGTGGACACGCTGATGGCTCTATTAGCCAGCAACAACGGCGGGTGAGTCCGTGTGGGTGTTAGGAGAGGGAAGGCTGAGAGCAGAGCGGGGCAGAGCAGACTTCTCTGGAAAAGTCACCTCGAATTACCCCTCTAGAATGCTGAGCGCCACGGGGCCAGCCTGTCTGGAAGAGAAAGAACAAACCCCTCTTGGGCGTGTCCCAAGTGGACGGTCCCTGCCAATGTCCGGCACCGGAGGGAGGAGGTTTGTCTCATCGGGCATCATAAAGTATAGGTGTGCTGGGCAGAGCAAGCAGGTGTGGAGTCAGCGTGCCCTTCACTACCAGATCCCATTTTCCAGGCCACGCAGTCTCCTTCCTGGTCCTGGAGAAACTCATTGAGTCCCTGCCTCTCTCATGGCACCCTACAAAGTGGAAGCAGGTCACCAGCTTTCCAAGAGGTCAATGGCATTTGCTGAGGAGTCAGAATGGACCTGACCTGTGCAAGGGAAATTATCCTCGCTCCCAAGTGAAGTCTCAGTTTTGGCTGAGGGCCAAATGTGGACAAGCAGTGCTGAGGTTCTGAGAGCTTGAGGATGGCATGACTGGGGAATCACACCAACCCTGGGGACTGCAGGGGTATAGGCAGCCTGTGAGATGTGACCAGGCACAGGCTGGTGGCCCTGCTCTTGGCACAAGCAGCAGCAAGGACCCCGGCATGGCCTTCTCTCACTGACCTTCCACCTTTCAAATATATGTGTTTCTGAGAGCTTTAACACATTTTTCTGATTCAGCTCTGTCTCGTCTCTCCTTCTTTCTACACTTTTCCACTCTGTAAAATCAGATATCTGTGCTCTCTAACCCACTAACAAGAGCAGGGCAATGATATGACAGTCTCACCATGCGTGACAATATGGCTCTAGGAAGTCCCTGATAGGGGACTTTAATCCCTGGTGCTCATATCAGCTCTAAAATGTGGAAGGAGTGATCCATGCATGGTCCATGTTCAGGTTTCAGTGGAAACGAGTGCAAAAGTAAGCCCTGCTCTGTTACTGACCTCAATTACAACTGCCGGGAGCTGTAAAAATCACTTCTTCTCATCTGCCACTGGATCTCTGACCCTGGTTGTGCACGTGAGTTTAAACAGTGATAAGCAGCAACATTGTAAAGGAGAACCTTAATGTGCACCTGTTAACTAGTATTTTAGTTTTTTCTTTTAAACATGGTTGCTTTTAATGCACACGTGTGACGAAAAAGGTGAAGTTGTTCTGTGTGGTCTAACCTCTGACATACTTATTTCAGCATCCTCTTCACTGGCTACTGAGTTTCTGACATAGCCTACTGGCTCATTGCATGTGAAATGTCTTAAATTATTTTATTCTGTCTTAGGCAAGACATCCAGACCTAAGCAGAATAAAATTTTTGCTTGTATTTTCTGTTTAGGAAGCTCTCTCTCTTCAGTTCCAAGTCTTCTAGATGGTTTCTTCAACATCCTTTGTCTGACATCAGAATTGTCTGCACTGGAAATAGTTGTTGCATCACCAGCTCCAGGTTGTGACTTTGGAAAGCTGTAACAGAAATATCAAAATAATTTCAGCTCTGTAAATTACATATATATATTTAAGTAATTCTTCTGGAGCAGCCCAGTTCCAGATGTAGTGTGGAAACACCACATAGTGACATTCCTGCCCTTTTTTCCTGAAATGGCAGAATGAGACTGGAGTTTCCGGGTCCCTCCTTCTCTTGTCACAGAGGGGTCTTAAGAAGGCAAAACCCTTGAGTCCCAGAGGTCATGAAGTGTAATTTGAATGTAATTTTGCCTCTGTGGCCCTGTACCCACTTGGCTACCGTGACTCTGGGTATGTGTGCGTGGGGCAGAGCCTTTTACTCCCTTGGCTCAGCATGGTCCTTTTCCATCCACTGCTGCTGGGGAACAAACTCACCCGTCGTGTTGTCTGAGGTAATGCCAATCTTGCCAGCTCCCCTGTCTACTCACTGTGCAGAGTAAGGGGTGTGGGGCTGCCAGATTTATAGATAATAAATACTGTTTCATGGTCCCCCACCTTCACCCACTCCTATGCACAGTCCTGCACCTGCACTTTGAAATTCTTAATTCTAACATAATGATAAATAGCCCTTGCCTTTCCATTGGGCTTTTTTTTGTCTTTTTTTTCACTTTTTAAAAATCTTGAACTGTCATTATTTTATAGTGACTTTTTTTGTGTGCCTAAATGGTAGCCCCGCTCATGAGGTCTTTTGAAGTCCTTGCCTTTTTAAAAAAAATAAAACAACCCCAACTTTGGTATGCCTTTTTTTTTCCCCTCCCCACTTCTTTTCTTTTTTAAAGGCCATTTACGTTATGATTAAATGCTGTCTTGGAAAAGCAGAACGAAAGTCGTTAATCTATATAGATCTTCAAAGAATCGATACATTCGGGACTTCTGTAGGATTTGTTACACTCCATTTTGTTACAGTAGGCAGCTCGTCTGGATTTGGGCACATGTGTTTCTCTCTCTCCCCTCTCCCTCCCCCTCCCCTTTCCAGCTTCCCCCCCAAGAGTGAAAATAAAGTAAAAGGTCTTTCATGGTAAACAAAACCAGCTTATTCTCCACATAGAACACATGAATAGCTGGAAAAAAAACTTACAATAAATGGTGCATTTTTTTCTCTGCTGGGTATAGCATTCAAGATCAGTCCAGTATTCAAGAAGCAGTCCATTTTTTGCTCAGCAAGAGAGTTTAGAAAAGAAGCGTGGGGTCTATTCAAGGATCTTTTCCCCCTTCACAATTGCTGGGCTTTATGAAACCTATCTTCCATGCCTTGTCAGAGTATTTCTGGGGACCAATTAGTGCTTTGTTGCAAGGCTTCTTTGCTGAATCTTTGAGCAGCAAGAAAAAGCTCTCTTGAGTCTCCCCTTATTTTGACTATTTCAGTCATTACTCAGTGTAATAATTAATATGACAACTGGACGCTGAAGTTTGTATAGAAACACCTCGGCTGCAGGAGAGAGCGTGCAGTGGGTGGTAACAAGCTACAGATCAGACCGAGAAGCCACACACACAAGGAAGGGAGAAAAAAAGAGGGAGAGAGAATAATGAATGAAAAGAAAGAGAGAAAGAATAAAGATAAATAAATAGTTGGTGCAGCCCGAAGAAACATAATACAGACTTGGAAGGGGGGGAGGGAGGGAAAGGCACTTAAAAAGGGGGGAGGGAGGTGCGGAGGAGGGACGACCCGGGGTGGTAAACTTATTTTGAAACTGTTTCTATGTGAATATAATTTCCAAAACTATGACACTCTCAGAAGTCAGGAAAATTATTTTCTCACCAAGCAGCACCTGCTTACACTTTCGCACACTTAATAAACTTTAATACCTCTTCCTAAGCGTCCCTTTATGGAAAGAAGAACTTTGAACATTAAACCATATTCGTGAGTAGTTGTTGCCTATCCTGCCCAGGGTGGGAGAGAGGCTGGTTCTCGGGATAGCAAGTTGTTCGGGTTTTCTTGGCATTGTATCGTCTACGAGAGGAATAAAGCCTGTGCCCCGATGAAGAATTAAAAATGACGTTTGACCAGGGACACTGCTGAATTCTCCTCGAAAGGCGTCTTGGGATGAACACTCATCACTTTGCCGACATTTCTCGGGCTGCCAATTAGGGCATAATAAATAATTAGAGGTTTTAAGCATATTAGATACAGCTCATGCTAATGAGCTACATCAGGTCTTGTGCTAACCTGAAGTGACAGTTTGCATATAGGACTGGGAAAAAAAAAAAAAGGAAAAAAAAAAGAAAAAAAAAAAGGAAAAATAAAACCCCCTTCCCAGGCAGGTTTTCCCACCGCGGACCGGGCCCCTCTTGCCCCTACGCAGCTCCCGTGGGTCCCGCCGGGCGCTGCCCCCACCTCCCTCCGCACCCGCGGAGCGGAGCCCTTCGCCCGCCGGCCCCGCCGGGTATAGTCCCATTGTGCGGCCACGAGTCCCGCGTCCGTCACAGCCCTGGGGGATAAATCACCCTCCTCCCATCAGCGCCTTTTCTCGGAGAGTTAAATTTTGGGACCTGGGGGGGGTGTTCGTTCCCGGCGCCTCCGAGGCGGCGGTGCCTTGTCAGGAGGGGTGGGAGAGGGTTTGGACGATGCCGGCCGCAGCCTGGGAGGCGGATTCCCCCGTTCCCCAGGAGGGCAGACTGCGGGGACAGCCGGGGTCCCCCAGCTTCCCGCCAGCGGCCTCTGCCGTGAGGACACAGTGCCACCTCCCGGCCACTCGCGCCCCGGAGAGAGAGAGCCCGGGGAATCCTCAGGGGAGGGGATGGATGGGCCGCCTCTAAAAAGCATTGAGGTTTTGAAGAGCCCGGGTCTCTAATGAGAGGGGATATGGCTGGCAACTACGATGCAGACTGGGGTGTGAGGAAATGCAGCCTGTTTGGAGAGCAAAGGAGAGCTACAGCACCCCGACACCTCTGGCAAACGTGCACACGATATTGAAAAGGGGAACTACTCCCTCCATGCACACCCACACACGAATCACCTGGGAAACTCATGGAATCCTCATCTGGGAATTTTTTGTGAGCTTCTGTTTTCACCACAAAATCCCATTCCCCTCCATTGCTCTTTGCTGCCTCACATCAACGGGGACATTCCGAACCAGCAGGGAAAAGACAGGCCCGGTGTCCTTGCACAGGACATCCCTGCCCAGACAAGAAGACATGTAACTCCAGGGAAGGCACCACTCTGCAAATACTGGCTAAAGGCAAAGGCAGGAAAGAGCAGTCTGAAAAGCAGCCAAAGTCCATGACCCTTTGAACTTGCATCATGCTGGCCAGGGGAGCCTGCCAACTTTCAGTGCAAAGAGTGCTGTTAGCTCTGTTTGAGCAGCATAGCCAGGAATAGATGCATGTGGGTTGTGTGTGCATCCAAAAGAAGTGTGTGTTTTGGGGGAGAATGTGTGTTTTCAGATGAACACAATGCGAGACATCAGTGCTGTCTGTATATTGCTGAAAGGAGTGGGTTGCATGGTGCTGCAGCAAGAGACTGGGGCAGGACTAGTAGACTCAAAGTTCAGGTGCTCACACAGGGCCCAGGGAATCAGGCACATGGCACCACTTGAAACCCAAGTGGGAAATCACAGTTAGCAATGTCACTGCAGGAGAATGAACCCATGCTTAGTATGCTGAACTAGTACTTCAAAGAGGGCAGGGAAGCTCTAGCAGTTTGGACTCTGAAATGGTCCAAGGTAACCAATACTGATGCAATAGCATGTTCCTACTGTAACAGGACTGGGCACACACACGTACACCCCTACACACAGCACTTTGTTCCAGAAGAAGAGTATCTGGGGATTCCTACTGGCAAGAAGAAGCTTTCCTTCCCCTAGCCAGTGCCTTTTGCTACCATGCAACCTCTGGCAGTCCAGACTGATTAAACAGTGAACTGGTGGCAATATGCCGGTGATACCATTATGTTTATGAACAAAATAGGGTAAGAGATAACCTTGCAACATAAGTAGAAAAAGCAGGGGGTAGGAGAAGGCAAAATTACAATGATTTGGCATGAATAGTATTTTGCACACCTGATATTTCAGTTTTCCTTGCCATTACCATCAGGTAGAGTGAACATACATAAGAAAAGGGATGGGAAAAAAAAAAGGAAAAAAAAAGATGAAAAGCCTGTAAAAGCTACAGAGAAGTAAAAAAGATAGATCAAAAATTAGTGAAAGAGAAATAATAAAGAAAGAAGAAAGCACAAACAAATGACAGAAAGAATAATTTATGATTTTGGATGCCACAGTTACTTTGGCCAGCCAAAGCAAATGAATTTGTTTGTTGGTTGTTTTTTTTTAAATCTCACTGAGAAATAAACCAAATGGCAAGCCTTCTTAGTGTCCCTCTCATGGGTAGGACTGAGTCTCATGCTGCACAAACACAGGACACAAAATACTCTCTACTGTAGTGCATTTACTGGCTGAGTCATTAAAAATTTTGCCAGTAGTTTTTATACTGCTGGTAATTACTGAGGATAACCTCCCCCTCCCCTACTGTTCCATCTTTCTTGTCTCCTTCCTGCTGCCACAATCTCAGCGGGGCCCAGTGTGTTATTGTGCATCACATTTGGCTGTCTACCTTGACCTGCCAGCCCATACCACAGGCTTGCTAATCACTGCAGGAATTAACTTTCTACCCCTACATATATATCTGCAGCTTCAGGATGCAAAAAGAAGCAGCTCGTCTGAAAAATGTGGGTGTTTGCATCCAAAGAACTGAGTTACTTCAGATGCACATTATAAAGTTGATAAATTCAATGGGATGGATTCTGATTCCACAGTTGTGGGGTTCAACATGGGACTATGATCCCTGAAAATGACTCTACTCAGTTTCCCTACTGCAAGGCTGATTGGATTTGGAAGTTATGGGATTTTGTAAGGACCAGCAATTCAGAGTAAGTCTTTCTTAATGTTCACCAATCTGAGTTTGCACTAGTGCATGCAGTAGAGCTTCCCTCAACGCTAAAAAAACTGTGAAGAGAATTTATCTTCATCACAAAAATATAGCAAGATTACCTGCCTTGACATAGCATGTCTTGTAAGACTTCATCTTCCCAAATAGCAAGTTAGATCCCTGCTCAGTTGCTTTATTTTTCCACCTGACCTCAGATATTGGGCTACATCTTTCCAATATTCTCTTTTCCCCTTCTAAACCAAATCTGTGCTCTTTCATATAGATACATCTGCTCTTCTCCTACATCCTCCTGCCCTAGAGCTCTGACTACTCTTTCCTGCTCCTTTTCTTCCTTTACATTCTTCCTTTTCTCCAAGTTTGGGCATGTTAGGTTCATGCATCTAACTCCTTCCTCATGCTTCCCTTACACTGGGTGTCTCTCTCCAATGTCTGGTGAGCAGAGCTATATCTTTTGCTCTCTAACCTCTTGGATCCGCCCCAAAGGTCCTATCAAAGGACAAACCCCTCAGTTGCTGTGCTGTGCTAGAGCCTTCCATGCCTGGTGTTTGACATCCAAAGAGCAGATCCTGGAGAACATCTGATGTCTGTTCCAGTGGAGTGACCTTCAATGAGAAACCCATCTGAAGCTGAAGACACAAGCTGTGGTGGGAATGGGTGGGCAGGAGGCTGAAACTGAAAACGATGTGTTGATGTGGAGAAATGAAAACAGCTGATGTTGATCAGTAGGAGGAAGACTGTTAATTCAGAGCATGCTGCTCGTCCATGTTGGGTGCAGATAGAAACAATATGCTGGAGAGCTGCTCTGCGCAGGCGTGGAACTCACAAGGGATGGCCAGCCTGGAGTGGCTTGTTTGTGTGCCAGGGGTGGGTGGGGTGGGTGTGCAGGGAGAACGCCTCCTTGGCATGTTGTCCAGGGGAGGGAGCTGGGGAAGGGGAGGGAGGAAATGTTTTGCCTTGCTTGCTCCACTTTAAATACCTTTGCACAGAGCTCTGCTCACTGCAGTTAGGTCAGAAGGCTTCACCTGCTGCAGCGGAGGGGCCTCCCTGTGTGGGCATTGCTGCCTCTGCAACATGGACTCACAGCACTGCAAAATGAATGGCGATCCTTTCCAGGTAGGTGATGGGGTCTGCGTGCCTGCTTTTTGCAGGGAGGGGCCTGTGTCTGCCTCAATCCAGCCTCCCCATGCTTGCAAATCTTGTCTGCCACTCTCTGAGACCCAGTGTGACCCAAGATGGGAAGAATCAACATGACCAGTTTTGATGCTCTGCAAGTGTCTGGATGGCACCATTCTTCCTTTTGGCAGCCCCCACACTTACCTGTTGTTAATTGTGCTTGTACGATTGCAGTAAGAATGCAAATAAACATTGCAGCAGTATCCTTGCATACATGGCAAAGAGAAGAAGCAGCAGCAGAAAATAGCAGCAGTTATTAAAACTTGTGTCTTCTTCTGTTGAAGAAAAACAGATGAAGTTATGTGCTCTTCTGGCAGAGCTATTTGTTAAATTTTGGGTCTCTGATGTCCCCTTTTTTAATGTTTACTGACTGACTTTGAACCATTTGCTTTGGGAAAAGCAGGAAAGTCCTGAAGTCCATGCCCTTCGATTACAGGAACTAATGTTACTACAGGGGCAAATGACATAACCTGAGGCCAGCATGGTTAATTATTAGGACCAAATCATGCATGTGTATGTTCTGTGCAATGCTGCTGAAGCCAGAGACAAGCTGCACAAGATGTGCAAAAAAAGGGCTTCAGTTTATACAAACCTTTTAAAGAGGTGCCAAGGAAGCCTCATTTCCTACTTCTTTGTGTGCTGAGGCTGAACTCCCACAACAGTTCTGTAGGGTCCCACCTTGATACTTATCCAAGTTATGTAATTGTTTGGTCCCAATGATACCTGTGGGAGATCAGCATTGGAACACCTTAACAAATCTGATGTAGATTCTAGCTCCATTTTCACAAGTAACTTAGGATTGTTATTTAATTTGAAATATTTTTCCCTTTTTTTTCTACAATTTTGTATATCCAGTAAGTCTGGACTTTACAACACAGAGGTAAAAATTTTGTATCCCTGAAATTGCAAGGAAAACTTTCTCTGGCTTTAACAGTGGTGGAATTCACTCTGAAGGGCTTTACTTAAACATTTCAGAAATGGATTAGAAAGCTGACAGGATGATGTTATTGAGCCCAAATACTGCCACAGGTGTCAGAAAGGCAATGTCAATCTAAGTGCAAAGTGGTTAACTAAGAATGAAGATTTGCATGGTGCTCAGGTAAACCTATCCTTGCATGTACACTTAACTTTTCTTTGAGACGTACAAGGTTCAGGAATGGCTGCTCATGCACATCAACTGGTTCTTATTTTACTTCTTGGGGAAAAAAAAGTAGCTGGAAGAAAATTAGAGCTTAGTTTATTCCACTTCATTTACATATGTTGATTTATGCTGTCCTCAGTGTGTGTTGATGCACATTGCCTCCATATGTATTGATAAGAACTGGGTACCAGGAAAACAATGATTTCAGTTTTCTTTTTTTTGCAATGAAAATTGTCGCCTCTGTGGACAGACTCAGACATGAAATGATGTTTGTAAAAAGACCTTCCAGTGAACTGAGGACATATGTAGATGTGCAAGAAATTAAGCAAGTATGATGCTGTTTACAGTATTAATGCTGACTCCCACTGCAATGTGTCTTACTTTAAGAACCAACGTAACAATTTACAAGAGTGGGAAAATTACAGAGGACAAATTGAAAGCAGCTGATCTCAACACATCAAGACTATTGACCAATATGTACAGAAAAGTTTTTAAAGGCATTTTAGTGTAATCTTATAAAGAGACCAATTATCATCAGAATTACCTTGTAGGGTTTAAACCTTGCAGTATATCCCCTACAAGTATCCAAACCACAAGTTCTTCATTTGTCATGCAGATTCAAATCAACGTGTCGTATAAGTTGGTTCTTACAGCATGAGTTGTCAAGAGTATTTTAAAAATAGAACTGCATGTCTTTTAAAGCAGTTTCATTTCCGACCATGAAAACCAAACTCTCAATCCATTGGACAGACACTGGTGTATCACAGTTCTGTTCTTAACATCAGTTTTGGCTTTGGTGCATGAAAACACAAGGGTAAAGCAATGCATGGACAGTATTTGAGATGACAGTTTTGGTTACACTATGATAAAATTTCTCTGCTACAGACATTTGGTTTGACTTTTGGCAGACTCCTGCCATCACTTTCCCTTGTGGTTGCATGAGGTGTAAATGGGTTTCATTAGCCAGCTGACACACCACTTCCAGCTGCTTTTCCTTTTGGTCCTCATCATGTAAGAGCAGGGCTGACTCTCTGGCTGGGTGAGGACCCAGCAGACACAGAGAGGCTGTGGGAAGTATCACAATTGAACAGATGGCAATCTTCCTTATAGTGCATAAAACTGGTACTTCTGCTATAGTTACCAACAGAGGTTCCCCATAAAGGTAGAAAACATTTGGAAAACCTTTTCTAGCCTCTGGAAATAAAGTGAGATAGAAATATGTGCTGCCAGTCTCTGGTAATGAATTCTCAGGTTAGCAGTAGCCTTGAAGGCAGCGTTGGGGACAGCCTGAAGAATTTAGACATTATTTACTTTACAAAAGAAGGCAGTTCTTCATAGCTCCGGAAATGTAGTCCCACCAAGAACTTTTTGGCTTCAGGGCAGCTGGATTTGGTTGTTAATTTGTCCTCTATGAAAACTATCTTTTCTGAGGACTATATTTGAGTACTGAGACTTTATACTCTGATTCATATGTTCAATATAGCAATAGCTATAATGAGGACAGGCTCTGACTGAAAATATGGATCTTCATAAAGAAAAATCAGATGGGTACCTTGAATCAAGTTTTGGCCTAGGACTTGTTACACCAGGACCCATCTGTTTTGCAGATATTGGGTGTGATATTTGAAATGCCAATCAGGGCCAATTTGCCCAAGGTCAATAGCTGTTAAAAAAAAACACAAAAGAAACAAACTAGCAAATAAGACATTAATGTGACTCCCAAAAGTTTGTGATGGTTGTGCATCAAATTTCCTCTGACATCAGAAAAATTAAGTGATTCTTGAATTCTCAGCAGGCCATGTCAAGTACCCAGATAGTTTTGAAAATCTGGCTCCACTCCAGGACTCAGTTGCCTGTTTCTTAAGTGATGAAATAGCTCTTCTTTGCTTAACAAGGCTTTTGTGAAAAGAAACACATGTACTGAGACATGCAAAGACATTCTAGTAATGAGAACCATGAAAATTATTAAAATAAACATTCTCCTTCCTTGAGAGCACTGGAAATTGCCTTTTGGAATTTGCAGAGCAGAAAATCAATAAGAGAAAGGGAACAAACATAAATGAAAACACATCTTGTCCCAACTGAGACTTTACTGACTGTGGGATTTAGGCAAGAACCTATTTGTTCTAACATTTTTTGCTTTTTTTGTTTCTTTAATTTTCTTTGTTTGATGTTGTTATTTTGTTTTTAAACCACCCTCCATATCCCTCTTGTGAATACTTCCTCTCTCCTGAGGATACCTCAAAGCAGAACTGAAGGGAAATATAGATCATGATCTGCATCTCTTTGCAGAGCTCATCTGCATTGGTCTGCTTCATCCTGAGTGTTCCTGAAAAGAAAGCTTGAGGGAAGGACTTTCCACTTAGCTGAAATCAAAGTAAAGTTTCCAGTCATCCCTGAGCTTGATATATCTGACAGGTGAAGGAGGAGAGACATGATATTAGGCTATTTTTGTGTCCTTTTTAACAACCTTTTTTCCACAAGGACCCTAATTTGAGAGAAGGGATTTGTGTCTCTAGCATCATAAATTGGAGCAGCCCCAGAGCTCTCTACTCTGGCAGCAAGTTGCCTTGATTGCCACTTAAAGCTGTTTCGTACCCTCTTTATGTTGCTGATGCCATGTGGGTGGCAAATGGAGGAAAACAATGACTTCCAGAGTGAATGTAAATCCTTTTTGTTTGTGTGTTTTCTTTTCTGTCCTTTCAGGAATCTATGTACATTGAAGAGTCCACAAATAAAAATGGTGTAATATCTTTGATTTTCTCTCTGAAAGAAGAAGTTGGGGCATTGGCTAAAGTTCTGCGCACATTTGAGGTAAATATTTTGCTTCAGGAAATGTGACCATGTCTTTACAATTTTATACTGCAGTAACATTTTCTCAGAGTATTTGAGATTGTGTTTTTCTGTTTCATTGCCATAACAGGAGGAAGCACCATGCATTTCTTTTCTGGGTGTAAAATCTCTTAAAGTCTTGGAGCAGAAGTGAAAATTTGATTTCAAATTTTTAAATTAAAACCTCTACATTTAACTGATGCAAGAGTGGAAAAAATGCGTTTTTTCCACTTAAAAAGGAAATATTCCACAGTAACTGCTTGAGTAAGAGGGAGAAGTGAATTGGGCCATGATCTAAGATTGTCTTATAAGCAAATAATTTGCCTTATAACTTATAAGGCAAATATAACCTGCATGTCAGCCATGTGACTCATACTGCACATTGCATGAAGTATTTCTGCTGGGGGCAGCTACTGTCCTCTTGGCTCTTGTCCACCTCAGTAAATCTGATATAAACAAACCCACCATCTTCCACCCATGTTACTTCTACAGAATGGGTAGAGGGTAACTATAAAACAGCATCAAAAGGACAGCACTTTGTTTACACCAAAGGGATTTGACTTGTACTGACTGATTTGGGAAGCTTTTGGGGCAACAAGGAACCATTTACCTTTCAGGACATTGTGTGCCTATTTATTCTTGTAGAAATATTTCCCAGATGTCATGAATTCTGTTTGAAAAGCACGAAATCCCTGCAATTCAGGATGATTGTGTTGCAACACACACAGCTGTGTACTCTGTGCTCCCAAGCAAATACACTGTTATACTGTTATATTGGTTCTGTGGCTTTTTTTTTTTTTTAAGATCCTCATATAATAGTTGTGCCTGAAAACAGCAATTTCTGTAGCACACTGTGAGAAGTTGTGGCCTGCTTATTTTCCATTCATAAATTGACTTTACTAGGAAATGAAATGTTTGTGTGTTATTGGTACAAAGGAAAAATAATTATGAGTTATAGGACATATTTGATTCATTAAGAGGAATGGAAATTCACACCAATCTGGCAGAGTTAGTCTAATCTGTGAACTGACCACTGTAATACAGTCCTGCAAAATGTTGGTATTTCAATAACGTGTGTGTGTGTAAGTGAATTAAGGAGACTGTTGATATTCTCTTATTAAATGCATTGGTGTCTATCAACGAAATCACTGTCAACTCTAAAGAAAATTCTGTAGGGGAGCTAGTATAGGAAAGAGAGAAGTTCTTGAATAAGACTTGTCTTGCCCCAAAGCGGACAGGTATACTTGAATGTCTGACTCCTGCTTTTTCCCAGAGATCCTGATGGCAACTGTGGGGTTGGGACTAAGTTGAAGAAATCTGCACTGTTGGCTGGGCGGTTTTCCATCCCAAGGAATCTAACTCTTTCTGTGCTAACTTGCAGTCTCCTCCAGCACCAGGGGTTCACAAGAGACCTGTGCATAGGTGCTCTTGTATTAATTTTACATGCTGTTGGCAAAGCAGTGGAGAAGTGGATGTGTGGCTGGAAGAAAGGGATTTAGTGGTGCAAGCCTGACCTGCAGCTTCAGCTCCTCAGGGCTATTATTGGTGAATTCCTGGTGTGCAAACCAGAGCAGCTCTTGGGCTGCTCTAACTCAGTTCAGAGAACCCCACCCTCTGCACAGCATTGTAAGACATACACATACATGAGGTAACTTCTACCCTTTTCCACCTGGGCCATCACTGTGATGCCTCAGAGCCACAGTCTTAGTGCTCAGGGACATCCACAGCAGAGACTCGGAAAGTGGTAATATGAAGATGAAGTGTGGGAAGAAGAAGGAAGAGCTTAAGAGAAATTCTTCCCCTTGTACTGCTTCACTGCTTAATAACATCAACTGTGAGCTGCTGTAGGAGTTAGTTCAGACTCTGGCGGTGGGCTTCTCTAGGCAGGAGATACCATGCCTTGTCCTCAGGGGTCTATCGCCAGCTTGTTGCTGGTCAGAGGACACACAATGTGTTTGTTTCAGGGGCCTCGTAAGGAGAAGATGGGAGGATGGCTGCTCTGTCTGTCATTGCCTCATGTAACCACATGAAGTAGGAAAAATAAAAACAAACAAGCCACAAAATATGATCAGGCTGTTCCCTGGGTGTGGGTGTGGCACTGCAGTGGCTGACCCCCATGGAGGGTCCACACCTTGTGCGGCTGCTGGTGCCAATGACCATGTGTGGCATGTTCAGAGACCCCCTGTTCCTTGCTAGGGCTGGGAGCTGTTCCAGGGTCTCTGGGCACTCATGCATTGGAAGGCAGGCAGAGAACACAGGTCCCTCTCTTTCTCCCAGCTTGGATTTGGGAGTGATTAAGAGACAGCACTTCCAGCACTGGCTTTTGAGGTTTTTGCTTCTTCTCTAGTCAATCTGTAAAACTACTCTGGGACATGAAGGGGAGAGGAGTGTTGAGTGACCTGCAAATATGAAAGACCTGAAAATAAACCCTTTCTCACAGGGAGGGAAGCATGGAAGCAAGATCCATATTGTGACACAGGGAACTGAGGGAATACCTAAAGTAAAGAGAGATCTTGAGGTGCCATCAGCACACAGGCTGCTTCTATAAATGAGATGTCTGTGTGGACCTAGGGAGGTTCATCCTCTCCTTGGTTTAAGAGTTGAAGAAAAAAAAAATTCTGTTACTCTGGGTGGACTGTCAGTCACTCTTAAGTCCCTTCCTGGGATGCAGGAACAGTTTCTCACTCCTAGGTTCACATCTTCCCCATGTTCTGCTCCTGTGCTGGTGTAAAACTCAGCCAGACTTTAGTCCCTGTCCCAGCTTGTTCTACACAGGTAGCAAGAGCCCAAAGGAGCTGTGGTGTGTTCTAGCCTGGGTCTGCCCCTAGATGTCATGAGGTCCAGGGCTGCTGGCTCATCAAGCTCCATGACTGTTCCCCAGTCCAGATGTAATCTGTACTTAACCAAGAGTCAGACTACCCAGGGAAGGAAATAGAGTTCAAACAGGGTTCAAACACAGCCCAAAGGAACTGAGTAAGCACCCATTGTGGAGGCCAAGATGAACTGAAGGTATGGTTGCCTTGTCTAGGGCCAGGCACAGGGACAACGGCTACAGAGTGCTCATAGCACAGATTTACGGCCTCTAGCTAAGTTTAAGAGAACTTCAATGTGTTTTGTGGAAACAGTAATGTTTGTCCTACTCAAACATCCCTCAGGGTTGCTCATGCAGTTGACACAGTACTGCATGGTCTCATATTTGTTTTTTTGCTCAAAGATCCAGACTTTTTCTCTTCAGGTCCCAGTTGCACACAGGTATGTGGCTACAGTGACAACTGTTGTTTTCCCTATGTAGCTTGAAGGCTTCATTTGTGAATAATCTCCTCAATGTACTCAGTTCCTTATGTCTGCTGGCTTTATGTTGATTATTTCCACTTTTTTCTTAGTTTACCTTTCATTCATATTATCTTTTATGCATTTCAGTGTTAGGTCAATGCACAATGTCCAAAAAAAGGCAAGCAGTCTGCATGGAAGAAGGACAGTCACACATTTAAGGAAAGACTGAAAGGTTTTTTAAGCTGAAAACATTTCTATTTCTAAAAGCAAACCCAGACCATGTTTATGGAAGAGTTCAACATCCACTTTTAGAAAGAGGAGAGTCCTCTCTGTCTCACACTCTGACAAAAAATAACACTTGGGATGACCCCTTCAAACACCAGACCTCAGTAGACTCCTAAGCTTTTCTGGCCCCTGGCTCTATTTTTTGGGTTAACTCAAGAGTTACCCCTGGTAGAAATGTTTATTTCTCTGTAGTGATAAAAGTCTATTGAAATCAAGATCACTTTTTTCAACAATGAAGTCTGTTCTGAAAGAAAAAAGTGAAGAAAAATAAAAAGTTGTTCCCTGTCAAAGACTGACCTTTCCATAGTTAAATTCATAATAAAAAATATCAGAAATAGATATTTCCATACGTAAAAAGGAATTGTCTTCAGTTTTAATTGCAGGTTTTCCACATGAATTTTTGAATACATTGATCTTCTCTGAAGATTTTTTTCTGATAGACTTGTAAATATTAGGGGATAGTCACCTGCATCAAGTTACAAACATTGAAATATATTACAAGTTTTCTCAATCTCTTCTCAGAGAGGAGCCTTCTATCTTTTCTTCACTGATAAGACTTTCTCAAATACAGAGCAGGACTTCAGTACAAGGTGTAGCCATCAGTGGGTAGAGCTCTATTTCAATAGCAGCCTCATCAATTTTAACTAACTATTCCTGCTCCCAGAGTAAATTACTGTTTCATAGGAGTAAGTTACTGCTCCATGGGAGAACAGGATGGGGGTAACAAGCTGTACTAAATGAGACCCTGCACTTTCAGAGCTGGCAGAAAGGACTCTGCTCTTTTTCTGTTTAGGTACTTTATTCAACAGAAAGTCCAACGTGACTGTTATCTCTTAGTCCCTTCGAAAGGTACTGACTCTGCCATGCTTTGGGTTGTTTCCAAACTGGGGGAAGAGAGCAATCACTCTGGCCAGGGGGTGTGTTGGAAGTGTCTGCAGTGATAGGTGAACAGGTCAGGCATGCCTCTGCCATGAGACTTGTTTTTGCATTGTACTGTACATATGCACAGCTACTATTACTTTATTACACTGCTCTAAATCCATGTCCTCAGCCTTATCTCTCCTCATCCTAGGGCCAGGAGAGCAGGATTTCTTGATCTAGCAAACCAATATGATTTCCAAGTGGGGAGTGCCCTTCCTGTAGATGCTTGTGCAGTGCCACATGTTTCTGGTTTGTCCTATCCCATATGTTTTGTAAGTAAACTGTGCTGAAAGCCTCATACCAAATTTCAGGGTTGGAACTGAAGTGCTGAGTGATGGACACCAGGGACATCAGGGGCTACTCCAGGGCCAGCTGCCCTCTGGAGCTGCTTGCTGTTAGGGACCTGCTCTGGGTCACTTTGCCTCCATGAGCTTGGAAGGAAGACCCTAGCAGATGTGAAGAATATGGAGAAGCTCTGTCTTCAGCTGAGAAACAGTCCCTTGGGCAGTAAAGCTGAAACAGATGGTTGCCTTTGCCTTCACTTTGGGAACCCAAGGCTGAAGGCATCACTGCAAATTCCTAAGTCCCCTGATCTGTGAAAATTAGGCACTGAAAGTGCTTCTGAAAGTGTCCTCCTCTAGGAAAACCTGAACTACACCACAGCAAGGGTTAAAAGAACGTGTCACCTCTTTTTTCGTACCAGAAAGTGAAAGTCCTTGTTTTGGAAGATTTCATCCAAATTCCCACTGAATGTTGATTAGTGGCACCACAGTATTGTCGACAGTTCTTCATCTGGTAACAGTGTGGGGTCTCCTGATGAAGCCAAACTTAATTAATGATAACAGTCATGAAAACAAGCTGTATCTGGATTTAACAGCTGTACTTAGTTTTAGAACCATGTACAGGAGCCTTTAGTACTGCATAAACAGAGGGGTATATGAATGTCATGGGAAGTAGTAGTCCATGACTTCCCCCAAAAGTATCCATCCCTACTGAAAGCTTCCCCATGTAGCTATGAAAACACAACTTTTCTAATGACTATTAAATCTATTAAATTCTCTGAGAGTGGCACTACGTTATCTTAGCTCTGAAAGACTGCCAATGTAGTGTAACACCAGATTGGTTTTATCCTGCCAGTGTGGGGCAGCTGCAGCCTAAGACATGCTCAGCTGGGATGGCATAACCTGGACTAACCTGGGGAAGGGACTGGACCTGCTTCACAGACTCTGAGAGGGAGCCAAGGCTGAGATCCAAGACTGTGGGATAAGGCAGACAGGGGCATGGGCAATCTCCTCCCTCCACTCACCATTGTTCCTGTTGTAAATTGATATCTGTATCACTAACCCCTTCTAAATTGCTTAGAACTAAGTTCTAACTTGGTTTTTCAGCTCTGAGAATGTGTTTTGAGACTTCTTTCCATAATGTCAATTCATGGGCTCATCTGATTCCTACTAGTTTTAAAATAGGAGAGGCAGAATAGACCATTGTTAATAGTTCAGGTGTGAATCCAGCCTCAAACATATGACAGCATAGATCTTCCAAAACTGGTTAGGAGTTATATTTTGTCAACAAAGAGTAGTTTAGAAGACTATAAGAACTTTTATTAGCTGACTTTTGAAGGCATACATTATCTCAGGTTCTCCTTTCTCAGGTAATAATTTGTTTCTGGAGCTTTAAATAAAGCACCAACTACTGTGAGAAACCTGATGCAATTGCATGATTAGCCAATATCAAGGATATGAAAAAGTTCTGAACAGTGTGAAACTATGAAGATTAAACACTAGATGGAGTAGTTGGACTAGAATGAAATTTGTAGAACAACTCTAGTTACAAAGCCACTGTAAATATTTTGAAACTAAGGGCTTAGTAGCAAGGCACAGCATATGAGCACACATTTCTCCAAAAGTGCCAGTTCAGGGAGTTGGATTTGTGCAGCTGAATTCTTGCTCTGCAAACAGTCACCAGAAGGGTTCTCCCTTCAACTTCTCTCTTGTGAAGTTCTGAAGGCTTGCCACAAAGAGGTAATTGGTTGGCTCTGCATGTTGTGGAGTAGCAGATATTCTTCAAGTCAACAGCAAGTAGCTTGGCAGTCTGTGGGATGGTGTTCTGCTTATCTCAGGTGTAAGAAAGGAGGTCACTCTCCCCATGAGCTAATTCCTCACTGTATTCTTTTTTATCCCCTTTTTCCCCACTGTCTTAGGTTGTGGTCATATTTTGATTGGCATTGGTGGTTCTGCTGCCTTAAGCATACCTTGTGCCCATCCAGCAGCTTATCTCTTAATTCCGAACCCCTGCATTGTTCCCTTAATTTTGTGGGCATTGCTGTCTGGGCAGCTGCTCACTGAGCCAGGCTGGAAAGCAGATAGGGTGGAGAAGTTCACCTGGTCAAAAACAAAGGGATACAGTTAAGGTATCTTCAGTCTGGAGAAGAGAAGGTGCTGGGGTGAACTTATTGTGGCCTTTCAGTACTTAAAGGGGGCCTATAAGAAAGATGGGGATAGACCTTTCAGAAGGGCCTTTTATGATGGGATATGGGGTACTAGTTCTAAACCAAAAGAGGGTAGATGTGAGGAAGAAACTTTTATGATGAATATGGTGAGACACTGGCATGGTTTGCCCAGAGAGGTCATGGATGCCCCATCCCTGGAAACATTCAAGGCCAGGTTGAATGGGGCTCTGAGCAACCTGATCTAGCTGAAGATGTCCCTGCTTATTGCAGAGGGGTTGGACTAGATGGCCTTTAAATGTGTCTTCCAGCCCAAGATATTCTATGGTTCTATGATTACATGATCTCTCAAACAGCTCTGCTATCTCCAGGGAAGGGAGGTTGAGGCAGGGATGAACAATTGTGGGTGGGGTAGGGAAGCAGGAAATAACAGCTACTGAAGAGGGGACTGTGTTATCATACCCTCTGCAAGATGTAGAAACCCCATTCAGGGCCTGGGAACCCATTCCACTCTGAGACAGAATACAACGCTGACATATCTGTGCAAAGTCAGAGTAAAGCAACACCTTAGTGTGCCTGTAATGACAGGCAGAGATTTTGCACCCACCCTCCACCTCTCTGAGTGGCTGTGCAGAGCAGCAAAATGACCTGAGCTCCAGGTGCCAGACCCACATTGATGCACTGCGGAGGGCTGGCAGCCCCCAGCGCCTGCTCTCTCTGAGAAGCTCCCAGTGCCTCACCAAGCAGAGGGTACAATGTGCAGTCTGTTTTTGAAATGCGGCTTTGGAAGCCTAAAACAAATTGTCCTCAGGGCCAAGGACAGTGGCAGCCATTCTCCCTCCCAGACAGCCCTGTGAGGATGGCATCTCCCAAGAGCAGCAGTTGGTGAATGAGCTTTTGACCTTTTCAACTTATTGTATTGGTGTCTAGCCAAACAATTTAAGTTCATCTGTAGTGTGCAACACTCAGGAAACAGAGGAATGACATGCATGTTTCCTACCGAGGAATAAACTGCCCTTTGTGGTGAAGTAAATGAGGCTTTTGCCGCTGATGGCCAGATGCCCTCCTATGCTGCACAAGCACTAAGAGGAGCAAAGAAAATCTTAAAGGGTTTGAGGGGCTCAGACAAAGGGAATTACAGCTAAAAAAGGTTCCCTCTTTCTTTCCTGTAGGTCACAACTAGATGCTCACAGTGTTATTTCATGGATGAAATCCAGACCTCTCTGCAGCAGGGGACACTGACACCAGGGCCATCACTTCACCCCATGTAGTTTGGGGTCTTCTTGAGCTTGAAAGAAGCAAAACAAAAGCTTCTCCAAGGCTACTGAGCATCATGTGTCACCTCTTCTGAGGTTAAAGATTCTCTGATTTTGTGATCCTCAGGCCCAGATTTCCTCCAGGGGTTTGTATTGCTCTCAGGGGTCAGAAGCCTGGGCCTGGCTATGGCATTCTGTGTCTGCAGCTCAAGTGTGAGCCTGACAGAATGGTCAGGTGGCAAAGTCAGGGCCCACTGAAACCTGTTTAAAAGGTTTTTCTCAAAAAAAAAAAAAAAAAAAAAAAAAAAAAAAAAAAAAAAAAA
This sequence comes from Hafferia zeledoni, assembly GCA_035583235.1. NCBI lineage: Eukaryota > Metazoa > Chordata > Aves > Passeriformes > Thamnophilidae > Hafferia > Hafferia zeledoni. Next base: position 62,897,091 of record JAWWEV010000043.1, on the reverse strand, counting down.
AAAAAAAAAAAAAAAAAAGTAAGAAAGGAATACTTTCATATTCAAATTGCAGTGCTCAGGAAAATATTTGAGGTCAGCTAACCTGAGGTAGATTTTCCCAGAGTTTTGTTTAAGTGACTGGAAAAATAAGATTTTTAGCCACTTGTTGCTTACATATCAGCATGATCACATGCCTGAGATCAGGTTCTCACTGGCTATAGTTATCAAGACTATACTTGCCAATGAACTCTTTCTTCAGAGCTAGGAGATACTGTTGATGGTCAGCAAAGATATTTGGTGAGACAGAATTTGTATTTCCAAGCTAAAGGAAATCTTTTCTCTGACTATAAGTTCTAGAGCAGTTGCCCAGAGACACCGAGGAGTCTCAAAACTTGACACAGCCCTGAGGAATGTGGTCTAGTAGAACCTGCCTGAGCAGTCTGCTGGACTAGCTGACCTCCAGAGCGCCCATCCAACCTCAGAAACTCTGTGATCCTGTGACTTAAAACACCCATGTTTTTATTTGCACAAACCTGGGTCGCCTTTTTTGGTGCAGACCCATGTTTTCCATTGGATCACCGCACAACAGCTGCTCACAGCCCTGGAAACTGAGCAGGTGGCTTTGCAGGTGACTGTGCAGTGGTTTGGCAGAAGCTTATCTCACAGGGTGCACAGCTGCTTGCTTTTCCAGTCTTCTTCCAAGGTGCTCATAAATACAGCATTCAGTTTCTCATGAGAGGGTACTCTGCAGGTGGAATGCCTAATTCCCACGTTGATCCTTGGGAAATGTCCTTGTCAACACAGACAAGCTCTCATTATGTACTTGAGGTACTGGTGTCACCATTTACAATACAAAGCCTATTTGCAACTTGTATCCTGCTTCCACCTTTTTCTAAGCTTTATCTAGCTTTAATGGGGCTCTGCCTAAGGGTGAATCCCTCAAATTTTTCATTCTTCTTTCTCTGTTTTTGTTGTGAAAGTCCTCAGTCCAGTGACCACAGGAGCCAAGCATCTATTTTGTAGTTATTTGGATTGTATAGCATGGTTTGTTGGCTGACACATGTATTTATCTAGTCTTAATGTCATATTCCTTCCCCCAGACCCTGTGGGACCAAAGTTTCTCTTTCTCATAGGAAAAAGGTATAAATTTGACCCATATTGAGTCCCGACCTTCTCGTCTCAACAAAGATGAGTATGAATTCTTCATTAACTTGGAAGGCAAGAATGTCCCAGCACTGGATAAGATCATCAAGTCCTTGAGAACTGATATTGGAGCAACAGTCCATGAGCTTTCACGAACAAAGAAGAAGGACACTGGTAAGGATACACTGACAAAGTTAACATTGATAAGGAATATTTACATTATATACTGAAATTACCTATTTTTTCCTGTAGTAAAGGAGATTCTCTTGCATATTTATGGCTATATTTCCCTCTCTCTGCCTATTTTGCCAATGCTAGAAGCTTTTTCATTTGCACATTTTCTGTCAGTGGGAGCTGCTGTAAGAAATCCCGGAGAGGTCAGTTTCAATTCTGCCTTTGGAGGGAAATAAGGAAAGATTTTATGATTTGTTTGTGCTTATAATTTTCAGAGATTTGCTAGAGTTGAAGATGCTTGGTAAAGGGGTGGCTGTCCAGCAGCTACTCTGAGACATACTTAAATGCCTCTTCAGATAACAGATGTGACTTTAATAGGATTTCAGACTTTAAATACTTTAGGTCTGGATCTTCCTCTTCCTTCCTAGGAACAACATGAAAGGACTTTAATACCTTTTTGAGATCAGTGCTGGTAATCCTTTTACAATTTCCTTTGTGTCTTAGCCATGACATTACATTTGAAGATGAAAAAGAAGAAGTCAGATACTCTTTGGAGTCAGTTCTTTCCATTCAAAAGACAAAGGGACAAAAGGTTGATTAGGTAATTTATGATCATGTCAAATCAAAGTGTTTCACTTTGGGGAGCTTTTTAATTTCCAGAAGAAAGCTACAAGGCCTTGCAGGGCTTGACATTACTTTTATTTTTCTAGTTATTATGTAGATATTAACAATAAACTTCATTAAATAATAAAGTTGTGCATAACCATTGGCCAGAGTTGGATAGAGATACAGCTCTAAATATCATCCAAGAAAGTCCCAAGTGTGAAATTCTGACCTCACAGAAGTCAAAACTCCTGTGGTCAGCTGTAGGATTAGGATTTCATTGCATGTTACTGTGTTGATCAAAGAGGTTTTTGAGCTAGATTATCCTGTCAGTGCTTCAGAAAGGGAGTTGATCCCCTTCTGTCTGAGAGGATAACTTGTGTTTATTTGTTAGTTTCACTGATTCAGAAATAATATGAAGTGGGAGCAATTTATTGCTGAGGAAACAGAGGAAGACTGGTATTTCTTTTTGCCCTTTTCCTTTTTTTTCAGTTTCAACTCTCATGAGTAATAAGGGTCTGGTCAAACTGAATCCCCAAAGAACCATATTTTGAAAGGTCAAACAAGCCCTGCTTAGGGGATGAGCTGTGGGTGGCAAATTCTGGGCTGAGGCAGCTACAAACACAGAGTGAGATGGGAACAGCCCAGGCTGTAGGAAATGTGGTAAGATGCTGTCTTTTATCAGTGATGGCATTAACAAATAACAGGGCTTGTGGTGCTTTTTAGGCCAGCTTGCCTTTCAAATGGATCCTCCTGGCAAATCTGGTCATAGTCCACAAATGTGCTTATGTGAAATCTTATTCCCAAAATATAGAATCAGAGCAGTATGCCTCCAGGGAGGAAAATCTCAGAAATATGGTTTATGGGGATATTGCCACACTCTTCTCAGTGGGCAGGTAGAGGTTGGGAAAGTTTTCTTCCGGAGGCAGTCTGGAATCCTATGGGACAGATTCTTTTAGTGCTGTCTAAAGATGCTCTCATTCCTTCCCTGGTAAGGATTCATTTTGCTCATGCTCATGATTTGAGAAAATAAAAATCTATTTTGCTGTTTCCTGTAGAAAGCACACAGTACCGTTTTGGGGGCACTGCTATGTGGACACTCAGAGGAAATTTCTGTATTCTGTTCTTTCTGTATAGTTCAGTGTTAAACAAGTGTGTGTGCTTTATTGGGCAAGGGATGAATGAATATCTTCTATTTTCTTTCTCTTTTTTGCTCTCTCTTTTTTTTTTTTTTTCATCACTTAAACTGCTTTTAGGGTATTTTTTTCAAAAAAATGCAAAATGTAATAAACACATTAAATAGTTACAAATGTCAGACTTGGATCAACAGTGTAATTTTAGCTGTGAGCAGCACAGCAAAATGCTCTAAATCCAAATGTAGCTTTAGAGCTTCAGATGAGAAGGGCTGTCAGTTCTTGGCCCAAAAGCCCTTTGCATAGATGGAAAGATTTGTTGTGAAAACACAGTGCATCTCTTCATGGCTCTTTTTGGAAACAAGCTGGCTATCTGCAGTCCACTTGGAGCCCATGAATAAAAATAATTAAATATTATTCTGTTGCAGTGTTAGGAAAATGCAGACAATTTATTGCATTTCTGAGACAAGCTGGGAGCTGAGGTTCTGTAGGGTCCTTGTTTGCTAAACCCTGAGGCTGGCCAGAGCATCTAAGACAGATTAAAAAAGGGCTAAACCTGGGCCTTGAACTGCTATAAATTGCATAGACCTGTCTTTGACCCTCCTCACAATGGTCCAAATGGAGGAGTTCTGCAGAAGTCCTCTCTGCCCCTGCTTTGCTGCCTGTCATATAAATGGCTTATTAGCATTCTGCTAAGCATTTGACCCCATGGTAATTTGGTCACCACTTGGGTGTCCAGCGTGATCCCATAAATGCTGCTGTTTCACTTACAGGCAAATCAATATTTATTACTGATCAGCCCACGTTTGCTCCTCAAACCTTCACAGAGAGTCAGTGTTGCAACAGCTTGCCCTGGCTATTCATTAATGGCTGTGCAGACAGACAGTGAGTCTGGCAAATGGGCTGGAGAAGGATGTTGCAAACAAAATATGGGATAGAATCAGCCAGAGGGTAATTTGATTTGATCTTTTAAATAGTTTCTGTGAGGGCTGGGGACAGTCTCCTGGCACACCACAGCTAGGCAGAAGACCCAGCAGCCCTTTTGCACCCTGGCCCCCGATGCAAGGGGTGTATGGACTTGATGTAGTGTTTGCCTCGGGTCTGTGTTCAGAATCTTTGAATTCCATGAGAACTGAGAAGGCTCAGGACTTTTCAGGACTCAATACCAGTTAAACTGGTGCAAGTAGCGCTAAGCATCCTTGGGATTTCCCTTTCACAGTCTGCCACTTTCAGCCAGCACTGCAAGCTCAGATTGCTCTCTTTTAGCTACTGCTGGTGCTTGGGTAAACAGGATCAATAGATTTCTGCCCACCTCCCAGTTTAGGTGCTTACAGGATCTGCATGCCAGGGAGTTAGGGTGCTGTTCCTGTGTAGAGGAAGAACAAGTCACCTGCCTCCACACCCGGGACTGACACCACATCAGCCTGGAGTCAATTTTCCTAGAGTTCATCATGAGCTCTGCACCAAGTACTTTGGTGATCTTGAGAAGAAAGTATGTTTAACAAAAGTAAGCCACTATTGTACATCCTTTTATCCCTTGAAGTTGCAATAATTCAAACCCTGCCCAGTGAGACCTTCCTGATTCAGGCCAGCAAAGCCCCACAGACATCAATGCCAAAATCCACTGCAGACTTCAGCCCTCACCAATTTCTCTACACAACCTGGACCGTTCAGGTCATGGTGCATCCCTGAGAAGAGTGGTTATTCACTCTAACACTGACAAATCCTTTGCTGCAGGAGTGCCAGGCAGCTTTTTTTCCAGTGTCTAATCCAAAAACATTTACCAGTGTGTCTCAGCCCAGGGGAATCTGAAGCACAGTGGAGCTGTTCCCTTACCATCACACACGGTTCAGTGATACAGCCAGGAGAAAAACCCGTATAAAAACCGGGAAGAATGGATGCATGTGGTCTAAGTAGTGACCACTCTCGAAGGGTCAAACACACCTTTTCCTACTCCCTTCTCCAACTAGTTTAACTCAAAGGGTTGGAGTTGCATGAAAGTTTCTAATAGCAAGGTGAGAGGGTATGTCTGGAGCAACAAAGATAACTAGCTGTACATCCAGCAGCAAAGGAGCTCGTTTGGGGAAGATCTTCCTGAGTCTGCTGCTGCCATCTAGTGACTTGTTCTGGATTTTAGGGCAAAGCAGAAGAGTGCGCATCTTGGAGAGAGATGGACCAAATCCTACTTCTGCTGAGTGGGAAAAGAGGAGGCACAGTCGGGAGCACCGCTGAAAGCCGTGCCGGGTTTCTGCAGCCTGGGGAGCCCAGGTTCCCGGGACCTCCCTGGCCAGCAGCCACCAGCTGCCTGCTTTCTGTGGCCTGCCTGAAGCAAATCTGAAGGCTCCCAAGCAGGAGCACTGTGTGGAGCCAGCCCAGTGGTGGGACCGTAGGTCAGGGGGAGTGGGCACTCTGCATGGGGTTGAGCCGAAGTGTGCCCTGTAATTCTGCTGTTGCTGCTCCGGTGCCTCTGTGCAGCTGCCTTGTTGAAACTGAGCACCACAAGTGCCCTCTGTATTGTTGGGCTCAGCAGAAAGCATAGCTGAATAGTCCTGGAAACAGAGAGATCCTCTAAACCTGTAGGTGGTCCATCAAGCCTGGGATGAGCCCCATCAGCAAGGCACTGCAGGGAACTCACTCAGCAGCTGCTGGCTGGAGATCAGGTTCACTTGGCATAACACACAGAATAGGATGGAGAGATATGGCTGAGTGGCAGTGCTCCCAGCTGAGCAAAGAGACACAGAGGGGATGAGCTGCTTTCCAAGCACTGGCTGAGCAAGTAACACCTATTTGTACAAGAAAGTCACTACAGGAATTACAAACTTTTTATTGATAGAGACTGCCTCTGGTCTTTGACCAGAAGATCTTTGGGTCATATTGACTTGAAGTACAGGTAGCTGACTTGTACTCAGTGTGGGGAGCATATGGGACATGATTGCATGGCCTGAGCATGGTGTATATCTTCAGGTGGAAGTCTTGTGCACTTTCCACAGGAAAAGCAGAACTAGAAGTGATGCAGAGGGAGGCAATGAGAATGCTCAAAGATAGCTCTTGATTTCTGTGCCTGAAATACACAGGCAAAGCCAGGAAGATGGATAGTAGATGGAGGATCTGACAGGGAGATATAAAATACTAGGTGGCCTGGAAAATATGAATAACAACAAATTATGTTTATATGCAGGATCTAAATAACAACACATGAAATAATCAGGTTTGAAACAAAAGAGAGTAATTTTTCGTATCACCTGTAAAAAAATGATAGACCTAAGTGCTGGAGACTTTCCTGGAGTCAGATGTGTACATGGGTTCAAAGAGCAGTTAATTGTGAGAAGTTCAGCACAGGCTGTTAAATTCAGGCATGGCAATTCACTGACTTGGACAGAAGGAAAGGGGAAAGATGCAGGCAGCTAGGGTAGAGAGCCAGAAAATGTAAGAATGAGGCAACAGAATGGAGACCCAAGCAAGCTGAACACGGCAGAGCTGGCAGCTCCCAAGATATGCCAGCTGCCAGTGCTGCCTGGTGGTGATACCTACTGACACAGCTCCCAAAGCAATGACTGGGGAAGGGCCCACAGTTCATGTGCTCAGTCCATTGAGTTTTCTGTGTTAGCACTGCTGAGCGATGGGGTGACCATGCCCAGTGGTGGCTGACAAGGGTGTTCCTGGCTTGATATGCAACTGGATCCTTCTGAAGGAGATGCAAGAGAGGGCTGCAGCCTTGTGTAGCCATGGCATGTGTGCCAGGCTTCTTTTCGTCAAGGGGATACATGTCAAGTGACTGCCTGGGCCACTGGATGAAGGCACTCATGGCTCTGAGAAGGTTAGACCTGGGGTGGCTGCTCTATGTACCTCATGAGCTGCAAAAAGCCTCTCCTCATATTGCAATTGCCATCTTCCTTTGACTTCCTCTTTTCTCTGTCTCAACACATTGTATCTGGAAATCCCTGTGATTCTTCTCTGCACTTCACCTTATGTTCTTCTGTAAGAGCAGTGTGATATGGACATTACATGCTGTGTAGTCAGTGTGGTACCTTTTCACATGCTGGCTGTGCAGAATACATAGTGTATGAGTTACAAGGCAACAGAGAGCCAGACCAAGCATGTTAATCAAGTGAATGCATTATTGTGTAACGACTGCAGTCATACAGTGCTGGTTTGAAGTATTAGGGTGCCATTTATCATTTTATTTCAGCATCCTAGTTCAAGTGAGGCTGCTAAGTAGGTCTTAGAAAGAGGTTTTCAGAGTCAAATAGTTCTGTCTCCCTGTGGTGAGGTTTCTTGTTGTTCCTTTGAAAGGGCTGATTTTAGCTATGTGAAAAATTTCTACATTTTGATAAACCAAGAGGCCAGAAGTAATAAACACAAAATCATAAACATTACAAGCCAGCTCTGCACCAAGGGTTAGATACTCTTGATGCTCTGCATTTTTCCAACAGTGCAAACAGCCATAGCTTCAAGACAACTTGCATGGGTTTTTTCTTGCTTCCTTCTACAGGGAAACAGATTGCAGACCAAAGAATTTAGCTGCTTACATATGTTTCTTTATGTATATGATGAAAAATGGAAAGATCAGAAGGCCCCAAACAAAATAACAAAGCATCTCAGTATCTATTTCTTTTCTGGTTTGCAGTGCCATGGTTCCCAAGAAGTATCCAAGAGCTGGACAGGTTTGCCAATCAGATCCTAAGCTATGGAGCAGAACTGGATGCTGATCATCCTGTAAGTAATAGAGTTTTATTTTTTTTAAGCATTTTTTCTAGTTCTTGGAATGGATATCTCTGATTTACTTTTGCTCTGCTTTAGTACAGACCTAGTAAACTAAGTCTCATATGGTACAGTACAAGAGTGGTACCACATTTCTAGGGTTAGAATCAGCCAAACCCTGGTTACAAAGTAAATCAAACCAAAGATCGCTTTAATTGGGCAAACCAGGAGGCCTTAAAAGTCGTAGTGGTCATCAGAGCACAGGGTCCTCACAAGGGTGCCTCTAGTTTTCCCAGATGGCTCTGATGCGGTTACTTCAGATCAAGAAAAATTTCAGAAGCAACGCATCGTAGCCCAGAGATAGGAAAACTGGTTTTTCATCCTTGATTACATACACACAATTTAGCTTAGTGTCTTGTTATGCGGTTGTTAAATCTGACATGGTACTTGTATGGTGAGACACAATAAAAAAGGGTTCTTGGTTCAAAGAGTTTAGGTTTTAAATGGTAGCATCAAAAAGTTTTGTTAATTGACTTAGCCGATAAAAAAATTTGTTTTGTGGTTTTTCAGGGTTTTTTTTCAGATTTAAGAATATTTTCTGCATCTCTTCCCTCTTCAAGCAAACAACTTATTTTCATTGTCAAAACACACTGAATTCCATGCAGTGCACCAGAAATTGCTGCTATTAGTTTAATTGAGATAGTGTGATTATAAATAAATTACATGCAGTGCAACAAAAGTTGCTGCTATTAGTTTAATTGAGATGGGATGATTCACTACCCATTCACTACCTATTGCTTAATTCAAGATATGTTATGTACCATGTACAATGATTCATGATGTTCAGTGTGGTCATATGAAAGGCAGAGTGAAAGGAGATACACTGAGCCAATGGCCCCCTTGTGTGTCATGTGGGAATAGACCAAGATTGTGTTTGAAAAAAGAAACAACAGGAAAAAAGAAAAATACATGGAAAAACAATGAAGCATCTCTGCTCCACTGCCTAGAATTAGTTAGTGAGCACTTGTGCCTCAAAAAAGAAAGCCAGCTGCTGGGGTAAATAGGTGTGACAGTCCACAGAGAGCAAAAAGAGAGAAACTAAAGGAGCCCATGTTTTTATTAGTTAAGTGATATATGGAATTTAATCACAATTACCTCTTGGACAGGTTAATCTTGGCCATTGGTTGTGTCTTTTTGATTCACATGCTTAGATTTACAATCCGCTTCTTCTGCTTCCTACACTTGGTTGTGTTTCATGGCTTCGCAGTGCAGTTGTGCTATCGCCACTAAGTGATGCATTTATGAACTGATGCAGAGCCCAGTGAGCTGTTCCCATTTGCCCTGTGGAAGCCCATGCCAGTTTGGGAGGATGTTTTTACACTTCAGGGGTGAAGGTGCTCCTAGCTCTGAGGAAGTTTTAGTCTAACCTGCAGGCACAGTGGGATAGGAGAATGGTTATCCCAGATGAAGGTTTAGAGGGTTTATTTCTTATCCTTGGTTTTATTAGTAATTAGCTGCAAAGGTCAAGCTCCCAACCACAAGGTCTATTAGGCATTCTTTGTAGTCATTAATTCCCTTCAAATGATTAAATATGTAGTACAAATAGGGGTTTTTGGCCTGCTAAGTGCCTACTGTTCCTCTAGCAGTTTAAAAATGAGCACTTTTAAGTGTGGTTCATGCTGAAAATCTGGCTAAAAATTCTGATTGAGTCACTGAATGTGTTTCTAATATGATTTGATTCTGGTCCTCCTAGAGAAGCCCAGCAGTGCCAGGAACAGCAACAAGCTTCAAGACAAACCAGAAGGGCATGGTTAACTGAGTGTTGTTAATATTGTGCACTGCTCTTGCTAGCAGAACCTTGTTGTTGCTCCAAAGGAACGTTTCCTTATTTTTTAGCATGTGGAAATGCGAAAATGAAAGGACTTGCAGGGCAAGAGGTGCTGGGAGGCTGTGGCTGAAGGGCTGCTCTGGTGGCTCTGCAGACAGAGGAGTGGTGCCCTGTGTGAGCAGAGCCTCGCAGAATGGAGGCAGCTCTCCCACTGACCTTCATGCACTTCTTGGACTACAACACCCATGCCTGAGGATGCTCAGTGGGAGGAAGGCTGGTCAGTGTTTACACTTATATCTGGGTTGTCATCTCTGTTTCTCTTCAGGGGTTCAAAGATCCTGTGTACCGGGCCCGGAGAAAGGAGTTTGCAGATATCGCCTACAACTACAGACAGTGAGTACCAGTGCATGGGCAGAAAGCAAGTCTACGTCTTACCCTCTCCTAGGATGCTCATCCTGCTGGCAATCCTTTTTTTCCATAAGCACCTTTCTGCTGTTGGTTTTTCTCTGCCATGTGTGCAAATCTTCCTGTTCATACATTTATCCCCAAATCACAGCGAAACAAGTAAATTGTTCCAGGCACATGTTCAGAAGAGAACATCAACTGCCTTCTTTACTCTCAACACTCCTCTTCCTCAGCTTTGTTGTCTAATTGAGAAGCAGGCTCTGTCACTACTACAAAGACCTGAGCATTGAATAAAGGTGCTTCTGGTATTCTCCTCATTAAACCAGGGCTGGGAGAGGAGTGCCTATCATTAACATTAAAGCAGGAGCTGCGTACACTATTAAAATAATGAATAACTTATGGTTGTAATGCTAATCCAGTGTCTGATACTCTACTTTTATCATGTGTGATCCAGTGGCAATCAGCAATTTGGGCTCTCATTTCCCAAGAAAAATAAATGAATACAGATTATAAATTCAGTTAGACCAGGCTTGCTTGATTGCTTTCAGTGATCAGACCTGGAGGAGAAAAAATTCTGTTCTCAGAGCCACTCACATATATAGATTAGTATTACTAGGCCTGGTTCTTGCTGGGACTGGTAAAAACTGTGATTGCAAAGAAAAAAGTAATATATATTGTACATTTAGGGCTCCAGTATGTACAGGATGAACGGATAGTCGCTGAACTAAAAAGCTAATAATCTAATCAGAAAATGAGAGTCAAAATTGGAATTGTAGATGGAAAGTGGAAAATATCAGGTGAAAAAGTCAGGATTAAAGTTCATAGCTAGAAAATTTGGTCCAGATGTGAATGGATCTAATGTCCATTGTTAGATATCCCACAGAAGATTTACCTTTCCTGCATAATGGATAGCAAATTCTATTCTCTAGTTTGCAATTTTTCACCAAATTCTACACAGAAGTAAAACCAAAAAAGTTACCAATCCCCTCTCTCCAAGATTCAAACTGAAACCTCTATGTTCCAAGATGTAGCTTATTAATATCTAGTATGTAATCCAGATCCTCAGACACATTGGAAACAGAACCTATATAGACATGGACTTAAGTCCCAAATGCACCTTTTAGGTGATGTTTTTGGACTTTCCAGTTAGGTCTGTCAGTAATAGGGCAGTAAATAGGGTGTGAAAGCCCATGTCTGGGCTCCAGGGACTCATGGAAAGAAGGTATGGGGGTTTTGTGACTTTGTGTGCTAATTCATGAAGGTGCAGATGGATCTGTGACGTCTTGGCTATGCCTGGTGCTACACCAGGACATACCTTTTAGGCTCTGCAGTGGAGAGGAGAGGTCAGAGATTGTCTCCAGTACAGAGGGGCAGAAATACAGAGAAGCAGGAAGCAGGAGAGGCACAACCAAAGTTATACCTCATAGGAAGCATTGGAAAAGGCAAATGTGCTTAGCTTATGACGGCGCTACCCAGCTGCAAAGGTGAAATGAATCAGTGGTTGTTTGTCTTGTACTCTTCTTCCTATCATCCTTTTCTGTATCCCTTCTTTGGCAACTATTTTATCCTCTTTCTTTATGCTGTTTGGATCTACTTTGTCTTTGCTCTTTTGCCTCCTCTCCTTATAGATTTAGCCATTATTTCTGTTGAATGCCTAATTTCACTGACTTTGCTTTGCTTTGCTTTTAGCTTGCCTCTTCCTTCTGCCTTGTTTGCTTCTGGCCCCACTGACCTCTAAAATTTTTAATTGAAATTTGAAAGGTTCTTAAGCCATAGCTTCCCCCTGTAGCCCTGGAAGGGGTTTGAGGATTACTTAGGAGTTCTATAGGAACACCAATCCCCAGCAATCCTCATAATTCAACATGATGTTTAAAGCTCCACAGATCAAGGAGAGCTGATACAGAGAGACAAAAAATGATAGTAGTCCAGAGGAGCTGCCCTGAGGCTCAAGAGAAAAATGAGGGAGTGGGAGACAGTAGGGTGTCATCAAGAGTTTAACAATGGATCTCTGGATAATGGAGCTCCAGCATTATTCCAGCAGTGATGTTAACCCTATTAAGTTACTTAAAACCCTTTGATTTTTCAAAGCTGCTGGATTCACCTATGGCCCTAACATTATTGCTGGGGAATTGGCTATTCACAGGAGGCCAAACTGCATTGCTTGTGATTGTATGATTCCTCTTAGCTTCAACATAAGCTAAGCACATGGAGGACTGAGGGTGGGATTTGACTCAAAATTACTCATTATAATTATAAAAGGTCAAACTGGCTGGAGGTTACATCTGTTTTGGCATAAAGCACAGGTCAGAATTTCTCTGCCACTCCAACAGAGTTTTATGGAGCTGATGTTACAAAAACAATTATTTTAATGCACTTTAGAGCAAGAAATAAAATGGCTACTTCAAATCTAGAAATGCAAATAAACTGAAAGCAAACAACAGCCACCAAGTATTTTTAGAAGAGCATCTTGATAAAACAAATAAGCACTGATTTATTTTTAACACAGTAACACAAGGAGCTGTCTAATGGCCAGTATCTCAGCCAAGTTTGGTAGAGTCCTTTCCAGCCAGTGCCTAGGGACAAGTGAGGCTCCTTTTGCATCTTCATGTCAGACCAAAGGCATCTTCTCCCCTGCACCAGCAGCTCCTGGCCAGCCCAAGTAAAACTGCAATATAAAGCAGAATAAGAAAACTGTTTTGAAAGTGGCAAGTGGAAAAGGACAAAAAGTGTGGTGCTGGTGGTATATGAAATTTTCTCTGTCACTGCTATGGAGGGTACCATTTTCTTTCTAGTGGCCAACCTATTCCTCGAGTCACCTATACAGAAGAAGAAAAGAAAACATGGGGCACCGTCTTCAGGGAGCTGAAGAGTCTCTATCCAACTCATGCTTGCTATGAACACAACCATGTGTTCCCACTGCTGGAGAAGTACTGTGGCTATCGGGAGGACAATATTCCCCAGCTTGAAGATATTTCAAACTTCTTGCAGAGTAAGTTTGAAGAACCTAAAAGAACCAAATGAAATTAAAGGCCTCAGCTATCAGTGGGGGTGGTGCTTCAAGAGGTGGAAAAACAGTCCCTGCTTTATCATAGGCTCCCTGTGGTGATTGGGCACATGACTCAACCTGTGTTCAAGGTCCCTCTCTAATACTTCCAGGGGTACAGCGAGACACGCACTCAGATACTTTGCTGGTAGTATATATGAGTAGCAAATTTCCTGCTCTTTCATGACTAAATGCTGTTTAACATAAGGAGAGCAAAAAACCCCCCAAACCCACTAAACCTAAACCAAAAATTAACAAACTTTTTCCACTGTGATGAATCTGTGAAAAAAAAAAAATCACACACATTTTTAAGATGCCATTTTTTGTCCCTTTAGGCTGCACTGGATTTCGCCTGCGTCCTGTTGCAGGCTTGCTGTCCTCTCGGGATTTCTTGGCTGGGCTGGCATTTCGGGTATTCCACTCCACGCAGTATATTCGCCATGCGTCCAAACCCATGTACACACCAGAACCGTGAGTACTTTGGCACAAGTGTGTAAAGTTGCAGCAGACTAACAGCAGGGTCAGTCCAACTGATAATAACCACATGGGACTCTGGAGCACTCCTGGGTGCAGAGCTAATGGAGAGCAGCCAAGTGACTACTCTTCTCTGAAAACATTTCCAGAACATTTCTAGTCTTTTTAACAATCTGCATCCTCCTCTGCAAGTTCTCCTGAGGCGGATGAGATAGTTTTGCTGGCAAAGGCATGCTTGTGTGGTAGCTGGGATGCAAGAGAACAGTGTTCTAATGCATTTAGCTTAACTATTAGCACCCAAATAGCAGTCTGAAATCTAGTGCAGGAATGACTCAATATGTTGCAAGCAAGCTTCTGGCAGCAAGGCAGGGGAAGCCCAGACCATTGAACCCACCTCTTTTTCAGTTTTGTGTTGGAATGTTTCTATCTGTCCCTGTCCGTTGTCCTCTTCCACTTGCCATTTTCAAAACAGTTCATATTGTTACAATTCTTCCTCCCCTCCCTTACCGTTTCTTTTCTTCTTACTTCCCAAAACTTCTTCCCAAAACCTTCTTCTATTTTTGATTCTTCTGTTTCCCTTCCTGCTTTTGCTTACCCCATTCTCATCCTGCATAAAGCAAGGCTGAAATGTCTTCCACGGTCCTGGAGTTCTTGGAAGCATTTTATCCTTCTCCTTTCTCCACTTCAACAAATCCTTCCTCTGTATTTGAAAAATCTAACAGCCCCTAGGTGATATGCCTGCCAGCTGCCAACTTCGGCTAGTGGTGAAATAGTCCTACCTATTTCACCTATATGAGGGGTGAGCTTTCACCTCTCAGTGGGAGGCTCTGGACCTGAGCAGGGACTGGAGCTGAGCTTTTGAGGTACATGTTGACTTCATGGTAAATTGTCTTAGTTGCCCAAGTCCCAGCTTGTCCTTGAGACTGAAACATCTATGTTCTCTTTGTTTTGGTGATATCTTTCTGGGCTTTCTTGAGCTGGGTGGGTAGTTGAATGGATGGTTTGCTTTCACAAGGAATAACAAATAATGTATCATCCTTCTGCTGAAGGATGTATGATGATAAAAGGACTGAAAACCCTGGGGTTTACAAGCACTTCTATCATGAGAATAAATTTACTGCAAATCTTTTCCTTATGAGTGATAGTTTCTTGCAGGACCAAATGTGACTGTGTTCTGACTCGAGCATTTATCCAGCCTTGGACTTTTTCTGAATCACAGTTATTCAGATGTCATGTTTTCTTGCAGTGATATTTGTCATGAGCTGTTAGGACACGTGCCTCTTTTCGCTGACCCCAGTTTTGCTCAGTTTTCCCAGGTAAGTTACTCAGTGGTTGTACTGTTTATATAATTAGGGACTAGATAATTCAGAGGATAATCCAAGAATTGTGAAGGGTGATGTGGATTCACCTTTAGGTATACCATTTAAGAGTGGATGAGATTATTTATTTATTGCTTGAAATCTTGACACAAATCACTTAGGTGAAATCATGAACTCCAAATGTTGTCGTGTGTGAGTTGTTTTTTACAGGCAGCCCCTTTGTGAAGCCGTCTTCTAAAAACCTTTCTGCAGATGTTGATCCTTCTGAGCAAAGTTGCATAGCTCATGAGTCAGATGAATTTTTACCCTACCATTAGGGAAAGTGGAGATTTGTTTTGTTTTGTTTTCTGTTGAAGCCACATAGGAGGCTGAGTAAAGTGAGGAACTGTCCCAGCTCTAAGCATGGGAGAAGGCTGGAGAGGAGCTTTCTTTTTGATAGTGTTGATGTCTCTAGAAAAGATGCCAAACCTCAGTGAAAAAGTAAATTTTTGGCTGGCCCTTACCAGAAAACATGAAAATACACAAAGAGAGAAAGGCAGGAAGAAAGAAAGGCAGGAAGAAAAAAAAAAAAGGCAGAAAGAAAGGCAGGAAGAAAGGCAGGAAGGAAGGCAGGAAGGCAGGAAGGAAGGCAGGAAGGCAGGAAAGAAGGCAGGCAGGAAGGCAGGCAGGAAGGCAGGCAGGCAGGAAGGCAGGCAGGCAGGAAGGAAGGCAGGAAGGCAGGAAAGAAGGCAGGCAGGAAGGCAGGCAGGAAGGCAGACAGGCAGGAAGGCAGGCAGGCAGGAAGGAAGGCAGAAAGGCAGGAAGGCAGGCAGGCAGGCAGGCAGGCAGGCAGGCAGGAAGGAAGGAAGGAAGGAAGGAAGGAAGGAAGGAAGGAAGGAAGGAAGGAAGGAAGGAGATAGACACTAGAGGAAAGAAGGAGTGAAGAAGGGAAGAAAGGAAGGAAGGGAGGGAAAATGGACTTGATCTAACATCTCAAAAGACAAAAGTTGGTTTGATCTAGTTCATAAGTTCTCAGTACGGCCTATGGATTCTGCCCTTTCCCAGAACTCGGGGTTCCTTCAAGACAAGTCTTACTGTACCTTGGCTTACTAGTATTGGACATGGTGATAGCTGCTTTAATGCCTTTGGAGTGTGTGTGGGAGGCCCTCTGATTTTTGCACTCTGCAGTGCTCACTACAGCAAATCAAGAAAGAAACCTGGTTATACATAGTTTTGTGTGTCTGTCTCCCAAAATCAACTATAGAGGATAGGATGCCTCCTGGAAAAGTCTCTATTAGCTCCCAACGTAGGAATAAGCTCTTTCAAATCATGCCCTGTCATTCAGAAAAAGAGAGCTCATTCAAGGTTCCAGGAAAACTCCTTTAATCAGGGCCCATCAAAATAGAGAGGAATATAAGATCTATGTGAGTTTGATGGATTTACCTCCTTTTGTCCCTATCATTCTCTCAGATGTGCATTTTAGAGTTGATCCAAAGCCTGTCAAAGCAAGAAGAAAATGTTACTTGACCTCAATGGACTTTGTCACAAGCATAAAGGATCCTGCCTTGTAAATGACATTTAGACAAGACCCTTTGTTCATTTTTGGAGAGATTTCTGGTTTCAAATTGATCTTGCATGATAGGAACATGTCCTGTAAACATTTGTGTGTGGTAGTAAGCAATGGTAACATTTAAAATGTGAGCAATTACATAAGATGGGACAGGAAGAATGTTTGCAATAAACAGCTTGAAGAATAATGGTTTATTGTTACAGGAAATTGGACTGGCATCTCTGGGAGCTCCAGATGATTTCATCGAAAAACTTGCTACGGTAATTTAATAAATGAGGGCTCAATTTTCCAAAGCGCCCTGTGTTGTCTTAATTCTGCTGCCACTGAAGTCACTGATAGAACTCCCATAGAGCTGAATGGGAACAGAGTGAAGACCATGATTGGAAAACCCCACCCTGAAACAGTTGCATTAAAGGAAAATAGCTTTGGCACCCCTTATTCAAAGTGACAGTTGTGATTAAACACAGAAGCCTAGACAAGATTTCCTCCAGCACAAACATATTGGGCAAGAAAAGATTATATGTTACTACATCCCCATAGGAAATTCCAGGAGGCAGCTCCAGTAGTTCTTTCTTCCAGCATCTCTTCTCTTCCACTCTGTCAGGCCAATAATGTCCTCTGCATTCAATGGTGCTCACCTGAATGCTACTCTGAGACTACTGAGACCCAGAGTTGGAAACTTCAAATAAAAGCAAGGATATTCCTATGAGATTAGTGCCACCAGTGCAAACAACTGGGCAAAGTATTCCACCAGCTTTGATGCTTCTGATAGATGAGGTAGTTCTTCTGAGCCAGGGCAGTTACTCCTTCAAAATGATAGATCAAGGAGTCAAACTAGATACACCATCTTCTTTCACTATTGCACTGACAACCTGTTCACACTGTTGCTGCTGCAGTAGGATACCCTCTGTGTGAAGCAGGACACAAACCTTTATAAACTAAGCTTCAAACTTCTACTGGGTTGGACAGCCAAAGTAAAGCTTTATTGCTATAATTTCATTGCCTCTGCTGACAAAGATAAACACAGTAAAACACAAATGTGTTTCTCAAGGAACTGAACTAATTCTCAGGCACCATGGAGTCTAATGCTGTGCCCCTTCCAGGAGAAGAATTTCGGTCTGAAAAGACGTTTATTGTACTTATACATTTGAATTTGACACATGACGACATTTTAAATAAAAACGCTAACTCCAAATATATTCAAATAAGAACTGTATACATGCCGGTTTTGATCAAGGAATCGTAAGTTTCTGTCTAATTCTCTTGCTAGGTGTATTGGTTTACGGTGGAGTTTGGACTATGTAAGGAAGGAGACTCACTCAAGGCATATGGTGCAGGGCTACTGTCTTCATTTGGGGAGCTGCAGGTGTGTATTAGAAAACATTTCAAATATATTTGTAATCACTCAAATTTCTCTTCTGAATGTCTTCAAATCTTTATTTTTGCTTCATAATTCAATATAGAAATAACATGAAATGCCATGCTTCACTAAAGAGCTCTGATAAATGTGTAGGTGTGTGCAAACACATAACCTGCTTCTCTCCTAGTAAGCAATATTATCATTGTATACCACAGGAGTAACTCTTTCCTGTCTGAGACGGGGTGGCATTCAGCTGCTCTGTATTTCTTTCACAGCATGTTCAAACACTTTTAAACTGAAACAAATTTCTTATCTTTTTTTTTGTAGTATTGTTTATCAAGTAAGCCTGAGATTCAGCCCCTAGTCCTGGAGAAGACTTCAGTGCAGAAGTACCCTGTTACTGAGTTCCAACCTATCTACTATGTTGCTGAAAGTTTTAAAGATGCAAAAGAAAAGCTAAGGTAATCCAGTCATTCCAGAAAATACCCCATTTTTGTCCATTGTAAATACAGTGGATCCCATTGGCATAATACGTTTTGAGTTGAGAATAATGTTTTGAGAGGCATTAGTAAACAATTGTACAATGCTTAAAGAGACTAATGAGTTACTGTCCTCAGAATCTTGCGCAAAAATGAGCAATAACAGGAACATACTTTATGCATGAAGCTATGAATTTGTGTTCAGAGTAACTAAGAGTTTCTTCTAAACAAAATGCAAGAAAAAATTTATCAGTCCAGTTGCAACGATACTAACACTTAGGGTCACACTGGCTTATTAATGCAAACCAAGTTCCTTTAACACTACTAGAGTTAACAGTTCTTATAAAAAATTATCCTTGTATCTCCTTTTCCTCTGAAGTTACGCTCACACTTTCCTTTTTGTCTTAAGTCAGCAGTCTGAGTCTTGTGGAGGGGGTGGTGTTGTCAATAATTAGCATCTCGAGGTCTTCAGAGAAGGATTGTGATATTAATGAATGGAGTTTCTCCCTCTCTTTTGTGAGGAGGTGGGCAGTAACGGTGCTTACTTTCTTACTCCTCAACCCTCAGGACCATTTTTGTTTTCTAACAACCTTTAACTCTTGCTTTTTCTACTTATGCCTCCAAATCTGTGTTACTTCTGAATTTACTGTTTGTGCTAAGCATTTTTGTCTTTGACCTCTTTGTTTCCTCTAAACTACTTTTTCTCAACTTCTCAGTTCACTTTTTTGTTATTGACTGACAAGTGGGAGTTGTTGATAGCCTGGGGACCACCAGCATCATGCTTGTGCCTTTAATGCCTCTGTTATCAGCCCATGCTGATACTCTTATATTGCATCATTACTTTAGGGTCTGACTTAGTTCAGTATATACAGTGTAACTACTTGTTATTCCTGCCTATATAAAAATTACTAATGGTAGGCATTATAGCACACAGTTATTCAGAATTAAGCAAAACTAAAACAAATTAGGTAATAGCTACATGGTCATTAGACAATTGCTATTACAAATAAACACAACTTCAAGCAAGCCTAATAACCCCAGTCCTGAGGCCTGTGTGGTTAGCTTAATACAGAGCCTCCAGCTTGTTACCAGCAATGTGTTTATGAGACAACTAGGCTACCCAGTAAATCTTTCAGTAATCTGTGACTCAAATACAGATTCTGTTCCAGTTCAATAAGATTTTGAAATAGTGGTCCAGGTTCAGTTCTGGTTCTTAAAACAAGAATGGCTCAGACTGTGTTTTGGGTTCAGCTTCGTTTTCAACTCACAACAGTATTTCTATTCCTGTTAAAAAAAACAACACACCACTATATTTCTGGATGTTAGTCAAGCTACTGGGGGTTAGCATTGGTTCACACTCAAGTAATTTTTCACTTGAAGATGCCCCACAGGGACTTGTCCCAGGCTTGCAGATTCTTATCGTTCTCTCTAGCATTCACAGATAAACACATGATGCATCCCAAGATACTCTGCTGCTCCAGGCTCCTCAGCTCCAAGGTCTTCCTAGCTACCTCCCCTGCTGCTTCCTTAGTCATCATAAGCCTGCAGCTTCTTTTGTCCTTTTCTCTGGGGTAATACCTGAGAAAGGTGACCTTCTCTTCTGGTCTGCGTTATTAATATCCTGCATGGTGTTTCTGTCTTCTCTAAATAGAACTCTGAGTAGAAAGTTCCTTGAGGAAGTGGAAGATGCTGTCTTACTTGGCACAAAACATTTTGGAGCTTCTTTTATTTGTTTCAAGGACCAAATTGAAAAAGTGGTTAAATTAAAATAGAGGCCCAGGAGTTGGTCCAACGTTCCTGTAAAATTATTCTGAGATCAACCCAAAAGATTTCAGTTTAAGATCTTACCTTCAGCTGAGATTTAGGAAGGTCATTTTCTAATGTGATCTCTCCCCTTACTAAAACCAGATTGATGCCACTAAATTCATCGTAGTCAACATAGTATTTTTCACTGTCACACCTTGTGGCCTGCTTGAACTGAATTCTGTTTGAGACAATGTCCTTATCTGATAATAATTATGTCTAAACTGAAGAAGTATTGTAGGGGTGGCATGCATCGTTTTCCACTGTTCTGGGCATATGGGATTTACCATGCTGAGTCACAGTCTGTACTGTGGGGCTTCATAATCAACTCCTGCGTGCTTTCCTTCCTCTTTCAGCAATAACTTCAGTAATCCAAAGCAGATATATAAGCTGGTATCCTGCTGGGGTCTACAAGGAGCTGGAACAATAGCTCTGACAGTCTCATTCCATTCAGAGTCCTCTTTCCACAGTTCTGTGGTTATGCAAATTAATATTTTCCCAAGATAAAAAAATTCTTAATGCTTCTGCCATGGAATTAACTATTTTTTAACAGAGAAGGCTGCAGATGAAGGGTGGAAAGAAGGCTGCTTCACTCCATTGACTGTCTCCTATCTTTGAAATGACCTGGAAGCTTCTACCAGCCATTTCAGAAGTTAGCTCTCTGCTTGCTCCTTGGTATGCCAGGATGGCATAGGCATTTGACCTTATTTTCCAGAAACTGCAGCCTTGGATCAGAATGTCTATATTTTGCATTACTGAAAGGAAAATGAGGTTTCCAAGCTTGACAGATCCCAATGCTACATAGTTGGCCTATATGAGGAGCAGTGTTGCCATGCCAATAGATTAATTAGTCCTGTTCAGAAAACACTAAAGGTGGTAAGGACAAATGCAGATTCAAGTGTGTTGCAGAGTGCTGTGGGTCTCAGGTCACTCAGCAAGAATTTCAGTTATTTCTTCTGACAGATATCCTTATTGCCTGATCAACAAATATGCACACCAAGAAGAGAGTGAGTTAGTGAAAAAAAAAATAGATTTTCAACTTTAAATTTGTTTATGTATTTTTGTCTCAGGAAATTTGCTCAAACGATCCCTCGCCCTTTCTCTGTTCGGTATAATCCCTACACCCAGAGGATTGAAGTCTTGGACAACACAAAGCAGCTGAAGAACTTAGCTGACACTATCAATAGTAAGCAATTACAGATTTGTTACCTTGAATTCTTCCAAACTTGGGTCAGAAATAGAAACCACTAAGCAGATTCCATCTGGTTGCATTTAATGCTCTGAGCCTGACCAAGATAAAGCAGCACATATCTTTTTCATGCAGAAATTAATTCCTAATTATAGACAAACTTGAACAAGCATTTCCACTTGATTGTAGTTTGTTAAAATACCCCATTTTAGTGGAGGTGCTAGGAAAGGTGAGATGGCCTTGAGATGGATTCTTATATATGTGGCTCCAGCTGTTTTCAGTAAGGAAGAGAAGGAGAAGCTTGGCTTTAATCACATTTCCTTTTGCCATTCTAGCCTTTTTCCTGATACCTTTCCCTGTCACACTGGCCAGCTGCCCAGAGCCAGCACCTCTGACACTGCCAGCCAGCCTTGTATGGCCTGTGAAGGCAAAAGGCTGACCCTGCAGACCTAACTCCAGTAATACATGTGTCCAATCCAGCACTTCTGTGCTCACCTTATTCTTTAGGGAATGGATATAAGGGATGAAAAATATATAGGTGCATTAGAAATGTGCTAGCTCTAGAATTAACTACTCTGTTTCCTTTACAGGTGAGATTGGGATCCTTTGCAATGCCCTCCAGAAGATAAAATGAAGATTTGCTGTATCTTGCTAATTACTGGCTACTGACTAGAAGCTGCCATATGCAAATGCCAGTCTTCATCTAGCCTCAGTCTGTTATATTCCAGTGTACTGCAGGAATGCTTATGTTATATATCTTAATTATTACAGGTTAACAGAGAAATAGACATCTGCAGGTGATCCTTGACTCTTTCGGTCTTCAGACACTAATCCATTTTTTCTCACTAATGCATAAAAATTACAGGATGTCAGTGATGAACAGACAAATCCTCCTTGTGTTCTCTCACAGCCACTCTCCCCTTAGTCCCTCACATTTGCCCAAGATTCCCAAGGAGTTTCAAACTCTACACCTTTCAGGGTCTACACATATACTGTTTGGCCCTCTGTACTTCCATTTCTACACACAAACACCTCAATCCTGATTTTTTTTTCCTAACATTGTGCTATTGCCATTAATGCAAAGCACAGATGCTAGCAGAAAAAATAGCAAGTATGCTGCAGACTCGTTAACAAAGGTTTATCACCTAGTATAAATACACATATTTACACAAGCACCAATATAAAAAGATTTGTGAAATTCAAGAACACTGCATGCCGTGATGTGTCGTTGGTCTGCAGACAGAAGTCCCTGTGCAAGGCACTGAGCCTGCTTATCCAAAACATGGAGTCTGTGCCTCAATATAGCAGCCAGAAAAAAAAATCCCTTCAAGGAGGAGTTACCTAAAGACAAGGCTGTGTGGCACTTTGCAGTTGGATGTGAGGCCAGTTGGTCCATACTTTGTGCAAGGAAGAAACCATGCAGGTGTTTTAACAGAGCTTCATTACTACTCCAGTCTCAGAGCTGTTCGGGCTGTACTGTTGTGTAACATCGTGAATTCAGAGCTGATTCATGAACAATCATTTTATGGAAAGGAGAGATCTCTTTTAATAGACATATTCATCTACTCACTGTGAAAGGTTGTGACAGGAAGACGGCTGTCTTTTGCCCTGTGTGTCCTTTCCTGAGAGTGCTTTACTCAGCATGACTCCAAAAAGTCCTAACTTTCCGGACTCACAATTTAGAAGGTGAATACTAGCACATTGGAAATGGAGAGGACGTGGTTCTTACAATACAGCTGAAGACATCAGAGACTTCCAACTCCTAACTCACTGTGTCTGTGGCTAGAGTCCCCTCCAAAGTCATGGAAAACTTGGGTTAATTGTATCCCAGTATGACTGCGTTCATACCCAAATGTTAATTTCAAGACAGATCCTAAGTCTGATACCTTTTTAAATCTCCATCGCCCATCTGAGATTTAATCTCCTGTTTTTTGATTTTATTTTTCTTGGAGCGCATCTTAGCTGAGTCAGCAAATGGAACCAAAGGTGATTCTAGCTTAACCCAATGGCTGAACTGGAGAAAGAAGAGCTTTGCTGTTCAGGAAGCTGTTTCTGTGTTTATCTAATAACTCTTACTCAAATCAGCTAAATGCCTTCTCAGACTGGTCCACATCATATAATGTCTCCTCTAATTGAAGGAGGGACATCAGCACTCGTACCTTGGAACAAAGTCGAGCAAAGCAGAGCTGAACAGTATTTCCAACTCGAAACAATTTTGCACCATGATACTAACAGAATTCAGAGGTTGCATTTCTGATAGAAGATTCAGAGATGGAGAAGGATTTGAAAGCCCATGAGTCTCATACTTACTATTGTACTAATTCTGTATTTATAGTCTGAAAATCAATAGAACTTTAATGTAAGCATCATCCTTTAGGAAGACAGAAAGTACAGCTGTTTTCATTACATTTATAGTGTGCAATAATATCAGTCTAAGAATACCAGCTGGAAGCCTTTTCAATAGACATATGCAAAATGGTATAATTGTGATGCTTTGAAGTAACCTTTTTTATCTCTTTATCTTTTTTATTCCTATTTTTCTCATGACAATGTCTGTATAGATCTTTCAACCCTGCTTCGCATGCATTTTCAGTGTGAAAGGAGCCCATATTTTTCTCCTTTAATATAATAGGACCCATAAGGTAACTGTATGCCATAAAAAGACAATGTCATCCCAAAGGTAAAGTCTTTCAAACTAATCCTCAGACAGTTTTCCAAGCTCCTCTGCTTCTGGCTGTTGTTACAAGTGACAGCAGCAGTAGATCTATAGTGATATTGAGAACCCAGGATTCATGATTGCCTTTTATGTGTTAGCAGAATAGTTAAAGAATACTGATGCCACATCTGATTCTGTGTCCCTTAATGCAGTTTTAAATGAACGATAGCTACAGCCAAAGCAGAATAATATGGCCATTCAACAAGAGTGAGAGATGAATAAAAGTTAAATGTTTGGTACCTTAAAAGCAGAGGAAATAAAGAGAAAGTAGATTTTCTTGAAGAACAAATTAGCTTGTACATATGTGCTTTAAATAGTACAAATAAGTTACATTTTAAATAGTATTACATAATGAGTGACTTCTTGCTTCTGTACTTAAAGAAAATTAAAACTGTGAAGGAAAAAGTTTTTTGCAGTATCTGACCAGTGTACTTCATCCTTGTAAGGCAACCACACAAGTCAATGAGAATTAAATACCCAGGAGGAGGGAATGCCCATCTGAGGTGTGCTCCAATACAAAAGAAGGCTCTCTTCAGCTGTTGGCTTATCACTCGTCCCAACAAGATCATGAAACTCATGTAAACAAAACAAAATATTTTAATGTGTGCAATTACCTAGAAATGCACAGCTTGCTCGACATTTGCATACTCCATAAATCTTTGAATGCCACTCTGACTAACCTATCCAAAGGTAATCTTTTAAGTAACACTTCCTCTCTTCTGTTCCACTATGATCACATTTCTTGATGTCCCCATTTCCAGCTCTGCTTCAGGTGATAAAAGAACCCATTTCATGAGGCCTTTTACCTGTACAGTGGCCTTGACCAAGATCAATGTTTGTGATGAAGGGAGGGCTTGTTGGCATAGGTTACTCAAAGAGGTGTTTGGGTGTCTTAAGATGTTTAGATCTGACAGCAGCCTTGGAGAAGGGACACTTTATTCCCCAAAGAATGCAGAAATTATTGAAAGAGAGATTAAGCACAGGGACACTCCATAGGAGTGCATTCTTTTTAAACATGTCTCTTTGCTGCTTCAAACCATGCTAGCAGTTGTCAGAGATGATGTTCAAATGTAACCATCTAAACTAACCTAAATAAACAGAAACGTAAATGCTGCATCTCCCTCAAATGAGTGGCACTCTGCTAATATAGAGTGGAGATATCTGCAATGGCAACAGATGGAAAAAGGACAGGTTGTTTGTGGGAATCAGACACGACCTTTTAAAGAACCCTCTCAGGGGCTCCATGAGAGAGGATGAGACTACTCTTGGGGTGGGAGGATTTCACCTTCTGTGGAGAGAAGCTGCCTGCCCCCATGGGAAAGGATGATACATTGTGCTCCAGTCCCTACCTAGCCCTCTAAACTGAAGTACCCAGCCTGAGACTTCTTCTCCTGCACTCCTAGATGTTCCCAAGAGTGCTGGAAAATGAAGTCTGCCTCTACAGAGAAACTTTGATTCATAGGCAGAACCATAATTAGTGATGTGCAAGCATACAGAGGTGGGACTGTAATACTAAAGCATAAAGACAGCCATGGGACCCTGATCTCTCTGCTCTGCCAGTACTTGTGACCAGCTCCTTAAACACACACCTTGAGCCCTATGGCTTTTGCCTACATTTTCACATGGAGCTGGACTAGGAGACCTTGTGCCATTTGCTCTTTGTGCCATGACTGTGGTCTGGATGTGGGATACATATACCCACTCTTCGTGGGAAATGCCTGGTTTTGACTCAGATAGTCAGACTCAACTCAGCTTCTTCTTCTGTGCCTGGCTTTGCCACCACTGCTGGGGGAATGCGGGAGTGGGAAGAGGTTTCTTCCCCCTTAGAGCCTACTTCTTCTCTGCCCAATTCATTCAGTTTAAGCTGCCATTCAATCACCTCTGAGGTGTCCCCTTGCCTTCTCAGAGTCATGTGGGACACGAACCAGCCTCAGAGGGGACTGTAGCACACAACTGGAATGGTTCAGCATGGCAGAGAGCAGCCTGTCCTGTGGCACCCAGGCCCAAGGTAGGCTTGGCTGGGGGCCCCCTCTATCCTTGGGGGTTCCCTCTTCCCAGGCTGGCACTCACCACACACTGCAAACCCCACAGTAACCAAGGTCTTGATGGGCCAATGTTTCTCAAGACACTAAGTCCTGTCTCCTGAGCAGGGTGCTGCAAAATTCACTTTGGGTTTGTCTGTCAGCTGGGCAATAGATGGGCAAATTAAGACCTTCCCAGTGCTCTGTCTCAGGCCAAAGGGAAATACGATGCTGGAGAACAAAATTTTGTTAAGAGTCTTTGTCTTCCCTAGCCAGGGAAGAGACAAGAGCACTGTAGCATTTGTGTGTATGACTGAGCCAGGATAAGCAAGGGGGCACATAAAAAAGGGCTCCACCTGCAAAGGCAAGATGGAGGAGTGGTCTTATTTCTGGAACTGCAAGATGACTTTCACAGGGGGTCTGGAACACTGTAACTTAGGGTGGAACACTGTAACTTAGGGTATGAAGATGTGGTTGCTCATATCCAGAAACAGATTTGCTGATGTCAGGTGTTAGGGAGGAGAAGAGATGCCCTGTCAGGAGCAGAGCTGAATCCCTCTGGCGCTTGCTCTGCCACCTCTGAGAAAGATGTGATCTTGGTTTATTTGAGAGTCTATTTCAGTGGAGATAAAGTCACGACTAAAACAAGTTCCAACAGAGGAACCTAGACTTGAGGCAGCCCTTATCACTTGTAGGGCTGGGGTGGAACAGGTTCAGACTCTGAGGGCAAGAAAATCTCCTAAGTAGGCAATAACTCTGACTTTAGCTGGGGGCTCTCTGGCCCTCCCACAATTGTGTCAGTGCAGAGGTGACAACGCTTGAACTGCCCTCGGGTTTGGAGGAAGAGCCCACTGGTTCATTGGAGGCATAGACAATGCAGAGAGGGCTCCAGGGAAGAATGAGGGGATGGGGAGAAAGGCAATCTCAGATATATTTTGCAGGGCAGTCCAGACAGGGAAATGTAAAAGGAGCTCAGGCTAATTGCCCGTCCACAAAGGAGCTCATCTCCAAGGTTGAACAGTTTGTAGATGCCTTCAAACAGAGAGGAAAGATGACACTTTGAAGTCACCCAGAGGAGGAGGGTTATCCTGGGCTCTTGCGCATGTCCTACGTAGGTAGTTTCCCTTGATGTGTCTGGCATGGCCAACATAAATGTCCCCATGCCTAACACAGTAGAAACCAGCTTGCCTCGCTGCTGTCTGGCAGCTCTGATCTCACCACACACACAGTCGTGCTGCATCTCCAGTCCCACTAGTTCTCCTGGCTATTTCTCTGGTAGAAGCACTCACACCCTCAGACAGTTTCCACTCAACATCTAACAATTGCAATCCTCTCATCTACTGCCCAATGAAGACTGACTTGGTAGGCATCTCAGGCCCAAAAGAAGAGTCCATCAAGGAGAAGGAGACATGTGGCATAGAGTCATCAAACAGCCAAGGCGCCCTGGACTCCAACAGGGAGGATGACAAAGCCACTCTCATTCTGACCCTCACTCTCTACAACGTGAGGAAGATTGATCTCTCTAAGACAGCCAAAGTCTTTGAGGTACAGACCGCACCATTCCCTTCCTTTGCTGAGCCTACTCTTCTGTCCCTATTGCTTTTATGTCTCTCAGTCCGCATCTCTCCCTCTCTCACCCTTCTCCTGCTCCCTGCCCGAACTTATTCCTTGTCCTGCCTTTTCCCTTTTCTCACTGTCCTGGTTTTGCTACAGCTGTTCAGAGAAGTTATCTGGTCTCATGGGTGAAGAGGGAGAGTGCTCTGGAGGGAGGAAGCATCTGGGCAGTCATTTAGAAGAATCAACATTTTATGTAAGGGCCATTTAGAATAGATACCAATCTATTATTTCTTTCCAACAGTTGTGGTGGCCAGCATTTCAAGCACTCTGACTGCGGGGATGTTAGAAGCCAATGAATTTTTTCTGCATATTTGGCAGGATATACAAAGGATACAAGAACTGTAAACCACAGGGGTATTATGTAGTCCAGGCACTTGAAGTACCCCTACCAGGTGCTCACTCTCATTTGGGAAACTGAATAACTCAAAAGCATTTTATTCATTACTTATTTTTAATAGTTCACAATTATTTAATGATTATGGTGTTATTATACATCAATAGATCTGCTTTCATTCTGCCAGGCTTTAAAGAACTACCCAGCCACGCGTTTGCTATTTCAGTGCAGATGAAATTCTACAGTCACCGGTGTCTCATCTTTTATCTCCATCTATCTCTACCCAATTCAACAGTGTTCAATCTTTAGCACTGGCTGTATTTTAGCTCCTTCTAAACCAGACATTATGGGACTTCATTGCTTAGCATGCACTTCTTAATATCTCTTTTACTCACCTTTTAAAGACACTATAGAAATGTATGCAAACTTACCTGGATTTTCAGTCTTTGAAGAAGCTTCATCATATGAACTTTTGGGTCTTGCAGATGTTTGGAACTCAGATTTATCACTTTGAAACCCGACGAGCCAAAAAGCCGAAGAACTCTGCTGGTGATCTTGACATTTTTGTTGAATGTGAAGTTCACAATACTGATGTTAGTATCTTTATCACCTCCTTAAAGAGAGTAACAGAGGATGTGAAAACCAGCAGAGAAGACAAAGGTAAGAAATGTGTGCATCTGTCAGTGCCATTCTTTTGGAGTAAATTTTTTTGGCTTTTGTCACTGCATGACTGTCTTCCATTGCCATTGGTGCAGAATGAGAGGCACTTCATCATAGCCTGTGGAATGAGGTGGGAAAAGCAAAAAGGGAGATGAGAAGGAGAGAGCAGTCAAAAATAAAGCTGAGGAGGAACTAGAAACTCCTCAATGACAGAAAGATTGTGTGCTGAGAACTGTGCAGAGAACTGACTGCTTCAAAAAAACACATACATTTGATGAGGATGTGATGACACAGCGAAGGATCTGAATGTTTCATTTCCTTGTAGTGTTTGTATTGGTTTTGATAGAACCAATAGCTGATTGTTCATGATATCCTGGCTACTGTCGTCTGCGTCCAGTAGGATTGCTCTTTTCCTGAAAAGAGCTAAGTGGAACAAGCTGTGAGAGGCTTGTAGAGTGCAAAAAGGGAGAGGGTCAGTAGAAAGTCTGGTCAAGTACAAGAAGTTACTGGTCAAGTTGGGAAAATCAGGGAATGAGTTTCTTGAAGAGAACAGACCCACTGCTATAGCTGTAGTACCAAAGCACCAGGCATTTTCCCAGGCACATGAAAAGCTTGGAGGTTTGGAGGTTGTGCAGTTTCACCAGGTTACACTTCAGGAACAGTATTTCACCTGGCAGAGTGCTGCAAGTGGTTACTTCACTGCCCATGGTCTATTTGAGTCACCATTCCCACCAATCATCAGGGTGGAAAGTGAGTTTGCCAGAGGCAGATGGGCATTTTTCCTGTTTACAGACAGGTAGGGGATGGCTAAGAACAACAAGCTGCTAAAAGACCTTCAATAGAATCCTGAGGATGACAGAGGTGTCCCTGGCAGATGAGAAGGCTGATGGTCCAGCTCACATGTTGAGTTCTCTGAATACATTACTACTGTGGGATTTCCCACCCTTGACAAGGCCAGATAGATATTGCCAGAGCATTTTTAACTAATACAGTCTTGTCTGGCCACCTCTGGGTGTTTGAAATCCACCTTCACGCTAGTGATGAGAGTCAGCCCTTGCCAAGCTGTTCTCTTGGGACTGCAGGGATATCAAAAGAGCATCACTATTATCAGGGAAAATGGAGAGCCAAAGAGGATTTTGGAGATGGAGAAGCCTTGCTTTAGGATTTCCTTGGGATCTGAGAAGTTTCAGATGTGCCAGGACTGGGAACTACAATAAAAACAAGGGATTGTTAAAAAAGGGTGTGTTTATGTTTAATTCCATGGGGAGTAGTCAAGATGTGTATGGGGACATGCACTGGAGCAGTTATGATCAATAGAGGTTGTGAGGAGATAAGAATATAGATGGGTATCTTGGATGCAGACCCATTGGTACAGCCAGAGACAAATGCTCAGAAAAAAATTCCAGGTAGACACAAGACATCTGTCAGTAGTATTTCTTCCTTCTTATAACAGAATTGGCCACACTGCATGAAAGAACTGGAATTTACCCAGCCTCTGTCTGTGTTTGTAGCCTTGTACCTTTCTGAATTGGTTGTGCCTGGATATACTATAATAAGGCAGAAGTTAAATTTACCATTAAGTACAGAAATGCCTGATCTCTTGTCAAGTATCAGATTAAGGTGGCCCCAAATGGACCTTCCTGAGCTGTAACACAGAAGTATTTTTTTCTTTTTTTCACTACTATTTGTAATGCTTATAAATGCTTATAAATGCTGGAATTTAAATTAAAATGGTCAAACTATTTTTGGTTTAGTCACTGGAAAAAGTCCTTGCTTCATGGGAAGGAAACTGTTTGCAAATTCAGCTAAAGCTAGAATAATATTACTTAAAAAAAAAAAAAAAAAAAAAAAAAAGGGCCAAAAGG
>JAWWEV010000043.1:62842651-62866686 GCA_035583235.1 Hafferia zeledoni | reverse complement strand
TCCAAAACTTCAGCAAAAATTAACAAATTAAAGCTGACCTGCATTACATTGATTAGTAAAAAAAAAAAAAAAAAAAAAAGAGCCAAAAGGTCAAAACTTGAAGTTAGGATACTTCTTGGTCAGTTTTCTTTCCAGGAATTTTAGAAAACTCATGTTTTCCTTTTGGTATGAAAATGTAAGACTCCTTTTAGACAAGATCAAAATATTTTCTTAAATCCAAAATATAGAAACAAATTTGTCTTGTGTCAAACAGAACACCACATTTGTTCTAAAAAATGTTTTTGCCTTTAAAAATTGTTTTTTATTAATTAAACTGAGAGACTATCACTGCAACTTAATTTGAAGTAATTTTTCATCCACTCTGCCACTTCAGTCAGCAAACAAAGTCAACTAGTGACATGTATCACAAGTATGGTAATGTATAAATGCAAGTATTCATAGATATTGCTGAAAAGAAACTTTGTAATCTTCAGCACAGCTTTTGTTTTCTGTTTCACTCCTCCTGGTTCCTCTTCAGTGTCCTGGTTCCCCAGAAAAATCCAAGATCTGGACAAGTGTCACCATCTGATCACTAAGTATGATCCCAGTTTGGACCATGGTCCCCCTGTAAGTTTGTTTCATTTTTGTAAGGTACAGTCTCTGCAGGGAGATTTTTTTAAGGAAAATTTCAGGAGTAAAAAAATACTCATGAAAGAATAGAAAGATAAGGGGCCAGATAAAAGGTGATCATTAGTGGAATTAGGGACTGCATGTGTCCCTATATGAGCGGGCCACAAAAAGGGTTTTACTCGCAAACTTTGTGTGTGTACTCTTAGCCTTACCATAAGCACAAACTCCAAGAGAAGGAGGAGGAAAAATACATTGTAGAGTCCTGCTCTAGTGATAATAATAGTAAGAAAAATACTGGGAACAAACTAACAAACAAATATTTATTTCTCATCAAAGTCTTCCAAATTTAGTGTAGATGAGATACAAGTTAGGTGCACACACAAAACGGGCTGCAAGGGACCATTTGCAGATCGACAAGGTAAGTCCAGAAGTGTTGTGTTCTGTCAAACATCACATAGAAGTGATGCATGACAAGGAAAAGAACACATACTTTGCACTGAAAAATGTGGGAAAAATTTATGTGGGTGTCAACAGAATCTGCAAGAAAAATGTTGTCATTCCCTTCTCTACATGTCTGAATTCTATTTAGACCATATTATTAACCTACACAATATTATGTTGCAAGCTATGTACAGTTTTGTGTAACATCAAAAAACCTCTTTCCAAGTCTATAAGTGTCTCTTCTATTTTGAGAATCACTTATTAAACTATAATGCTGTAGTAGAGCTTCATATATTCCTTAACCAGGACATCTTTTGTTCTTCCTCTTATCTTTCTGATAGAAACAGTCCAAGTATTTGTAATTTTCCTGAGCTAGTTCTGAGGCTGTTTCTCATTAGATAAATGAATGCACATTGGGAATTCTTTGAACTGGACTAAGTTACCCTCCTACTTCACCAATAGAAGGTGTGAGCACTGAAGACGATGAGAGAAAGCAGCAGTGGTGCAGTTACCAAGGTATTGATTGGGGATAAATCTGAACTGCAGAATGCAGTGCAATTTGGAAGTATTTAACAAGTTGAAACAAAGTACCTCAGGCACTGAACATCACTTTTCTGTGGAAGGAGAGAGCAGAACATGGGTTGATTTACTGTGCTTCTGGGCAAGGCTGAAAAATGGACAGTTTGTAGCAAAGTACCAAGTGAGCTGATGTAGATGTAACTCAGCAAAGATTTTGCATATATATTTAGTATCAAATAGGCACTCTGTGCTGTCTATATTCACAGCTTCATTTTGTTCTTTACTGTCTTGCCAAAAAATCAAACTGATACCACTGTGGCACCAGTTTCTGAAGCACCCTGGCACTGGCTGTAGTGATCCCCCAGTGAGGCTCCTGCTGCTCAGAGGGTGGGTACAGAACCCTTGAAACAGCAGACACAAAGCTGAGATGTCCCAGCATCTCTGTGAGTCTGATCCAATGGCTTTTTATGTGTGTTGCATGGACTTGTTACAGCAGTATCTGAATGACATATTATCCTTAACACACGACAAAATATACATGCTCTCAGGATCCAGCTCTTTCCTTAGATTCATTCACAAAATATTCATTAACTGCAGTGCTGCTGGTATTATTGTTACACTGAAAATTATGTGAATAAACCTAGGGGACATATTTGGCTTGTAGAATGCAAAGTGATTCAAGTAACTTCTGAATATTTTAGAATAATAAATATTTGTACAGTGATGCTGATCAACACTAGTTTATGAATTATATTAGTACATAGTTCCAGATTTCTGATTTAATTCCTATTATGAATGATGTAAAATTAAAAGGAGCATGATTCCACAACTCTATTCATGTTCAATAGCTGGCAAAGACTGCTTGAAGTTTAACTGCTAGTAAACACTGAAGGGGCAGAGAGAAAACTCTGGTATTTAATAGGTAAACTTCCCCTTTAAACAGATGCCACTGAATCTATCCTTATTATAATATAGTATTAAAGGGGCAAGGGCAGACTGCGTGGTCAGCCTGTACTTCCTACAGATCCAGTGGTGCTTCTAATGATTTCTAGCCAGTGAGAGCTTGTTCTTTGCCCAAAGGGCAGGATATTGTGTAGGTGCAGGGTACCTTTTCTGGTTAGGTGGTACTAGGCTTGGTACTATCTTGTCCATCACAGCCCTATATTGCAGTTTTCTTCCTTAGTGCAAGAAAGAAGTGATTCAGATTCAACTCTTCCCCAGTGTAAGCAATATCCCAACTTCTATCCCACAGATAATGTGATTTGCATCTAATTTTGATGGTAAGGGTCTGCAATGAAGTGTTTATGAACACTGAAATCTTCCCACCTACCCGTGTTACTTTCCTGTCTAATCACAGCCCACAAATTTTCATCAAAATGTGGCAGACATAACTGTTTGCACACTTTAGCCTACCCTGTTCACAAAGCTCAAAACTCATTGCCTCGGTGAAAACAATCTATTTGAGGCCTAGCTTTTCAAAGTGCTTCTGTTAGCACATTTATTTATTTATGCCCACAAATGTCTCTTATTATATAACTTTTTGCAAATTATTTTCTAACTCAGGGCTACACCAACCTGGAGTATAAGAAACGGAGGATGTTCTTTGCTGGCCTTGCCTTTAATTACAGAGCATAAGTACAAGGCTGCTGAAGAGAGAGTTCAGTGATCCACACGAGCTTTCAGACGTCATGTGCAAGAAATATCAGAGGCATAATCTTTTGTCAGTGTATCAATGGGGCCACTTTTTGAAAAACAGAATTCAGCCACAAAAGTTTTCATTTCATATGAAATAGACTCTTGTCAGAACACAGCAAATATATCTTAAGATTTCATCCATATCTCCTTCAGTGCTGGATTTTGTCTTACCAGAAGTGATTTCCATATGACTCTTCAATTTCAATTTTGTAGTTCCTTTCAGGACTAGATCCTGAGCTGAGGCTAATATTTTTCAAAGAAATATAAGGGAAAATATTCAGGAATATACTTTTGACAATGAAAAATAATTTACTGGGTTTTTTTATTTGCTTTACTAAATGCCTCTCTCTGTGTATGTTAGCTACCTAAACCGCTAAAACCCTCTCAGTTCTCATGTAGGTGATTGAAAATGTTTCTGCCTCTATGTGCAAACCTTCACCAGTATTACATTGTTGTCAATCAAATGTATAGGTCGACATGGTTGCAGATTATCAGCCTCATGGTGTCCAAAAACTGGTGAAATCTCCCAAGTCTTGTGAGATTTCTATTTGAGTACAATTTTCTCTCTGCCATCAAATATCACAGCCAGAGGAAGTCAGAACATCACAAAGGCAGACACTGAGCAGACTTAGAGCTATTGAAGAAGCAACAGTGAGGAAGAGGAGGGAAGACCACCTGTCTGAGAAGTCAGTGATAACCACACAGTGTATGCCTGGGCAGCTCTCTGCTCATGAGTTTATGAATGCTTCTCTGCAATGATACTGTGCTGATCACATCCTTCAGGGATGGACCCTCCAGGCACACACTGCATTTTGTCTGGTAGATTGCCTTCAGCAGAGATGAGGGTAAGCCTGAAAGTCTCTTATTCCTTCTGTAAAGCAGAACATGGCTCCCTTTCTTACCATATCGCTCTGTTTCTTCCCCACATTGGAACAAAGGAGAGAATGCACACAATATAGCCTACCAAGACAAATAAATGGTTAATTATTTATTATTTTGATGTTTCTTTCTTCATTACAGCAAATATTCATGGTGTGGGCAAAGAAAATTATACTTGGAAACAGAACT
Source organism: Hafferia zeledoni (assembly GCA_035583235.1). NCBI lineage: Eukaryota > Metazoa > Chordata > Aves > Passeriformes > Thamnophilidae > Hafferia > Hafferia zeledoni. Next base: position 62,862,354 of record JAWWEV010000043.1, on the reverse strand, counting down.
TGAAACCTTCTTTAGTCATGTCTTATTCCTTTTCATTACAGAGAAGACCCTTTGCCTCACATTGAGTACACAGCGCGGGAGATTGCAGCTTGGTGAGTTTGATACTTCTGCTCCAACTCCTGGGCCATTCCACTGCAGTTTCAGGAAAGATAGGCAATATGAGACAGTTAGAATGTTTTAAAACTGTAGTTATGCATCTCAAATTTTAGTCCTTAGTTAAATGTCATCTCCTGGTCATTTGTCTCGCAGAAAGCCCTTCTCAGGGTTGGTCTTAACTATTCACTTTCTAGAGTAAAATGCATTTTGCTGACCATCTCACTTCCTGCTGATCCCATCAAGATATCAGAAGCTAGAAAACACCCAGACCCTATAGCATAACTTCTTCTAACTGACCTCTAATCTACCTCAGCTATGATGCTGACAGAAATATCACCTTTCCAAACCTGTTACCAGGATGGAAGATCACTCATAGGATGTGGCTAATTCAATATTCACAGGACAGAAGAGCTTTGCTTGTTCTCCTTCAAGTATTCATTGCTGTTAACATGAATATAGATCATTCTCTCAAACTGTAGGTAAATTCTGAAGCACCCTTCCAGGATACATTATTTACACTGTAAAAGGGCCTTTGATACCAAATGAAATGATGGCAAGTTTTGTACAAGGGTGTAAAAGCTCCTTCACTGGGGCTTTGTTTCTCCTGAAGATTTGTCTGTCAGGGGGGAAAAAAAAAAAGACCCCCAAAAACCCACCAAGGAACTAAACAAAATTAAGTCAATTCAAGACATGTTTATAAATGTTCTTATTTCACATCCCTCTGTTTCCACTTTCTCCCACTAACTAACAAGTCTCAGTAAGCAGCAATAATTGCACATTTGTATGACACTACAAAGCATAAATATGTCCAAATATCTCATCTAAGAGCAGAGTCCTGGGACAAGGTGCCACACATGCACATAATAAGAGAGAGTCTTTGTTCAGAAAAGTCTACAATTTAAATGGGAAAACAGCCTAAAGGTGGGGGAAAGGAAGAATGAAGACCACGTTTTGTAACTCCGCAACTGAAAATGCTAGAGCTTAACTGATTTGCCCTAAATTATATGCAAAGTTTATTTCAGTGCCAGAAATTTAATCCATAGACCAGATGTCTCTTGCCAGAACCTCAACCACACTTGCATCCTATTTTTTTCAATGATTACCTTATTTTAAATAAAACCTACTGTGTCATAGAAACCCACAACCACATATAAACCTTGCATCCAACTCATCCAGGAGGTCACTTTTTTATTAAGCTCAAATAGGTTTTTATAGCATCATTCAATAGTCAAGGATTGATGGTCGGTGTCACGCTCATATTTCCTACCACCAGCCAATGATCTTGGCATGGAATGGTGTGTGGGAATGTAATTTTTAAGAAAATTTAATTTTGTGTTCTTTCCTGTTTTTGTCTTTTTTTGCCAACCTTCCTCATTCCAGCTCTTCTCCACTTAGAATTAGACCCATTGTGGTAACTAAATAGACCTTTAAAGGAGTGTCTGCCAAACAGCCAGTCCCAGCAACCCAAGCTGTCTTGTTGTGTAAAGCTGTTTCCAAAATTAGAGTTCCCAATTGTTATCACAGCCCCCTGAGGCTGTGCCCTGAGGTCAGGCTGCATTACAGCACAGTTTAATTGAGTACTATGCAATTGAACGGGAAATTTGTAGCACAGACTAAATTCCCTTGGTGTCACTCTGAAGAGATGTTGGATGCCTTCAGCTTGTAGCAACATGGTGTTAAAAATGAAAACTAATCCAGTGACGAAATACGACTTTCAGAAAACAGAGGGTACAGATGATCTGAGTTTTTGTTTTCAAACCAACTTCTTGGAAGGCCCTGAAACCAAGTAGTCATACAACATGTCTTAAGAGTACAAGATGTACAAGAAAAATGGAGAACTCAGGACAGAACTATAGGGATGCACCTGTCACATCTTCATAATGAAGCTGAATAGTGCCACATTTTTTTCTAAAAGAGTAATGACATTTATGAAAAATAAGGTTATTGCCTTTAAAGTCTTTCCAGTGGCTGGCTCCACCCTTTGTTATGAGGCTCCTTTCTAGGGTACTCCATAGACTGTGCTTCCAGTAGTTCTTCTTTCCATCTCTGAAGTACCATGAAATAGCAGCTTAAGGGTCCTTTGAGTGGTAACACCCCCTTACACTAAGGCATTACAACTATTTGAGACACTACATTAGGGCAAGCTAAATCATTGTCTGGAAATATCTGCTATTCTCTTGACTTTGGAGTGTACTTAAATGATTGCCTTAGAGGTACTTAGAGAGAAGGAACACTTACTTATGGATAACTCATCACTAGTCTCTGAGACTGCCTGCATTTCTGTGGCAGTCAATGTTTGGACACGCAGTAGAATGACACTTTGATAAAAGAGACCATATGTGCGGAAGCGTAAACAAGCCTGCTCTGTCTAGATTGCAGTCTGGGTATGAACTCTGTACTGGTTCAAAGCCCATGTAATCCCACTGAAGTCAGTAGTATTCTATGAGGAAATAAGCCAGGGCAACACTTGAACTCTAGTCCTCTTCATTTTTTCCTAATTCTTCTGTGGAAATTACCCAGTCTCCTGTGGCTTTTGCAATAGTGACAGCAAGCCACTGTTTCCCTCTGTTCTTTTAAATTAAGGGGGTTTTTCCTCCCCCCCTTCCTTCTGGTTCATTGCTCCCACACGGTGTAAAACATTCATACAAATTAAGAGAACCATTACCAGGGACTGGCTATCACCTCCATAGCAACAATAACATCACAAAAAAACCCCAACGATACAAAAACAACAAAAGGTCATTTCCCATAGCCAGCATTTCCAAGAATTATCTCAATTTTCATAAAACAGTGTTTATAAAGTTGCTAACACCCTAGAGCCACGTGTGAACCAAAATAACCATTTCTGTAAGGTTCTTTGTCATCCTTTTACTACTTGTTTATTTTGCAAGAGCTAAATATATTCCAAACCACAGCTCTAAGTCCAAGCACTATCAAGTTTGGGAGCTGCTTAATGCCTCAGCCCAAATTCAGTTATATATGTTTTCCTTCAGCTGGTCTCTTTTTGCATAATGAGCTAACTGCTTCAAGAAACTGGCATATCTTTCAATTACATAGCCTGTGCCAGGCATTTTGAACTGCAAAAGTATGAATCTCTTCGCCTGTCCAGATATTACTCTTCAGTATCAGCTGCGCTTTTTTAGGAGGAGGTTTGCAAGCTACAACGATAGGCTAGGCGTCAGCATGGAGAAGGAGAGACCAGCATTTCAAGTTGTACCCCAAGGCATAGACGGAGGGAATACCTGATTCATTCAATTCCTAAACTGAACAACAAAGCATCACAGACTCAGCCCTCTTCCTGGGATTTCCCTGGTACTTCCAACACCCTAAGCTAAGAGGTGCCTAAGCAAGAAACCCTTCTGTCTCAGAATTAGAGTTCTTTTATATTAAAGAAGGGTGTAGGAAGACATAAAAGGATTTTCTGAACAGAACACACCTTCTGAAGAAAAACTAAACCATGATTTGCCTCATGATTTGCCACATCCACCATGCATCAACTTCCATATAATGAGGGTTTGCAACTTTCTGTAGATAGGACAGGTAAGTACTTCTTTATTAAGGTGGGTTATGCTATTCGGTTTTTGCTTTTCAGGAGAGAAGTCTACAGGAAGCTGAGAAACCTTTACCCTACTCACGCCTGTACACAGTACCTCGATGCTTTCCAGCAGCTGGAGAAGTACTGTGGCTACCAAGAAGATAACATACCTCAACTTCAGGATGTCTCCAGATTTTTAAAAGGTTAGTTGTTAGAAACCATGGCTTATTTCTAGGGTTTCCTGCATATATTTGTGCACAAGACACACACACAAACCATCTCCTAGGACACAAGCTGCTGTGCAGAGCTCATCAGCTGTACCGTTCCCTCATGCAAGATAAGCTGTAGCAAAGGACAGTCATATCGAGCATATCTATGGACCAAATGGTAAGTAAGTTTGTGTGTGGCTGCAGTTGATGTGGCACTAACCAGCTAATCCCAGTATTAGCAGCAGCAGCAGTCGCAGCAGCACATTTCTCAGCAGCACATTTCTCAGCATGATTCCCCACACACACACACTTTTTTTATGGGTTTGGCTGTGTTTGATGCTTCTAAAGGCCATGCTGCTAGTAAGCCCCAAACACAAATACAGGTGCCTCTCAAGTATATTTTTTTCCTATGCATGAGACAGGATGGCAATGTGTGCTAGAGAAAATTATTTCCAGGAGGTCCTGCTAGTCAATCAGCAGCCACCATGAATCAGCTCTGCTTCTTTCTGTCTCTGTAGCACCACTTGCCACACTAAACTCTCTGCTACCTACCACGTGGCTGACAGGAGAGCATAAAGGCTGTGGTGGTAGTCCATAAAGGTGGGAAAATGTGACTTGGATCAAAGGACACACAAGATTGCTCTGCTGACCTGCCTGCTGTTAGCTGTGAGCTGACTAGCAAAGGCAGGAGAGGAAGGGAGCAAGCATTATTTTTATGAGGCCACCAGCTGCATGGATTCTCAAGGCCAAGTGCTTTGTGTAAACCACCCAGTTATCAAGAATGACTAAAGAAAGGTGATCTTTAAAGCGTCCTTGCTCCTTCTCAGTGAAAAGATATGCTAGAGAGAAGGCAGCTGATTGCTATAATGAGATAAATAGTAAAAAATATGGCTCAACTTCAACTAAATTATATTTAAATACAATATTCAATTAATCAAGTGATCTGCTCCATACAACAGTAAAGGATACTAACAGGCTTTTTGTTGCTGAAGAGTTTTCTAAGACATTGCCATTTTTAGAGACAATGAAGCTATTCAATGACAACATTTTTATTGTACCTCTAATATAATGGAAGGGTTGCCATATGACAAACATCTCCCATCTCACCCAGCTGTAGGATTTTTTCTACTCATGCATTATATATTGTCTCATATATTTTCCTTCCTATTTAGCTATCCATCTTACTTCCCTACTCTAGTAATTGGGCTGATAAACCCATTTTTTTCTCATGAAGTAGTTGATCTCATCTTACTTCCTTTACACAACAGCTGACAGCAGAGTGCTTCAGAAATCATGTGAACCTGAGTTGATTACCACAGATGTCCATGTTCTTTAAGTGAATCAGGTGATTTCAAAGTAGGAGAATTCAGGATAATGTAAGACTATCCTGTCTTAATACTATTTTTATTGCTCATATTGGCTGACAGGATTTGATTGCCTGGAGTCTGCTCACTTCTTTAATAGGCTCTGGCTCTGAATTTTCTCTGTGTCATACAAATTGTCATCTGCAAAAAACAATGCAGCCATTCCAAAAGATCTACCAATAATTGTTGGGAAGATGTTCACAGGTGTCTAGTGTAAGCTAATCGCCTGAACTATTATGACTGGAAACAAGAATTAGGCGTTTCAGAGGCATTTTATTCCATTCGGGAATGGATGTCTAAGGAAATGGAAAGAATGGCTCTTGGGATCACTCATTCTATCCTCCTTAAACTATAGATAAAACTTGATTAATTAGCCCACAGGTTATGCATGAATGGAACATTGCAGAATAGTTTCTAGATTAGCACAAAGATTGACATTATTGTAAGGCCCCATCATAACAAATAGTTTGAATCAGAAGCATCAGCGAGACCTAAAATCTGTCTAAACCAACCTCATGCCAAGTAGCCACTGGGTGCAGCATATGGTTTAAAAGGAATCATAAGTAGTGGTATATTACTGATTTGGTTGGCTTTTACTACTATAAGACCAGAATTTTTTCTCCTTTACAAGTCATCAATCAACTGTGTTTAGGCTTCTTCCTTTGTTACAGTTGTGCAGTCCTCAACCAACCAAATCTTAACCAAACTATAGGCTTTGATGTGTCCCCCAAAAGTCCTTGGCATACAGTGGATGTATTTCAATTAAAACCTGTGTGGAGGTGCATAGTGCAGTTCCTCCTGTCACTGGTGAGCTCTGAACTGTCCTATTCTCCCATTTAGGACATAAATGCCAGCATGTATTTTTGCTATATACTGCCTCTAAGGACTGGAATCTTCTTTAACATATGTGATAATAAGACTTAATATATAATAGAACACACTAGACTAGACTAGACTAGACTAGACTAGACTAGACTATTTCAGTGGGAAGGGATCTACAGTGATCATCTGGTCAACTGCCGAACCAATTCAGGGCTGACCAAAAGTTAAAGCATGTTACTAAGGGCATTGACCAAATGCTTCTTAAACACTGACAGGCTTGGGGCATTAACCCCTTCTCTAGGAAGCCTGTTCCAGTGTCTGACTACTTTCTCAGTAAAGAAATATTTCCATTCTGAACCTCCCCTAGAACAGCTTCAAAAATAATAAACTATAAGGGTGGACAGAGAGAGAGAGAGAGAGGAATATAATGAAGAGATGGTGATCATATTATAACCAGCCCACACTGCTAGATAAACTCTCATCTACTTTTACTTAACAGTACCTGTGAACCTAAGAAAGCAATTCCTTTCGACTTAAATACAAGATCTGGCTAGTGTTACCTGACTGTTAGTGACACCGGTTTGAACAGAAATGAACTGTACATCATAAATATTTCATAATTAAAGTGAATTTACATGGTTAACCATCTGACTGTTTAACATAACAAGTGTTTTTCTAATGGGTTAAGTAGATGAACCTAGGCTCATCTTTCTTTCTAGGAAAGATGTTTGGATTTAGACAGTCATTGTCCTCCACAGCTGGAAGAAATTACAGTCAGTGAACTCAAGCAAGCTCACACTACAATGCACAGTCTGTGTGCATACACCAGTTTTTAGGCCAAGAATTAAGCCCTGCAGATCACTTTAGGTCAACTACTCAAGACCTTCTCCTCAACTCATTTTGATTTCACAGATCTTTGGGCAGCAGGTCCAACCAGCCACAGCTCCAATTCTCTACTGATTGCTTGTTTTATTGTTAAGTAATGAAATAGAAGTTCAGATTTTGCAGATATTACCTTCAGCAGATAACTTTTTCCTATGGCTTTTCAAGGCAACTGGCCAAGTCTGTTCCTTCACCAGACTGTCTGATTCACTGGCCTATATTTAAAAGGGCATCTCAGGGAACATAAACTGTAATTTTCATTTTCCCTCCTGCTACTCCAGTGTGGAGGCTACAGCAATATAAATTTCCCTAGACTTTTTCATAGTGCTTCCAAAACTGAGTTACTTAGGTCTTGGTTTTCATACAACATATTGTTCAGTGAGTGTAGTTATCACCTCACTCAGACTCAGAATTCTGCCGTAATTCTGAGATCTTCACATTCTTCTGGATTGGCTTAGTATGCCATCTGCAGCAAGGGATTACCTGCCTTTCTTGTGCCAGTTCCTGGCCAGTACTTAAGGAGACATACCTGCTAGTCCATTTCCCCAAACACCCTGCCTTCTTAATTGCGGAGGAGCAGGGAGAATACAACTGCTTCTGATTCTTTGGTTAACTCAGCACATAGACAAATGTAAAGACATCATCGCCAAAGGGGTTTTTTTGTTGTTGTTCAGCTTTGAGGCAGTTCTGTAACTGTTACCTTTGAATTCGGTGGAGCAAGAGAAGGTAACTGTGGCAAATGCCCAACACCTAGTCCATTTCAGTGTCAGGTAGAAGCACTCCTTCCTGTCCTCTCATTTGTGTTTTGTTTCATATATTTTTGTCACTTTGAAGCATTCTTTTACTTTCTTTTTTCTTTTTTTTTTTTTTTTAATGAGAAAAGTGTTGCTAGCCAGACAAAGACAAGAAATTCTGGAAGAAACATTAAAAACTAAACCAAAACAAATCTTGTAAATGGCTTGGTTTCTGGGTGGGATTTTTTTTGTTTGTTTACATAAAAAAACTAGGTTCCAGGCTTCATGACACAATAGAATATGGGTAGAGAAGGGAGAATAAAGCCATTTCTGATTTTTTTTAAAATGTAGTTTTATGCTTTAAAGAAGATGAAATGTCATTTATGGGAGCTGAGAATGCAACACAGATTTTGAATATAGGACTTCAAAAAGATTATCATTGGCTCACTCTGAAACCAGTGATTTTCATTTTCTTTGCTTTGCAGACCACCAACATGTTTCCCATGGAAATGTAGATTGTATGTTCTGTTGACCATCAGATTCGTTATTTTGTTAGTCATCTCTCACGGATCTTTCATAGTAATGCAGGGTGTCCTGGGGTAACACTGGTAGCACAGGCTGAAATTGCAGTGCAGAAGTGTTGCATTTTTCTATCCTGTTCTATGGACACATACAAAGCAAAATATGTATGATTACATCTCTTGAAGGCTATATAGTTCTAGACAAATGTAATGGTGAAAAAACACCCCAAAACTAGGAAAAGTAAGTGAAAGCACTGATGGAAACTCCAATGTTAAATGGTTAAGGGCCAAATTCCAGCACCCTTACCTCTGATGATGACCTATTTGCTTTTTTTCTTGCATGTTCCCATTCTAACAATAAAAAAGTTTTGCCAGTGTCCAGCTAGTTTTGTGGAGCATGCTCTGACAAAGGGAAATGAAGTTGAACAGTATGCTCCAATTCTACCTCTGGGATATGTTGAACTAGTACAACTGAGGAACAGAAGAATTGCCCTGACTAGAGCAGACCTGTGATCCACCTACTTCTGTCTTCAGCAGTGCAAGGTACCGGGGGTTTCAGTGCAGGGAATAAGAAAGTTTGCAGGAGAGGGCTAAACAGTAACCTAGACTCAGGAAAGAGCCACATGTTCTCAAGATAAGTGTAGGGGTGGGGTGTGTCATTTATCTAACTCCTGTTTTTCTTTTGCATATGCTATACAGGAAATGAGAGAGATAACTGAAGAATTAATAGACAAGCCAGTACTGAATATGCTCCCTGCTTGATCATAAGGATCATGTGTGACCTCAGACACATCACTGTCATATGGGACATAGTAGATCAATGTATGTAAATGTGCTAAAAAGGTGAACTGGGATAGGCAGTCCTCCCATACCTCATATTATGGCTGTGTGAATACATGTAAGAAGGATGGCTATGGGATTTGATGTTGCAGTAACTGGTCCCATAGCAGTACAGGGGCACATCAACATTGACAAGCCAGGGTGTACCTACTGTGCTTGGTGGAGGGAGCTATTGCAACATAGCAGGAAGCTCCTCTGAAACTACTTACCTAAAGTAAGTGTGCTGTGTAGTTAACTCTATAAAGACCTAAATTTGTTCTCCCTTTCCTTTGCAGAGAGAACAGGTTTCCAGCTGAGACCAGCTGCAGGACTGCTGTCCGCTCGTGACTTCCTTGCCAGTCTGACATTTCGTGTCTTCCAATGCACACAGTATATAAGGCATAACTCTTCTCCTATGCATTCCCCAGAACCGTAAGTTTGATGCCCTGGTGTAATCTCATCCTTCTGAATGTTCTGGGGATCATTCTCTTGGGAATGGTCCTGGAGCTCTATGCAGTAGTCCACAGAATGAAACAATTTGAGAAACTGGTAGCTGGAGAGTTAGAAGGGGAAGTCATGCATGAGAGGGTGTGGTTCTCTGTCTCTCTTGCAAAGTTGTCTGGGGAAGCAAAAGACTGGGGAATATCTGGTTTAAGCTTTTCATCCTGCCTTCAGTTACCATCTGCTGGGGTTTGATTTCCTGCTGTGAAACTCTCCCAGTAAGTGCTGGCCAGACAACAGCAATTACATTTCATGAGAAATTACAAGTTCACACAGACGCTTTTGTTGTATGCTGGGACAAAACAGGGACCTTTCAAAGATGTTGTGACATAGAAGATTAATGCCCATGCCATCCCAAGCAAGACAATAGACAAGGTAGCAGGGGGCAGCTGGCTCCCCGTGATAGAAGAGAACGTTCTGTCACACTCCTTGCGGGGCCAGGACAGGTATGGATGCACCCACTGCAGAGTGGCCTTCACACTAGCTCCCTTCGGAGTCTGTTGGCTAAAGTCCTTCATGGGAAGTTCAGGAGAGGAACTGGGTTGCTGGGTCACATTCCCATGCTAGCTGACAAGGAGTTTGCCCAGTTCTCACAGGTAAGAAGCTTGTTCTGTTGGCTGTTTAAACCACTGCTCTGGATAGCAGGCCAGATGTGCCTTAAATACATGCAGCTTACCATAAAATGTGATTTTAAGACTGGATTGTGCCTAAATGACAACCTCCAGGGGTGGTGCACTAGCAGCACTCTGGGAGTTGTTTAGTCCAAAGGAGTGGTAGAACGGTTCCCTGTGGACACCATGTAAAAGGAAGGGCAGGCAGTGCTTGCGGGACTTCTCTGTGGGAGGGCTGCGTCAGTCTGGAGAAGGATGTCTCTGTGGTGCTGGTGTTTGAGCTCTACAGGCTATGCTGCTCTCCTGGCTTCCTGACCTACACCACATGAACCTAAACAGCAACAGCCGCCGAGCCCCCAAGCTGGTTCTGTCTCTGGATGTATGTTTTTATCTCACATGAGACTATAATTGTGTCCATCACCATGTCATTTTTCAGACCTGTTTTTCCTTTTACAACTCACCAGATTCTCACAGCATTGCTCACACTGGTGAGGAGGCTCCAAAAAGCAAACAGAGCTTCTTTGTACAATAAGGGGCTATTTAGTGTGTGGAGGCAATGTCAGACCCAAGTGAACTCAATGACCTCACATAATTAAAGACTTCAGAACTATGAATGTTCCTCAAAATCATAGCAGAGGGAAAAAGATAACTCATTGTCCAGTCTGCAATCAATGGCCAGTGTGGAAACCAGCAATAATATCAGAGGGGTAACATGATGTAGGTCTCTGTCAGAATATCTTGAAAAGAAAATCAGTTCACCACATATAGTGTGGTTTCCAGTTGCATTAACTTGAATACATGCCAGTTACTATTTTGGTCATAAATTTTGGTTATCATGAGAATAAGAAGAGTAGTACTTTAAATATCTTAATCCTCTATAATTTATTCTGGTAGACACATCTTCAGTTCAGTCCAGAACTTAACACACATTAGAAATATGGGATTATAGCACTTTCACGACTTTTAGTTTTCTTCTTTTCCCATCAATAACACAGACTATATAGCATGGGATCACATTAAGTTAATTTTCACATTTCACTTTATTTTTCCCACAAAGTGTTTTCACAGTTGAAATTCACCGCACGAAAATTCTGGTTTGCTTCCATTCAACATGAGATGATGAATGGTAAAAATGCCCTAATTTTGTTTGTTTGCTATGTGATATCGTTTCTGGGATAGCAGAGAAAAGACATCTACAGATTCCTATTGTGAGAACAGCATTTCAGAGGGAGCACAGAAAAAAGTAAACAGAATCCTCCCTGCACAGATCTAACCCATTCGTAAGGGCTGTCAGAAGGAGTGAGACAGAAAGGTAATGGCAAACATAAAACCCACCTTGCTGTCCTTTCTTCTCTTACCTCCCTATAAATCTCTGCTTGGGATTGATAGTCCTGCATTAAGGCAAGAGATGGTTAATTTTGCACAGAGAACACTGAGGATTAAACACTCATCTAATGTGGCTCCCAGTGGTATGTAGCTGGGGGCCAGGGAGAGGTAGGCATCCTGGAAGCCATGGAAGGTCATTTTGGGTGACAAAAACAATGAATAGTTCATGCTATTCATGCTAGAAATGATGTGGTCCTCCCCCTTCCCCTCTTTCTCTCCCTTGGGCTGAATAATCACACTAGTGTAACACTGCCTGCTTGCTTACTTGCTTTAGGATATTGGACTGGCTTCTCTTGGATCATCTGAAGCAGAGATTGAGAAACTGGCCACAGTAAGTACAGATGGCAGTTTAATATTGGAGGCAAACCCCAAACGACTCACTGCATATCCCTTACTGTGCAGGGAAGGCTCTTGTATATTGGGGAAAGTACAAAAATGGGAGCCTCAGCAGCATTGTGTCCTCCTCCTCCACAGCTTAAGAAGGTGCTGGAGCAGGGACTGGAATGCCTCTGGGGGAGCCCAGAAGCATGTGATTCCACCTGAGGAAATGCTTAGACTTCTTTATTTTATAAAAATATATTTCTTAAGCTGAGTTTTTACAATTTCAGCCACAGGATGGTCTCAACTTACTTTCCAGATTGACCTAATAAACTAGATACCAAATGTGATACCTGAATTTTCTCCTACGCAAGATGCAGAGAACCACCAGAATTTCATTCATCCTATATTCATTAACCTCACAAAATAGGTGACCATTTGACAGCAATTTGAGAGCAGGTACTGTCATTCAGCTGAGTCACTAGGCTGTATACACGTGTCAAAAAAACTCATGCAGCCCCTCACTGCAATCTTCACTTGTTCTGGAAGTTCTCTGGAGGCCAGGTTATTTTTTTCTAATAATGACAGCCATTTACCAGTCTTGATGATTTTTTCAGAGCCTTACTGTCACCCAGCTGGGTGAGACTAATTAAAAAAAGGTAGTGGATGGGAGGAGGATGTCACTCCTGAAATTCCTCACCCAGCCCACAGCCCCACTCAGGAAGGAGATCGTAGTTTACCTAAAATCCATCTGCACATATCCATCCTTTTGCCAGGGAGGACTAGCATCATTATTTTTAGAGTTTGAAGAACAAAAGGTACCAGTGTTGAAATTTTTCATAACATCATCCAGGTCCTGGGCTGGTGAGGTGAGGAGACTATGACAGTAACAGTCCACATTTCCTCTGCAATTTCCAATCTCTGGGTCTAAAAAAATGAGAGTGAGATTAAGATCCATACCTTTGTAGGGTGAAAAGAATTATGAGACCCAGAGAGCCGTTTAACATTGTTACCTAGGTCTTGGTGAGATTGGGCTAAAAGGCCAGTGGCCTGTAAAGCATTTTCCTACAAGCACCCTTCTGTGGTCCTGGACTGAATAGGACTAAATTAGAGATAGGGTTAAGATTAGAAGAATAATGGGCGTCCTATCTCAAATCATCATGGTATCATCTAGGATTTGGAGAAGTAGAATAAGGGCATCTTTTTGAACGGGCTACCTGCAGTTCAGAGTCTGAGGGAATACAATTTTTAAAGTGTCATTCAGGTATTCTGAATGCTAAATATATTCTGCATAAACACCTCAGTATTCAAATGTTTAACATTTTTACAGCTAATCTAGGCTTACTGTTTGAGTTTTCTTTTCTAGAAAGTGAAGATGGAGAGGACTGTGTAGTGTGTTCGTTAACCTGACATAAAAGTCTAATGTGAATTCTGTGCTTTTCTCTGGAAGTTCCTGTCATTCTCTGTTCATTATAAAGAGAATGTAGGTAACTAGCTTAGATGCTATGACAACATTTAAGCTAACTAAAAGCTTCTTTAAGGATCTCAACTTTGCTCTGGTCTATAACACAAACTTTGAAATGCCATTATTTCGTTTAGCCCTGTGACTTCTTTAAGCAGGTGAATCTCTGCACCAGAGATGGGAAAGTGCCAATGTTCGTGTCATCCACAGAGTGCAGCTAGCACCATTTCTTGTAGCCTGTAAAAACAGTGAGAGCTGAAAGAACCTCTAACTGGAAGCCAAATACAGGATATCTAAAGAAGCATTAAAAAGAATTCCTCCTCCTCCTCCCCCCGTGTCTCATTATGCAGTCAAAAAGGAGGAGATACTCGAAAGACTTTTCAAGGTAAAATAATAAGAATCAAGATTATTAACACCATAAAAATGCATATTTATTAGCTGAACAGTAAAGAAAACAGCTCAGGATTCTGCAAAAGAAAGATCCTGGCATGTTATTTCTTTAGTGATAAATTTTCAGGCTGAAACCAAGTCATCAAAATGAAAAGGTGTATGAAAAAGGGTGGGAGAAAGAAAAAGTAAGATGAAGAATAGACCAAATAATATGGAGTTCCACATTATTTTACAAATTGTCTGCAGTTCTTTAAGCAGGGTCCTGAGAAAACAATACTTATGGTTAATCTGAAGCCAAGGTCTATCCCCCTATGTATGAGGCAGCAAAGTGCTAAGTGTCTCTAAAGGAACCTTGAAGAGTTGTGATACAAAGCCATATTCTTGAAATGCCTCATTTACCATGTTTTCCCTTCACACAACACCTATTCAACTGCTCTGGGCATCAGGCTGTGTCCAGAACTGGTTGTCCGCTGTCCATTTCCTTAGATTTTATATTAAGAGAAGGACTAAAAGTTTGGCAGAGCCAAGAGTTGCTTTTATTCCACTACTGTCCAGGTAAAGGAAGTATGGTCCTAAGCATGCTTCATCACAAGAAAAGGAAATGCAGAGAAGTGCATCTTTATTTTCTTCTGGAGCATGACAAAGATATAACTAGCATAATATTTAAGGGTACATTGCTACTAAGAGATAAATCATTCCTCAGTTCTACAGAATGTTAACACACAGACAAAGTAGGAGGGAACATTTCCTAAGGTCTTGAACCCTCTGTGGGGATCTACCTGTCCTTTTGGTGACTGGGTTGAAATCTGTCAGCTTCCACTGACTATAATGAGGCTCACAGCTAAGAGGTTACAGGGTCATTTGTAACATCTTCCAAAAAAAAAAAAAAGAAAATTATTACTTTATTTACCCATGTAACTATCATTAACCATTTTTTTTATTTGAAAAAATAAATATAATACTTATTGTGTGTTATATGTTCAGAGAAAAATAATTTCCTTAAAATATACAACTATAAAATTTGTAGATACAAAGATACTAAGGAATAAGGATCAAAGAAAATTAAAGGGAAAATGAGAAGCTGAAAAATCCCTGCATTTTCAGACTGTTTTTAACAAGCTGCTTCTATTCCCAGCTTTATTGGTTCACTGTGGAGTTTGGTCTCTGCAAGCAAAATGGATTGATCAAAGCTTATGGGGCAGGACTGCTTTCATCTTACGGGGAGCTTATGGTATGTGTCAAATGCACAGTATTGAAAGATTTCTATAATCCAGTTTTCTGAACTCTCTTGTAAAAGCAAACTATGTTTTTCTACTGAAACGAATGTGATTTATAATTCATATTTTTCTTTTGCAAAGAAATTAATTCTCCCTTCCCAAAAGCTATTGAGTAGGGGGAAAACTGCCACGGTGATGTACCTGTCTTCCATCTAAAGAGAAGAAACGCAATGGAAGCAACCATCCTATAAAATATTAGAACAGTAGTAATACAGTTGATTTTAACATAAAAATCACATATCTTTCTGAATTTCTCACTAGAGGGCAATATTATGCCTGTCATGAACTCAACTGTTTTGTCCATGCCGTTCACAATCATGCACATATGAACCAGAAAAACACTGACTGACTGGACCAAATAAAGTGCAAAGAAACTGTAAATAGCATGAACACTGGCAAAAAGAAAACGCTTTAGTACTTTACATTCCTAAATAAATTTCAATACTAATTTCAGCACTAGTCCGACATAGATGGAAATCTGTATACGCTGGTCTGATACTGCCCTGCTTGGGCAGATTAGCTGTGGGAAGTGGAACTGTACACCTTTACAGAAAGCTTCTGGGTTTCCCCTCCTTTGGTCAAACAGATGACAGGAGAGATATTAACTTCTCCTCAGTTTTGCAGAACACTGAAGCATGTGATAATATTTTAATTGCAAAAATGCCAAACTAGTATCAGTAGGTCTCAATTGCTTCAGGTTGTGCAGATACTGGATGATTTTTTAAAATTTTGTAAGATCCAATGGAAAACAAATAGCACTCCTTTCAAGCATTTTTATAAACTGGAAACCTTTCTTTTTTATTTTAATTGGAAATGTATTTTAAGCTTAACACATAAACCAGCTGCCTAACCACCAGCTACATGGTCCATTCACAGGGAAACATTGCTGAATTAGCATACCTTGGACTCCCATAGCTGGAGATAGTGAGATTGTTATGACAATAAACATATTACAAAACCCTCCTAACGGTGTACAATCAGCCCACTTCCAGTCAATTGACAGAAGGAAGAAACAACATTTTGATGTATCTCAAGACGTTTAAAGCAGGAGTCCCAGCCGAAGGACAGCTGAATTTAACAGAGAGAAAGAACCCTGCCAGACATTTACCCTCATTTTATTGCTTACTGACTTCAGCATTGGTTTTCTCCCAACACTTGCAATTTGGAGATTTCCAGTATCAAAGCACAATTCAATGCAACAATTATCCTACTCTGTTTGGGTTAATACTTTATAGTTTTAATTCAAATTCGTTTACATGTTTAACAGGGTGATAAAGGGCAGAGGTCATCATATTGCTGATACTTAGGTAGCTTTCATAGCAACAGGCACCCTAGAATCTATCTGCATAATTTTACCTTCTTCTTCCATTTAATTTTGACACAGATGAGGGTAAAAAAATCTCCTCAGAAGTGCTGACTTTTGGCATCTGGGTTTGAGTGCACCAGATTTGTACTCTCTCCCCTCTTTTTCCATCCTTTTCTTCCCCAGACACCAACAAGCCCTTCTGCTTTTGATTAAAGCAGTAGGCAAGAACTGCTTGTGCACAAAACTGCTATGTAACACAAAAGTACAACTGCATCTCAAACTCCCTACCTCTGAGCCTGACTATGGAAGTCATAACTGTGCTCAAGTTGATAAATGGAAGTTTCTTGTCATTACTTTTATCATCAGTAGCTGTTGGGTAAAGATACTGGGTAAACTTTTTATAAACCTAAGTCCACATGGGTCTTCATCCATCATATTATTGCAAATACATGTAGGTGTGATGGTATTTGTATTCCATAAACAATGAAGAGGGATTCCAAAAACGTGTCCATCTTGTGCATAACACCCAATTTTTAAGATGGGCAAGTAGTTAACCAGAAATGCTGCTATGGACCCTGTACGATAACCCATGTGAGCTCTGCAAGTTCATCACTGTGTAGCTTCTGGGACAATGGCTTAGTGATACTGTGCACTTCACCTTAAGCATCTGAAACTTCTTGAACACAAGTTGATTATATCCATGGCTCAGGTGCTGAAGTTCCCTTCTATGGCTGGCTGATTCATCTCATAGATTTTTATTTAGAACAAAACTGAAATATAAAATAATTTCCATTTCATCCTTGTAGTCTACATGGGTGTCTGATTCTAACTTCAGTACAGACAGTGGCAGTGCAAGTCAAGTGGTGACGTCCTATGCCTAAGCACCTACTAGCAACTGGCAAATATGTACCAACTGTTTCTTTTACAGTGGAAGAGAGGAAATATGTTTAGTGCAGTGTCTTCTTCAGAGAAGGAATTTTTTTTTT
Source organism: Hafferia zeledoni (assembly GCA_035583235.1). NCBI lineage: Eukaryota > Metazoa > Chordata > Aves > Passeriformes > Thamnophilidae > Hafferia > Hafferia zeledoni. The sequence continues at coordinate 62,845,135 of JAWWEV010000043.1, read as the reverse complement.
TACAAATAAAGCAGGGGCTAGACAGATCTGTTAGAGAAGATGAAGACTGGAAGATAGTGAGGCTCATGACAGACTTCAATTTCTTGCAAAACAGTTTACAGTTTTGGACTGGCTCTTGAGAAAGCTCTAGATTAGTTTTGTTGCTGCTAGGGAGAAAGCCATTATCCATGTTAAAAATTAGCTGCTACTCTTTTCAGTGCAGGCCCAGAGGTGGGCTTCTGCATGGCGTTCCCTATTGTTTAGCTGATCAATATATTTGGCATAGGCAGTGAAGTTTTTGGCACTTTGTTGGCAGTGAATATAGCAAGTACTGTAGGATTATCTCTGCAGGTCATGTGTTGGAGGAGGCACTGAGCAAAGGAGGGTTTCCTCATCACTGATCCTTCTGGACCAGGAATAGCAGGATGATTGGGTCACTGAGGAGACAATAAGAGCATGAGTTACTAAGGTGAGATGACTGGCTACAAGAAGATAACATCTAACTAGCTGGAGAGGCTAAACAGCAATACATCCAGCTAATGTGGCATGGGAACCTAACATCAGCAAGAAGCCTGGGAACATCCCTGAACTGCAGCCTGGACTGACTGTCTGTGGGTGTGTGACTGTAACCCAGGGAACCACATCCGGACCATGAAATCTTCAAAACATTTCCCTCTTCTCCACAGCACATACTCAAAGCAGTTTGAACTCAGCTTCAGGTAGGTATTTTCTTTGGGTGAGCTGATCCTACCAAAACTCAGGGCATAACTTGGGGGAAAGGCAGAGGATGAGAGACAGAGCTAGACAATATCTGCATGAGTCTTGCACTTGAATCCCTGTTATCTAACAAATCATTTAGTAACAGCAGCTAGATATCCAAAGGATAACCATACCCCAGTCTAAACCGAGCAGTTGTAATGGGTCTGACTGCTGGCCAAACTTGCCTCCTCTGAACTGTAAGAATTCCTCCCCAACAGCTCTCAGTATTGCACTGTTTATTTCACTATATTCTGTCAGCTGTTCTACATTATCCAAAATGCTTCTTCTGTTAACACTCAGCTGGACTCTGTCCTACATACTGTAAAATCTTATGGCTCATACCACATTCTGGCAACACTCAGTGCTACATATGCTTTTCTTGCAGCACAACCAGTACTTAACTTGTAAAGGCCTTTAAGGCCATCCGGTCTCAAGCTGAACTTCCACTGAAATCAATGGGATTTCAGTTCTGCTTCAACACTGACAGCATAGCGGGACCCCTGTCAGGTTTTGAATTTCTGAAATCTTTTCCCATTAGTCCCCAGAGCTTCTAAGATTCTAAGACCAGCCTCATGTTTGTGTATACCAACCATCTTAGATTGTATGAGTGCTCTCCAAAGTTTACTCTTCAATTATACACTGCAAATTAAGAGCAAGAAAAACACCATTTTTTAGCATTTTATGTTTTATTCTTCTTGAAGCCCTGTGTGTAGTTCTTTACCAGTTCTGCAGCAAATTGTTCTACTGGTTAAGGCAGGCCTCCAATGATGGAAAGTTCAGGCTCAGTTCAGTGAAATACCTAAAAATGTGCTTAAGGGTACTGTCTGAATTTTTCCAGTTAGCAGACTGAACAGAAAATCTTGTGCTGTGTCACCCACTCTTACCAGTTATTTATAAGCACAATAAGAGTTGGCATTTGGAATGTAAATCATGAAGGGAGCCTTCGGAATAAGACAGAAAGGCAAAGAGGCAGATCTCAGAGAAGGAGTGGGTACTAATAGCCTATGCCTAGGTGGATGGGGCCTGCTGTCCAGTCTGAAGGTGGGAAAAAATCTCACTGTTGAGTGGGATGGGTTGCCTTTTTCCTTTTTGTTTTTAGCCAGAACACTTCACCAAAGTGGCTGTGAGACACCACTCTGGCCATCTGGAGACAGGAGCAGCTTTCAGGCACATCTGTGATGCAGTTCAAATGCCATTGGAGCTGAGTTAGCTTGAAAGTACCTCACCTGGGTTTAACGGGCAGACAAACTGACTAGAAACTCACTTTAAGTCAGACCTGTACTGTCTTCCTAGGGCTCTGTGCAGGTACTAAACTGGTGGCTGGTTTAAAGGTGTCTCCAGTATATGTAAACCAATGATATAGATGTTAGTATGGACTGCAGCGTGGACAGAAGGGGCTTCCATAATTCTCCTGTTTGCCTGAGGGACAACGTAAAAGAACTTGAGAAGAGCATACAGAAGAACCTCTGTGGGTCCAAACCCACAAACACGCACACACAGAGTATACTGACTGTTTATATCTTGGGTTTCAGGGAAGAATTTACGCTGCTATACTGGCGTGGGAGCTGTGCATAAAATACCAGAAGCATTCTGTCTTTTCTTCAATGCAGGAAATGTGAGATTTGTGACATGGGGTAGGGAACTTTGAAGTAATGCTGCACAGGGCTGGGAATCTTCTATGACACTAGTCAAAAAAAGCAACATGATAATATTTTCTTATATATATTCATATTTTGGGATTTGCCA
>JAWWEV010000043.1:62819978-62842551 GCA_035583235.1 Hafferia zeledoni | reverse complement strand
CCACTCCATTTCTGAGAACATGGCTATAGTATCCAGTCATAAATCACTGTAATACAGGAAATAGATTTTTCTTTTTTATTTTTTTTAATATTTATTATTTAGTTTATTAACTGCCAATTATGAAAATCTAATTTGACCTGTGAAAGAACAGGACTTGATATTATGCTTTACTATTCCACAAAGAGAATTTCACAGCCCAGCAGGGACTAATTCTTTCTCTGTTCATTCACCTACTCTAACCTGTGTTGTTCCTGCTACAAAGCATGCTTTGTCCAACCAGCCTGAGTACAAGCCTTTTGATCCAGAAGTGACTGCAGTTCACCCCTATCAGGATCAAGCCTTCCAGCCTATTTCATTGCAGAAAATTTTGAAGATGCCAAGGTCAAGCTTCAGTAAGTAAAGTGGTTGTGGGTATTTTCACTGAAGGGGGCACACTGGCTTGAATCTTAATCTCAAATACATCTACCACTATTGCAATAACTATGCCAGGCTAACTCATTGCATCTGCAGAGTGGCTTTTTTACAACAAAGTTAAACATGAGCTTGTTTATATAAAGAAAGCTTCATAGAAATTCAGAATTATATATTGCTATGCCTTGTCCCATGCTTAATTTTAACAATGCTTCACTGTAGCAAATTCTGAAATAAATTCTGTAGCTGAATAGTGAGAGTAGAATGCAATTCCACCTCGTGTGCTAGTCCATACACATAGGAGGTCGTGAAGAACTGATTTACCCAAGGTCACATGGAAATTTTATAGCAATCTCAGGAATTAACATGGATCAGCAGGGGGCTTAAAAAGAAGATTGTCTTTCTCCTCTGATTATATCTGCTCAAGAATGCAGAATCAGCATTCACAGGCAATCTAATTTCTACATAGTAGCTGACTGCAACCTAAAAAACATTATTTCAAATTACCTTGAGGTGTTTCTGAACATTTTCTTTAACTGTGTTATGCTATGCAGTAAGGATTTTTTAATTTTTTTTTAAAGTAACAGGGTTTAAATTCTGGTCTTCGTCTCCAACTGTTTAGAACAACATGACCAATTCTGGCTGGAGGCTGGAGGCTGGTTGTGGAGCTACTGGGAGCATGTAGGAACTGAAATGAGGGATTTATTAGAAGAAAAGAACCTGAGCCAGACTTTTTCCCTACCCTCTACGCCTCTTCCCCAGAAGCACTGTCTGCTGGGGCTATAGCAATGGCTAATTATTCTCCTCATCTTAAATCTGAATGTTCATATTAAATTTTTAATATGTGTAAAATTGTAGGTGAGAACTCACTGGCAAAAGAAGAGAGGATTTGCAGAGCATTTGACTCAGGCAAACCTGAAAAGAACATACAAGGACAGGGAATACACCATTCTCAGACTTGAAACTTTTTCATACATTTTTTCAAGGCAGTTGCACAGCCAAAACTGCTCAAAATAACCAAAGGCACAAGAATCTGTCAGCACAGAAAACATACGGCAACATCAGTACTGGGGGTTCCTACCAGTGTGTACTTAATGGAAATATTGTCAAAAATGGCAAGCAATTGTGTTTTTTCTTTTAATAGAGTCAGAAAAATAGAGGATGCCTAGTATCAACAGGGTTTAGAATATTGCGCAGGAAGAGCTACTCCAGGTTATTTCTTGGAAGCGAAGGCGGCAGACATGCTGTGCTCCTGCATTCCTCAGCTTGTGGTTGTAATAACTCTGAATTGCGTTAAAGCAGAGCTGCAAGAGCACAGATGGGTCTGAGCCAGCCACGCTGAAAAGCAGGCATTGCAGATCTCTAGGGCTGCAAGTAGTTCAGCCATGGGGAGAATGTACTGCACCAGACAACACTAGGGAGTAACAGTGAGGAGGTGTAAGAGCAGCCTCTGGTCACTGATAAGTCCATGATTACACACTGAGCAATCAGGTCCTGCTGGTTTTACACTTAAGGAAATGCCTTTTGAACTAGAAGGTCTGTCTTCTTCCCTCACAGAAACTACGCAATGAAGATCAAGAAGCCTTTTTCTCTGCACTACGACCCCTTCACTAACAGCATAGAGATTATGAACACACCACAGAAAGTCAAGAAGGCACTCAGTCAGATGAAAGAGGAACTAAAAAGCCTCTGCTTGGCCCTTGAAAACCTGTCTTGAAACTACAGCAGTTCATCTCACCTGTCACAGAGATACTTGGAGGTGATTCCAGCACTTGAAGATTTAGGGATGAAGCTGTAGTTGGATGCAAAAATCTTTAATGTGCAAACCAGTACAGTTCATCTAATCTTTTCACCATAATTTAGGCTGCTGATTTAGACACATTAATGAGTTCCTATTTAGTATGTTTCAATTACAAAAAAGAACCAGATTGCTCCAATTTTTAGTAGGTGATATGAGGTACATCTGTTTGCAGTGCATTTATCTGTTATTAGTCTCTTACAGGTTGGGTTTTTTCCCCTGCCACCTTTTCAGGTTATCTGCCACAAAATAATGTAGTAACTTTTCATCCATATAGTCCTTTACTTAACGACATGATCACAACCTCCTAAGCTGGTTAGCTGCCTACCGTTAGCAGTCCTTGAGCTAGCTCATTGCTGGTAGCAATTACTATCAACTATTGTGCCCACAAACTATGAATGGTTCCCTTACAATGTGCAAATACAAGACTTCTCTTTGCTATTTATTTTTTAAATACTCATCTCATTCAGTAGCCTGCAAATATGACAAAAATTTTTTCTGTCATATTCTAGAGCAGAAAATTTGTACCTTGGCTAAAAGGAAAGGCAGAAAATATAAGGCCCAAGATACTCTGGCTCTGTTATCTACAGGGATGTCTAATTTAAATACAAAATTTGAATTCTGCCAAGGAGATTTTTGTGTAAGGAAGGATTTGCAAAAAGGTCTTCAAGAAATAGGCTTCGATTAATTTTTCATGGGATTCAGATTCTCCTGAACACTTTAAAAAATCTGCTTCTTAATGACACCATGATGATTATAGTAAACAAAAGGCCAAATATATGGAACATCTAATGGAAAACCTAAGATCAATCACCAGCAGCTGTATACCCTTGCTATGGAAAAAATATCTGATATGTGCTTCAGGTCCTCTTATTTGCCTCTCCAGCTCCTCTCTGAGATGTTCCTGAAAATTATTTGCAATCTGCAGGTCATGTTTCCCAGAATCAATCTTTTAAGTGCCTACTCCAGACTTTCATGTTCTTCATGTTCCCTGCCTTCCTCTACTCTTCACAAATAGAGAGTAGTTTAGGAGAAGAAGATGATGCTGAAGTCTAGAAGGTTCCCTTTCCTCTTAGCAGCAGTATAAACAGATAGGGTTGATGCAGGCTACAGGTATGGCATAAGCAGAGTGATAGAGATCCACAAACATGATTCATCCTGCACAACTCAGAAGCTTTAGTTATTTATTCAAAAGTGTATTTAGCATGTGGCAGACAGCTACCCTTTCCACTGCTGCCCACCAACTGCAGGTGTACAGGGTCTGAACTCTGAGGTAAATGTGAGGTGGTTTGGCTCTTGATGGAAAAATAGGTATCATCTCTGCCTGAACTGGTCACTGGGGGTTAGGAGCATGTACACAGATGGTCACAACAGCGCAATCCATATGCTGTTGCTTCATATAGAGCTTATCTCACTGTAATTTGTCCACATGCCAGACTCTAAAGAAACTTTCTTATTGAAAGTTAATGGAATACTGTCTCTTAAACTTCCATGTCTACAAGCACTTCAGAAAATTTTCCCATGGGTAGTAATACTCAAGATCTGGGAAGCTGCTGCAACTGCCCCATTTTATTAAAATGTGGTGATGCCTGAAAAATTTGGAAGTGTCTTGGCAAAAATGGCTGAGACCCTCTTTCTCTCAGCAGCAGGAGCATCCCAAGCTTCTAAAATTTCTTTTTTTTTTTTTTTTTTCCCAAGTCCAGAATTCTATTCCAGGAGCACACTTGCATATCATAAACTCTGTTTTGCTAGAAATTCAGCCAGGGACAGAGCTGAAAGTGAGTTCGTTTGCTTCCAGTTTATTTTTGGGGTGATGGAGGATGATCTCTCAGCATGCTTTTATGGATTTAATTCTACTTATCCTGCTCATAAACACACACACACAAATACCATTTCTCCTCAGTGCAATTTGTTTTCTTACATATTGTAATAATTTATCTATCTGCTTCCTGCCAGTTGGTGCATAGGCAAAAATGTTTGATAGCTCACAACAGATTGTTTTCAGAAGTATTATTTTCATCAATCAGTTCTTTTACAGTGAAAACTGAATCATGTGCTCCAGTTCTGTGTGTTTTCTTTTTCTTTCTTTTTAAGTGGAAGATAATGCCAGAGCGGAAGAGCTATCAAAATATTTTCTATAGACGGACTCTGTAGGCCATAGGGTCTTTTTCATGTATTCCCTCTGAAATGGTTGAATGTGGAATTTAGACTTGAGTTTGGCTATTACTCAGAATAGACCTATATTTGGAAGAAATGAGAGACCTGATGGATTTGTTTTGCCCAAGGCCTCACACTTTCCTTGGAGGGACTCCAGGCCCGCCCACACACCCTTGTCTTTTCCAGTTCCTGTAGCAAGGAGAGAAAAAGAAACCGCTTGGAGCCAGATTCTCCCACCCTTACACACGCTGAGTAGTACCCAATCTCTCAAGCAATCCCAGTGACAGTACTGAGCCTGTCTAAGGTGCTGTACACAGATTACAAGAGCAGGATTATCAAAACCACTGTGGTTGTACTTGCTTTTTTGTTGTCTCTGTGACAGTCAGCTGGCATACACAGCTAGGGTAGGCTCCAGTGGAACTGAGTGGAGCTGCAAAAGTAATGGATTTGGCTACTTGAACTTTTAAGATGTGTAAATATTTTTCCAAGGAGGTAAATCTTTCCCTCCTTGCTCAGGCAGAACCTACCCCAGGATAGCCATGTTTGACAATCCCCTGTAAGAAGGTCCAAATTCTTTTCTTTTGATTCATTGTAGTGACAAAACAAAAGCCTTCAGGGTTACATCCTTATGACTTACACTAGTCATTTTGCTCTTCCAATAGTCACTCTTTCATTTCCTCACAGAAGCCAAGGAGTCCCTCATGCTCCTGTCAGTCTAAGGCAGCAGTGATCAGAAAGGCTGCAATGGGGCCTCCCGATGAAAATAATGGCATAGAGGAAAAAGCACCAACCAGTTAAAATATGTCTTTTTGTCAGTTTGCATTTCAGCAGTTTCATATTAATCTTGCACAAGAAGATTCCAAAGCCAAGTAAAACACATCTTGTGACTTGAAACTGAACTGATGAACTCCCCATGGGTCCTTTGCTTATCCCGATAAACTTATTTTTCCTAGATGGAGTACATTTAGAACAAAATAGTGTATGTATGTTATTAAATCTGCATTGTGTTGTTCTGTTATACATGGGAGAATTAGTAAATTCAGTTTGTGGGTTTGGGTTTGTTTTGTTTTTTGGCTAACCAAGTCTGTCCTCTACCAATTATGGTCCACCTTCAAGCCTCCAGCCGCTTCACTGCTTCCCTCTAGATTTGCTAGAGATGCCAAGGGTACCACTGTGTAAGGAGAATACACAGTTATGCAATTTGGGAAATTTGGCAGGACAGGAGGAGGAAACTTAGGCTGGCCTCCCACCCACTCCCATGAGACACAGTATTGTATTATAATGCAGACCTTCTCAATCACTTCCCTCTGGTTCCCTTAACATTTTGATCTTTATACTACCTGGTGAATGCAAATCTTATTTAACTGCTTCAAGAAAGTTCTGGAGGGGGAGGAACAAAAAAAAAAAGAGAAACTCCTTCCCAGAAAGGAAACTTCATTACCCTCAGTCTTCCTTGTCTCTGATGATCTGTGAAGGAAGAAGAAAACGAATCAAAGCAAGCTTCCATGGAAATGATAGTGTATTCCTGATGAAACCTAAAACACTAAATTCTTCCCTGTACAACAACACACATGAAGATCTCCTTGCAGCCATCACTGAAGTGCCATAATTTACCCAGTAAATCATGACCATCAATTAACCATAATTAACCATGAACAGAAGTGTTACATGACTTCTTAGTCAGGAAATGGAGCTACCAGGAAAAAGCCTCCAGTAACTGCCTTCTGCACATACTGCAAAACCAGAAGGCTCTCTGGTGCCTGCTTCCTTAGATATCCTACAGCTTCCTTAGATATCCTACAGCATGGAGAAATTCCAGTTGGCATGTAAACAGAGGGGTATATACATACATCCCAAGTAATCTCACCCACTACTAATCAAGAGTTTATATATGGGCTTTGAGATTTTGTTAGAAGACATTACTTTGCAGCATTCTTCAACTGGCGCGTGATCAGAGGTTGGCAGAAAGGGTTACTGGCTGTATTGTATTAAATACACATTAGGTTTGGGTAATGCTGGTGGCTGAGGTCCAAAGTGAAAGCAAATCTCTGGCACCCTCTCCCACTACAAAAATTCCTCAGGGGAAAGAAAGACAGACTAGAAAAGCAGTCTGGCTGACAACTGTCAGAGCAAAGGGATGAGGAATGGAAAGGACCAGTGGATAGACCTGCAACATGTTTGCTTTGCATATGCTGTTTCATCACACATGAGAAACATTTCTGTCTGAAAAGGAGCTTTTCAGCATAAAGGAAGACATTTTGTACCTGTGATAGTGTAGAGAAGTTAAGGTCAATTAGGGGATTTACCATGCCTGAGGAGTTTAGTCTTATCTGAGGCATTACTTTCAGCATGGGCTACAGTGGCTAGAAAGTAGAAAAGAGGTCTTTGAAAGAGAGTTTTATACATGGTGTATATATATGATATAGCCTATTTCAGCTGTCACTGAAGTTGTGGAGTTTGAGCATGGTGTGCCATAAAACAGGATACACTGCTGTCTTTAGTGAAGCCAGTTTGACTTGATGCCATGGAATCAACAGCTAAATTTCTGTTGAGCAAGCTAATAGCTAAAATGTGAAAGTAAAAATAAAGGATCCACTTACAGGTATATCACTGTGCAGCATTTAGTACTTTTATGTTTACTGACAGAGAACTAAAACCCCAACTGTATTACAAAATATTCCTTGAAGTGGTAGACTGGCACATTTTAAATACCCTGGTATAAATAGACATTTTAAATGTACTGGTAAAAGGAAAATATCTATTAATTTGTTAATTATCAAATGCTGTCTTTCAATAACATGCCACAAGATGACACAGATGATTACCACTATGTTTTGTACAAGACAGTTAGAAAAAGTCTCAATAGAACCCATAAAAGAAAAAAGCCTGTTTTTAAGTATTTCCTGAATGAATCCCAAAACTGATGGGTTAGAAATGGAATGTGTTGGATGATGATATGAATTTTGTACAGTGTTTAAGTCTTGTAGCTCAGACATTTCAATTTGGTTCTGACTCTTTCATTAGTTCATATTTCTTGGTTTGAATCTGAGTAAACAAGACCATTTAACTCAATTCCTGCATCTCTAGTGTCCTACAAAGGCAGGCTTTGCAACTGAATCTGAAGTTTAGTCCCTTTATGAAACATTGTGTTAACTGCAGGGAGTTTGAGGAGGAAGGAGTTTTTGTAAAGAAAACTTCCTAGCCAGTGTTGCTTATTGTAACTCTCGTCCAATTACCAATCTTTATCTCTGGGCAAAAAACAAGTCAAAAGTTACCAGAATAGGCTTTCTATTACAACTGTATCATCCAATATTGCCGTCACATGGATACACAATTTGGGAGCAATTCCACTCATCACTGTTGTGGTACTGGCTTTCCGATTATATTGCCCGTTTGGGTTGTGAGCAAGCCATTTAAGCACAATTTCTCTGAACTTTGTAGGACATAATTTGTCTCTGTGTTGCTACATTACTTGCTTAAATGGCATTAAAGAGAGATTAAAAAAAATTTGCTTGGAGAAAGCTGACTTCTCATTGCCTTGACATCTCCATCTGTTCAGGAACTAAACCGAAAACATGAAGCAAAAAAGCAATGATGTCATTGTACAGAAAATCAGTGAACACATCACTCTTTACTGTTTAAATGGAAAAGATGCTCTATACAAAGGCTTTCCTGATTAATTTCTGAAAATTCTTCCTCTCATTCAAGCAGTTTACCAAAGTCTTTAAGTGCTGACTAACAGTTGAAAACACTATTACAAAGGACTGTGGAGTCCTGTATGGTTCCTGCTGATGACTTGGTTGCATATCCTAAGCTGATAGAAAATGGTATTACAACAGTTTTGGAACAGCTGTCTTAGGCTATCCTTCATGGCGTAAAATGTTGCCTGAGAAGTCAGGAAAGAAAATTCAGGTTTTTTGCTTTCTAATATATCACTCTTGAGGTCATGGAATCCTGTTTATATTTGTGTGCAAGACAGAGAAAGATAAGTTATATCATTTAGGAAACATGGAGCAATACAAAATAATTTTTTACATAAGGAGCTCCAGTCAAAGAAGTGAGGAAGAATATACTCTTGTAGCTGAGGGCACCAACAAAAAACATCAAGAACTGTTTTACTCTGAATTCCTCCTACAACACCATCACAGTCTTCTGCTAGCAATTTCTTTCCAGAGAAACAGGTTCAGAATTTGTCACATTTCCAGACTTCCACCCTCAGTAAAGAAGTTATTTTCAGTGTGACATGAAAATCTTTCACTAGCAAGATCTTGCTGGATGAAATTAGCACATCTTTAAGATTAAGTTACGTAGTACACAGCCTGTTAGTCCACAGCAGCTCTGCTATTTCACACTATAGGTCAGTGGAAGAGAAAAGCAAAAGGACAGAAGGTGAGCAAAAATAGGAGAGTCCTAGATTAATGGCAGTCCTGTGTAGCAATTTTGCTGTGCTTGAGTCAGAGTAAGGGATGAGTGATCTAATTCTAAATTAGGAGACCACTCTTACACAGAACTGGAGAGGGAGAACACCTGCAGTGCACTGACTGTTTTCCTGCCCTCAGCATATCCTCTGCTTATGCCACATGAAAAGATAATACAGACTTTGGTCCTTTCTGTGACCTTGTAAGGCAGAAGCTGGGCCTTGAGAGGAGCTGTAATGCTTCAAAAAGTTTCTTTGGGCAACAGGATAAGCAGGGCAGGGAAAACTGCTGAAGAGAGCATGAGGACTCATGTCCCACAATAACTGTGGGCTGAATGTTATCCTGAAAGTGGAATCAAAAGACAGAAATGTTTTTCCTCTCTCTGTCAAAAAGGGAACAAGAAGTTCTACATAGGAGCATTGGCCCTTTCAGAACTGCATCTGGAATAATTAATATGTTACTGTACAGAATCAGAGTTTGGAAGGGATCTCTGGAGATTGCCTAGTCCAGTAGTCTACTCAGAGCAGGGTTAACTAGAGCATGTTGCTTAATATTGTGTCCAGTCAGCCTTTGAATATGTCCAAGGAGAGAGACTACCTAATCTCTCAGGACATCCTGTTTTAGCATTTGCCCATTCACAGTAAAAAACCCAACCAACCAATCAACCAACTAAAGAAAACAAAACAAAACCAACAAAAACCAAAAAACCTTTTAACACTTAAATGTAATTTCATGTATTTGATTTTGTACTCATTTCCTCTAGTCCTTTCACAGGATACTACTGAGAAAGGCCTCTGCCTTCTTTACTCACCTCATCAGGTATTTATACACACTATTAAGACACTATGAGTCTTCTGTTTCCCAGGCTGAACAGTTCCAGCTCTCTCAGTGTCTTCCTGTATGTCACATGCTCCAGTCCATGAATAATCTTCATATTCCTTCACTAGACTTGCCCCAGCATGTCTATCCTTGTCCTTGTGGCTGCAGCACTTCAGATGTGGTTTCACCAGTGATGAGCAGAAAGGAAGGATCACTTGTCTCCACCTACCTGCAGCAGTCTTCCCAATGTCATCGTCGCCTCAAGGACCTGGCTTATAGTCAGTTTGTTGTCCATCAGTACTCCCTGGCCATCACTTCTTTTCTGCCATGCTGCTTTTAGCTGATGCATCGCCCTCCTCTGCACTGGGGCATGGGGCTAACAATCCTCAGGTGCAGGATTTTGCATTTCACTGATGTTCTGGTTGTCCTGTTTCTCCAGTCAAGAAGTCAGTGAGTTCCTTGGTCTTTTCCATGGTTCTATTCAGCAGCACACCTACATTTCCCCTCTTTTTTTTTTTCCTTCTACTTTTTTTTTTCTTCCTGTAGATACACTTGTAAAAGCCCTTCCTCTTTTCCTTTATATCCTTCACCAGATACAACTCCAGCTGGACTTTGAATTTCCTAACCTGATCCTTGCATGATACAATGTGTCTATATTCTTTATGGGAGATCTGAAACTAAATCCATCTCTTACATGTGTGGGTTTTTTTTTTTTTTTTATGTTTGAGGTTTGTCTGGAGCTCCTGTTTCATCCATGCTGGCCTTCTGCTATCTTTCCTTGGCTTCCTATATGTCAGGATGGATCATTCTTGAGTTTGGAAGAGGCAATCCTGGTAAAAATGCTCAAGCAGTCTTATAGAAATGTAGAGGATGAGGGAGGTGAGAGAGAAGGAAAGCAGAAAGGCAATCTGTAGTGATGTTAGAGACCAGTTCATGTGCTTATTCCAGCAGACATGTAATTTACCATGTGAAGAAGACTATTCTAATAGAAGAGCAATTGAGAAAGGCTTGTTCTGTAATACCGAATTAACTGGGCTTTTTGGGAATGTTCTCTGGATATGGAAAGAGTCAATAGGATTCTGCATCGCATCAGACCACAAAGAATTTGGTATCAGTATAAATCTGGATCTCTAGCCTGTTGACTAACAGGAGGCTCAGTCCCCCAAAAGCTTTTACCTTTAGGCAAGCATAGAGTCATAGAATCATTAAGGTTGAAAAGGACCTCCAAGATCATTGAGTCCAACCTTTGACCAAACACCACCATATCAACTAAAGTATACCACTAAGTGCCATGTGAAGTCATTTCCTGAACACTTCCAGGGAAGTCTTGGCTTGTAACAGAGATGTCAGAGCAACACTTGTGTTCCAAGTCCCTCTATAGTTCATGTGTGAGGAGGCAGATCAGACAGCACATGTGAACGTGTAGAGTTTCAGATATGCAGGGGAATTCCTTCAGTTTTAGGGAAAAGGAAGATAATGTCTTGAGCACACCTTCTTCTCTTAGAATGTGTTAATTACGATGGGGCTCTGAATTCTGATGGGATGAAGAGGCTGTCAATAATGTTCTTATTAATGACATATTCAATAACTGAACTTTTAGGTGGTTTTCTCATTTCTGTTTTTCCCTGAGGCATAGCATTTAAATGGAAGAGAGCTGCTCTAATACTGGCATGCGGAGAGAAGACTACGGATGTTGGGACTCCTGGGTAATGCAATGCCAAGGGACTTGTCTGTTCAGTTAGTAGGTGGAAGGCAGTCAGGGAACTTGCAAGTAGATCTGATAGTTGTGGTTAAGAGCAGGCAGATCAGAAGAGTTTCTTATATAAAGACATTGGTACTCTAGTATAAGAGGAACATGCATTTCATCCTACTTGCTTCTTTTTATATTGGAGAGGAGAACAAGACTGTTACATCCCTTTGAAGGGTACCCTTCACCTGCTATCACACTTTAGAGCTCCAGCAGATTTTCACAATCTGTTTGGCTTCTGCTGGCTGCCCAGATCTCCAACTGTCTCAGTCTGGAGGATTGAGACTGTACTGTCCTTATCAGTTAGACTGCCCAGACACCTTCTCAACCAGTGCCGTGTTTATTCCACCAGGATCCCGTCCTTGCGTGTCGCACAGCTCAGCGCTATTTACCTTTTGCCCACAAGGTGGTAGCGCAGCATAAGCATTAATGTAAACATGATGCTTGGCTGAGCTCCTGCCTTGTTACCTGACAGTCTACTGAACAAATGCTGGCAATTTTCTTCCTCTTCTTCCTCTTCATTAACTTTCTAATTAAAGAACAGCTTGATATATTAGGCCAAAGGCATATACATCGTGAGAGTAAATATTTGTGGAAAGAAAGAAGGGATACAGATATCTATTCCATGCCCCAAAGGACAAAGTGGAAAGAATGAGCGGTAGGAACAAAATCATGTAACACAGCTTTGAGATTTTGACTTGTTTCCAAATCGGGGGGTGGTAAGGGGTGGTGGTGGTGTCAGATATTATCGAGTGCTGCTCAAGGCAAATGAACCAGTGTGGGCTGAAGTGGTCCCTATTATCACACTCAAGTGATTCACTGGCTGCAGAGTGTGACATGGTCTAACTTGTCCTTTCAAGGTCCACCAGAATGCATATCTAGCAGCTTGTAGGACAATGTGTTGGTCATCTTTTTACTGAAATATTTGAGCTCTCTTCTAAAGCTAATTTTGGGGACAGTTTTTCCCTTGGCACTACTACTGCTACTGGTTTCAGACAGTCCCATCTAAAACCTTCTCCCACTTTCCATAATTCATTGCTAGTTACCACACCTGGCAGCATGATTATGACAGATCAGGAAACTACTTTCTCATTATTATTCTCCATGTAACATATGCTTTTATTCAACCAAATTTCAGAGGTCTATTTCACAATGCACATTCATGAACAGTTGTGCTGTCACCATCACAAGGCATTGTGCTTGTAGCAGAGGGTTAGGAATGGGAAGAAACACATTAAACCAGAGTTAAACTCGTGGACCCACTTTGTCATGACCCTGTGCCTAATTTCCCATGGTAAATGAGCTCTCCTGCCAGGGTTAGTGCCTTAATTTTCAGTCTGTGGTATCAAATGAGATAAAATTTCCTTTAAAACATGTAAGTCTCCTTAATGTTATGGAGATAACTACTTAGAAAGTTACTTAATAACAAAATAACTACTAATTTTCATACCATTATTAGAATATAGCCAAGGTAATTAACACCTCATGAGTATTCATACATGCTCAAATCCTTTTCATATTATTAGGTCACAAAATAAAAGTCAGTTTTAAGAGTTATTTTTAGTACTTAGTTCAATAGAAAATCAGGGCATACATATAAACTCTTTAAGCTGACATCCTACCCCCAGTGAATTGAGCTCAATCCTGGGACATATGACCTAATCAGGTAGTGACTTTTTCTGGAGAGGAAGAAGTGGGAAGAGAGCTTCATCTCCTAATTGCTCTGGTCTCAATCTGCATATCACATAATAGTTAGGCCTGATTAATTAGGGCACTCTCTAGACTGCCTAAAGTGATATCTCTTTCAGCAGGTTACCAAACAAAGTGGTTCTAGCCTCAAAGCCAGGCTGCTAGGCTTCTTACACAGGGCTGAAAGGACATAGTGTATTAGTATCAAAGAGATCAAAAGAAGGTTTTCAACCTAGTTGGTACCAGAACCTAGTGCTGAAACAAAATTCCCTTGTTTGAGTTTATTTACCAGTAATTCTAGGTGGTCTCCCATCAAAGTGCTGGAAAGTCCTCCTTAGTGTCATAATGACAGCCCACACTCCTTACAACCAAGACAAAGTGTTACACAAACTACGCAGGCTCCTAGTTCCCAAGAGCATTACTACATACCATGGGCCTGACTACAATTCATCTGTTACAGTAACTGTAGCAGGAGGCCTTTATTTATGTCAAAGTAGCCTTATGGTGTGCTGATAAAGTATTATGAAGTATTCCAAGGAATGGACATAGCTGTCTCCAAGAAATGGAACTGCTGTTCCAGTCTAGTGAAACTGTCCAGTTGAGTGAAAATACTTGTACTGATAAAAACAGTTTTGTCAGTATGCTCATGCCACTGTTGGAGATCTCCCTCTCTTGACAGATAGAGCCTGGCAGGAATCTGGAGTGTAGATGGGGCCTAGATCAAATGAACAATTTGGAATTAGAATCATATAGCAATGATCATTTCAAAATGCTTTTATTTACAGAAACCCTCAACTGAAATAAAGTCTCTTAACAGGAGGTCTTGATTACTTTTCCATTTCCAAACCACACATCATAATGGGGATGGAATGTGGTTACCATAAATTGTTGGTTTACAAATCATCACTGACTTGTTAGCAACGGGTAGGATGTTCGAGTTAGAGCAACAGTTTGGATGTGATAAAATAGCAAGAGGCCATTTTTCATGGCATCACTGGAATGAATATAAATGAATTCTTCCCAGGGATTCATTGTGGTGGTTGTGGCAAATAGCAAACTGCATATTTCCTGCTGATGTTGAAATCAATGGAAGTTTTATTATTGGCATTGGGAGAAGCAGGATTTGACCTTAATAGAAAAGAGAAGAGGAAAAAAGATGAGGAAAAGAGAATAATGAAATTGAGAGTTCTAAAATGACTAGAGATACAGTTGCCTGAGTGGAGACACTTCAAATGAGTTGTCTGAAAACCAGAAAACTGGGGTCCTTTTTCATTTGGATTTTATTCCAGATTTTTCTTTTATTCTCTGTTTGTGAACATTGAAACTGAGAAATAACCAATACTAGTCACTGCTGAAAATGCAGGTTTTCAAATTTTCATTTTCTTGGAAATGCTTCTGCCTCTCTAATGACACTAAAGATTTCCCTTATAGGGTTTTGGATGAAGTCTATAGAAATCAGCAAAGGCATTCTTTCAGGGAAGCCAGCACAAACTTCATTCCATCCCTGTGTTTGTGTCATGACATAGATCACTATCAGTTTTTTAATGTTGCTCAAGTAAAATCCTCATCTGTTAACAGAGAGAATAGGCAACCTTACCTCTGTCATGCAGGTAAGTCTTTATCAGAGAAATTTGCTTAGAAATAGAGAAACTAAGATTTAGCCCAAAAGAAGTCACTACACTTTCTTAACTGAAAGACTGAACTACTCAAATTTATGTATGTATTTCTCCTCAAGTACTCTATGAAAATAGACTAAACCAAACAAAATAACAATGTATGCATTCTCACCACATGGAACAACACATCACAAGCTGACTTCCTTTATCACATGTATTCAAAACACTGCCCAAGGTCATGATTCCTAAATATAGTTGTTTAAATATTTAAAAGAGCAAAACCTCGTCCTCTAAAGTTAAAATTTCCAATGACTTCACAGACACCAGAACAGATAAATAGCTGAGTAAATTTAATACCAGTGGTGGTAGGTTGATCTGTACTAACTGAACATTTAGTACTTGCCCACTTAGATTTAAAAAAAAACAATCATTTAAGCATCCTTCCTGAAAACAGCTAATGGCATTGCCATAAATACACCAAGAGTAAATGCAAAGAGCAACTCTTCTGCCCAAAAGAACTATTTGTCCATTTGATTGATGTTCTATCCTTCAATACCCACAAACCATGTCCTGAAATACAAGTCTATATCCAAGGACTCTGATCTTTAAAGTTCACGAAACTACTTGTCATGCAACAAGGCAAAGAAGGGTCAATTTAACTTCTGCTAACAAAAACTGAAATTGCAGTGTACACTAAATTGACTCTAAGATGTGGAGAGAGAGAAACCAAGTACAAAATCACCACGATTTTTATTTTTTTAAGGTAAAGGGCTAATAGAGTTCAATATTTTCCCATCTGACACTAATTTTTGTTACCTTTGCAAAATTCTCAGTAGTTGCAAGACAGTCTTTTTAAACAGCATATGTTGCCCCATTCAGATGAGGAAGGTTTATAAAAAAAAAGTTGTGTCTAATAAATGTCATTTTTCCTTAACAGAGTCAGACACTGTTGAACTCTAACATGTAAGAGCAGATGATCCAACTGAGATTATCACAGGAAATCCAAGAGAAATTTAATCCAATCTTTTGAACTTTCAATACGATTACTTAACTCTGAAGTACACAAGGAACTATGTTGACTATTGTCATGTTTGGCTAGACAGCCCTCATTTTACCAGAGCATTCTCTAGAAATTGATCCTTTATCCCCAAAGTGTTTCGGATGTTGCTTGAAACAGACAGCAAACACAGTTGAGACTGATTTTGAAGGAGGTGTTCTTTTTGAAGGAAATATTGTGTTCTAGAAAATCGTAACCTGTCAAAAAATTCCCCTTCCCAGGACAAAAGGTAGTTAGTGCTTCTCAAAAGATGCACTTAAATTTAATAGCTCCATTTATCTTTTGCCTGGACAACTTATCCCAGATCTGATCACTGCAGTACACAAGGTCTCTACTGAAGAGGTAGCCATAGCCCATTTCACTCAAGTAATAAATTTGTTTCTCATTCTCCTAGAGTGGAACAGAGGTCTTGGGAACAAAAATAGCAAAATACGTGCATTTCACAACAAGATGACTTTTCCTCATCAGTGCACTACTCTGTGGAGTATTGCAGAAAGAAGGATTTCAGTTTCACTACTTTCCCCTGACAACTGTGATGTCTAAAAGAGAAGCATTCAAATTGGTATCTTGCAGGTGTGTGGTCTCCTTTTTTTGGAAATGGATCTGATTGTACTAGTTTGAATTAATTACTGTGACTTGTTTTAACTCTGAATAAGTCTGGACTATGGTTTTACTAGGTGGTACAATTTCCCAGACTCATAATGAATAAAGGTACTGCTATTAGAAGAATTTCAAAGTGTTTCAACATTTCTCTACGTGGCAGACAGAATGGTTTTGCAATGTAAACTTATCTAACCTAAGCTGCCTTGCTTGCACACCGGTAGCTGACTCACTGTGCCAGCAGGGAGCTTAGTAAGGGCTAATTTGCCCATCTTGGGAGAGTTTTGCAGCCTCTGCTGAATTTCCTACTCCCATGACTAGACTCGCCCTGCTGGCACTCGTCTGCAGCTGGAGGCCAAGTCTGCCACCTCCACGTTTCAGTGGAATCACAGCTCACTCTTAAGATGTCCTAGTACATGCCATAGTAATACCAGTTAATAAAGTACTTGCCTGACCTACATCAGTTTTGATTAAGAGCAGAACAACCCAAAAAACAGACCTGGGACTCCAGAAATTATGGACCAGAATATTTAGAGGTTGTGCAGACCTTACATGGCAGACCAAGTTGTCTTTAAATGTACTAAAATTCAGGCATAACAAAGTAATTTTCTCTATCAAGATGTTAAGGTCCAGTTTACTCTAATTCTGTGCTTTTTATATGCTTATTTTCCAGTAACTGAGCAATTCAAGAAATAACATTATTTCAGGATTGCCCTTTTATCCATATGCAGTTCCATATTCCCTTTTTCCTTGCACTTAACTCTACACTAGAGAACTTTCACATTTCAGCATTCTGGGGCTTAAGAGAAATGTGTAAATGCTTCCCTAAAATCCACAGTTAATGCAGGGAGCTGCTCACAATCAAGCATTAGGCTGGGAGGAGGATTCATTGAGACCTCACGTTTGGAATATGCCCAGAGAGGCATTGAAGGGTCTTAGCCAGCACAATCCTAAGGATGCCCAAGAAGCTGACAGACGCTGTAGAAACTCCTGTGGAGATCAGAAGATGCTTCAAACTGAGTGCTTCTTACATCCTGCTTGATGGATATAATAGCAAATATTCAGGCATCTGGTAGCCTTTGGCCATGTGCTTCCGAAAGAGTGTGTAGTGCTGCACACTGGTTAAAGAGCACAAAAGCTGTCGGGTCTGTGGTTTATAAACAATGCACAAGCCAGAATGTGGTATTTAGTAAACTGATGTGTTTTGAATGTATGTGGATGTTGTTGTTACTGATATTTAAATTATAAACCCACCACCAGCACAACCTTCCAAACTGAGTCCAAAATACCCATCCCTTGCCAGGGACAACAAAGTAACCCAAATTTGGAGTTTCTCAGTCAAGATAGTTTTGAGTCATGACATTTCTTTAAAATAAACATCAGGAAATTGTCCAAAAAGTGACATCAGCCCACTTTTTAAAGTATCTTTTTATCTCCCAAATATTTTGCCTAGTATCAGTCACATTTTCCTGGAAAATTGTAGTCTGACATAGAAGTTTGCCTGTACAATTTCAGGTGGATTAATTTCAGCTTGAAAAATTCAGAGTGGGGTTCAAAATCAGCTTCATAATGGAAGGTCTTGCATCAAACTAAATTAGGGAAGAAAGAGCATCTCCATTTTGTATTTTCTTCTGCCAGCTCACAATAACTGTGCCTCTGCTACCAAACATCCAAGCCAAAAAAACAGAAAGACAAAAGCCAAAGACAAACCAAAAGACAAGAAGCAGAGACAGCAAAGAAGATAGAGAAAGAAAAAAATCTACCTCACATGCAAACCTTGCTCTGAAAGCACAAAGTTAAGAACAACAGCCTCTGTAAAATTCAGTTTCAACATCAGGAGATGGCAGAAGCAGTGGAGGTGGCAGAAGAAGTGGAGGTGGCAGAGCACCTAACCTGGCATAATATCAAGAAGATCTAATGAAAAAAGGAGAAAAAGGATATGGAGAGCTTGTCACTTTAAAAGGAAAAAGTAAATTTTAACATCGACAGTATGCAAACCAATAAAATACTCAGATGTTGGATCAGGTCCATATCAAAGTAACTCAGTCTATAATTACATGAGAATGAAAAAATGTCAAAACACAATAATAAAGATACTGTGGGGTGCTTTGTCTTTCGTGGAGCCATCCAATTTATACCACCAAATAAGGAAAAAAAGTTAAATAGAAGTTCAACATAATGATTACAAAAGGGGAGCCATAATGGATGGGGATGGGCAGAAGCATAAAAGATATCACAAAAAAGGCTGAAATTAGCAGCAGTAATGAGTAAAAAAAGTGAAGCAATTCTGTACTAGAGACACACCTGAGAAAAGGCAGTAAGAGACGGTCACACTTTGAAGAAATCTGCATATCTAAGTTTGCAGAGAAAGATAGTGTCTTCCCTCAGTCCAACTAGTACAATCAGAAAAAAAATAAGCATGCCTTCAGAAACATGGACCAGCATTCAGGTATGAAGTGGGGGGAAAAAAAAAGCTCCAAAGGTTGCTTAAAATTTCAAAAATATAAGTTGGAATAACAAGCATACTACCACTTCCCCTAAAATTGATGTTGCCTGTATACTTACCCTGTTATAACCATACCAATACTGTCGCTAGGAATTCCCAGCACAAAGGGTCAGATAAAATTGATCCAGCTGCGCTAAGTAAATGCACATCTATTTTCAACAGTTGATAAATCACTTCAGGATCTAGCCAGAAGCATGCTTAGTCCTAATTGCTTGATAGAGAATGCTCCCAAATATGCTCATCATGTATCTTGTTTTTCTCCTATTGAAGAGAATAGAAGCTTTAAGCTGTCACTTTAGTGGGAGCAGGATTAGTCCGGAAACATGTGCTTTGAAAACTCTTCCATATTTCAAAGAAAAAAATTATCTTCCCAATAGAAATATCCCATAATTTAAAAATCAGACAATAGAGTGCATGAATTAACGCCTTTTTTTGGTATATATCATTTCATATTTCTCACATTTCTTCATCAGACTTTGAACTGTATATCAAAAGCAAAGAAATGGAGAACAGGAAAGCAAAGTTAGTAATTATTATTCTACCCAATGGCAAATGGAAGGATCAAAACTCTGATTAGGTAAAACTCCTTATGTCTTCAGATTGCACATTTATACTAAAGGGATGGCAACCTTCTGTCCCTAAGAAGCTAGTCCTTTTTATTCTTGCAAACACCTCATTTTATCTTGGAACATAAATAATAATCCTGAACTTCCTGCATTTTGTCCTAGATCTGCTACTGCCATTGATGTGAGTTTTGAAAGTGCAAGCAATAGGCACTGGGCTAGAGCTTTAGGCTGTAAGATCTAAGTCCAAGTCTATGCCTTTTTCTATGTCTGAAAAGTGCCCACAGTTTTATGGGTAACCTATAAAAACAATTGAAGTAATTGTGGTGGTCTTATATTGTTTAGATTGTTTTCTTTCTGCTCCCCAACCTCGTAATATGAGCAGAGCTATTACAATGATCTATTATAGCTGGGGCCAGACTCGCTATAGAAAATTTCATCCAAACTGAGAACCAAAATGTAGTCACAGCTCCAAACAGCTTAGGGATGAGATGAATTCTTTGTCTATCCTGTATCCTAAATGCATCCAAATTATTCTAGTATCCATGTATCTATGTGGACCACTTAACTGCCTCTTGAACTCTCCTTAGTGCTTTAAATTGCTTGTCAGCCACATATGAAAATGTCTACCTCATCTAAAATTTACATTCCAGAGTTTTCTATCACTGATTTCTCTCAGCAGTAAGGTTTCTTCTGATCTCAGTGCCACTGGAATGGTGAGACCGAGCTGTTCCTGCCTTTTGCACAGAGTTGTGTTTGGAGCAGAATGTAATGAGCCCTGGGTCAGAATTTCAGCAGTCCCTTATTTAGGGCATCACCATGGGGGAGGGCTAGCTGAGATAACAGGGCCATATGATTGCTGTTGCTGGCAAGAGAACAGATGTCAACATTGCCTCTCCTTTTCACGGAAACATACCTGGCTTTATGAAGAATAGGTTAGCAAATATTTTAATACAAATAGCAACCTCAGCAGAGCTGCCAAAGCAGGCTCCAAAGAGACTGACTTGTTTACAGTCTGGACCAGTGCCTTAAAACCTGACGTGCTTATTCAACAGAAAATTAACCCCAAAACGTGTATCATCATTACTGCAGAGAGAAGCTCCAGAAAGATAATATCCTAACTCCCTCCAGCTGAACACAGGACATTGTCTACATTTTATCACATCAAGTGCCCTTGTAGTCATTCAGAATAAACAAGCAAATAAAGAAGTGAGGTATATAACATGTGATAGCTTGAGTCACTGGGACTGCATAGATGTTTGGATCTGGCCCAGCCTCCTGCCTTCATTTGAATTACTACTGGAATCTAACTTCTTGCATTGTTTTAAGAGACTAAATTGTTCTCTCTATGTACTTTGGTCATCCCAACTCAGATGTTATCTTTTTCTTTCCCACTCTAGTTTTTGGCTACAAAAAATACACATGGAGAAGAGAGCTGAGAACAGGCTTTATTTCCCAGCTGCAGAGTGTGTGTGTCTGTGTCTATGGTACCACTCTCCGTCAAGTGCCTTTGAAAAAAATTGTCATTTATGAGGTCATTTGTTTAAGAGGTTGCTAGTGATCCTCATGAAAATGAATATGGCTATAGATTTGACCTTGAAAGCAACACTGGTAATACCAAACTGATGTAGGTAAAAGGGAATAGAAGAAATTGTTTCCAAAGTTACTGTAAACTTGCAGTGACAGATGCAACTTTTATGGGGAATGATCACTGATCTGAAAAACTCACTCTGAAGAGGTGTCATTATCTTTAGCTATCAAATTTCTTGGAAGATGGAGAGTAAGACTGGCCCTGGAATTATTATGCAAAGGCCTGTAATACTTGATTTACCAATAAAGACCTCGGTCAGCATTCATTGCATAAGTCAGTTGATTCTGAGCAATCCCATGGGTGAACAAGAGAGACTGCAGAGGAGGGACAGGTATGAGTCAGGATTTCCTGTGTGACCTGATGCCAGAGCTCTGTGTGAGACCAGACAATGCTCTGCATCCTCCATGGAGGTCAGTGGTGGGCACTAGTGTGGCAGCTTCTAAGCTGAAAAACATGCCATTTAATAGCATATTAAACTCTGCTTCTTTGGGAGAAACTTATCTCAGACTTCCATATAACCTGAAAACTAAAGAAACTGGATTTGGAATTCATGCAAGTGTTCATGGGTCATGGAACTTTTACTGAAACTAGAAAAAAAAAAAAAAAATTTTTTCTATCTCAGACTATTGCCATTGGGATCCAAGCTGAAATAATTTATGAGGTGTCAATGTTAAGAGACTGTATTCATGATCTTGCAGAAAGGCAGAATAGAGGGAGCTGTTGCTTGGGGTGGCCAAAGGTGATACCCATTTATGATGACCACTCTAGATGACCAGTTTGAAGCTATAGGAGTTACTTCCTTGTTCAACTACTCTATCAGCAAAATTCTAGCTGGACATACAGGCTTCCTGGGGCTGCAGCAATATGTCATTTCTTGTGGGGATGGAATAACAATCTCTGTCAAAGTGATGGACTGTTGTTAACAATGAAAAACTGAAGCAGCCTGCAGTTATCAGGTCATAGGAAGTTTTGGGGATTAAGAACATAATACAACTGGGGTTTGGTGGAAACTGAAAACATATACCCACTTTCACCGAAAATTCCTGACAGCACCTCCTCTATACTGACAGTGTAATAGAATGCAATGAAAATTGAAAGGTTTCACACTGTATCACGTAAAATTTGTTAAAGGAATTGTATCACTTTTATAGAATTCTATAGCTGTTTAAAAACAAAACCAGAAAAAAACAACACTGCTTCCTCTTATGTCTGTATTTTTAGAGAACTATCTGCAGAAACTCATTAGAGCCAATCCTACTAAATTCCTTACAACTGTCCCACAAGGGTGGTTCTCAAAGCGAAAAGGACAAAAATGCTGGCAGTTTATGTAATGTCTTTTTCACTTATACAATCTGAGAAGATATCTAAGAATTTTAATGGTATACAAGTCTCTGGTGGCAATAATCAAGCTGGATGGCCTTCTCTACAAGCTCAGCCTTGTTTATGTGCGTGTCCTCTTTTACACCCTTGTCCCATTTCTCTCTCTGCTCCTGAGAAGGCAAAGAAAAAAATACATTCTCTGGAAAAAACAGCAGACTGAACTAGGATGCACTATTTGGATGACTGGCAGGGGGGGGGGGGGGGGGGGGGGGGGGGGGGGG
>JAWWEV010000043.1:62773867-62819968 GCA_035583235.1 Hafferia zeledoni | reverse complement strand
GACTGGAAAACCCCCCCCTCCCCCCCCCCCAACAACAACAACAACAAAAACCCCAAACCAAAACAAAAAAACTATACATTTTACAGGAGCTACTTCTGGGTCTGTTTTACTTGAAATAAATATTTGCCTACTAAAGAGTCTAGTTGGGTTCAAGTAGCATACTAAATCGTTCCCTAAATAATCCTTACTCAGTTCCCCACCTTTCCAATAAGTAGCCCAGTTTCCCTAATTTTTTCTATCAAAACTCAGAAAGGGGCAGAGTCCCCTCCTCTCTCCCTTGCATCATACATGATCTGGAACTCTGTACCTCAAAATTCCTACCTTGTACCCTTCTTGCCATTTAGTGCATTAACTGCTCTGGCCCTGTGCTATTTTTCCTCCTCACATGTCTGATAGAAAATGTTAAGTATCCTTGTGACCTTTAAACATCCTCTTTACTCCTCTTTACATGATCCAGACTCATCTGCACCTCCTGTCAGAAAATCCTGTGCATGCACCTGGCTTGATTACATCAGCATATATGCACACAGCTGAGCTAACACATTTCAATGAATCTATAACAGAAGCAAACGGAAATGAATACCTCTCCTTCTGTCCACAAGCCAACAGTTGCTCTACCATGGCATCAATTTGGCATAAAATGAGAGTTATCTGTTACCTGAATGTCATGAAGTAGAACTAGAAAAGAACAATACTGACAAGATTTTGATGGCGGGGACTAAAAACTGGATTTTTCAGTTCCTTGTGCTTGAAACATCAGACCCTCTTGGTGTTAATTTTTTTCTCCTTTTCTATTACGTAAAGTAGCAACATAATCTGGAAGTTTCATGTGAGTAAAGCAAGAATTGTACTAGAGATCCAAGACGCAAATCCCTCACTGTAGGCTACCACACAATTTACCTTACATGCAGACAGCCCAGCAGTTGTATATCTCAAGATTGCAGCTACAGATATGGCATTTTTCAGTGTTATTTTAGTGTACATAAGTGGGTGATACCTCTTCCTTTAACCTGGACAACAAGCATGCAGGAAACATCAGAAAGAATCACAAGAGTCATATAAACGTACATGCACAGCACTACATCTGATCTGTACTCCAGAGTTTGACTCTGCATATGCAGTCCTTTTCACTTCAAGGGTAGAAGGCTAATGGATTGGAGGGCTCTGTAAATAACTTCTGATCTCGGCTGAGCAAGATGGACCAGTGAACAGAAGCATGGGTTCATCACAGGCACCAGTTAGCTGAAGGAGAACAGCAGTATAGGAAAACAAGCGTTACTAGGAATAAAATGTCTGCTCCAGATTCTTGTTTGGAACTTGACACCAGAGTACCAGGAAAGTTTCTGTGGGAGAGTTTGGAAGACTTCAATTCATGTCTGGTGGAGCAAACAGCAGTTGTAAAATCTCAAGAGATGAGGGCCACCCAGAGTGTGTCAGTTTATCAACTGGACAGCTGCGGTGTGTCTACAAATGCCAAACCATAAGCATATTGGCAGGGGAAGCAGGAATTGTGGCCAGCACGCAGAGAAGTGGCTCCTAAGTTTCTGAATTGCCTGCCTCTCAGAATACACTTACGGTCCAGGCCAGCCTGCCAGCTCCAGCAAGACTACTGTGCGGCAGCCCAGTGACATAAACACACCTCACACCTGGCTTCACAGCCTTTGGGGAAGCCTGTATTATAGAGGATGGCCATTTGGGAATAGTGTAGCACTCAGCTCAAGTCCCAGCCTCAGAAAAGGTAGTGAGATAATGGCAGTGTAACTGGAAACACCTTATAGCCTTATTGCTCTTCAGCTGGAGAAACAGCCCTTTGGGAGATACAAGCAGCAAAATACAGGGACCTACCAGTGGTAGAGAAACCACTGAGGGACTTGATAAAATACTCTAGGATCACAGGACTGTGAGCATAGAAGCAAAGCCCTTTTTATACACCACACTGGTGTTACCAGAAAAGAGAGCCGTGTCTCAAGCGCTAAAGAGTCAGTTGTTGCTGATGGCTGAATTTTCCACCCACAAGAAAAAAACCAGCAAATTTGGAAATCAAGACAAAGAATTACGCCTCAAAGAACAACTGGGGCTACAGTGACAAGATAACCAATATCAAAAACAAATGCTCAAGGAAACTGAACACGAAGTAGATTAAAAATTGAATGAAGTGTTATCCAAAATATACATGATATTTTATATCAGTCTTCGGTGTCCTTCAGATACTTTATAAGCTGTAATATTTATGATTATTGGTGTTTATAACAGTAGTAGTAGCAGCATTAATACATCAATAGGCTCTGAAAAGATAAACTCTATTCCTAATGAATTCCTAATGGACTTCTAGTGAATCCTAATGGATTCCACCTAATCCATTCTGAAAACATTAACTAGGGCTTATTTTGTCAGGACTTTAAGCTCCTAACACTGGAAGCAGAGGCAGAGGATTATCCAGGCTTCTTAAAATCCTCTAACTGGTGAAGAGTTAGGCAAAGCAAGGGAAATAGATGCCGTTGTTGCCAACCCTCTGCTATCCTTAGGCCTGGCTTAGTGGGCTGTTAGATAATCTGGCCGGAAGTTTCCTTTTGCTTTCCTATACTTTTGTTGGAAAAGAATAGAAACCAGCAGACTGGGATGCACTCTGGAAATGCCTGCAGCTGTTCTGAGGTTAAGAGAGAGAGGAGGGTGTCTTTAGTGTCTGACAAAAGACCCACTGTATCTCCACTGACTTTGCTCTCCTTGTGAAGAATCAGTGTCTCCAGGATCCTTGTATGTAACATGGACTCTTCTTCCCTGCGAATACAGGGAATACAGTCTCAGATCATATATTAACCAGGACTCAGGGACTAGTGGCACCGTTTCAATGGACCTATGGATAAAAATTTGCAGCAATTACTCAGATTAACCAGCCTCCAGGTTATGGTGACTATCATGACTGCAACACAGAGAACAACATAGACTGATTTGAATTTGTTTCCCAGATGTAAGATGAATCGACACATGGTCCACATCAGGTGGATTCGACCAGATGGCCAGTAAAGGTCCCTTCCAATACAAACCGTTATATGACTCAATAATCTCTGCAGTTGCATGTGTGTTCTAGAGCTATAAACTAGAGAGATGGACATTTGAGCCCATTAGGAAGCAGATGGTGATTTGAGATAGCAGGGAACATCAAGGTGTAAGCTAGAGAGAGAATGAGGAGACCCCTAACTGTTGTTCTGTTTCTCTATTCCTCCACATCTGTGAGTTTTTGTGTGAAATCCTTAAGAACAACACTGATGCCAGGCCCAGACAACTCCTTCAGGTTGGTTTGGGGGAAGGCAGGCAGGGATGAGCAGGCTCCAACTGTGACCGAGTGCACAGTTGTCAAGTGACACTGTTGAGGAAAGTGTTAATAGCCTAAATAGTGTGGTCCTGTTACTCAACTGGTGAATCCTTCAGGCTCTGACAACCAAGAGGAAACAGGACCATCTGTCATAAGCTGACTCTACTCATCTTACTCCCTGGATCTTTTGTCATAATCACAGCAGAGGATGAAAAGTGGGAAATAAACAACAGCAAAACTATTCTCATTTGTTTGATTCTTTACCTATAAATGTCACACCTATTAAAATAATCTTTTGGCTACTGAGGCCAGAGTGAGTAGTGAATTTTGACTAAAAACTTGTGAACAGAATGAACTTCTCCTTTCAAACTTTTATAGCAATGTCCAAGCATTGTCTTGCAACAAAATCCATCTTATTAGTTACAGTGCATAGCTACAGATCCTATTAGGACAGCTCTAACAGGACAGAAGAGGAAAAGGGTTGATTAGTCGTTAATGAAATGCAGCCACAAAGAAGATGACAGCTATGACTCTAGCATGTCTTGCTAAAGAAAGGGAAGTATTAATGTCATTGCAAAAATCTTTGGCAAGCGTCCACTGTGAATACAATACAATTCTGGCCACCCATGTGTAACAAAGATGTATTGAAAATGAAGCAGGTACAGAGAATGGTCACACAGCTGATCAGAACCTGCCTAGCAGAACAGGACCTAAATCAACAAGTTGTTGAGCCTAGCAAATCAAAGGGTGCTGGATGTCCCAATGATTGTAAGTTCAGCAGTGATAAGGAAAAGTATAAAACTAGATAGAGAGGAAAAAATTGAAAATCTAAAGACAATAGCAGCATCAGTGCTTGCAAACTAGGACTAAATTTAGGCTGGAAATTAAAAGGTTTCACACTTCTGGAAGAATGAATGGAACTTTGGTGCTCTTCTCCCTGCATTCTCTACTCTCTACCATTCATGTTCTCATCTAGTGGCTGGTTCAATTTCTCCTATGAAAACCAAGGGTACAAACTGGTTATTGGACTGAATGGGACCTCCAGCTTCCATGGCTCCCAAGAAATTACGTGCTGTGCGTAGCAGCTGCCCTGTGCACTAGGAGTGAACAGGTTTTGCCCTATCTGCTAATCCGCAGTAAAGTCAAAGGGATCACATCCCATCTCATTTTGTAAAATGGCATTTAGATCAACAAAGCAAAACAATGCGCTTTTTTTTTTTTCCACAGATATGGTAAAAAACTATCCCCACTACTCCTAATGGCAAAGCCACTATGTCTTCCCCTATAGCAATGAAAATTAACAGAAAACATAAAATTCTACAGCAGCACTGGATATAGGGTAGATGCTTTTAGACTATCCACCATCCAGTACAAAATGGGTTTCTTACTAACTGCTCCCTACCAACTTTTGAAGTATCATTCATCCATTATGTGCAGTGCTTTCATCTATACCACACATTACACAATGTAATCCTAAAGATAAGAACCCATCAACTGCAGCTCCACTGCTTTCAACAAATCTGCCTTCTATTCCTCTAAGAACCAACACCAACATCTGGATTAATCTTTAGTTATTTGCAGTAGCACATCCTTATCGTTAGTCTGAATTCTGGAATAAACTCTTATAAACAAAGCCTAGTGTTAGAATATTGAAATGCATTTCATTTATCTGCATGGGAACATGTTATTTTATCCATAAACAAGGGAGCTGTCACATTTAAATATTTCTCCAGAACAGTCATAAATCTCTCATAAGTGAATGTCTGAGTCTAGTTCTCTCTTTGAACTTTATCTTGCCTTTACAGAAATGTTGTCTACACTTCTTTTTTCTTTTCTTTTCTTTTTTTTTTTTTTTGTGGTTTAGTTGTTTGCTTGTAGTTTTATCCACTGTCTGTCTTACAGCTGTCTGCGACTTGTTGAGTAATCCTGTGTTAAAAATGAAGACACTATATCTACAAACATAGACATATATGAGGAGTTACACTGGGATTATTATATACTCATCATCCTCATCCCAGGTCCAGGGAAGTCAGAAACAGCTTTTACCCACTTCATTTATTTTTAATTAAGCCTTCTAAAACAGATTGGCCTTTTCCCTCTGTCTCATCCACAGAGCTGAAGTGTAATGAAAAACTCAAGAAAGTTGTTAGAATGTGTTCCATAAGTCTGAGGAAATGCTTGTGTCTATAGCTTAATGCTTTAGAAAAGGAAAAAAAAAAATAGAAAGAAGAAAAAAGAGGAATTTCACTACAGTCTACTGCTAGACTACAGCTAGTCCTGGAATACAAGAATTTCACTTATTATGCTCTGGTACTATTTAAAAAACCAGCAGAAATAAGGTAAATTATGATATAGTGCCATTTATCATATACTGCACCAATAACAAAAGCCTGGGAAACCAGCCAGTTACACAGGAGGGTTCACCTCTAATCTGTATATTCAATACATCTTCTCCCCTGAAATCGCTAAAATTTCTACAGGGAGGTTACATTTTCACTTTCTCTTCTGCTGTCCATAATCAAATGTTCTAGTGCCAGACATCATTATTGGCCATGAAAGGATCATAAGAGCATTCATATGTTCATAAAATGAATGGGTAATATAGCTATGAGACAGAAAGCTGAAGGAGAAAAAAACTGTACTAACAGCACCAGAGAAATCAAATTCTCAATGGCCAGTATCATTGTAAGCCCTATTTTACCACAGTTTTTAAAAGGCTGTATCACAAGCCACTAGTCTTTGCCAGAGACAATCCCCCTCGTTATCCAAACCAAAGCCTGTGGGGAAAGGTTGTATAGACTCTGCTGGCTTACTGAGGTAAGTGCCTTGTTATCCATTCTGACATAAAGGAAGTGGGAGTGATCCCCCAGAGAAAGGCTCCAGAAGACAGGCGAAAAAATCTGGCGGAAGGAACCCTACAACCAGACAAGCCTGGGGAATTGGCAGAATATATGTGAAATTATTGCTAATACATGGATAAATAACAAAAGCCCTGAGCAGATGTACTCTTGGGATCCAGCTTTAGATCCAATAGGAGTACCATTCTCCATCCTCTAATCCCATGCCACCCATCCCAGGCACTTTGAGGGCCAGTAGGGTTCTCTTCCGATGTACTTGAAGCACATCCAGCCATTGTCGCTTTCAATACCTCTTTGTAATGTCTGCAGCCTTAAAATCACCCTGTAGGAAGCAGCTGCTGTATGAAAAGGGAATGAGCTTCCACTGGAAAAAAAAAAAAAGTTCTGTTATTGAAAATATTCATTACTTCACCACTCAGCATGCTAAAACATTAAATACAGGAAATTGCCTCTCTCAAATCTAGTATTGCTAGACATATCAAAAAATATACAGTCTTTGCATGACTCCATCTTTGCTACTCTCAGTTTAAAAATCAACTTGGACCCCCTGTGGAGGAAGTGAGCAATCCTATTTTTTTATTTTCAGAATAGCTGTGAGTACATCTAATGACACGGACACCAGCAGCAAGACCAGTGTTACTGCAGTCCGCGATGAAGAAAATTATGAAGGTCAGAATAGTTTCATTAAAGCACTGGGTCGTGCCAATGGTGACAATCATGCCACCTATGGAAGACCAGCACCCAAGACAACTTTCATGTACCCATCTGTGTGGCTCATCAGAAAAAATGGTATGATACAACACAAAACTTAGCAGATCTGGATCATCTCAAAGGAATATTGCTCCTACAGTACTACCAGCACCCAATCCTGACATGGAGATGCTGCCAGTAATGTCTTTAAGGAATACTTAGCTCAAAATGATTATTACAAACTACCACAAAGCTCAAGCCAAAAATTGTGAAAAAATGTCAGAAAGAATTTACTCAGGCACTAAAACCTGAGTAATACTTGCAGTTTTCTTTTCATCCTTTTCTTTTGGCCATGTCTTTTCCCTGGACATGTGCTATCCTATCTCAAAGCCAAAAAATAAATAAATGCCTGCACACATATGTAGGAGGGTCACTGAATGTTGAGGAGGAAAAGAAAAATCTATCAGATCAAGTCTTCAAATCAGAACTACATTTCCTTCTAAAAGACACCATAGCAATCAAAAAGAAGAAATACGTTAAATAAAGCAATTCCTGGGGAATAATTTATGGCTGGGGTTATACAGGGAGGGTTTGAAATGAAAGGGGAAAGTTATGCATTCAATATAGGTCAGTAAAAGAAAGATCCAAAATAATTTGCTGCTCAAACAGAGAAGATTCCATCCCTGCAAGAGTTAGGGTATAGGGTAAACCTTGAATTCAGCTGCAACCAAGAGGCAGTACCACCAAGCTGAGATGACCTCTGGCCTGAGGCAGCTGCTCCCAAACCCCAGATTCCTCTGAGATATCAGTTCAGGGAGACAGGCAGCCAAGCTTCTCTATGCCATACTGGATTTAATAGCTCTTCTTTTGGGCTCAGGTTTTGAAGTGATTTTGCCATAAAGGAAACCAAAATGTTGCCTCTTAGGTAACTGGGCCTCACACCAGTGTGCTAAGAAACACAAGAACAGGCTCAGAGAAACTCTGCCTAACCCAGCAGCCTGTCTCTGACAATAAATGCCTAGTTAACTGTTTAAGCCCAAGGGACAGCACACAGTATCAAACTCCCAGGTAGACACTGAGGTCCTTTTGAGCTCAGCATTTGGCAAAAGATATTCCAATCCAAAAATACAGAACATCAAGTATGGGAGAGGCAGCATCTCTGAGCCAGCATGTGTCAGTTCCCGCGTGTAGAAGGTCTTAATGGGAACAACCATTGAATTTCTGGGATACTACAAAAAGAGACATGTCCATAAATAATGCTAATATACTTGCCTTGAAAATAAAAAAGCAAACCACAAACTTCCATATTCCCTTGAAATACTTGCTGTAGGAAATCAGATTAAATGAACAGCAGTTGTTTTTTCTGTTCTTCTGGCATTAAAATCTGCAAATTTCTATTATTTGTTAGCCTTTCCAACATAAAATGTGTACAGGGGCTCAAACCTCAGAAACCTCAGGAATATTTTTTTATCTAAAGTGAAAAAATGGTGTCCTCTTCGTTACATATAACACAGTAACTCCTTTAAGTCTTTCTTGCATCTGATCTCTATCACTTCCAAGTCAAGGGCCAAGTCTGTAACAGGAAAAATAGAAATCACTTTAATCTATACTGGAAGAATGGATATTTGTTCTAGTAGAGAGGCTGGCAGAGACTCAGAAGAGCAATATATGAGACAATCTCAGAAAAAGGTTATTTATTCTCCTTCAATTTCAGCGCAAATGTCCTGATGAAGCTGGAGTTTTGGAATGCTTGACCAGATCTCTGTGAACCTTGTTAGCAGGATTGAAATTATCATGATTTACTGTTGTACTCATTAGTGGAAGTTCTTAGAGACAGTAAGTCACCTACTGGCTGACCTTCTGAAGTAGTAGATTTACATTACCCCAGACTCAAAAAATACCAACATCAGCATTTAAATATGGCAGATTATTATATAAATTTTCCAAGTTAAATCAAAATTTTAATGTGTCAGTCTTGGAGACCAATAACAATGTATTCACACCTGCTCCAAAAAATTCTTTACAGATTAATTCTGCTATCTGGGTTTTGTTTAAATAGATTTATGCCAGATTAAAGGTGACAGTGATCCCAGATGGTACAATACAATTTCAATCACATTTTAAAAGACAGTTCACTACTGAGTGCAGGCAGATGGCCAAAAAGAGCATTTGAGTAGGGACTGGAAACATCTGAAGTATCAGTGGCTAGTTCCTATTTACATCACAAAAATGACAGTATAGGAAAAATGAAGAATGCCAGCAATAAAATCCCAGCCATGCTAAGGTTAAATGACACCAGAACTTCAACCCTGAAGAAGTGCTTTCACAACCCTCTCTCCCAAGGTATTGTAAAAACTGAAGATGGATGGTTATGACAGTTATGTACATTTTAAAAGGCAAGAAGTCTGCATAAATGTTTGAGGTTTTGGGCCAGACTCATTTGAAATTAAGTAACATAAAATTGGAACAATTAGTCCCTTTTCTTCCAGATCCGAGAAGATCAGATCTGACCCTTGTTTCCACCTTCGTATTGTAAGTTAAAAGTGTACCAAAGAAAACAGCCCTGTGCTTCATTATGGCATCTTAACAGATCCTTTCAATAACTAATTACAAACATTTCCTAGTGATTTTCCTTTCCTCTTCTTTTACTCCAAATGCCCGATGTAACTTTGTCTTTAGCTTACCCATACTAAAATAAACATGGTTCCTCTTTCCTGCTGTCACCTTTTAAAAATCTGCAGCTTTAATCTCATAGAGTTCTCTGGCTTTCAAGCTATCAGTTGAATTTCTCTAGATGTGTACAGCTATAGCTGCAGTGTATTTTGTTCTTCATTTGTGTTGGACATAAAATTTTAGTTTGGTGTTATGCATTATGGAGAATCTGGAAGGGAGGGTTGTTCTCTTTGCACTTGGCCCTGAGGGTTGGCAGCAATGCTGCAAAATGACTTTATCCCCAAACCAGATGTTCAAGTTGTTTTAATAATATCTTATGTTTCCTTCACAAAATAAAACAAAAACTCACTGTATCAGAATGTTCCAGTGCTACAGCGATGGGATTTTTGCTGTCTGCATTTTGCCCACCAGATGGTAGCACTGAAATGAAAACAAAGTTTTTTATCGAAGTACTTATCACTCTCATGGGTTGGACAAAATTCCTCCTTTGTAGTAGTTGTAGCATCTAATTGCAGGTAATTCCCTAGGTCATCTGTATCCTACCAGCTACTGTATTATCTGACACAATACAAATGTAAGTAAAATGATGAAAATGGGCTCTCTTCTTTCATGGCTTAGGTGTTATCTAGTTCACTTGCAATTTGTATCCTCCTTATTTTTTCCCCTCCATCTTAATTTTGTTTCCCATCATTATAAAAGAGACTAGCAGGGGAAATGTTATTCATATAATGTGGCTGCTATTGCTGCCTTTAGCAGAGTTTAAATCAGTAAAACTGAAAACACTGTTGATTTTCTATGAAAATCTTTTTTTTTTTTTGATTCAGAGGAGGCTAAAGGCAACCAGAAGACTACTAAAAACACACACATAGTAACTAATGTGTTGTCTTATTCAGAAGTTGCTTTTCATCTCTGTGTTATCTGCTTTTGTTTCATTCCTGGACTGAGGACACTATCCTGATTTGTGGTAAGAACATTGCTCAAATTCTATGAAGAGTAGATTTTTCTAGTTCATTTTGGGCAACAGGCAGCACAGGAACCAGAGGTAATAGAACTTGTACCTGGAATCATTCAAGTATGTCTGTGCATACAAGTTTTCATTTAGAAAAGAGTTTCTATCCACATTTAATGAACTCAAATTCTTACTCTTTTTTGAACACTTCATTCAAGTGTCGTCATTAGTAGATTTTCCCAAGAAGACAGACTTTATAGAAACCATAGTGACTTTCCTTCCCTTGACTTAAATCCAGGCTAATGCCTATCTAGTTTGGACTTACCACAGTATGCACATTCTGTGAAGAAAGAAGTGCAAATATTTTCAATGAGATTTGAACCAGGACCCTTTTCTCTTAAGAGGTTTGTTCTTTCCAGGGATCTTGCTGTGCTTAAGTGGCCAATATATCATTGTTTGCAGATCCTTATCTAACACCGTTAAGTTTCAACAAACACATTTTTAGTCCACAGGAAGGATTAGTATCTCGCATTTCAGCATGAAAATAAGGGTTTCATAGACTACTGAAGCTGACAACTGTCAACTGCTGCAAGAACAAGACTTCATGAGCTCTAGCTTACCAAAATAACTGACTTGCTGCATTTCTATAACTTTTTTTGTTTTTTATAGGAACAGGCTGATGGCCTATCATTAAGGAAAACTCTTGGATTATATTTAGTTTAACCCTTAGCATTTTATCTCCTTTGTTGGGGTGGACCTGCCTGAAATTAAAATTCTTGAGAATAAAACTTCAAGGAACAGTGGAAATCATGAATTTTCTGTCAGGATCAACACAAGTCCCTGAGGTTTAAATGTAAATGCCAGGAAAAAAAAAAAAAAAAAAAAAAAAAAGAAAAAAAAAAAAGAAAGGCTTAGCAAATGGTTTGGTAGCAAAGACTACAAATGTCTGGTAAGTATCTTGGTACTATACCATTTGAGGTAGCTGCTGGATTTATGCCAAGCTTTGAAAGTGAAATGAACCTAGAGTAGAGCAGGTTTAAAATATTTTGAATCTGTGCCATCAATCTGGAACTTGAGCAGTATTACTCAATTTTCCATACTTTCTTTCTGAGCCTGGCTGCACAGTAAAAAAATTTGAAGTGGTTTTCTATAAACTTGGGTGGCTTCATGTTTTTTTATATAGAAACCATCTGAAGTGTTGTTTTCACTAGGTTTTGACCCCAAACCAGGCAAAAGTTGGTCATTTCAGCTGAATTTCCTTTTGAGGTTTTGGATTCCTTCCAATCTTAGGCTCTCATTCAGGCTGCAGAAGGTTCATATATGCCTTCTTTGTGAACCTGCTGAGTTTACTCATCCCACACAGTGAGAACTCAGAGGTTCTAACAGGAGGTGAAGGGAAAGGATGTACAAGGGACAAACAGACTAAGCCCGTAGTTCCTCAATATGCACAACTTTCATTAATTTTTGTTGAGAGACCCATGCATGGGGCAGATCTAATCAACCCACACCTTTGTCAGGAAGGGCGATGTCATGAGACAAGGATACAAAGTTCAGTTCCTGTCTCTGATGCAGATTTCCCCTACAGTTTTGGACAATTCAGCCAGGGAAGAAATCCAGGTCACATGGAAATGAATGACAAAACTCTCATTGACATGAGATTCTGGTTTCATCTTAATATGCTTGCTCTTGATCTTCCACCTGAAGCCCTCTACTTCATCCTTTTATTGCCACAGCCATTTGGACTATAAGCTATCTGAATCAGTATGAGTCTCTGCAAAATATCTAGAGTCAGCAGGAGCTGATCTCAGGTGGGGCCTCTCGGTGTTCCTGTCATGCAGATGACAGACAGTAATAAATGAGAAGCACATGCACTTGACCTGAATGGAAACAGATGGAGAATGCAAGTCCAGAGGATTTCACTTGACAAGATCACAGCACTGCACTCCATTATTAAACTCTCCAATGTTCTGCAAACACGCAGAATCTTCCAGTAGACTCTCTTTGCTAACAGAAAAGTAACACTTATGGCACAACAGAAGACTGTATTCGTTGTCACAGTATTCACATTAAAAGCTGATTTTACTTAATAATTTCTTTTAGTTGACTGGTTGGCTCTAGGTACAAAGGCACAAATTACATAAGCCAGTAAATCAAAATAATTTCCAAATACATTAATTACCATTTTGTAATGCATTTTTCATCTTCAACATGTTGTGGACTTTAACTAATGTTAACAAGAGGTGAAGAAAGACCTGAAAGCTGTGTACATTCTTCCAGGTCTAGTTATACCTAACTTCCAAGTATCTCCATTAGATCATCTGCCAATTTGCAGGTTTAACATTTGGACATTTCCTGCTAGACTTGTCTTGCTTCTAGACTGTATGTTGTGCCTACAGTAACATAATTCACTACATGTACTTTCATGAGCAGAGCCAATACAGAAGATGCTAAACAGGTCCACTCCAATGCATAATATTCTGTCCTAGTGGCTACAAGCGTGGGCACAGACAAGACCCCTCTTGTTATCACCCGTACAAATGCAGCACTGATATTTTCCATCATGCTAAGCAATGGTTTCAGCATATCCAGACACAGCTGTATCTTCATCGTAGTTCCCCTCCCCACTCAATATTTATACATGCATTTCCAATTTCTTAGTTTCCCATTCTTCCATTGCCTGGAGATACTTCTGGTCTGTGTGTATCTTGCCTCCTCCCTTTCAGATGCATCTTTCAGCAGCTTACCTTTTTCCTATCTAAAAGGAAGGTGACCTTGTTCTAAGATAAGGAGTAACTGCATCCTCTCTTTTAAAGAGAGGGAACAATGTACTCTTTGGCTGCATCCATTCTAGTAAACTAAATGTGCTAAGGAATGTTCCCTGGCCCACAACAACATTTGGCACAGAATGGACTGCCTCAATCCCATTCACTTCCCTTACCTGCCAAACTGGTGTTAGTGCATCCAAACTGCCTACTGGGAGCTGCCCTTGGCATGCACTAATTCCCAAGCCATATTTGGGAATCATCTAGGACAGTCTATCTGACCCGGGTCAGAGTGTTGCCAGCATCCATGCTAACAATTTAATTGCAAAAAGTGGTCTTCAGTTCTCAGGAAAATTCCCTGGCATTGCTTAATTTGCTAGAGTCAGTCTAGGCTTGATTCCTGTGCTGTATGCTAAGCACACATGGTTGACAGCATGAACAGTCTTATTATTCCAGTTTCTTTGTACCGAATTCTCCAGCAATGTGTATGACTATTAAACGAGCAAAACTAGCAGTTTAACAGTGTTGATGGAGAAAGAAAGATCCTGCTGTCCACAGTGGGATATAAACAAACAATGGAGAAAAAGTAAATGGGACCCTCTCCCTCAAAAAAATTGTTTCTTTGCATACCTACATCAGCTTGCCTTTTACCCCAAAATACTCCTTCTCACAAGTCTTTGTTATATATCTCTGAGCACCTGATTCCTTTCACATCTCAGAGTGTTTTCTGCATCCCCTGCCACTTCCCCTGTGATCTTTTTTCTTTCCTTCACACCTACTCAAAGCTATTATTTCTGAATTAAATTTGACACACATTTCTTAAATAATTACTTTTCTTTCCTATGTTATGTTTCTCTACTTTTATTCTCTTCCCCTACATATTTTTCCTCCTTCTTCAAAATTATAAAAAGCTCTTCTGTTTGATTCACTTACCCCTTTGAATTGTTTCTTTTCTTTAGCATTTATACTTGATCTGATATTGTTTAAAATCTGGAATAATTCTTGGACATCTTCTTAATCTCACAGTTACTTGTTGCCTTCTCTTGACATACTTTTCCTGCACATCCTTTAAAATGCAGGATATGGTAAAAATCTTTCCTGTTTGTTCCATAACCATAACCCCATTCCATTGCTTCTTGTCTCTGGGCCCTTTGATTCTTCTCATAGACTTTCCACTACCCATTCTCAAATAAAAACAACAGTAAGAGTGAACACCTGTTAGTCACAGCCAAGGGAAGAGCAATGGAATACTTATAACAATGCCAGTGGGTTTCATTATGGTGGAACCACGGCAATAGTGTTTTGCCAACTGGCAGGTTACAAAACTTGGTAAACCTTGAAATTTGTAGGGAGACTTCAGTGAGAGCCTGACCCATCCACAGCCTGCCGCCTATATTCATTCAAGAAGCTCCAGTAGCTGTTTCTTGTCCTTCATAGGGGGTCTGACTCAGATGTTCAACTAGAATTCATGTTTCATTCACCTTCAATCCAT
This sequence comes from Hafferia zeledoni, assembly GCA_035583235.1. NCBI lineage: Eukaryota > Metazoa > Chordata > Aves > Passeriformes > Thamnophilidae > Hafferia > Hafferia zeledoni. Next base: position 62,805,231 of record JAWWEV010000043.1, on the reverse strand, counting down.
GGACAATGCTAGTTGATTGTGTTCCCGGAGTCCCTGACTCCTCTGACTGATATTTTACATTAACTAAGGTCTAGTGCCATTAAAATATTTAAGCTTGTGTCTAAAGACACCTCTGTTCAACAGTAAGAACAGCTGTACAGAGAGACCTGGGGTGCTTCAGGCAGGAGTTCATCTGTAGCAAAGTTCAGCACTGACAAAATACCTAAGCATTTATCCAGGTCCTTGGGTTTGTTTTGCAGCCACAAATCCCAGTGTTAAAGCCACGGGTTTCTGAAGGAGCCCAGGCACACCTATATTGAAATTCAACCATTGCTGTGAATGCATTAGTTTGAGGAAAATATAGAACATGCTTATGGCTCTCTGGTCTTTGCTGGCCAGTGGCAAGATTATTAGTCAAGTTTCAAGTGGTAGTCAACAGCATCTGCCAACCTTGGAAAGCTTACAAACAAAACAGAGGTTCACAAGCAATCCCAGAATCCCACATTTATTGGACACAGTTACTAAGCTCAAGTGGGAGTAACTGGTGGTGTGCTATGGCCTGAAATCTAAAAGAACAATGGATAATCTGATGGTCTGGGAAAAACATTTTTACAGAAGATATTGATATTGCCATTTCATATGTGGCTTCAACTATGAAGTTTTTTGTCAAATTTTAAATTAAATTTCCATTTTTGAGCCCATTCTTGTTCTTTGGACAACATTAATTTTATTCAGCAGAAAACCTAATCTGCAAATTTTCAAAGCTTTCTCTATTTGTAACTCTGGAACCTTTTCAAAGTATATATATCTATCTAGATATATTTATCTAGATAGATATATAGATATATCCCTTTTGTTAATCCTCAGCATTTTCAAAGTTGAGAACGTTTTGGAAAGTCGCAAAGAAAACAAAGACCTCCACAAAACAAAGGAAAAAAACTTAAAGGAAATTATGGGAGTGAATAGTCTCTAGACATGAGTCTTTACATTGCATTCAGTGGCAAAAGAAAGCAGGGAGCAGGGAGGAAGAAGATAAAAATTAAAGAGGATGAATAGAAGACCAAAATATTTGTTTCCAATTAAAAAAAATTAAAAATGGAAATTTAGAAGAAACTGAAAACTTTTCCTGAAAGTTCTGGTTTTGGAAAAAATCCATTTTATATTGAAATGTTTTACTTCAAGTATTTTTTGAGTCAGCTCTAGATTAAACTGTTGAGTTGAACTTTTGCTTCATTAGCTGTTTAGCAGTTTCAGGGCAAATCAACAAGACACAGACAAGTCTTAGTAAACCCCCTAAACATTCTTTTGTGGTCCAAACAGATTAACATTTTTTTCTTTGTAGGATTTTACTCCTCCTCTCAATTTGAAGAGCACTTCACAGATTTCATTTGATCTCTTGTGGTGTTTGAGCTCTCTGAAAAATTTTTGTTGAAACTATGTGATAGAAAATTGGGGATTTGGCAAGGAAAACAAACAAAACCAGCAATTTTTGCAAGGATACTTGCTTTCTGTAGGGGGTATTGTAGTGTTTTCTGAAAAAAAAAAAAAAAAAGGCATACAGTTCTCTGGCTGAAATCTTTAAAGGAAAAGTATTTCCAACAGAACTACTTAAATAATTTCAATGGTGAGTTCTTCATAACTGTGGGGCGATGACCTGATAAGCCTTGATGACTTGAGGGAAAGGCCTCAGCCCCCTGGAGGGATGCTGATAAGTGATAGTGTTACCAAAGAATGGAATGTTATTGAATTAGCATGGCCTTTCTTTGCCGCACCCTGTGGCACCCTGCAGACTCAAGTAACCCCCTCTTCAGGCATCTGTATCACCCCCTCGATATTTACTTTAGGCACACAAAACCACCTGAACAAAAAAAAAAGGTATAAAAGAAGTGGAGTTTAAACCAAAACTGGGGAGAAATGCCATCGTCTCTGCTGGGGTAACTTCTAGCAGCTTGTCCTGCCTCCTCCCACCTCTTGCAACAATGTAGGGGTGAGAAAACCATGTGCTTTCTATATTTTATATCTTATACTTTAGTCTTATACAAAGCTTATTACTTTATACATTCTATCTTACATCTTATGCTTACAGCTACTTTAATTCTTACTCTCAGCACCTTCTTTACTGTGTTTTGCTACTTTAATACTAATAACAGTAACTTGCTTTACACTTTGCTACTTTATATTAACTATTGTGTTCTTTTGCAGTGTGCAGTTTCTTTTTTCAACATGCGTGTTGATGAGAAGCAACTCTGTTCTTTCCTTTTGCTTTGTGTTACAGAGAGTGGTGTGCAAGTTGTTTTATTGCCCTATGTTATTGAAAAGGTGTCTAGATAAGTGTTTTAGATGGCTGTGTTTCTAGTTAGTAGTTTTTTGTTGCTAGTTTCTGTCTGTTGCGAGAATGGGACACACTGCTGTATTGAAACTTAAGTTTAGTGTGTTTGTCTCTGTAAAATGTATTTGGTGCTGGTTCCTTTTGGGGCCTTTTTTTATCAATTAAATTCAATCTTGCAGCTAAACATTATCACCAGCAACGCAAAACACACAATAACTGTCACATACTTGTATTAATAAATGTTATTTCGGGAGCTGTTGTGGGGAAAGTTCTTTTCTTGCTATTAAGTGTGGTCTCATATCAGAGGTTAGAAACCCTTCCAGCCTGTGTGCTATCCATGTCATTAGGCAGTGTTGGGAAACATAAGACTCTAATTCTCTGGAGATGCTTAGATAGCTATAAGTTCTCCCTGGTTTAAGTGTAGTCTCATATCAGAGGTCAGAAACCGTTCCAACCTGTGTGCTATCCCTGTTTGGTACATAAGGATCTGATTGTCTGGAGGCGCTTATTACTAATAAGTTCTCCCTGGCTTAAGTATGGTCCTCATAGGGGAGTCAAAAATCTTTCCAGCCTGTGTTCTGTCCAGAGTCGACAGGCAGTGCTGGGTTCATAAAGCTTTGATTGTTCAGAGGATGCTTATAGCTAATAACTTTATATTAATGCAAGTAAGACTAGAAGTCTTTGCATTTCTGTCTCTCCTCCCTTTCTTGTGACAATAACCTTTTCAAGTTAATGATTGTGTGTAGACAATGACAATTTCTATTGTAATTAATGCTTTCTTATTTTTTATAAGTAACACAGTCCTGCAGAGAGCCACTGAACATATTCCACTTCAACTTAACTGAGGGAGAGTTCCTAGTCATGCTGCTATTCCAGACAGGCATGTACAGCAACAGCTACTGGCTTAGCACAAACGGGAGTTCCTTTGCAAAAGAAACTGCTTCTCTTTCTCATAGTGATACAAGTATGCAGTGGGGGTGTGAGCAATACAGAGAGACCACAACTGTCTCGGAGGGAGCCGCTTGAGATAAGTGAAATGCAACTTTTGGAACCATGCAGGTTATACAACCTATTGACTGCATACACTGGACACTAATTTTTGGGAGTCTTCTGTTGCACTCACTTTGTCTTGCACTTGTTCTCTACCATCATTAAAAATGTTGTGAAAGAAAGTTTCCAAGGAACCTGGGAATCAGGGCACTCTGTGTAATCTGAGGAATTTCAGGGTAGAGTTACATCATTTACTTATCAGGGCATAAGATCTTATATTTTGCTTGTTCTTAAAGACGTGGTCCTCTATAAAGATGAAGGGTGCTGGGGGGGTAAACCTAAATCCTAACTTCCTCGCTTTCTTCCCCTTCCCTCCCAACACACAGTTATTGTGTGTTTATTTACTTTTTCATATCAGGACATTCTTGCCCAGAGTTGGATACAGCTGTAATACCAGTGGGGGTGGGTGAAACACCGTGGCTCAGTCCTTCTTCCCAATAACTTCAGAAATAACCATTGAGTACCTTTTTATATTATCTTCTCATTATCAACACCAGATTTTTATGATCTCTTCCCACTTGCTTACAGATCTTTTGGGAAGGTAACAAACTGGTGACACACTCCAGTACCCAACATGCAAAAGGTCTTTTCTTTATGTCTGCAAGAGAGATCTTTCCTCAGACTTGGTATTACCCTATTTATCAAGGGCATGGAGTTGCTGAGCCCCATCTTGCTGATTTCTTTGCTTGTGGCTAGAAACTTTTTCTGGCTCGCTACCCAGCCAGCCAGCACTTATTCTCTCAACAGTAATAATCACATCCAAATTAGATTTGCTGTTAAACAATGTCCCATTTCTTTCAGAAACAGGAAAAATGAAAACATGTATAGGAAAGCCTTTATTCTTATTCACAGCAACAGGATGTAGGGTTACAATGGGTCATGAAAGCATATGGTGCAAAAAGTGAATATTTGTTGAGAACCTCTGCTGTTGAGGTCAGACTCTAGAAACTGCATTTTCTCCATATGGATTTGAACATTCCTACTGGCAATGACTATTTGTTTCGATTCACACAAAAATTTGATTTTGGGCTGACTGCAAGTACTTATTTATTCTGAGTTCAACCACTGAACCTCCCCCTCCAGCCCCAAGAAACATTAAAAAAAAGAAAAGTAACAGCTTCTATAATACTAATCCAAAATGTACTTCTTAGGTCAGAGTCTCACATTGTTTCCTCAATCTGTATTAAGGAGTTCTGGATCTATCCCTACCTTTCTACACTCAAGAAGTTTTGCCCTGAAAAATGCAGGCCTATTTAGTGAACTGCATAAGAGAATTGGGGTTAGTGTTTGCTATAAACATTTCTGACAAGAGTTACTCTGTTACTAAGGTAAATTCTAGGCATTGTGAGAATAGATTGAACCTTCTCTACTGTACTTTTCTAAGCATCTACTCTCAAAACCAAAATAGAAAACATTACAAAGCCATGATATGGTTGTGGTGACTTCTTATAAAAAACCTTTGGATTAGCACTTGTGAACATAGAACAAATTTGTTTTGTTTTGTTTTTTCCATAAAAGGAGAAAGTCATGTTTTCCTTTCCCTGCTCTGCTCCTGGGACAGTCCTCTAGATGTTGTGCATCCTGATTAGTTGTTAGGGTTCTGACTGATCCCTAGAAAGTCTTCCTCATGCACATGCTTCCATTCTTCTTGTTAGGTGACAAAGGAATGATGCATAATGTTTTCTGCTTCCTAGTTTCCAATGTTAAAGGGGTAACCAAAGGCCAGAAACATTTTATGAAATGTGTCCATTCCAAGAGAGAGAAAATTAAGCCTTTATTACCCATGGCAGCTGTAAGTCAGTGTGCGTAGCACATCATCTTGATTCTTTAAAGTGCATTCCACTTCTGCTACCATGCAATTCCTGCTTTACACTTCTATTTACAAGCAGAGAATGCCATCTGAGCTTGTTTTATTTTCTAGAAATATAATTACTACAGTTCGTCACTAGAATGTTGGACTTACACAATTTAATATTAAATGTTTTCAGCAAGAATAGATGTATACATGTGTAGAAGGAAGGAAAGTCCAGTGTTCTGCAGTAGACCATGAAGATATACTTTAAAAAAACAAGTATATTGGAAAAGGCTGCACCTGTCTCATCACATTAAAAGTACTGATCAATAATCCAGGTATATGTGATATGAGATAATTATATCCTAATAAGTCATGAAAAATATTTCTAAATGTTTCCAGACAAAGTTCTTTGGATCTGAGAAGCATCACAGACAGAACATCACTGAAGAGTTAAAACTGGTTGGGTTTTTTCAGGTAAGTACATGTCTTCATCAAAAATTGATGTGATGTGCTAGAGAAACTGCTAAAAACTTAGAGTTCATTCACACGGATACTTATGGTTACATGACACCAGTAGCTCTCTACTAGTAGGCACCAGTAAAACTGGGGCAACAGTAGATCACCCATGAAAATAGCCCTATTACAGAAGCTGGGCAAATATTCTGAACTGAAAATTAAGCATCTCAGCCTTTACTGAAGAACGTAAGATTCCTGGTTATATGACTTACCTAAGGAACTGCTGAACGATTGCTTAATTTGATGAAAGACAATATTCTTTCAACATTTTAGACCTTGTAAAGTAACACAAAGGACTGCTGTATTTCCTGGCATCAGCCAGAGGATATGATTTAGACCAAAAAAGACCCAGACACCGGATTTAGTAGCGAAATTATATCCCCTTACCATCCAGATATTTTTTAATCTTGTAAAATTAGATAAGAAAAGCAAACTTTTCAACCAATACTAACAACTACAAGAGATGAATTCAAGCAATTAGTGAAGCATAAATCAGTAACTATAGAAAAGAAGACAGGGTAAACTTTCAGAATTCCCCACAACAATAAGCAGACTGTACTGATGCCTTTTGGATCTCTGCTAGCAATAATCACCTCTGTGCTAAAATGGTTTACCTTCACTGTGTCACTATGCACTCTGAAGTTCATGATGCTGTCCAACCAACTCTGGAAGTGGGAGCACTTCTGGAGGTTCATCCTTACTATTCCAATGCCTTTTCATTTCTAATGACTGCATTCTCTACTTTACATTTATTCTCAACAACCAGAAAGCCAGTGACTACTAACGTTCTCTTCTGAAAGCATGTACCATCATGAATAGTTGTAAGAAAAGGCATTGTTAAGATCATCAACTTATTCCCTTAGCAGAAGTCCCATTGATTTGCTTGAAATATACTCAGACAAACTAATGGTAACTATTGTGCATTCTTGGAGTTTGTTTTCTGCCCTATTTGTCATTCTTGATGTATGGTACTTTTGGCTAACCACAGTTACCCACCTTCGGTTCAAGAAGCCCATTACATTCTGGCACTGAACCTTCTGTTCTTCTGCCCTTAAGTCTCTAACATCATCTTTGTACAGTGAGATGTATGATATGTTTTGCAATAGTGCTCAGTGTGAATAAATTTGTTAAACACTCCAGAATATATTCTCATAACCAAACTATTTCTGCTAACCCATGCAAATATTCATAAGAGGTTGGCTGAAAAGAGTAGAAATTTATGGACTGCTGAACACAATTGGTTATTAATTCATCTGGAATCCTGAGGGGAGGGGAAGGGAGATTATACTACAAATCTGTAAGTGGTTGCTTTATGAAAATGTAACACACAGCAATTTAAATAAAACCTTTCTCATTAAAAAAATACTGTCATCCAAAATTATGAATCAAATTCAGACCAAAGCAAGCAAGATCTTCCTACTGTTTTGACTTCTTGTTTGTTTATCACATTCTGTTTCTTAGAAACATGTGAAGGCTTAAACACTTATGATGTACTCAGGTCCTTGGAGTAAAGAAAGCTACAGTTTGAGACCTAAGGAGCAGAAAAGATTATTTAAAATTCCATTAGCACTTCTCCCACAGTCAGTGCAGTGACATTTTGACACTACCTAGGGACACCCTCCCGATCTCAGCATGTTCCATTTCACTTCCAACACCTTTGCAAAAATCTGTGCTTAGGCAAGGATCTCCCTGAAAAGAGCCCTTGTAGACCACTTCATGCTTCCTCTCATAATCATGGATATTCTAATCAGGCCCTTTTCAAACTGAAGGCTTTTTTAAAAATCAATTTCATGGACACTTTCTGAGGCAAAAGGGTGATCTGCAAAATACTTTATATCATATGGATTCCCATGGTAATATGGTCTGTTTTTACCGCAAGTCATTCATAAGTGTATTCACGAAAATCCTCATAAGTCAATCCAATAACCAAAAGTTGTATTTTCCAATCTAAGTTCTACTTCAGTCAAACCTGTGTTTTGGAAGGATATGATCCCAGATCATCTTTTTTTCAGAAGGGCAGTCTGTAATCCACATAAAATTGTATCATTTTGGACTCAAACTGAGAAAAATTAGTTTCAACTCTTCTGTGGCAGTTCCCTGAGTCTTTCCTCTTGTGATTACAGGACCATTTGCTATCATCCCATAACAATATGCTCAGTGGAATATTTATAATAAATCAGGGAATAGGTTTGTTCAGAAATAGTAATGAGTCTGTGAATTTCTGGGTGGCCTTTTTCTTTTGAAGTCTTTCCACTTGTCCAGTTACCTTACTGATGTTCAGTCAAATTCCTTTGTCACGACACACAAATCATGGTGGGTTTCCTAAATAACCAGTCTTACTCATCCCAATTGGATATTAGTTCTCACTCAATTTAAGGCTTTTTTTACTTGGCATGCACTACATAGATTTTTATAGCACATAATGATTTCTGTACCAAATAAGCACATCATCAATCACTATTTCCAGTCAAAGAGATTTTGGTACATCTTGCATGTCAGTGGAATCTCGCAGGGAAAGCACTTCAACTTATCTGCCCAAGGAGAAGATTGGAACTCAATATGCCAAAACCATAGGCTGAAGGAAAAGAAAAATTACAAAAAAAAAAAAAAAAAATTAATATAATCTAGATTTGGTCTTTTCTGCTCTTCTTACAGGCTAAGAGATAACTTGATAGCTTTGCCTCCTTTCCTAAATGTATATGGTGGCAATACCATCACTTCAGTACACTGACATCAGACTCCATTTAGGGAATTCTAATTCTGCAAACCCTTTAACTTTCTTCCACAAGGAACTGAAAGGATTATTTGCACTGTACGTAAGTTTTGGCAGAAAACTAGAATCTGAATTGTTGATGTGTTACATCCTTAGTACATTTCTCACTATTAAATTACTCACACAGTTTTAAGACCATTTATGCCCCATTCAGTAGATCTGCTAAACAATTTCTGGTTATCAGAATGGCATTCAACTATTTTAAAAACTGAGTGCCGGTCATTTAGCTTTACTATGTTAGTATGAATTTTGTCACTCAGGTGTCTATTATCTTTGCAGCATAAAATAATTTTACCATTCTGATACTAAATAACCACTAACCTCTCTGGTAATTATTCAGTATTTCAAATGCACTGTTTTGAAATTGGCTCTCCAAGCACAGCTGATATCACAAAACTATTCTGAGAAGAGCAGAGGTACCATACCAGGGAATAATCAAATCCATTGCACCCATAGCTGCTGCACACCGAAGCTCCCACCAGCCTTAGAGACAGAATGCATAGAAATACATTGTGACTTACTCTTCCCTCTGTGCTCTTCCAGAAAGCTTCTCATACTGATTCTTGAAAACTTCATTTGGGAGAACCATTTTCTCTTGTTCCCTGCATGCCCCAAGAAAGCACATAAACCCCGCTCAGCAGCTCCTGCTGCCTCACAGCACTGTTCCCTGATGGGACAGTTGAGCAACGGTGACCTAGGCAGACGAGGTTTTCAACACCAGGCTAGATAAAGCTCTAAGCAACCTGGTCTGAGCTCAGAGCTGGACCTGCTCAAGTAGAGGAAGTCCTCCCCCACCCTGAATTAGTCCACTTTTCTACATTTCAAAATGTGATAAAGTTATAACTCCTTCATCATTGACTTTAGAGAAAAATCACAAATTTAATCATAACAGTCCTTTTAAAAAAAACTCCTAGAAGCCCCTTATGACTTGGGGTAGTCAGCCTTAATTTTCCTTCAACCCTAACCCCAGAATTGCAATCAGCTGTGAATATTAGCAATCTGGTGTCTGTTAAGGACCTGCCAGCTAAAATGTTATTCACAGATCTGTCCCCTTTACACAACAAGAACCACGAGGTACTCTTCCTCTGATTACTGATCCATTATTGTGATCATTCAGACAACAAATGAGATAGCTACTATTTCCCTCAAACATTTTTGCATCTTGGTTTTAGAGCATAAATATGCCAGAAAGCATGGTCTGAAACAAAATACAAGATTATAGGGAAAGTGGTCTTAGAGTCCCTAAAGTAAACTTAAAAACATATATGTATTCCTTGTGGTTTATGGGAATTCATATATCACGAATACCAGTACAAATCCTGACTCTGTTGATACCAACGGGAATTCAATGAGAAAGTCAGGTTTCCCTTGCCCAGAGAACCTTAACCTGCTGATATTAATATACCTTAAAGTTTTTTCAGATATTTTGAAATTAAATCTGCATTAAGTATTTGCAAGATTAGGCCTTAAGATCTAAAGCATTTATTTATTTCTGGACAGACAAAGTAATATACTAGACTAGAATCTAAAATAAGATCCAGATTTAATAACCCACTTCTGCAAATTCTTAGACTCATAAATATCTGTCCATATCTGAGCAGTTACTCTGAACCTATTATATATATGAGTAATTTTAACTATTTTACCCTTTGGGGGAATTTGACCCCAAATATGCAACTCATTTAGGTTGATGTGTCTCCTCCTAAAAAAAATAGACTACAATACATATTGAAGTACTGCAGAATGGGGATGTTAAAGATTGAAATATAGTCATATGAGAAAAACCACTCAGATATTGCAGTGTGAAATCAAGATTGTATTTTCCTGTGTATCTGTTCCATGTCTAAAATTTTAAGTTTTCAACATGAAAAAATACCTCAGTTACAGATGCATAATTTTTGTGTTCATTTAAATATGGGGGCTTAATAGAGTTTGCTTACATAAAGGCATCATTTATCATGTGTATTCACCAGTTCTATGTCATATAAGTGTGTTTGCATTGACTTTTTTTTTTAATTTTGTATGTGGAATTTAGGCAAGCAGAACAAAAAATAAAACTAAGATGGAAGTTTAGCAAAATATTGTCCCAGAAAAAAATCTCTTTAGCAAAGAACAGCTTCCAGACCTTAGATTCCCAAAAAATGCCAGGAATAATTCACTCAAACACAGAATCTTAAAGGAGGTTAGAAAAGATAAATCTAAACAGCAATTTCCTACAAAAGACTCAGGTTTAGTCTACCTTATCAAACTGTATTTCTACATTCTTGAAGTATGAAATATTTCCTGAGTATAATTTTTGTCACAGGTCTGCTTATAGGAGCTGTACATTTAAATACTGGCCATTCATCTCAATTTTCCCTTCTAATTTCTATTTTTACTACCTTAAGACTTTGGTCTGTCTCAGTTCATCACTTCTAACTACTGTTGGAACCTCATTTTGAGGCACCCTCTTAATTCTCAGATTAATTTTATAACCCCTAGTATCATCATATGTATTGGTGAAAGGAGTGATTTACTGTGATGACTCTGCAAAGGAATAGTCTGTGTGTCTTGAAAGAATCCTTTCTTGATTGCCCATATCTTCATTTTCTGAGACTGCCGCAGAATTAATTTCCCTCCACTCCATGCAAACCTTTCTCCACTGAGTAATTACGCCAGGTCTTTATTTGGCCTTTATCTAACTACCTTGGATATATGAAATAGTAGCTGGCCTTACTTGTCATTTTAAGAACCAGTTCCATATTTTAATTTTTCTACTATTAGAGTAAATCCGAAAATCCATAAGGATGAGCCTGTTCAAACTCTACTGTAAGACAGGTTTTACAGGAAGTACTTCTTCAATGTAAATAGAAATTGTAATTCCTCACTATGGATTTAGGGTGTACTTTTTAGGCAAGCCCATGTCCTCCGGTCTCTCTCCAACATTCAAACCAGACTTTCAGAAGACGACTTCAATATTTGGGAGAGTATTTGTAGTATGTCTACATCTAGTTTCTTAAAAAAAAAAAAAAAGTTATCAAGAATTCTACATTTCCAGAAAAAAATTTTCAAGTTCAAATATAAGCACATTGTAGCAACTTGGTAGATATTTTTAAATAAATTTGCTTGTCTTTTTATGGATATTTCTTCTTTCTAAAGTACATAATTATAAACAGCTATGGTTTCTTATTTTGAATATACTTTACATGCAGCACTAGTGTCTTTCCCTTAGACAAGCAGGGGGCAAGAACAAGTGGGTACAAGTGCAGAGACCAGCTTGTACTGAAGTAGTACTAGGAAGACAGAAGGTTGCTACAGTCTTAATGGAACACAATATAAATTTATAACCATACTCAGGCAGCTCTGGCAGCAGGAGGATGAGAGGTAACCATGACTTCAAGCTCTCTCTCTTGGAGTCACTAATAAGATAGAGTCACAAGTGACTTTTCTGTTTTGTTGATACTCGGGGCCAAGATCTGAGCCATGACAGCTTGACTGTCTTTTTGTCTGCAAGGCTGCTGGATATGCGTACAGTCCAGCTCCCACTTATCTCCAGGGCTCTGTGACATTTAGCCAGTCTTCAATGTTCCTCTTGAATCAGATTCACAGCCATGAATCTTAGATTTTTTGCAGTAGGCTGTGCATTATTAACAGCTCACTGAACATAGTAGGTTACTAGAGTCACCCTCCTTCCACTACATAGTTTTGTAATCAGATAAAGTTGTATTTCAATTTTATTTCCCATAATCTTTTATTTTTATATGCTAGACACTTTGCATCATTTCTAACTTCTGTTTTGTCTCTTATGCATGAGCTAAGACAGTTGGATAAGGCAGTACAAGTATTTTATCACAGTAATATGATGTTCCACTCTCAAAATGACTCCATTTGAAAGCACTGGGATTCTTGCACTCACCATAAAGTACCTTTTGATCACATCCACTCTCCTGAAACAGTGTTCACAAGCACTGCTCTTGTTATGGTATTTGGCTGACGTGCCTCATCTGTCCTCAGATGCTTTTAGCAAACCTTAAATTAAGGCAAATTTAGTCTATGTTTTCACTGACAGGTAGCCTTACTCTTCAACCTTTCTACCCAATATACAGTGCCCTTTTTTTTCTGATGCATTTACATCTTGTGAGTCTAAAAACTTCATCTCTAACCAATATCAAAACTTTGACTCAACCCAGAACCACTGGGATGTTTCAATCAAACAGCAACTGTCTCCACCGGATAAGACAAGTTGGCCATCAAGGCTCATGCCATGTTCTGTAAGAAAGATAGGCACATCTGTAAGCTCTGAGGGCAACATACAAAACTCATTTTGACAGGCTCCAAATTAAGGCATTTCTTGAGTCCTTCCTTTACAATTTATGACAACAAGCACAACTTGACCTTTGGTCCACCCTCCCCAAACAAAGTTCAGCACAGGAAGGGGATCAACAATGCTTAGTCTGGTCTTTTACCAGATCCGAAATACATGCTGCTGGTTTCACCTAGCCCTACAGAGGTGACACAAAAATCGGTGGGCTCCTTTGCTCATCCCTATTCACGGCAGAAAAACTTGCCCTTATCCCTCTTTACTCTGCCTTCCTTACTTCTTCCCTGTGGCTTGACTACACCTGTGGCAGCTGGCTAACATCATTGTGCAGGTCTAAAGGTAAACCAGCAGGAGAAATGGACCCGCCACAAGAGAAATTATAAATCAGAGTTACAGCTTAATGGAAGATATTACAATAAATTCACTGACACAAAGAGAAATTGCTTTCAACTCACAAAAACCCAGCAGTACAACCCAGTGTCCTGGGGCACAAACCCAAAGGGGTTTGTTAGCCCTTGTGCTGGGACCCACGTGGTTACCCCCAGTCCAAAGCAAAAGGAAGTGAAAAACCTGTTGGTGCAGGTGATGACAGTAGTCTGGTTGAGAGTGGTGGTTGTAGTCTGGTCAAGAGCAGTGGTCATATTCTGGTTGAGGTTCTGGTCCTCCTCACGAACCATCAAGTGCTCCTGAGGTCTTGAAACCCCCATATTATGTACCCTCAGGTCCAGGTGGCAGCACCCGATACCTCCCCCAGGGCAGGGAGTTACGCAATAGGCGATCTGACTCCGTGAGTCATGGGGTATTTTGGAATCATTGATGGCCCATTAGCACCCTCAGGTGATCTGACTCTGTGAGTCATGGGATATTTTGGAATCGTTGATGGCCCATTAGCACCCTCAGGCTGGGTGTGGAGGTGCTAACGACTTGCTGGAAGGGAGTTGCCACAGTTCTTATCTCACAGGCTTCTTTCACAGCCTGAGGAGGTCAGGAGTATCCTGGGCAGCTGCTGCAAATGGTCCATTGTTAACAGTTCTTGGGAAATGAATAGAGGGTGTGGAATACATAGCTTTGATCACCCCACACACAGTGATAAACTGGTCCCATCTGCTGAACTAGGACAATCAGTCAAAAGGAACTGTTTCTCCATACTGATGTGTAGCAAATACATCAGCTATGTGCTGCCTTTGAGACCCTGGATACATTGTTCTCTGCTCTGCTCTCTGCCAGCTCCCTACCACATGTCTGAGTTTTAACCAGCTTTTCCTTAGAGGCAACCAAAAGACTTGGACCAGAAGCAGCAGAGTTTACCAGCATGAGGAACACAGAGCCCATGTTGGAAGAGGGGAAAATGGCAGCAGACACTATATATAGGAAAATTATTTTTTCTCATCTGTCTGAGAATTTTCTAGAACTAGTAAGTAGCTTAAAAATCAGGCTTGCTGGGCCCTCATAAAATTGTTTTTGAAAAAAACCCACAGAAAATAAAGAGAAGCCTTTTAAACTCTAACCCTTACTTGTGCTCTAACATGCAAAATAAATAAAAAACCTCCCACAATTAACTCTTGTCCTTTAGCTAGGCCCTTTTAATCTGCTCACTGGGTACATTTACCCTCACCCTTAGTACCTCTCAGGGATTCTGGATGCTGCCAGAGATGGCCTTGAAGGTGGTTCACAGCAGTCTGGGGATCATAAAGATTTGTCTGCAGATGGTCTAAGAGCAAGAACATAAGACATCTGCCAGCAATTTCTGCCCTGACTATTCTAGAAACCTAGTAGAAATCACGTGGCATCAGTTTCTGCTCTGATCAATGGCACAATTCTTGCACAACTTTTGTGCTCATGTTCTCCAAGTATTCATTTAGTCAACCACCCTTTATGTTTCTCCCATGGTTAAACAGGATTTTGGGCCTTGAGTCAACAAATCTCATTCCTCTCATTCACTTTTCCCCCTCTCTGTGATTAACTTACCTTCCTGGCTTCCAAAGTGATGCTGTCCTCTGTGTCAGGTACTTCTCTAAATTTCTGTGATCTCTGACTGTCCACAATTCTCTGACCTCCAAATCTTTCATTCCTGCCTAGTCCTGTTACCAGCATCTCCCTAATTTCTTCTTACTTGGCCACAAAGAAGCTTACCTTCATCATCTTCACAACTTCAATCCTTCACCACTACCCCTGTGCCCCACAGAGGACCAGTATTCCATAAAGAGTCACAAAATTTTGTATTATTGATCACAACACAGAATCTTAGCCTGCATCAAAATACTGTCATTGGCGAAAGCATTGCAAGAGTTGTCAAACTCCATTAATGTCCATTTCCCCTCAAATGAAAAGATTTTTATTTGGAAGTGTTTTACCCAGAGACTTCTTCAGAGATGAATCATAAGAGATCAATGGAAACATACTCCAGGAATAGAATAACTGAACTTCTTTGCATTTCAAAAGAATAAAGAAAGCCATCTTTTCCTTCCAGCTGAAAAACAACAATATGAAATAATTTTTTAATCCCACAGAATTACTGCCATAATATTTTTCATTTCTATTTCATTATGATCTTGATGACACGTAAAATAATGTTTTTATGATCCAAATTTGAAAGCAGGGTTTTATAAAGAGGGACTTGATCAACCTATGAGACAGACTTTGAAACCACAGAATTGAAGTGGAGAAACTGGATTAAACACAGATCATTAACTCACTCAACAGCAATCAAACTGACAAAGCATGGACTATAAAGGGCTTTTTTGGTTTTACGGGGGTTTTTTAGATCATGCAAGTCTCTGGGGCTTTGACCTTGTTTCACTTTTTTTTTGCACTGGTTGTGATACCCACAGCAGACATAACTTGGAAATGAGCTACATTCTACATCATGTAGGGGATGATGCACACTATTCAAAATTTAGGAACATGAACTTAAGTGACTTGTGAAATGGTAAACTTACCTGGACTTTATTTTCTTGTGAGTCCCTTATTTATATTCTTCTAAGAAAAAATCCCAAACAAATCAATTAAACCACATTAGGCACAAAGGCTTTAGAGAATTAACAGAAATTGCACTGTAGCACAAGCACAAGCACTTTAAAGAATTAAGACGTTGTGCCACTCACACTGCCTTACAGCTGCCATGGGTAATAAAGGCCTAATTTTCTCTCTCTTGGAATGGACACATTTCATAAAATGTCTCTGGCCTTTGATTACCCCTTTAACATTGAAATCTGTGAAGCAGAAAACATTATGCATGATTACTCTGTCACTTAACAAGAAGAATGGAGGCATGTTCATGAGGAAGACTTTCTAGGGATCAGTCAGAACCCTAACAACTAATCAGGATGCACAACAACATCTAGAGGACTATCCCAGGAGGAGAGCAGGGAAGGCAATATCAGTGCTCCACTTCTCTCTATGAAAGGAAAACATGACTTTCTCCTTTTATGGGAAAAAAAAAAAGTTACTTTCACCTGTGTACACTGGTGCTGATTCAAAGCCACTGAAATCAACACAAATATTTGCATGGACTTCAGAGGACCCTGACTCAAACCTACAGCCATTTGATCTAGCTGGCATGTGCAGGTGGGGGTAGAGTCAGGTTCCTTGCATTCCCCATGGTTCTTTGGAATCCTACTCACCCCAATAGGTGTGGAGTCCCTGCACCACCAGCACCCAGGCTGGGACCACTCCCCCAGTAGTAAGAGTGGTTAGGGAACAACAAGGGCGTCAGAGAGAGAAAGGGGTGGGGGAGGTTTGATGGGAAGCTTGTGCTCCAGTTGTGCTGAGTAAGGACTGTGCTTACCTTTCCCATCTGATCCCTACAAAAATTATTTATAACTGTCCTTGCAGGAAAATAAGCAAGATATTAATGAATGCTATAGAGCAAACAGCTGAATCACAATGTCCCAATCTCATAGTCTCCAACCCTTGAACTCAGCCAAAGCATTTTTATAAAATAAAGTGCTCATATCTTTTAGACAGCCAATGTTTGCCTGCCATTGGCTGCTGTAGTCATAGCTTTCATCTAAATTAAAAGTGGTCACAAATATTCTCATAAACTCACTAGTCATCCAACAGTGTGGTGTGAGCTGACAGCTGTGTGACACACAAGAGTCAGAGGAGAGCTGGCAGGTGAGCCAAGGAGGTTTTGGCTGTCTCTTAGAAAAGAAGACTTCTGCAATGTTATTTAAGCCTTCTCTGAAATCAACTGCACTGCAGTGGAAAACAAACAAACAAACAAACAAAACCAAAACAAAAAACACACAAAAACCCTCTTCACTTCCTAGCCAGGAGAAAAAGATTCTGTGAGATGGCTCTAAAAACTATGGACTTTGCAACTTTAAATGCTAAGTCTGTTTGTTAGCTAAGAGTTAAATTTAATTGTACAATTAGAAAATATGGCTTAAAACCTGACTTCCAATTCAAACAGCTTCATTCTCCTCCCTTTGTAAGTTCTGACAGCCTTTCCTAGCTGACCGACTGCAGTTGTTACCAACCTCAGTTTTAATGGTCTGTGTTGCCACTTGGGTTTCCTCCCATTTTGTTACATGATCACCTCTTAAACAGTTTCCAAGCAGAGCAGTTAACCAATAACATGGTTTCCATTTATCAGTTAAACAATCAACATTTGGTTTAATATTAATCGGTTGCCACATGTTTGTCCAGGGAGAAGGGACACAGAAGCTTTGAGAGTAAGGTTTGTGATTAAAAACATTTCCCAGCTGACGACTACTGAGCTATTTATAATTAGTCCTGTAGGACAACATGTAAGGTACTGATGAAACAAGATCTTCCTGTAGATTAGATGTGCCTTATCCCTGCCCACAGAATACTTTCCTGTGAAACCCATGCTTTTAACCCTCTCCTTCCTGCAAGGTAGTTTTAGACTGCACCCTCAGATACCATGGGGCAATACAGTTCCAGAAAGATTAGCATCAGCACTGATACTAGATCAGCTTCCTTGGTAAAGGCAAAGGTACATCCGGAGCTATCAAGGGGTGAGGAAAGAATGGGGCTAGGAGGGATGCCTGGAGATGAGTGTGCCAGGTTGGATGGGGCTTTGAGGAACCAGGTCTAGGTTGCTCTGTGGCAGAGGGAGCTGGGACTGGATGATATTTCAGATCTCTTCCAACACAAACCATTCTATGATTCTATGAGTAAAGTCATGACAGCTGTCAAGTCATTCACATCCAGATAACTCAGTCACTACAGGTTAGATTATTACTTTGTCTAAATTAAAATTAAAAGTGCCAGCAAATCTCCAAGCATCTCTACACGGACTGTGCCATTTTTCATCCTCGCTATTTGTGGCTCTTTACTTCTGCAAAGGTCACCACAAGAGGTTTCTTGGTTCTTCACATGTTTCTGTCCAGAACAGATCCATTTGTATCAAGATTAACTTCTCCTTGGACCATGAAGCAAGGGAAATATCCAGTGTGGAAGGATTTCTTCATCAGACCCATATGTAATATCAGCTTCTGGAAACATATAACTTGAACAGCCAACTCTGCCTAAAAACCCTCTTTCCCACTGCATATTCTTTAGAAGAAGGATAAACAGAAAGGCAGCTATAATACCATCCTCACAAAGAACATTGTCAGCTAGAGATTAGTGTCAGTGACACTGAATTTTTCTGTATTTTAAAAATAGTAATTCCGCATGTTTTACTTTAAAAAGGTAAAAAGAGCTAAAAGGCAAAGTAGCAACTAAAGGGAAAACCCTAACTTTTTATTTTGACACAATTATTTAAATGTTTATTAAATAAAAATAAAAAGAAGAAAATATGTCTTAATCTTGCTGCTTTCTTTTTTAATCTAAATGAACAAAAGCAAATGAAAGCAACTCCTGTCTGCTGCTGTATGGCTTACAATAACAGGTTACACATAAATCAGAGGCTTGAAGAAGGCCAGCTGAAATAGTCCTGGTATTCCTGCTGTTAGCCTGTGAACTTTTGAAGAAAGGCTACTGCAGCTGCCTCTGCAATGGCAACCATAAATGTCATTCAGCACTTGGAAAACTTTATGGGCAGTGGGAACAGTTGAACACTGGAACAGACTGGCAATCCTGTGGCATGTCGGTCAACAAAGAACTGTAACAAGATGACAAAATAGTATTTGTTCTGAATGATGTTTGTGTGCCTTGGGACAGAAGAAACTACCTGCATGGCCAATGTATGGCTGTTTTTTCAGCCAATTTTCAGTGATTTGTTTTAGTCTGAAAAGATACATTATTGGATTTTTGCAAATTTTGGGTTCATGCTGGATGTGACTATGTTTACAATGTCACCTACAACACCAGTCATATAGAAAAGTCAGGAAATGGGACTGGATTTCTTGAGGCATGAGAATCCAGTTTTCTGTGATAATGAGCTTTATGTCATATGATCTTTCTTTAATAAACCTCTTGAAAATCAGCATTAAACCATCATTAAAGTCAGTTTTCTTTTTTACCTTCTCCCTCCCCTTTTCATGCTGACGATACAGAGGTGGTTAAGGCAGCTTTCTAATACTTCAATGCAGAATTCAAGACTAATAAAGAGTAAGCTGCCAGCAATAGCACTGAAAGGTCAGATTTCTGAGTTTCCAAAGAAGCGGGATATGTGGAGACTGGTCTCAAATATGAATGCAAATAGAATAATTAAACTGAAATGGATTATTTGAATTGTAGGTGAGTTTATAGCCATAGGTCAGATTTATGGGTATTCCTAGTTTGAGAGCAGTGCTTCGAAACCGAGCTGTGCTTGCTGGCTCAGTTCACAGATAGGAGTAGTTTAATGGATTAGAAATGCTGCCAAAGCATGTATGCTCCTTTTTGTTGTTATTTATTCATTTGTCTATTTATTGCTAATACACACTGAAGTACAATGCCATAGAACAATCTTACAAGGAAAGCTAGAGAAGGGAAAGGTTCACAAGGTTATAATAGTGGTTTAAATCTTCCCTGAGAAGGTATGATACTTCACAGTTTTAGCCCCACTGAGTTCTAGAGAAATTTCTCTGCAAATCTATAAATCAACAAAGAGTATTAACATTTCTGGAGGAATCTAGGACAGACTGGAAATACAATAGAAAGTAATATTCCTTTTAGAGAATCTTATACATTCTTATGCTAAGTAACCATTCCCCATTAAATTCTGCAGGACTTTTCTGTAAGAGGACAATATAAGAAGAAATAATGGGTACATACAGGGCTGGCCATATTAAAACAAGAATAATAATAAGAATATTTCTTGAAGACATATTTGAACCAAATTCTCTGCTGGTGGAAATCATCCTGAATCAACTGAACCTTTCCTAATAGTAACTTAGGAACTCATTCCCAAATTCTGTCTCATTGGCTCAGGAAAGACTAGCAATATTTATTTTTCTCCCTATAGGCTGAATTCATGTAAGCTGAATTTTTAAAGAATGCCAACAGACAGAGCTGAAGCTGACATACTGTCGGTTTGAAAGGCTGGATGTGAGCAAATAAGGATTTTTAAATTTTTTTAATCCCAGAAGATGAGATTTATTGGGTTAAGTCTAGCTACAGGGTCCTAAAACATAGGATACAACCTCCTTGTGTCATGCCTTTGTTACATCCATAAACTAAGTGGAACTTGAAAAAGATGCTCCCTTGGCATCCTAAGACGTCTGACTATTGAAAGTGTTCCTGACCCGATTGGAGAAATAAAATGCAAAATAGAAGCAACAATATTCAGGTGAATTCACTGGGACAGTGAAGGAGAAACTAAGCAATGAATACAAACTAAAAATGAAAAGATAGAAAGGGGACAGACCCTGTACCCAGACTCATGGGACTAATCCATCCTAAGAGTCCAGGAGTTGCCAAAAGAAGAAGATGAAGATGAGGTGCTGGCAATGGGTAGAGGATGATTTTGGAAGCGTAAATACCAGACTATTAGATGAAAGGAAATTTAAAGGCAGTGGGAGTAAAGTATTGGATCACAGAGGGAAAAGAACGGGCTGAAGAAGAAAGGCACAGAAACAAACATCTGCAAGCAGCACTAGTGATGGGGAGAAAAGAAGCAAGAGACACACACCCAGGTGCACCATTGCCAAGCAGCCTGAAACAAAACCCAGCATCATTTGTGTGGTTTTTTTTCCTCGTGCTCGCTCTTTAGATCAAAAGGAGAGCAGCAATGCAATCTGCTCTTTGCACAGAGCACTTTCAGCCAGGGGAAGGAGAATGCACACACTGGAACATCTGTTCCAAGAAGCCACTTGAAAAATAATCTTATAATAGCATGGGGAAAACATCTGTGCAGCATGCACCAGACCACCAGTAGTGCAGCAGTACAGGAGTAGAAGGGGGAAGGAAGGCAGGAGGGAGTGAGGGAGACAAAGTAGTACAGGATTAGGCCAGGGGCAAGCACCCCAGTGAGGGGCATGACCCACATGTGAAGAAACTGCTCATTTGGTGTCTTTTCTGTTCTAAACCTCAGCAAGAGGCAGACAGATTTCTCACCCACTGAGCTGTGTTTATTGGCAGATACTACTCAACATGTGCAGCTTTGAAAAATCCCAAACTACAATCAATGTGTTTGAGAGTCTGCACGAAAATCTCCCTACCCTTGGCCTCTCATGTAACCCCCACCCCTTCTTCCTCAACTTGCTTTATCTCTGATGATACTGGAATAAATGTGCTGGATAAACAGTCACTGCTATCTCAGGTGAGGAGAACCAGGAAAACAAACCACTTTCACACCCTGGGTGTATTTGACCTATTTGACTCTAATAAATGACAGATCCACTTGTTTTCACCTTTAGTCTCAAAGCAAACAAAGTCAAGAAAAAACTCACCCTAACCATCACACAAACATGCACAGACATATGTGCAGTGTGCCCTGTGTTCTAGGCCTCTCCCTTCTTTTTTATTTCAAGAGAACTGTACATTTAGAGGCACCCTATGCAAGCTTCAATAGTATGGCAACGGTCAGGATATTTCTTACCTTGTGCCACATTTACTGGAGATTTATAAGGAAAAGAGTGTCAAATTTATTCAGCCATTGTTTAGTTTCTCTTAACAAGAAGAGATTTTCAAACATGTACCTTCTTGAGGAGGAGGGGAAAAAAAAGAATCTAAAGGTCTGAAACATAAAACCTCCATACAAACACTTAGGTGATGTGATTGGGTATAAAATTGAACAGGGAGCTACTAGAAGTTGAAGTACTCCCTGTGTGCTTGTAGGTAGCTACACAGGGATAAAAGGCCAATCTTCCTATCTCCCACATAATCAGATTTCACTGTGGAAAAGAGATAGGGAAATGAGAAAGTTGGTGATATTTTAGAAGTTAGTTGTTGAGATGAATTAATTAGATGTAGTAATTAACTAGATAATTTTTGCTCACATCAAAAATGAGTAAAAGACATAGTAAGGGATGTATTAGGACACAGCATGGATCAGACGTACCTATGCACAGAGGCATATGTGGAATATTGGGTAATTAGATTCCTACACTGGAACAAATCCATGGGCAAAATGTACACAGTTACAGCTGGTAAAGTGTACCATGCAAAGCTTGCCTTTATACCACTCTTATATTAATGCTGCTCTAGATGCCCATCTCTCCTATATCATGGCTAGAAAGGCAATAGACAGAGATGAACAAAAATAGAAAAGACACGCTGGGAAGTTAGGAAGAGAAACTGAGCATGACAGAAAGGAAGGCACAGCTTCTCTCCACATTACAGACCAATAAAATCTTAGTCAGCAGGCATAGTATTAGAAATCAGGAAACACTAAGGGTCAAGACTTTCTTCAGTTTCATTCACAAGGAACCAATCTTCTTATCATGCCCCCTCTTATGTTACTGGTGCAGGTCTTTCTCATTTTAAGCAATGCTCTAAGAGCTTTATTTCAATGGGAAGACAGGATCATTCTTTTCTGTTTTCCTGTCTCGGAAGTGTAAAATTGTAGATAATTATTTTCTTGTCACAGTCATATTCGTTCTCAAAATGTTGTTATCAGTTTAGCATCCACATGCCAATGCAAAGTAATGTATTTATCATAGTGTTAAACAACAATAATAAAGATACCTCCAAATAAACCTGCCCTAGTTTGATTACACAGACCTAAAATTATGTTAGGTCAATATAATTCTATTAGGCAGGAATGACTTGCTATGGATAGCAGAGCTTTCATTAAAAACTGTTTCACTTCTGCCTTTTCTTTTGTGGAAAACAAATCCTCTGAACTGAGGTCATTTCCAGATAAAAGATGTGGGAGGGGGAGTCAGAGGAAATGAAACTGAATATATAGGCAGGGGCACACAATAAGGGCGTTGTAGGTAAAAATGACAGCTTGAATTTGACATGGCAAGTGACAGGAAATCAATGGAATGCTAATGTGTGGGAGGATACAAATATGACTTTAGCAGCAACATTAAGGACAGATGTGAGGGGGAGAGCACAGGAACCATGGGGTCAGACAGGAGAACCTTACAGTAATCAAAGCAAAAAACATCTGAGACACTGACAGTAACCTATTTTGGGAGTTTCCTCTTTCCTCTGTCAGAGACAAGTCAAAATTTAGGTGAACTGTTAGGTGCTATGTGAGCTCTAAACCTCTAACAGCTCCAGGACTAATTTTTTATTACAGCGTATTGTAATCAGGCCATGGGTTTTCAGAGAACATCATGCAAGGCTGCATCTCCCCTATTCCCTAATCTCACTCATCTGCATGGTTATCAACTGGAATATCATCCAAGAGATCAACATTCAGAATACTGTACCCCTCACTTAATTAGTAGAAGCATCAGAAATTCCGTTCTTTAATCCCTTGGCTGGGAAGCATTTGCTCAGAGCGAGTCTCACAACATACTTCACCACCATTAGTGTCATGTGTGTTTTTCTCTCACCCTGAAAAAGCTTTCCACTAACCTAGAATAATGATCAATATTCCATGGGATATGCATTTGGCAAGCTCCCTGCACAATATCTCTAAATGCAGGCTGGGCTCTGGCATGCTGGCCGTGATTAACTGCAGGAGGAAACAAACATTTCTCCACCTACTTTGAATGCTAGAAGAACTCTTACAAAAGTGTGACTCCAGATCCTTCAAATCTCAGTAGAGATGTCTTACTTTCAGAGTAGTCAAGAGTAAGATTCTACATTCACTGAAAATCTACAGGATGTTCTTCAAATTAGCATCTCTCCTGTCAAAGGTGAAGTCACTTCCCTTCTGAGGCAGGATCTGTTTCCATCGCTCCCTTAGACTGAGGTGCCCCAATACCACATTGTAAGGGTGTTACCACTTATGCAAACAGAACAGAAAAACATGGAGAGGTGGAGCTACCAGTAGCACACAACTTTGTTCCACAGGCAGCAGCATGTCTCCCTGATAACATGGCCAATTTTGCTTGTTCAGGGCTGCCTTCCATTCATCAATACTTTGTCCCCACAAGCAGGGCAAATGATTTGCCTGCTGGCACATGTTTAGAATTGTCTCACCTAAACACAAAAAACATCGTAATGTTCAACAAGCAATATCTTCTTTGCATAAGTTGAAAGCTCCTTTACTGCTTTTTTTCCCCAACCAGGCAAAATTTGGGTTTTATCCTTAAAGATACAGAAACTATCAACTAAAATATTGTATTATTGGGAGTTTTGTAGGTTCTTGTCTCTTGAAACTGAGTCAGAGGACAGACATTGAGCAGAATGATTTTACCATTAACTTACTGTATCATAGATAAATTGCTACTGAAAATAATTTTTTTTTTATTAACAAGGAGGAAAAATATGCTTTAACTCCAGCAAATCTATCAAATTTTCATTCCACATGTCTTTTACATTTTGAAATGTTAAGGCACAGTGTACTGAAAAAGTTGCAGTTCTGAAGTATGCAGTGACGTACTGAAGAAAATTTTGTACTGATTCGCTCAGACATTCATTGATCCATTTTTTTGAAGCTTCTCAAACTGTTCAGGTTTTACTTATGTATTAAACAGCTGTAAATTTGCACAGACATAACTCCATTTGACTGTAAAAACCAGTCTGAATGAGTATAAAAGAGAATACAACCTTTCACTCCTTCTTTATGATCACAAAATCATAGACAACCTTCTGAATTTCTGGAACAACTTTCAGTAATCTCCTAAGTGTCAGGAGAGACTACAGACTTGTCTAGAGGAGATGAAGATAATAGATTCGGGGCACTGTAGTTCATTAGGTGGCACTTGCCTTTTAAAAACTTAAATAAACAGTTTGATTTTACTGTAGAAGATGAGTAACAGACTGCAAGGCTGTGTTCACATCTCAGATATCTGACGTGCCACTGAGTTTGCCTGATTGTGGAAAAGATCAGGCCAATAAGATTTGTGGGCACATGTAAGAGTGGACTCTGCACTCAGGGGACTGAGTATGAGTGTCTTTCTTCTGAGAATCTCAAATGCCAAAAGCATCCTTTATTCATTCTGAGGGACTGAGGAGGAGTCAGATTTAATTATGTGGTTGTGAATATCAGAAAACTTGTTTCTGACTTTTTAGGAGTGTGTTTAAGGAAAAGTCATAAAACAAGAAGCTTAATGGTAGTGATGGAGGTCCCAGTGCTAACAAAAATATGTTGTGTGTAGGGACAATAGCCTAAAAATCTCTTTGGTTATGGTAAGAGTGAAGAGAGGAATAAAATCAGGTTCTATTAAAAGAAGATTTTTTTTTTGATCCCGTAAAATGAGTATGTGTTACAAGAAAAATTTCCAGTGGGTAAAACAATGTGGAGACCTTTCTCTAAATGACAATAGGTCTGTGCTGTCATGGACTGACGATAAGGGTCTATACAGCTGGATCAGCAGTTCCCAGAAGATACAATTTTACTCCAGTAGGTCAATACCAAAGGCTTCCTGCCATTCCTGATGATTTCTGTGCCATCACAGGAGCGCACTGCCATATGTCTGCATTGAATTATTAATACAAACATCCATCTGATCCTCTTCAGGACCAACATACCTACAGCTGTACAGGCAAATAAGACATCCCAGGGTCCCTTTTCTGTTCTTTATAAGAAATGGCATGTTCTTGAGAGCAAACTTGTGCCCTCATAGCCACGCACTATACCTACTCAAAAGCAGGCAGTTTTATCCATTTTGTTATCTATGAACAGCCCCTGGCCCTTACTAAAACCTCAACCAGAACTGAGGACTACTTTGGAGAATATTAGTTGTCATGCATCAAAACTGTGCAAAGGTGTGCGCTATCAGCTAAACACTGTGGATTGTAAGAGAATGGTAGCCAAATTCTAAATCATGAATCTTTACAGTATACTTCTGTAGATGTAGCCTGTGGGACCACTAAGTCATGGAAGTTTAAAAGCAAGGAAGAAACAAGAGACATTTATTTGAAGACTTTGGATTAAATTATCTTCCTTGAACTCCCCATGCACTCTATTGCACCAAAGGAAAACTATTCAGACATTAATGAGAAAAAAAGATCTTCCAGACATGGAGTCCTTGATCTCTGAATTGTACCAGTGGTGTCTGAGGAAATCCTCATAGATTTCCAATGAAGATCAACAGATAGTACTGAAGATCTTTCTTTACCTGAGTAAGTGAAGGATCTGGAATTAATAGAATTTCCAGAATAAAGGCTTCTTTAAGCAATTATCTTCCTGACAATAGGTGTTTTTTCTAACACATGCCCTCAACACATGTGATGGGAAGTGCAAGCAAGAAGACATTGTCACAAAAACCCCATGAGGGATAGGGGATTAAACCATTCTGAGGCAGAGAACCAAAAGGCTATTGGAAGCCACATGGCTTAACTCAAACTGAAAATCTCCTCTTTTCCCTGTTTGCCAGGAGAAAAGTTCTTGGCAACAAAAAAAGTCTAGGAAAACAAAGAAAATTGCTAAGTAACCAATGAACAAACTAACAAGCAAAATGACAGAAAAATGATCATAAGGCCAAAAACATTGCAGCCTGTGATGAGAGCAGAGCTGCATTTGAGGCCAAAGGCAGTTGAAGCAAACCAAGAAAGAAGAGGCTCACATCTCTTCACAATCTCAGTGCAGAGCACAAATAGACATAGGCCACATATATGCTGTTTAAGCACTCCAAAGGCAAATAGTTCCTCAGTTTGACAGCAGAAGGCACTTTGTCATCCCTCAGTAGATACACAATGGACCAGCACTGGAAGGTGCAATATGGTGTTTTAATATAATAAAAAAAGACTGAGTTCTCACTGCAAGTGTAAAACAGAATGCAACCTTAAATATGGCCTCACAGTGGCTCCACCATAATTGCTAGTTCCCTGCTGTGTTCCCTATACAGCAGACCTAGTACTGACATCTGGTTCTAATTTAGGGTTCATCTGCTCTACAAAAACAAACATATTGTGGGGCCTCCTTACAGCATGCCTGCCCCTCAACTTGGTTAAACCACGTTCCATCTTGTAAAGTAGATGTGACATAACTGTTTGCATTTTGGCCCTGAACCATGCTACAGATGTTGTAATGTTCAAGAGCCTGAAGTGGCTTAAACTGCAATGCTTCGGATCTTCTAGGAAGCAGCAGCAATATCCAGCTCCTTAAAGAGAATGGCATTGACCCTTGCTCTCTGCTCCATCTTTTTAAATATACTGATCTGCATGAGTCTAACATGAGGCAGCTTAATTTTGTTTTAAGCTGTGGTTATTTGATATCAGGTCAGAAAATTTTGTGGGAAGTTATTTTGACCCTGCACATAAACACATTTGCCATTTATGTGTGAAAGGCTGTACACAGAATTCTCAGGCAGATGGACACAATCATTTGGATTTAAACACGAAAGAAATGAGCTGTGTGACCAAATGAGGCACTGTGTGAAATGCACAAAACTTCACAGAAAGTACCTGAGGTGCACCCACCTGCCTTAGCAAAGGATTTATCCTAAATGCCTTTTTGAGCACCAGAAAATTAATTAAAATTTCATTCTTGGATATTCCAGGGTGTGCATCCCCACTTACTGCTCCAGGGACTTCATGCTGACAAAGCTGCTCCAGTTCCAGTGATTGAAGAAACTTCTCACGCTTTGCATGCTGTTCATTCTCATGTGGCATTCTCTTTCACTTTTTTTTTTTGCTTCAGCTACTGTTTCTCTTGCCAATAAAGATTAGCATAACCTTCAAGAAAATCTGGCAGAAGGTCACGGTCATTTCAGGGAGAAGTAAACAGAGTGAGAAAAGCATAGAATGGGATTACTAGAAGAGTGTAAGAACTATTTGCCCACTATGTATAGGCCACGCTGTCAAGCAAAAATATATCAGTACTTAGCTCAGTTAAAACTTACGTAAACTCTGCTAGATATCTGAGAAGTTGCACGGGTCTGGAATTCAGTACTGCATTAGACTTTAAAAATACTCACAACCTACAGCCACTTACTCAACCTGGATTGTTTTTCCATTACTTGGGGGTAAGCAGCAGAAGAAATAATTTGCAAGTATTTGGACTGTTTCTATTTATAATTTTAAATTAATATATATATCTTGCTATTCGGTTTTTCTCTGCCTCTTATGTAACTGGTAAAGCAGATTTTTATTTTTCGTTTAAGAAAAAGAGAAGCTGATCATATCAGTTGAGGACTTTTTCCAAAAAACCTGGAGGGAGTGAGGTTTCCATATACCAGGGCCAAAATACAGATGTTTGGCCTAAAACAGGTTTTATTATTTTTATTTTGGATTTTGGAAAACAAGCACACAAGTCTCTGCAAAAGAACACAAGTCTCCGCAATATAACACAAGTACATGTGTTCTCTCTATTACTCTGGAAGAAAATGTAGCAACCAAAAAGAACAAAATGAACAGGTCTGCTTTCTCTAAGCAGTGCACTCAGAAATGGAAAAACCAAGCAGGCAGAAATCAAATGTAATGAAGGGACTCTGACCCCACAAGAATGCCCATTTTTTCCAAATGAACCAAATAGTCTAATAAAGGATATTACCTTCCCTATAAATCTTGCTTCTCAGAAAACAAAGGCATAATGATTTCAAAATGCTTCCACAACAAGGAATAGAACCGGGCAATGGAGCAGGCAGGGCGACAAACAGGGAGAGACCAAAGGCGGAGTTCAGGCAGTATATCATTGTGAGAGGAAAGAGCTGGATATATGGCCCAGTAAAATCCTCATACTTGGATGTTTTATGAACAATAACAGGAATGCATCACTGATTTTCACACATACCGCTTGAGGTGCAGGCTCTTCATCTGGTGTTTGAACTTTGCTGACCATTCTTGACACAGGATGGCACTGACTTGAACAATGAATAAAAGCTAGCTGATACAGACACTGTGAAATATAAATAGGGGAATTAGCAGCAGAGTTTCCATTAGAATTTGCAGAGCAGTGTTTATAAGCTTTGCTGTATACATGTGGTTTTGCTATAGCAACAAAGATGAATAGTCATAATTTTCTGTGACTGACAGTATTATCTAGTATTATCTGTATTCTTTCTTGTGAATAGAAATGATTTCACCTCTACTTGTGGTTCAGTCTGGTAGCCAAAATGGGGAAGGAATCCATGATACTGAAGTTCCTATGCTGTGCATATGTGGGATTCCCCAGCAGATCAGCTCAGTCAGTACAACAGCAGATCTTCAGTCTCCCAACGACAACCAGCTAAGTCAAGTGAAAAATATAAAGATTTTGAGAGTCTCAAGAGTCTATTATTCCCATCTGGAAGTACCATATAAGTGTCACTATACCACAGACAGAAGGATGATTTCCCCCAACCAGCAGATAAAACTAAAGGCAATTAAAAACCTTTGAAGCTAGGATTATCATCCATCCATCCATCTATCCATCCATCCATCCATCCATCCCAGATGATTTGCAGCCACTAAAAACATTCATCAACCAGGCAGCTAAGAAAAGGTGAAAAAAGCTAACCCAGCTGATACTTTAAAAATACTAAACTATTTTTCAAGTTAAATTAAAAAGCAGACAAAAGCTAATGCAGAGCAATAGTAAGGGTGGTAGGTGAAATAAGGGTTCAATAAAGTAGCAAGGTATACTATAGAAATAAAAGATTGCATGGTATTATGACTTTCATTTCAGTTAAATATGTACCATTCTTCTGGTTGACAGATGAAGTAGTCAGGAAGACTTAACATACTCAAACTACATGAAAGGAGAGAATCATGATGACAGAACAAGACATACATATCCAAGCACATAAGCCAACTAAAAGCATCATTTCTTATGAGAGCGGAAAGCAAATAAGTATGCTGAGAGGTAATATGAATACTACTGTGTGGAGCCTGGAGAGTCAATAAGGGTAGTTGGAAATGCCCATGTAGGAGAAAAGAAATTATGTGATTAATAATAGAAAAACTTGATGGGATAAGTCCAATGGGTTTTGAAGGATTGCATTTCATGTCTAATGTGTTCCATTAAAGCTTACAGTGGAAAATCAGATCAGATAGTGGTGATATTTTGCATCCAATATCCCGGTACATGATTAGAAAGTCATAAATGACTGAGTGGACTCTCCAGTGTTTGTGACTAAAGTATTAATTAGTTAAACAAAATGAAACTAGAAGATATCTTTAACAGACTACAACGTTTCCCAGAAATATAGGAGCTTTTGCTTAAAAAATCTGGTTGTTAAGAGCAGTAAGGAAAATTCTGTTACCTAAAATGACTTTTATCCTGCAGATCATTTTCTCAGTATACACAGGCAGTAATACAACTTCAGAAATTTCCAAAAGTAATGGATTTTTGTTTCTTAACATAGAAATCCTGTATGGGATATCAAGTAACTCAGTAATGTCCATTATCAATTACTCCCCATAATGGACCTCATTATGATAAATAAGGAACAGTTAATGGCTTTTACAAAAATTGAAAAATTGAAAAATTGCCCAATGAAAGGAAGTTTGATTTATTTAATGCAAACAGGATATGTCACCAACCTGAAATATCACTTGTTGCATCTTTTAAAACCTGCAGTTTTTGAAACTTAGAGGAACAGCTCAGATTAGAACTGGGAAAATCTATTTAACTGAAGGAGTGCTAAAACAACTGCGAATTTTTGAGGAGCATCTTGCTGGATGCCCAAGAAGCCACAATTCCTCAGATTTGTAAAAAAAAAAAAAAGTTCTTGAGCCAAGATCTCTTTCTTGGTGAAAGCAGTCACATAGATTTTGCATTTACACCTATATACATACACAAGCATATAGCACATGTATGAGTATGTATACACGGAGAGGGAATTAAAAAAACAATGAAATTATTATAAAATACATATAGAAGTAAGTGGGTAATGGAGACAGTAACTGAAATGAATTAATGAGTTATATCAGCAAATTTTAAATATTAAGGCATTTAAAAAGTATTCCAGAAGGAAAAAACTCATTGAATAATTATAATTCAATAGCTAGATTCAGAGAGCAGGTTGGTGAAGTGTGATCAAGGAGAATCAGAGACCTTCACTAGGCATTCCAGTGGCATTGGAATGAAACAAGCTGTGTATCTACTTCTTAATGTATTACTGATAGATATAAAAAAAATAGCCCTGCATAACAAAGGAGGATGTGAGGTGATGTCTGTGGCAAATAAATATTTACAAAACCACAGACTCAGATATCTTACAATTTCTTCAGTCCTTTCTGCTCTCAAGGAATCACCAATTCTCTCAGAGCCAGTAGCAGTTGCACAGTCAGTCATGAC
>JAWWEV010000043.1:62756303-62772714 GCA_035583235.1 Hafferia zeledoni | reverse complement strand
ATGACTGACTGTGCAACTGCTACTGGCTCTGAGAGAATTGGTGATTCCTTGAGAGCAGAAAGGACTGAAGAAATTGTGTAAACAGTAGTCTGTGTGACAATTTGGTCTCCCTCCAAAACCCTGCTTCCTGGCTACAGTTGGTCAGCTGCAGGAGACACCAGAGGAGAAAAGTCAGCTGAACTGTGACATGGGATCTCCATCTTCCCCAAATTAATGCTATCATAAAATCATATAATCATAGAATATTGAGGGGTTAGAATGGACCTTAAAGATCATCTAGTCCCAAATGCCCCTGCCCTGGGCAGGGACACTTGCCACTAGACCGGGTTGTTCAAGGCCTTATCCAACCTGGCTTTGAACACTGTTAGGGCTGGGGCATCCACAACCTCCCTGGAAAATCTGTTCCAGTATCTCACCTTCTCATGGTAAAGAATTTCTTCCTCATGCCTAACCCAAATTTGCCCTCTTTCAAGTTGTACCCATTATTCCTTGTCCTATCACTACAGTTCCTGATGAAGAGTCCCTCTCTGCCTTCCCTGTAGGTCCCCTTCAGATTCTGGAAGGTTGCTATGAGGTCTCATGCAACCTTCTCTTCTCCAGGCTGAACAGCCCCAACTTTCTCAGCCTATCATCATAGGGGACATGCTCCAGTCCTCTTACCAACTTAATGACCCTCCTGTGGACTTGCTGTAACAGTTCCATCTTCATTTGTTGGGGACACCAGAACTGTATGCAGTACTTAGGTGGGGTCTCATTTCATCCTCAGTGTCCAGAAACATCCCTTAGGCTTCCAAACTGGCCCAGAGGAGCAAGGCATGTCAGTAGGATTTACACAGTAGGGCACCTGTTGGGGCTTCTTTAATCCTCTCAATAATTGTGGTGCATAAGAACAGCTACGTTGGTATTTTGAGGGTATTTTTAGTCCTTAGTGGGCCAAGCTAATTCTGCTAAGGAATTTTTGAGGGGTGGTATTCTGGGTTCCCTAATTCCTTTCCTATTTACTCACATCTCCCCAAATCTCTCTCCCTCTTCATCTTCTGACAAGTTATGGGTTATGTTGGCCCTCTCAGGGAATAAAAATTTGTTGTTTGAACACTTTTGCTGACACATTGCTGTTTCGCTGCAGGTGTTCCTCCCACTCGGATTTTTGGCTGTTGCTCAAAGCTACATGCCTGGTCCATGGGTTATTGAATAGTGGTCCCTTTCTGACTTTTCACGGGAATAGACAATGAAGAGAGCTTGGCTCCTGAATGCCTTGTGAGTGGGAGGATGGAGGTGGTTGCTGGGACTGAGGAGGTCCAGCTGTGAGGGCGTTTCAAGCAGGGTATGCAAGCCATGGGGTGTCAATGGCCCATCATTAGGCTGGAAGGGCGTAGCTGCTCTAGGAATAGGTGCTTCAGCCAAAAGCATAAACACAGGATGGATTCATCATTTCACTGAAGTACCAAAAAACCAAGGGAACAGAAAGAGAAAAGCTCTTGTTTCAGTAGGGGTAAAAAGCATCCTTTTTAAGGACACCTTAACCGCCTCACATGGAATAGTCGGATGGGTCTCCGCAGCAGTCTTAAAATCTTACACAAAGTCATACAACACCAATGCTAGCTTTATCCTGCTTCCCTGCCCTCACACCCCCTTCTCCCTTGTCATATGCCTGTGAAATTAAGACCAAAAAATGCCACTCCCCTCCTCTCTTACTTTCTCATTTGGTGCTTTCTGACATTTTCAATCGATCCTTTCCAACAGCTAAAAATTCAGTGTTTGTCCTACCATTCATTAAAAACTTTGCTTCATCAGTTGAACAAAGGATAAGGTTAGACATTCAAAATGTATCATTGTAATATATATACACAGATCTACTGGGAAAAGAATATCCTAAATTTTGGCACAGCTTTAATTATTTGACTCTAACACTCTTCAGTATTTTGAGTGCAATTTCCTGAAATTTGTCTTATAAACTAGAGGTCTGACTTGAAGTAGTCTATTGGTCCTCATCTGAATCACAACTTTTATAACCAGAACAGTCCTTTACAACCTGAGCTAATGCAATAAATGGCAAGAGGAGAAACTGAAAATTGGGAAGGACCTTTAAAAACTTGCACAAAACAAATCCCTTCTCTAAAGTACAGACTGGTGATCATTGTTATGGCAACAAGGCTAAGATGAAGCGTAAGACTTATCTGCCATGAAACTGAAACTTAAAGTCAACAAAACCAGCCTCAGTCAGACAAGGAAATTCTAACTCAAGCAGTTTAATTTTAGCAAAGTTAAAAACAATTCAAAAAAAGTACCTTAAAATGGAAAATGTCAGAATTTTCTTGCATATAATGCCTCTAACATGTCAAAAGAAGTTCAGCTATCTGTACCAATTTCTGCAGCACATGACTAAGAGCCTAATTTCTTCATGCTGTACAAAACACAAATAATTTTACTTCCACATCTCGAGTCATGGTGCAGAATTTAATATTTCATTATTTGATATTCATTACATCTTATATTTTGTAGCAGCTTGGGTATAAATTTGGGTCAAAGAGAATTGCTGAATCCAACAGGATAGACAGTGTTTTCAGATTTTGTGACAGAAAAGAGTAGTCAAGGTGAAAGACAAGGTAAAATCAAAATGAAATGAAAAGAAAATCAATTTGAATTAGAATGAATTTGGATACCTAAGAGACATCACAGCAGATGAAAATATGAGAGATTAAGAAAGGAAGCTAACATAGTCTGGAGTATTTCAAGTTTCTTTTACACATATAAAGTGATTTTATATACTAAAAAAAAAAAGTGGATTAGTTTATATTATTCCTTTTACATCCAGGATTATTTTCATCAGTTTGAACTATTCACAGACATGGTTAAAATAGCAAAGGATCTCATCATACACTCTTAAGCCCTATATATAATTGCACTCTCCTACTCACAGCCTGTGTATTTATCTGAGTCAAAGATGTCCTCCAGCACATAATTCATTATGCTATAAAGTTTTTCTTTAAAAAAAAAAAACAAACCAACAACAAAAAAACCCACAAAACAAAGTGCATTGAGAAATTTGCACCTGAAATTAACAGTAGCTAAGAAGAACTCATAAAAATGTGAAATTAAGACTAATACTCATCTTATAGGGAGGTACTTGTGTCATTTTATTTTTCTATGTATTGAAGTGTGCTGGTTTAAAGGTGAACTGGCAGAAGAAAACAAACCCACCACAAGAGAGATTAGATTATAAGTCAGCGTTACAATTTAATAAAAATATTACAATAAATGCAACAGCACAAACAGAAAATGGTTTTAACCAACAAAACCCAGAACTGTAACCCAGCACCTTGAGGCACAAACACAAAGGGTTTGTTAGCCCCTGTGCTGAGCCCCACATGGTTCCCCTGAGTCCAAAGTAAAGGAGGTGAGAAACCTGTTGGTACAGATGATGGTTGTAGTCTGGTCAAGAGTGTGGTCTCCTCCTGTCAAGGTTCTGGTCCTCCTCTGGATCTGACCAGTGGTTCCGCAACTCCCCCAAACCCCCAAGATTATATCCCCTCAGGTGCAGGTGGGACTGCCCAGTACCTCCCTCAGGGTGGGGAATTACACAATGGGTGATCTCACTCTGTGACTCACAGGGTATTTTGGAATCATTGATGGTCCATTAGCAGACATGACCCCTCAGGCTGGGTGTGGAAGTGCTAGCGACTTCCTGGAAGGGAGTTATCACAACTCTTATCTCACAGGCTTCTTTCACACCCAGCTCACACCCTGAGGGGTTGGGTGTGCCCTGGGCAGCTGCTGCAAATGGTCCATTGTTAACAGTTCTTGGGAAATGGCATAGAGGGTTTAGAATACACAGATATAGTCACACCCACACAGTGATAAACTGGTCCCAGCTTGCTGAACTAGGACATGAAGTGACATTCAAGAGCTATAGACTTAATCTTTGGCCATTATCTTTTAAGTGACTAAAGAGCTTTCTTTGAGAGAGAGAAGATACACAGCAATTTTATCTTGGGATATGTTAGCTTGAAAATGGATATGGTGTTCTTTTTGAATTGAAGGGGAAGGGGCGAGAGTTCTTTTGCTACTAATTTTCCTGATGGTTTTATCTCTGTGAGCATACAGATCAATTTGATTATGAAGTGGCATTACATTATTACAGAATTAAACAGCTAATAAATAAAAAGGAATCTTTTTATGGTATACATCAATCCTGTCAGCTCAGCAAATTTAAAGAAGCAAATTATCATCCTAAATAATTTTAAATTAGTCACTTAAATCAAATATGCTGCTGATGTGTTTTCAGGAAATGGAGCCTTGGCACAGTCTTAAATAGCAGCAGGAGAAGCTTCACTGGCAAAGCACACCATAGCAAAAATATATGAACAGAGAAGCCTTAAATCATTGATTCAGATTCTAGACAGTGGATGACAATTAGTTTGTAACCTGAAATAATACAATAATGGATTGTTAACCTGAAGTCAGATTTCATACTTTCTCTTTAGTGTCTTATAGGCTGGTGTAACCTTGAATAAGGTGAAGCTCAATTGATCTGCATTGTATAAACATGTGTTTAGAGCTTCAGAAATGAGCAATCACCACCAAAGTGACCAAAAGTATGAATAACAGATACACATTGCAAGGGCAAAAAATCTTAAAATCTATGTTAAAGACCAAGTAGGATGTTTTTATTTTTATTTCCAAAATCAGTCACTAAATAATCAGTTTGAAGACTGGAACCAACTTACTAATTACACATCATATCTAAACAAGAAATGTTCTCTTGGAAGTGAAAACCAGACTATAATTCATATGCATATAATGTTTACATGTAGTTAACACTGGCTTGAACCTCATTTGGTAAAAGTATTGTCTGGTAATTAGTATTTCAGCTGAGAATTTTCAGTTCCTATTCTAGTATGTATTTGAAGGTTTTCAATTCAGAAAACTTGATAATATCCAATCTTGGCTGTATATCAAGATACAGATGGAAATGGGTATTTTCAAAATAAGCTTGAGCAAAACTAGGTTTTGGCAACATAATATGCATAATCTAATATCAGCTCTTAGGGAATGAGAAACAAAGGTATATACCTGTTTCTTAAGCAGAGAATTTCAAGCTATATGATGGCTCTCCAGAGACAGAAAATAATGTCAGAAATATTCTTCAAAGAGGATATGAAAATCTCTCCAGTGCCAAGTGAAATGTTTAAATAAGAGTACTGACAGTGAAACTAACCTTACACACTTTTTCTCATATCAGTGCTATGACCAGAACTAATACCACAGCTAAACTAAAACATATTTTCAATGCCTTTAGAAGATAAAAGGCAGCTTAATGTCTGTAGCTTGAGAGAGCAAGTGAAACCCTTCCATTTAGTTGTGTCTAAAGTCTACTTTGTGAGTAATTTTGCAAAAGATGCTATGGAGGTAGTATTGAAAAATCAGTGTAGTGCATCAGTGTGCTGGGTTTGGCTGGGGTAGAGCTAATTTTCTTCACAGTGGTCAGTATAGGACTGTGTTTTGGATTTGTGCTGAAAACAGTTGATAATATAGAGATATTTTAGTTATTGCTGAGAAGTTCTTACACAGAGCCAGGGTCTTTCTTGTTTCTCATGCTTCCACACTGGTGAGGGAGTGGGAGGTGCATGGAAGGCTGGGAGGAGACACAGCCGGGACAGGTGCCCCAAACAGACCAGAGGGATTTTCCAGACCGTATAACATCAGCAAAGTTATAAAGAGAGGAAGGAGGAGGATGGTGAGGATGTTTGGAGTGATGGTGTTTGTTGTACCAAGCAATGTGTGATGGGGCCCTGCTCTCCTGGAGAGGCTGAACACCTGCCTGCCCCTGGAAAGCTGCGCATTAATTCCCTTTTTTGGCTTTGCTGGTGTGTGTGGCTTTTGCTTGCCCTGTTAAACTGCTGCTATCTCACCCCATGAGTTTTGCAGCCTTTCCCTTCCCCATTCTCTCTGCCATCCCTCTAGTGGGAGAGTAAAGGAGTGGCTGTGTGGTGCTTGGTTGCTGGCTGGGGCTAAACCACAATAGTGGGGAATGATTCCAGGTTAATTTTTATGGAATCTAAGGACAAAATACTAGTCCTCCTGACATCAGCAGTAAAACATGTGTTTAATTCCAGAGAACGAAGGTTCTTTAGCTGTAAACATCTTCCTCCATAGCACGACTACAATAATGAGCAATAAAAATGTACCTCTCACTCCTGTCTATATCAAACATGAGACATCAAAACAGTGCAGATAAAACTGTATTTCAGGTGAAAAGATAATTTGCTCCCTGATTTCTAGTGAACTTGTCAATTAAGGTTAAGTCTAATGGGTTTTTGTACTGTGCTCAAGTTCTGGGCAAAGTTCTGACACAGTAAATGAAACTTCTGATTTCTTTCAGTTGCTCTCCAGATAATAAAGCATTTTTGTTTCTACAGAAAATTCAGTCTGCAACTCAAGCTGAAAGACTCATTATACAGTAATAAAACCCATGAGATGATTATTTAAAAAGTTCTAATATCCAGACTTTTAGAAATCTAGGAAACAGCAAACCAACTGCAGAGTTGACACTTGCTTATCTATGGCTTATAAGTCACAGATTAGATTCAGGAGCTCTAAAAAGACACTATTAGATTTTAAATCAAAAAAGTATAAAATTTATCTTAAAGCATCATTTGAAATGTTCTGCTAAAATATACTACTATAACTACAGTACTGTGGCTCTTTAATGAACTATGGAACTAATGTAGTCCACATGTTTATGGTATTCTCTTTTTCAAAAAACAAAAATAATTTAAAAAAAAAATCATACTTTCAGGTTTTTGAGGTAGAGTTAATATATGAAGAATTTGCTAAGATGTTCTGCAGGGTTTTTTTGCTGTTGCTGCACTTTACCAGCAGCAGCAAAAAAGGATTTTTCAACAGTTTAGTGGAAAATCAATTATAAATTATGTGAGGTACCTCCAAAATTTTCCACAGGAATGGGAACACATCCATTCATTTTCTGTAAAACAAAATGGAAAAGTTCCCTGCAATTTTCTTCCAATTTTTCACCTTGATTTTTAACTGGACTCAATGATGTTTTTGTTTCATTTGGTCTTCAGACATCTTTCTACAAGACAGTTTTGTTTGTTTTTCATGTGATGTTGTCCCATTTCACTTAGGTGGTAATTTTACTTAAGTATGCTCAAAAAATCTGTTAACTTCAGTCTTCCTGAAACTGTCTTATCTTTTGCAGTGGATACCACATGAAGATTTTGGATATCTGGACAACACAGACTGTTTGAATAGTCATTTGAAAAGGAAAAAAAAAAAAAAAGAAACCAACCAACCAAAAAACCCCTATCCAATAAATAAATAGACTTCATGTAGTTTTTATTGTGCTTTTTATCCTGGTGTGATAAAGACCAGTAAGTTTGAAAGAAGCAGATGAGGATTTTGTATTTCAGATTGCCAGAGAAGTAGAAACAATCAGAAAACATGGAATAAATTTATGTGCCTTGTCTGCCTGAATAAATACTACTCCTACATGTAATTTAATATCTACTCTATTAACATTCATAGTCCTCTTTAAATAAATAGAAATCTATCTTAATTCTATTTGGAGTCTATATAAGCCAAACAAAAAAGACAACTGTTAATCAATGTCTCATATGCATAGCTTTGGTGTTCAAGGAGGGGAAGTCTCTGACTCTGCCAGCCTAGAACCACCTCTGCTTGCATTGATGGGGTAATTTGAGAGCAGCAAAAGTTACATTTGAGAAGGAATCACAAAAACCAGTAGCAAGATGTACACTAAATATATTTGTAGTATGATTGCAAACTAGATATCTTCCTTGTATGGTGGCATTCCAGGGATACCTCCATAAGGAATACAAGTGTATCTGCAGTTTGGTATGTGCACCACTAATGCAAGTATGCTCACCATAGGGGTTTTTTGGTTTTGTTTGTTCGTTTGTTTGTTTGTGTGTTTGTTTTGTTTTGTTGTTTTGTTGTATTGTTTTGTTTTTTTGTTTTTTTGGTTGGTGGGTTTTTTTTTTTTTTTTTTGAGAAGACAAAGATCAAATAAGAGCAAAAGAAGGAAACTACCTGAAGACCTTCAGGAATCAATAGCTGGTCTTGGATTCAAGTTTCAAAGAAATGCCAGAATAATTGAACTGATTAGTTCCTGTTTAAAATTAAGCTTCTATTTTTATCATTTACAAAAGACCAAACCAAACCAAAACAACTGACCAAAGAAAAAGCAAACAAACCCAAACCATCCAAACAAAAATCAGCCTCCCTCCTCCCAAAAAAAATCTCCCAAAAATTTATTATTGAAAGTCCTACTTTTTTCAAACAGAAATATAAGAAAACATTTAAAACACAAAACAGGAGCAGATTACAGGCCCGTCTCTCCCTCCCACTATCAAACATAGCTTCAGGCTTTGTATGTCATAGACATGAAACACACAAAAATTCATGCAGTTTATATGCAAAATGATTTCATATTTAGAAAATTAAACATTTACATTGACAGATTATTCACTTCAAGTGTCTCCAAAAGGAAGGAGTTGCCCTGTTGCTTTACAAAATAGATTGATTTAAAAGAAATTCTCCAAATCATATGAAAATAAACCTGCATCTTAGGCCATGAGGACAGCATAGTCTTCACAGGTGGTAGCCTATTGTTAAAGCTTCAAGCCTTCAGGGACTGAAGAGAATACACGCTCTCACAACCAGCCCATTGCCTGTGCTAGCAAAAGTTAACAGAATCCTTTGGCTGAGGTTTAATTTACTGCACCCACTCCCTATCTAGTGTAAAACCTGTGGTTTTCAATGCCGTCTTCAAAGCTCATTTCTGTTTGAATACTCACACTTTGTGCGACTTGAGTAATATTCTTCCAACTCGTTTATCTCAATTCTGTTTTGAAGAGAACAAAAGTCATGGATCTGCCTTTCTTCGCAATAAAAAACCCCCGACCCCCTCCCCCACAAAAAACAAACTAACAAAAAACAAGCTAACAAAAAAAACCAAAACAAAATGAACAAAAAATCAAAACAAAAATAACAAAAAAAAGCCAACAAAAAAAAAATACCACAACAACAAAGGAAGAAGCAGCTCTTATTAACTCCAGACAGAATAAAAACAACCTTTTTTCCTATATGTCTCAAAATGATGCTATGCCTAAAAGTACCTTCTCCAGATTATCTCTTGTATTTTTATTTTCCTACTCTTCCATGTTGCTAAATCCTTGATCCAGGCCCTCATCATCTCATCTAGAGATTCACTTTATCCAACCATGTCCTGCTAAAAATTTATCTAATCTATACTACTTGCTTTTGTTGTCTATGTACAGTTAGGGTATATAAATAGACTGTTCAGAGACAGATTTATCCCTGTGCAGAACAGAGGTCTCAGATGGCAAAGACACACGCAGAGCCTGGATGTGAAGATCTGGAATAAAGCCCAACCCAAAGGTTATGCCTGGGTTCTGGGACTGAGTAAACAGATTAGCATTATTCACACTGATTAGAAAGAAGGCAAAAGGGATTAACAGGGAAAAGATTAAGTCTTCATTTATCCATATCAGATTTGAGGTAACATCTGGAAATAGGTAGAGGGAGACAGCAAATAAAGTCAGTAAAGTGAAGCACATTTTAAAATATCTAGTTGGAGCTTGACCTTAATGCTCTGGGACTATTTTTCAAATTCAGTGGGTTTTTTCATATAAAAAGCATTTGGAGGTATTATAATAATTATCACCACCATCCAAAGCACAATTACTACAAATCAGTTCTCTCTTTCAATTCCTTTCTACTGATGTCCAATGCCATTTTTAAGACCTGGAAAACAAATTCATGTGGCTTTCAGGGAAAAAAATGTTTTGATTCTGTGCTAAGCAACAATATATACGGTTGCTCTTAATGTGTGTTTTTTGTTTTTTTTTAATTTAATCACTGTAACTGGCATGTCTCCTGTGTCCTACCACTGAAATTGTGTCATTAATCTGGAAAAGGTCAATCACAAAGCAAAATTTTAAATTGAGCTAAGCACAGTTGAGTTATATTATTCCATAAAATATGTGAGGCACATTCAGCACACTGAAGATTCATCTAACCTTTCTTTTATCTTTCCTCTTCCCAAAATCCTCATAGATTTGTGCTTCCCAGAGGGTCTCTGTTGCAGTTTCTGTGTTTAATGCACCTCTAATCCATTGCATCTCTTTTAGTGGTCCTATTTAAGTCTTAAAACCTTGGAATGACAAAATACTTTGATAGTAAGACCTTTAGTTTCCCTCCATCCAGGAGGACATTAAGCCTGTGGGTCTTTGAGATGATCTCTGCAATGGTGACTTCATGGCTGAACTTCTATCCATGTTCTCATGGGGAAACATCAGGACTGATAAGAGCAGAGTGATGTGTAATTGTGCGAGTTATCACCTACGCAGGACAGGAAGAGCCTTAGAGAAAACAATTCACAAAGCAATGAAAAACTTCTATGCAGATCTAGTTTGTCAGGAAAGCAACCATACTGTACATGAGGAACCCATATAGAAGTATTGGAGAGTCTGTTTAAATTCCAGTCTTTTCACCCACTTCTTTGTCTAATACGGAGCCTTGTTCTATATTGGAATATACAACAACAACATTTCATCCATAAGTGTTCGTACAGACAGTTTTAAGAACATGTTATGCTGGACCTCTTTAATCTAATCAGATCTGTATGAGTTATTTCTCAGAGAAAAAATACTATGTATCAGCCTTGGAAACTGAGGTTAATCACCCTGAAAACCTCCCTGAGTCCCTGGACTTTCCCCAGTAACCTTAGTACCAGCAGAAAATGTTCCTTTACCACATTTTTTACGCAGGAAGGTAGTTCCTGGAAATCTATTAGAAATATTTGCTAAGCTTTACAGCACTAGTATGATGCTCTTCACATGTCCTGCTTTCAAGTTACTCCAAAGCATGTTTTTTATCTTTGACCCCTAATATATAAAGCTGCATGAACTACAAGACTCTCTAATTCTAAAATAGATTCATTATTAGAAGAATTTTAGTAAAATTACTTTATCAATATACTGAATTAGTCATATTGACAATTTATTATAATATACACTTATATTTTTCCACAGAAAAATATGAATTTAGAGCGCTGTGTAAGGTGTTAATTCATGATTGTTCATTGACTCTGTATCAGATATACTTACCTCTGTCTGAATTTTGCCCTAGAAAGGCAAATGCAAAGGCTGAAACCTAAAGATCTATGCACTCTGTTAAGCAGCACCCTTCTGCTGAAATCAAGAGAGTTTTGTGTAAGCACTAAGTTACTTATTTATTTCTAAAACTCAAGAAAACATTTGTTTTCTTTTCAAGTAGAATGCATAGTATAGATGACTTTTGTCTATTCTCTGTAAGGCTAACACTGTTTCAGATTCTCAGCTTCTTGAAGTGGGAGGAAATCTGGACTTCCACCTATGTGACACTGATGATTATTCCTTCATTATCAAATTTATAAAACTCAAATTGCAGACAGCCTTAAAAGAGACAGA
This sequence comes from Hafferia zeledoni, assembly GCA_035583235.1. Lineage (NCBI taxonomy): Eukaryota > Metazoa > Chordata > Aves > Passeriformes > Thamnophilidae > Hafferia > Hafferia zeledoni. The sequence continues at coordinate 62,761,201 of JAWWEV010000043.1, read as the reverse complement.
TTCTAGCACATCCCCAAGTAATATACTCAGCACAATGCCCATCCTCACAAATTATTTCCTATGAATGTTTGCAGGAAATGGAATTAAAATCTAATGACATTCTCCTGGCTAAACAAGTAGGCAGAAATGCTCCCAAGCATTTCTTTTTCCCACTTCTTACATTTTCTTTTAATTCTTCCATTAGTTAACTAGCAGGTCCAAGGTGAAAATAATTCTGTTCTCAAATAGGTATCAAAATCAGAAGTGGTTCCCAAGGATCTGCCTCTTGTTCCTACTGTCTCTTCTCCCATGTACTGTACTGTTGACACTTGGTTCACCAAGCAGCTCCATTCTGGGTCTCTGTTCCTGTCACCTCAGACTCATTACCTGAAGGCCATTATTTCTCCCTGTAAGGAAAGGCCAAATCTTCACCTTCACATTCCCATCTTTTCGGTCACCGCTCCGTATTGTTTTGACTACAACTTCACTAAAAATCCGTTCATGAAATTCATTTAGTGAATCATGCAGCTGTTTATATCTGGCATAGCCCATAAATAAAGAGAGTGGTAGGAAGAGAAAGGATAATGCATGAATCCTCTAACAGCACTTAAAATCATCACAGTTCCAAAGCAAACACTAATTGTCTTTAATCAGCTTCCAAGAAGCATTATAGAACACTTCTAGCTGTTAAATATACTTCTATTCCTAGATGCAAGAACCACTACCCTAACAGAGTCTGATACAACGTGAAAAAAGCCTTCCCCATAAACTATTTAATAGACCTACAAAGGTAGAAGAGCTGATAATGGGCTACCTCTGAAAACCCATGAAAAGCAGAATTTCGTCATTAGTTTTTATTCCTTCTTGCCTTCCAAAACAGACTATCCAAAAAAATATAGCCTACTGCACATCAGAAAAAGTAACCACATCCTAGAATTGAAATGAAAAAATGGGGTGATATTATTCCAATAAGAATTTTACTGGATTTTTTTTATTCATTTGCAAAAATAATTAGTTCCACCACCCACCACTGAGATAAACAGGTTTAAGTTCTCATTGAAACTCCTGAAAGGTCTATGTGGATACAGAGTTACTGTAGTTATAAGTACCTGTAGATTAGCTAAATATTGCCTGTGTTACTCAATTAATGAAGGATAAATGTACATTATATATAAATATCTCTCATATAAGCTATACATTGAAAGAAGTTCATGCTCTGGATAGACACACCCTCCAAGGCAACTTCTGCTTATTTTATACATCCGGAAACAAGAAGTGTACTAAAAATTCCAGCATTCTACATAATGACACTTGTACAAATTAGGCTGGATTTGCCCCTGAAGTAAAAATGAAATAAGTTCCATAAGGACAAAGAAATATAATTTAATATAGAACATATGTATCAATCAATAGTGAAAAATCTCCTTGGTTTGCAAGGTCTACTTTAGAAGCTATGGAAATTAATTGGTTTCTCCTCATAAAGCTAGATATTTCTTTTAAATTCAGTAAGAACTGCAAATTTCCTAAAAATACTTATGTAATATACAAGAAAAGGTTGAGGAAAAAGTAAAATCCCTGTGAGCTGAAATTTAATAGATTGCAGTTGGTTGCTCCAAACTGTTTGTGGTCAAAAGCATTTTAAAAGCACAGGGTTATTGCATGATGAGTAAGTAAGGTTTTCTTTCCTTTTTTTTTTTTTTTTTTTCTTTTTTTGGTTTTTCCTCTCCAGTGTAATTTTTTACCAGGAATTGTCACCTTGAGCAAGTCTTACATTAGCCCAGAATGCCAGATGTTAATTTCCCTAAACTGTATTTGTGTGACTGCCTTTCCAAAAGCACCATGGAAGCCATAAGCCAGTTTCAGGGGTACTGAGCACCCAAAGCTCCAGTTAAATCAGTGGTGGCTGTGGATCCAGGGTGGCCTTTAAAACCAAGTTATAAGGCAATGCTGCTGACATAGAGAAAGCAGCCCTGGGAGCTCCTAGCACAGAGAACACTCATTGACTCCTCCGGTATTTCCATACATGAGAGATTGGAAAACTGCTTTGTGTGCTCAGATTGTAGGAGGTGCCTGGACTTCATTCAGTCTTATTATGGATTCTTTTAATTTTCATCTCCCTAATACACTTACACATTTTAAGGTAAATTAATCCTAACCTCTGTGGTTTTGTGCTTTTATGTGCATGCATACATAGACATATTCCTCTATACTGTATTTTGAGGTAGTAAATATGAAGTCCTTTGTCTACTTGGAGACCAGCCCGAAAGAATGGATACAAGATGAAAGAGATGATCTGCCACTTGGAGAAGCAGCAAGACAATGACTATTTAGATGTCACAATAACACCACAATAACCTCACCATTTTGGTGAGGTCTTTTAACTTTGAGAATCTAGGCAGATGTCCCCTTTACTGGAACGTTACCATATTTTTGGCAAATTCAGTCTTGTGAACTTTTGCAAAACCATAGAGATTAAAAACTTAAGTTTAATGGAGCTTGAATCAGTATTACTTGAGAAATATTTTTTTCAGTCTGGAATTCCCACAGCCCTGTGCACACTTCTGCTAGCAACCAAAATGGCAGAAGAAAGGTGGAAGAAATAGGTCTGGTAATGTGGTTCATGGTGATGATCTCAAATATATGGAATGTCCACAGATAAAACAAACCAGCTTGACTTCTTTGCATTGTCAGAAAAGTGCAAGTGGTAAGTGTGTAGACCTAACAACAGGTGAGAAAAACGGGTCCAAAAAGTTAAAAAATTAACACTAAATCTGCCAAATATCAAAATTTCACAACTGACTTTCAAGAGTGAAAAAGTATTGTTTCTCCCCCTTATTACAGATGTTCTGCAAAGGGAAAGTTACATCAGACAACAAAGGAAGAGGGTTTTATAATGGTTTACTTGAATGGATTAAAAAAAACCGCTCAAGACAGCTGGAAAAATGAAGTTTTCTTAAGTGCTCCTTAATGAAATTGGACAACATTGAGCTGAGACCTATACCCATGTAAAAGAGATTTCGCCTTCAAATATAGATGTTATACAGTATTCTGAGCAATCTCTTTTAGCCAGTGGCCGGCACAAGGATAAGATCTTCCAGAACCTAAATTTTGACCATTCTCCATAAGGCTAACACTGTTTCAGCTTCTCAGCTTCTTGAAGTGGGAGGTAATCTGGACTTCCATCTATGTGACATTGATGATTATTGCTTAATTATCCAATTTATAAAACAACAATTGCAGACAGCCTTAAAAGAGACAGATTCTAGCACATCCCCAAATTACACACTTTGCACAATGCCCATCATCACAAATTATAATATCCTATCAAAGTTTTCATGAAAGAGAAACCAAATCTAAAAGTATTCTCCTGGCAAAACAAGTAGGCAGAGATACAAAGGCCTGAAAATGACAGGTTCTAAAATTTCTTCTCTCAAGCTGCATTGAAATACTGACTTACACCTTTATGAAAAGATAAGGAACCAAGTAAATTGGCAACAACAGTTGCCTGTCCAAAAATAAGTTAATGTTTACTGACTTCGTGGATATACAAAAAAAGTTTCTGCATTGCAAAAGACATTTCAGCAAAGTTTTTTGATCAGACAGAGATCAGATTAGCTGTTGAAGATTTTTTTCTGACCTCTCCATCTCTGGAATAATTCCTTTTATCCAGCTTCTCTCTGTGGCTGCATGCACGCTGTATGAATGAATGGTGCATGAATGAGAATGTTACAGTTCATTCAGTGGTAAAATTAAAACGTTCCTATCCACTCCCTCCATTCTTGTCTCCACTGTTTATGGTGCTGCACTGTACACAGATCCTTGAAACAAAAGAAAAGGCTACCCCTACAGCTTTATCAGCCCGATGGAGGGTGAAGGTCCCTACTGTTTAGGCCATCTCTCATTCCAGCTGGCATGGTAAAACACAGTAAAAAAGGTAGAGAAAAAGAGTCCATCTGCAGCCAGGGCAGTTCACTAAGCTGATTTGCTGAACAAATAAGAGTTGGACTTGGTGATCCTTGTGGGTCCCTTCCAACTCAGCATGTTCTGTGATCTTGTGAAATGGTCTCTACCTAATGCCTGTAAAGGGGAGGTGGCAAGACAGGAACATACCTCCATAAGGTTTGGCAGGGTGAGACTGCTGTTCCAGTGACAACTCTCCCTCATGTGGCACTGAAGTGACCTTAAAATCCCTCTCTGAGAAGAAAGCAGTGCATGGGGAGTGGTGAGGTGATTTGGTTTGGAACTTCCTGTTGTTTGCTTGTATAGGGACACCAGCAGTACCCATGGACTCTCCAAGATCTTATCTGATTATCATTATCTTCTCCAGTTGTTCTTCTACTGTTCCCTTTGCTCATTTGCTACTACAGATGTCTTCATTCCTTTATTTCTCATGAAATTGGGTTCTATCTATCCAGGAAAAAATCAATTATTCCTCAAGGAAGAAACATAAAGGTTTGTACATATTTTGTTCTGCTGACAATCAGTCCTACACAGGATTGGTGTGACAAGAATTTTTTTTTTTTTAATTAAAGATAATGAGTATACGTTAAGAGAATTCCACTGGAAGTGATTTGACTGCCATGAATATACTTCAGGTCTGTGAGGTATGTGTGTCTTATGTATCTAAATATCACTGTACTCACAAGTCATTAAGAGGCAGGACTTCACCTCAACTTGCACATGTAAACATGAACTTATTTTTCTGTGTAATGTAATGTTACTTAGACAACTGATACGTACGAGTTTAATTTGAAACCATTAGACAATACTTACCACAGAGATAGGCAGATTTTGTCAACCTGAATGCATTAAAATATTAGATCATAGAACAGTGTAACTATTGAATCAACCAAGAAAAATCAAATTGAAAGACTAGAAAGAACTTCTAGTGAAAAAAAATCTTTCTCCCCGCACCCCCC
>JAWWEV010000043.1:62689786-62756203 GCA_035583235.1 Hafferia zeledoni | reverse complement strand
CCCCCCCCCCCCCCCCCCCGCCCCCCGATATTTCTATATTAATAAAACGGAAAGAAGTAAAGTATAAAGAGATTTTTGTTCATTTGGTCACCTTTGACATTCAGGAGGACAAATAGTCTACAAGTTGGATGTGGTATTGACATAAGAGGTATCATTCTAATTAAAATGGAACATTGAACTTTTATTGGAGAACAAGAGCAATGAGTGCCGAATGGTGACTTTCTGTTTAAAATATTTGGAAGACAGGCTCACACTATGACCTGCTTCCAGTTTCCAGTGGTATTAGGGATGAAGCCAGTATAAATCCAGTTGTCACAAAAGAAAAAGTTATAGTATATATTAAACCACAAAAAAATACTTTCAAATAACATTAAGGGTATGACTTAGACCCACAAAAGCCAGAAAATACAGAGTTAGGGCTGCAAGTGTGTCCTCAACTCACCCCATTTTCTTTAGGTATACAGCAGATATGAAGAGAGCTACCTGAAACATCATGGGTTTGATTTACAAGGGATGGCCCAAAACTTGGTGTTGATCTGTGCTGGGCACGGCTTGCCTGTTATGCTAGAGCTGACAAAGCCTTCTCATGGAGTGGAAGATTATATGACAAATAAACCAAGTCTCTGCATTAAATGGTAATAATAGAGTGTATGCATCTCTTTAACTAATTAACATAGTGATCCATGTTCCTGGACTTCAGACAGTTGATTTGTTTCTGATATGCTTACTGGGAATCATACGATTAGTGGACTAGCCTGTGTCCCATATATAGCTCTGGAATGAGTGAACAGGTGATCACAGTGACCCATAATTTGAATATGCTGAAGAAAGCAGCCAAAACAACAATAAAGCAAAGAGGATTGATAGCTGACAATGAATGTCTAGTAGAGAATATGTGGTCATTTGACAAAAGTGTTGGGGTTCAACAGAAAGGACACTTTAAAAGTAATAACAGGTTAAGAAACAAGTTCAAGAAGCAACTTTGTAGTAGACAATGAGCTACGAAAGTGAGATCAGATTTTTTCTGATACCCAAGAAGAATATGACTCATATCAGTTTGAGTTGAAAGTGTAAGGAAAGAGAAACACAGAAATATATACACATTTTGTTCAGCTATAACTATATCTTAAGCTTGCTAAAGTGAAGAGCTACTGCTTTCTGCAACACTCAAAGCTTTTGTATATTTGCTATCACGAGTTTAAAAATATTCAGGATTTTCACTCAGGTTTGGCCAGGCTTTGAATCATTCTAGCAACCATGAGTAATTCCTGCATCCCTGAAGATATGCCATACTTCATCAGTTTGTCTTTGAGATGTATTACATTCTGAGGTGCAGGTATACGAAAAAATGTACCATTTTGTTGACATAAGGGCTTCTATTCAAGTTTTCATGAGTATTGTTAAGTCAGGTGACTTGTAATTTTCCCACACTCCTAATAATGTAACAAAAAAAAGAATAAAAAATTACACAGGTCTTTGATTTCCTGTTCTGCATTATTTTTAAGGAAGTCAATAACAGCTGGTTTGGGTCCAGTAGATACCTTGTCACTGTCAGTCCCTCCATTACGTTTCACAGGACCACAGTGGTGACTTCATTTAGCAGAATCATGTGGTGACTGATCTCCAAGGTTCACTCATGTATTGATTCATGCTTTCCAGAAATTCAGACTTTAAGGTTTCCCAAGCATTTCAGAGAGTTGGAATGGGTCTAGAACTTGCAATGAATTTCAAAACTTGCTGAGTTTTAAGTAATTCTGTGTTTCTTCATGTGAGATATACAGCAATCTGTGATTCTGTGCTTTTTTGCCATAGTTATGCACAATAGCTCCATGTATCTTGGGTTGAAATTTGTATTTTAATTCCACGATACAACGTAAAGATTTAATAAAACTCCTGATATACATGGCATATACTTTTTTTAAATCTTGCAGTGCTAATTTGAAATTGTGGTGATTACTATCATCTCAAAGTACATGGCTGAGGTTTGATTTTCTTAATCCTTGAACAAACTGAATTCTTGTAAACATACTGCCATCTATTTACAGAAAGAGCATAAATAAACTGAAGACCTTATTTTAGCTAGTGTTATGTCATCCCTGCTCAGAGTAAAGATGATGGAAATACAAAGCTGTCATCATTCTCCCAATGCACATTTAGAGATAAAGCAAGGAGTCTACTCTTACCATGAACTTTAGTCTCATTCAGCTTTCAGAGCTAGACTGAACAGTTGCCAAAGAAAAGGTTTCTTTAATTTAAGCCTATAGGTTTGCATCAGATCAAAAGCAAAAAATAGCTGAAACAGGCAGGCTTTACACACTTCCCCTCCAAAGAATAAATTGCTCCGTATTTGCTGGAAATCCAACCTATTTCACTATATTGTATGACTTGGGGTTCATTTACCAAAAGTTTCATAATACTGAACACATACCACAGAGATAAACTTTTTAACAACTGTCCATGTTACCAACATGCAGACAATCAAGCTACCATACACCACTTGAAATTCTATGGCATTTTACATTTGACTTCTTAGAAATCCTCCTTCATATGCAAGGCAATAGAACCTTTTTACCCCTTTTCCTTGAGACTCAAGCTAGGTTTTTTAAATTTATGACTTACTGGCTGAGAGGATACACAAATTCAGCTACCAAGACTTAAAAAAGCTTCTGTAATTCAACCATGTGTTCAAACATTCATGTTGGATGACCTTATATTTGCTTTGAGAACATCCTCCATGCTGTAACTGTTGTTCTGCTGATGCATGATGTCTTGTTAAACTAATAGGACTTTGCTGTGAGCCTGGCCACACTGCTGACAGTTTGTACAAGGCAGTGTTTTCATGAAATCCCAAGCACAGATATTATTGGAAAACTGACCTGAGTTTGATTCCCTATGGAGACATTTCCTTATTCAGTAAACTTAATTTAAATTCAATCTGTCACCTTCCAAAAAGAAAAATACTTTAACTTTTAGCTTCAATCACTAGATCTCAGAAGAGAATTAACAGGAATTAACTTACAGTAGCATATTCTGAAACATTAAAATCACAGTCAGGACAGTGTTCTCACCTGCCACCTAAAACTGTTAAATTCAGAGTTCATTACAAGCCCTAAGTAAAACCAAAGTTCCTTGAAAGGGCTGCAAATATTTTGAACAAGCCATGACCCAGTTTTCAGAACAGTTGAGCCAAACTATTTTTGCTGTTTAAATAGAAATAACAAAAATGTACATTTCTGCATAGTTTCAGCACAAAATTCAGGGGGGCAGAAAGGGAAGGACTGTGGGCTGAGATGAGTTTCCCTTTACGGTTTTGGAACAACCAAAACTCCAAGTTAAATGTGCATGGTGAGTACATAGAACCACAGGAACCAAAACCAAAGAAAAGGTTTGGATGGAATGTTATTACAGCTTTTATATCTATCAGGGTAGCTGGGTACTATCTGGCCCATATGGCAATAGTATTTGAATAATGCATTTGTAGTGATTTTTACATGTGATTCTCACCAGTAAGGCCAACACTAGAATAGTGTGTGTAATTCTTGGTGCCCATACTTTAAAAAAAGAAGTTAAAAAATTGTGCAGGGCTCAGGAAAGCAAAGCAAGAATGAGTCATAGTGTGGAAAATTAGTCATCGAATGACTGAACAGAAAAGTTCAGTCTAGTCAATTTGTCCAGGAGAAGATACTAGATGACCTGATAATAGCTTATTAGTGATTAAATGAGAGTACTTTTGATAGCAGTTTTGTTGATTTTTTTAAATTAAAAAAAAGATAAATATCAAGAACTGATAGATGGAAATCAAAGCTTGTCAAATTGAGAACAAACACAAGGTACATGTTTTGGATTATCAAGATAATAACAAATAACTTAAAAGTATTATGGTGAAATCATTCACCATTTTAAGTCATTGAATGAAAAACAAATGTCTTAAACTGTTATTCCTAAACCCATCAAAAGGGGCTTAATACTAAGGTTATTAGTACAAGATTTAGAATAAGATTGTGATAACCTCAGTCACAAGACATGAAAAACAGAATGGAAAAATTCCCATAAATAAATGTCAGTGTATGAGACCAACAAATGACCAGGAAGTTGAATTTTTCTATTTCTCTGAAATTTCTAATTTTTTTTTTTTATTCTGATCTAAATTCCATCAGAGTATTTTTCCTACTGACATGAAGATGCATAGTGTAAAGTAAATTTGAGAACTTCTGAAAATCTCACCTTTACTGTCACAAAAGCTGACATTTGGCAAGGAGCTGGCTGGTTTTCTCCTTTGCATTCATTTAATGATAAATTCCTTGAGCAATAAAAATGTTAATAATAGATCTCACTTAAGATGCTTGTGCTTTGAGAACAAAGCAACAATGCAGGCATCCAGATTAGAATTTCTTGCAGCACTATTTCTTGCTTCCAGAAGTATTAAAGAACATACTGTTAACTGACTGTCATGAACAGGAGTGAGAAACTCTATTTTATCAATTTGTGACTTGCAGCCATCCTTGAGTGCAGCACAACAAACTATCCCAGTGACTTGCTCACCTGAAAGTATGGTGAATTTGAGACAGTTAGCTGGATTAGCAAAAGCAATCATCTTGCAAGAATACGCAAGTAATTTCCAAATAGATCTTGTTTTTATTGAAAAACAGTCAGGAATTTTACTCTTGCTCTCCCAGAATGCAGCAGTAGTAACTCAAAACAAAATCCTACTATAAAAGAGGTCCCCTGCATCCCCAGCAGCTGAGAATATTAAGTCAAGCTGAAGCTAGGACATAAAGGCACTTTTAGAAGAGGGCTGTTAGTGACACTTTTAAACTCAGCTCCTCAGGATTAAGATGTTTTCCCTTTGAATATTGCAATGAGACTAACTAAGCTACCAGAGGTTAACATGGGACAATGATTCTAGTTATGCAGTCAATTGAACAAAAGTTCCTCTCAAATTAGTGGGAGTTTTACTCAGCTGAGGGACTAAGAATTTGGCCCAGTAATAGAAGGCCTTACTCTAATTAAATTATTCATTTTTAGCCCTAAGCATTCCTCTTCCTCAGTGGAATGTGCCAAGAAAACTAAAAACCCGAACAGCACAGTAGTATTAAACTTTAACAATGCTTTGCACTGACACGGGGGGGAATATCAGAAGTATTTAGAAACAATGACATGATCTCCAACTGGAGCCAGGGAATTCATAGTATATGAAACTTACAGATGTGCTTTTCATTGGGACCATCCCCTATTCTCATATGCTGAAGTTGTTCTCATACTTCATGCTCCTATGCATAGTGTTTAACCTAAGCACTTAAATCTCACTGAAGTTGCTGTTAGTTACATGCCAAAGGTTGTAAATGCCCAGCTGGAAAGTGAGCTGTTTATTTCTTACATATGACTCAATTGCAGTTAATCGATTTCTAATTTTTATATTTAAAAAATACTTTAATTTATCTGTATGTTAACATTACTTGTTTTGGCCTCATTTCAATGAATACTTAAAATTTGGCTAATTTTCTTATGTAGATAGATCTCTGATTCAGTTGGTTTATAGTACATAACACCAAACAAAGTCGGACAATATTACTGCACACAGTGTCATATGTCAGATTTAGTTTAAAACCAAAAAGCACTTATAAAGCTTTTAGAAAGTTATTTACATTTTGCAAGGATTATTTTTTCCTAAAGTTTTGGATTTTTTAAAAAGTATTTTCTATTTTTTAAAATACTTTCAAGATATTTGCATGCAGCAGTACAACAGCATACTTCACTGACTTACGTGTTCTATGCTGGTCTTGAACAGGAACAGTGAAAATTCCCACCTGAGATCTCCATTTCATATAAAGTGTAGCATGGGTGGTGATCACTTAGGGAAGAACGTAATGGTAGTTCCCAAATTTGAGTTCTTGACTTTGAATAAATGGCCATATTTTTATAACAGCCAAGTTGGAAAATCACAACATGTTTCACATTGCACTATTTTGACACCCACAAGTTATGAGTGGGGCTGATGCATCTTGGTGCATGGCACAAACCACTATTGTTTAGAACAGGAAGAGAGTTGGTAGTTGATTGTTCTTACTGGTTGTTCTTGCCATGAGTAGGGACACCTTCCATTGCTCCAAGCTGCATCCAACCCAACCCTGTACACTGCCAGGGAGGGGCATCCACTGGTCCTCTGGGAAGTCTGTTCCAGTGTCCCATCACACTCAAAGCGAAGAATTTATTCCTGATATCTAATTACCTTCCACCTGGACACTGCAGCTCCAAGGAAACCAGAAGATCTGGGTTGATAGCAGAGCAGTGTTACACTGGTAAGACTCAGATGACAGGCACAAATGTTAGCATGGATATTCCCAGAAAGATGTTCTATCTTTTTTTTTTGTCCCTTTGTAACCAGCCCTTGAGTCTACCAGGTTAGATAGGCTTTTTGATTGGCTTAATTTCATACAACAATGTATATGTTGTCATGTGATTAGTTATTTGCAGAGGATTAGTTTTTTTCTTTACTCAGTAGAGCCAAGTAAGCATTTCTAGACATGAGAAGTTCTTCTAAGGACAGATTACTGAAAGAGGCCCCAATCTAATAGTCCCAATAACATTTCATTGATGAATAAAGGGAGCCTAGGTGCTTGGTTCAGTTTCCAAAGTTACATTACAGACATCTAAAGTCAAGTAAAATGAATTTCATCCTCCACAGCCAAATTATATGTGCAAATCAGGTGGTCTGTAATTCAATAAAGGAAATAGAGGCACACAATAAAATCCTATGACTGCCTCTAATAATTTTCAAGCAGTGCATAAGTTTCACAAGTAACATATTCAATAGTTGTTGAACATTTACCAACCAAGTCTGATCAACTAATCAGACTTTTAACAGAATTTAAAGATGGAAAGGTGAGGAGGCCATGAGTGCTAGTACATACTAAAGATAATTCCAACTGCTGGCTATTCGAGATGGCTGTATCTCCTACACCTGACATAGACAAGCAGTCTTACTCCCACTCCTCTGCTGGCATCTGCATGGCTACAGTATGAATGAACCAGTTCAGCTGAAAAGTTAGTAGTCTTTATCTAGATTAGTTCTCTAAAAGTCAAGAATATGCCTCCATTGTCTGGGGATAGGTGAGGTCACCACTTTTGGCAGAAGCATCTACTTAGATCATCTTCAAGTGATTGTGAAAGAACAACCTTAGCTGCACGCAGAGTTAATTCTCATTATCTTCTGCATTGCCACAGCGTGTAACCACTCATTCTCAGATTCCTGCTAAAATGCAATGTAAAACTCAACACTGAGTGTCACTTGTTAGTGTCTGAGAAGTCATCTGACAATGGGGAAGGACCAAAAGAGCAGTGAAGAGGTAAAAACCTTGGTGTTAAAGAGTAAACAGAATCAGAGCAGTGGAAAACTTCATTTTAAAGTGGGAAAAAGTTAAGTGAAGAAAAACTGCTTCCAGGATAGCTCATAATATCCTGAAAATCTTGTTCAAAACAGAAAGAAACAGACAACCAACATAAAGATCACCTTTGGGCAAATTTTATATCCCTGTTACAAAACACGAAATTTCAAATCTTTACATCAAAATAGATGTAATTTTCCTTCTCGGTTTCTTAGAAATTTCTCAAAAAAAAAATTATATCTGAGTTGGATACATATAAATGAAAAGTTTCTTTATATAGTTAAAGTTTAGCTACTGAAACCAAGATTTTATAATGAGATACATCTGAAACCTGTAATACGAAGCACTTTTTCCAGGTCTAATAACAACAGTTTTATTGTACAAACCTGTGTGTGAAAATTCTAGCTTGGAAGTGAAAACCAAGCTATGCAGCAAGTATTGACTTTTTAAGTGTTCTTTCTGTAGCACTACATGAGCACCTATAAAATATATATACTGAGTGCTATTCAGTAATAATAACAATAACAAGTACATCCCATGTAGTTCTCATCCTTGCTAATATGTCAGGATACAGAATAACTCGTACTCACAAATAGCCTTGCAAACTAAGCATATAGAACTACCATGGTGGAGCTGCTTATGAACAAGTGAAGCTACACCTCAGAAATAACTTCTGACTTTAACTCTCATGTCCAATAAATAAATAAATATTAATTATTATTCATACATATCACAGTAATGTTCAGTGTCCCAGTAAGGCACTGTAGGGACATATTGAGAACATAGCCCTGTCTTCAAGAGCTTGCAGGATTGTCTGACCTATTTGTCACAATGATACTGATCCAGATATTCACAGGGATTTGCTTGATGTAGTGTTTTAATTGCATGTTTCTCAAGAACACATATCACTTCAGGATCTTCTAGGTAACATACTGGTAAAAGGAAATTTACCACACACACCCCTCTAAGCCTGATGAGGGCCCAAGAGCTAATCAAAACCACTACAGGCCTTTTAGCAATGAATGTGAATTAATCAAATCATCCCTGCTGTTTTTTGTTAATGTTTGGACAATCCAGCTTTTCTGCAGTATGCTCTTGCTGTCTGAGGAGAGGACAGAGAGCCAGAAACTCCTTGAGTTTTAATCCTGGCTCTGACACTGATTCTCTCTGTGGCTTTGGGCAAAGAGTCCTTGTTCTATAGTAAAATGCTTGTATTGGCAAGATGAGGAACTACTACTGTAGGTGATCTAATAAAATTTTTCCATCTTTAATTTCTATGATTCTGTAATGCTAACAACATAAGTTTCAGAGTCTTATCTTAAGAGAGGAGATAAATACTTACCCAGTTTGCCTACACGCAAAGAAGAATTAAAGTTACAGACCACAGGACTTCACAGGACCAAAGCTACAACGCATAATTAGTATCTTGTTTAGTACCTTGATAATCAGCAACATCTACAGGGACTGCGTAAGACAAGGTCAGACTGAATACCCTCCTTTCAACTCTACTAATCATTGTCTGAGCTGAAGTTTGTTGGAAAATTTTGTCTGTAGCTGAGGACCCTCCTTTAATGTTTAGGCATTGATTTGCTAATATTTTTCAGGAAAGTAAAGCAACCATTAACATAGTCAATGGTGGACTTTTTTTTTTTTTCCCTAGGAAAGGTAAGGGAAGAGGGTCAGGACAACACAGCAAAGTTCCAAGAGTGATGCTTATGCCAATGCATACAATGATACAGTCATTATGAGAATGCCTGCATTTCCTTCCTCTTACAACCAGCTCAGTAGCACCCACTGGTTGCTGACTGAAGATGGGGATTCCTATGGGTGACTCTAACCTGACCTAGGGAATGGACTGAAGAATAATAGATGCAAGATAAAACCTCAAAAGTACAGTAATAACAGTATGCTTCTGAAAAATGTTATTAAAACTCAGTTTACAAAGATAGAAGACATAGAATCATAGAACCATAGAATGGTTTGGGTTGGAAGGCACCTTAGTTACAAATCCCCCGCCATGGGCAGAGACAACTTCCACTGGACCAGATTGCTCAAAGCTCCATGCAGCCTGGCCTTGAACACTACCAGGGATGGGGCAGTAAACAAGTGATCTTCCACATGTAATTATCTTCATATTAGCTCAGCCACTTCATTCACTGTGTGAAGAACACCAACTATAGTAAAAACATCATAGTCTGCTGCTATGGATAACATTCTACCATTCTAATGCATGTGCAAAAAAGTCAAAGATGGGACTACTGCTGACAATACTTAACAAATCTTGCTTATCAGCCATATAACACTGGATGTATCAGATGGAAAGAAGCAGCAGAGAAGAGTAACCAGAATATCTTTCAGTGAAGGACAGTTACAAGCAGATCTACATAAGGACTTTCTCATTTCCTGTGACACTGAAATCTGGCTTTCTCACATCAGACAAATCACAGAGGCAACTATGTGCTGAACTGTTTGCTAGTGAGCTGTGTCAACATTTGGCAGGGATTTCTCTCTCATTGTTTTATCAGGCTATAATGCTGTTTCCACAACTGAATTTTTTTATTAACTTACTTCCTTTGATAAAGGATGCCACCTTGGCCCTTCAGTCCATTGCTACACATCATAGTAAGGTAAATGAAACAGAAAGAATGATCCTTGCTTGGACAGTTCTCTTTGCAGGGCCAACAAAGAGTCAGACTTTCTTCATTCTACATGTGGTGAAGAGGAGCCAGCAATACAGAGAATGTGAAGATGTATAGAGATAGATTGCTGTCACTGAAGGAGGATATGGTGATCTGCAAGATGAATGTTGCAAGATAGCAATCCATCAAACTGGCAAGGGTAAACAAGGGAACAAAGAAGATTACTGTGTCTCTGCAAGTTAGTGTATTTTGAGGTTCTTAATGATATGCCAACAGCCAGACTATCTGGACATGAAAATACTAGTAGTGATGATACATTGCTCTTATAAACTGAAATTCTCTCTAATTAATTTTTAGTCCACAAGAGATCTCTTTGCCATACTAGTTTAATAGATTAATATTAATTGTGTCAATACACATTCACTGCCTTAAATTATTCTGTAACAACATGACATTATTATGAAAAATATGTGTAATTACTGTTATTCACAGAAAATATTGGTGGAGCTGTCAGGTTAAGCAATCAGGACAACTACAGAGGAACGGTTGGTTAACCAATTATCACATTTTCTTAGAAATGAGTGCATAAACCTCAAGACATACCACAGTTAAAAGCTATTTCAGCCACTGGAAAACAACTGAAAGACATCTAGAAACCTCTGGAAAAAGGATACCCTTCCCCCCAGAAAAAATTTACTTCATGCAAGTCACAAGAAAGTTATTATTTGAGCTAGGTCACTGACAAGAGATGTTATTAATGATCCCATTGAAATTATTAATGCATTTAACAATCACTTTGCAAACTATAATATTATATCCTGGGAGAATACTGAATCATGCTGGTTACTTGGATGAAGATCAAATAAGCTTAGGATGAAAAGATCAGACTCTGAGAAAGTTTAGAGTACTTTGTGATTAATAAAAATTAAATGCCAGAACTACTTGATTTGCATCTAAATCCACAAAGGTGTTGACTGGGTTTTACCACATGATTCAGAATTATACAACTAAGCACACCTCTGCATACACAAAATATTAACCATAATACAATATAAGGATGAATCTACCACTATATTTATATACAAATATGCTCTAGAAGAATATTGGGTGCAGGTGATGCATAACAAACTTCTTTTCAGTTTACAAAATGGACCTTACTGTAAAACTTAGGTAGTATAGAGGGCACTTTCCAGACAAGAATTTCTTGAGGTGTCTCTTTACTTCTCAAGGAGTTTAATGATGAGTACTCTATGTTTCCTAACTGATCATGTGATAAAATACTTTATGCATGCAGGTTTTATATGGTATCTTACAGCATGTAGTAAGACTTGCAGCCTGTTACTCTGTAGCAACCCTAATTAAATCATAAAAGATTTCATTTAACTCTGGATATAATATGGCAGAAGAATGGAAATTTCTGTTATGAAATCAAAATTTATTCAGTGTATAAATGGTAAATTATCTAAACTATTCTGTCAAGAATGATTTGGGGATAGTAAGACCTGATGGGGAAGTGAATACTTAACTAAAAAGCAGTTTTTCTCAACTCTCTTTAGTTCATGTCTCATTTCCAGTAAAAAAATCCTTTGTGCCTAATCAAAACATGGCTCCAAAACAAGCAATCACAAGGCTGCTTCAAGTTTCATCTGCCATTCAGAGCACTTCCAAGATGGCATATGCTTCCCGGTTGCAAAGGACATGATTAGATGCTCTCCTGAAGTATCTTTCAACCTGATTTTCTAGAACATCCAGGTCCAGGAGTAACATGTTTCCTGTTTTCTTTCATATTATGTCTACTTTGTCACCTGTGCAACTTATGGCAGCTCAGCTGAGCTACTGCAGTTTAGCAGATTCTGTTACCTCTACATGTATAAGAAGGTAGATCTTCCCTATATCATGCTCTTCTAGTCCTTTACTGCCCCTTTAAGCTTTGCATCATATTTCCTGGAATCCTATCAAATCACATCCATCACACTGAAAACTTCCTCCTCTGTTGAAACAAACTTTCATTACCACTTACAGTCTCATTATCTGTGTATGCATTTCTTAAATCTGACCACCGTTCTAACCTAGTTTAGGTAGGTGGTGATAGAAATATATTATTCACTAAATAACATCACCTGAGCAGATCATTTCCTTTAGCAATTAACTCAGGGAATGTCTGTCAAACACCTGTCACAAATAGTACAGGTCAACATCTACCCCCAGTAGTGGAACCCTTTCAAGTAGGGATTTCACAGAAGGGCTGTACCTTAACCAGTTTTCTCAGCTACCATTCCTCTAAGTGGCCCTTGGGTTTAAAAAGGAGGTACTCTGACATGAAAAAGTGTGATAATTTCATATTGGTGTTGTCTGAACTGAACCTATTTAGGCAGTGAATAGGTTATTTCTGTCTGGAACACAAAAGAAACCTGGGAAATATAATGATTTAATTCTGTTCATAAAATATATTTTAAAACCCAACAAAATAAGTTTACAAGTTGACCATATCTATAAAAGCACCAATGGGAACAGAGTACTACTCAGAGAAAGAGTCTATTGCAAAGAATAAATACTATTCAGCAGTTAGAGAAATAAAAAGTTAAACTTACTATTGAACAGAGACACTACTTAAGCACATTCTAATTTTTCCTGCTGAAATGAGTGCTGAATTAAAAATGCAAACCCATCTAAAACTCGCATATAAAAGAGGTAAGGTACAACCTCAGTGCTACAGGTATTTTCCTCCTTCATGCCTACATTTTCTATTATTTATCCATTCTTAAATTGTAATGAATAACCAGAGATAATTATCACATTTCTATAATGACAGACAACCTGCACATGCTAAGACAGTGGCATAATTTTATATTTATGAAATGTTTCTTTATTTATGAAGCATCTGTCTCAAAATTTAATTACCACTACCACAGTGTTTCATTACAATTCTAACACAGATTAATAATGAACAAGATTCCTATCCAGGCTATTAAAATTTGAAAAACGAATACTCTTTGATGAATCTAAACTACCACCTCACCCAGCTACTGTGTGAAGGTCTTAATACTTTCATTTATTTTTCTGTTTCCTATTTCAGTCAGAGAGGTTAAAATAGGAAAGCCAAAAGCTAGAAAAGAAACAAAGTGAAAGAGGAACAAGGGAATGGGTGTGTGAAAAGTTAGGGAGGTTAAACAGCAAAAGGTTCAGATTACAGTGCATAAAGAGGCCAGAGAAATATTAAAAAAATATGAAGTTTATAATGTTGGACATAGAATTGAAAAAAAAACGTAGAGAAGCAGCATAAGAATAGAGAGACGACAGCTGTGGGTGGGTGAAGAGAGAGAAAGAATAGAAAAGGCCAGACCTTGTTCCCAAGAAAGTCAATGGCAAAGCACTCACTGACTACAGTGGGAACTGGAGAGGCCCACAGTGAATGAAAACTCATTCCCATGAGGGTTGGAAAGGGCGGAGAACTGGCATCAATAGAAGAATGAACAAGCATAGGGAAAATAAAAGTTGAGAGCAGTAACTGAGGCCCAAGATGACGCATTCAGGAGAGCATCCATATACCAGGGTTGCTGTGGAGCCAAGGGCCCTCAGCACACACAGGACTGAGTGCCTGTGAGACCCAGACTCAAAAGCCCTCCCGGCTTCAGCAAGCAAAGATCCCAGAACTGGGATCTTCACATCGCTCGTGATTTTGGCAAGTTCTTTGACTAATTGCCAGGTCATGTCATGTCACCTTTGCTTCACTGTATTCTTATGTAGAAGCTTGTGGGACAATTTGTCAGGCAAGCTGCTCTGGACTGTAGTAAATTAGTGGTGGTAGCACCAGGAGGCTTCAAGCCATTCTGTGTAGCACAGCAACTGATGTTTGTGGTGAAGGCAGCTCAGCAATTTTGAACTGATGACCCTGCTTTCAGTCATCAAATAAATTGTCTATTTCACCTATTCAGGCAATTTTACTGTGCATCTTGCAATACCTGGTGTTCTTCTCGAAGTCCTACTTTTTAATTTTTTTTTCCCTACATAATTGCAGAAAGAAATTTGACCTAAGCATTTCCAAAATTTCACAGAAATTCAGACAGATAAAAGGAAATTAAGCATCATTCTTGGGGTGTGTTTCTATTTCCAGACTACGACTTTCTTAATCTTTGCCTTAGGACCAGTTAACCTACTACCCCCAAGTCTCATAATTCATGAGCTAGCAAAGATTTGTTAAATTCACCATCAAAGTATGTGTATCCATTCCCCCCTAGTGGAAGATAAAAGTCTCCTGCTACTATAAATTACTTTGTCAGCTCAAGTGACAAATAGCTGTATTATACACACAGAAGAACCCAGACCCACCAATGACCCGTTGAGGATCCACAATATATCGCAGGATTGAATGTTCAGTGGTTTTTTGGTCTAATTTATGTTCCTGTGTTACTTGAATGTAGCTTTAGGAAGCTGTGATGTGCCTCCCTTGTGCATGTGTAGATACAATCAAAGTCCATATCAATACGGTTCTTCCAAGTGAAGCCAGGCCTTATTTAGTGCATGGTGCTCAATGTTGTCTGTTGAATGTGGAGAACTACCAGAGTCTTGACATATAAGCTAACATTGAGGCTGAAACATGCAGGAGGCAATAATCTCAAGTCAAACCTTCCCTAGGTAAATTGATTTTGTCTTGACTCCTATTGCAGTTCCCAGGTGCTACTGGGAAAGTTAAAGAATCTGAATATTTCCAAAGTATACCACGTGGTGGCTGTTTGTTTGCTGTGCAGTAGGAAACCACACAGCAAATGTGGTGAGCTCTTACTCCTGTAACTGAGATCAGTGAGACCAAAGAGGTCTCAAGACAAACTCTACTCTTCACTTAGGCAGTTCTTAAAATGTCACCTAAACTATGTCAGACTGGCCATTTTGTGTTCTTTCACTGTTATGTTCTGTCATTATTCTGTGATGGAAATAGTTCCTACTGGACAGAACTGTCATTAGAATAAAATCATTCTTATTTTTACAGTGCTACAAAGAGATTGGAAGGGCTAAAATAACAACAGTAGGTCTACATGTAAATGTAAGCCAGAGACTACTTCTAATTCTGAGCTCCTCTAACAATCGTTTTGTTTTCACAGTCTTGGAAACACCCCATCTCCATGAGGGTCTCAATTACTTCACAGCCTAACAAAAATCTAAAATTCTACTTCTGTATATTCACAGAGAGGTACATCACTGTAAATAGGGTCTATTTCAATATACCATGCTTTCTTCAGCCTGATTTGACTCTAGAAACTCCCTTCTGTGTCTATTAAAAGGATTACTCCCCACTGATTTCTGTTTAAACCTAACTGTCCAAGGAGGTGGTGCTTGCTGTTGGGTAATAGTCTAGTCAGTATGGCATTTCTCAGAGATGTAGGAGGTACAGACTCAATTTTCCCTTTCTTCTGAGGTGAGTCATACTCAGACCTTCCACACAATAGGCTTTGGGGAATGCAAGGAAGGGAGGGTTGAAACACTGGTTCCTTTTGAAACTGTGCCACAACATGAAAGGACAACACACGTAAACTTTCTGGACAAGTTTTAGGATGTAGGCAACAGCAGGACTGGATCAGAAATCCCTGTACACCACTGTAAGTTTTTCATAGTTTTAAAGGACTCCATAATAGGAAAACCAGCAAAATAGATATTCCCTATCTTGGGTAGCAGCTGCTCACTCATTTCCTCGCTCATTCTCAACTGCAAGTTCTGACCACTAAATCAAGAAGTAACAGTTCAACCTTGATCTCTTTCTTGCCTGATCAAGTAAAACTTGCTTTTTTGCACAGTGGAATGGCTGTTGAGTGCCCATTTTATTCCTCTGTCAGAGAGAGACGGAGATTATCTAAACCTGGATTTCTAACATGTCAAGTGAACATCTTTAACTAGTAAACTATGCACAACCAACAACATGGTAAAAGTACCACCAAATCCTTTGCTACCTCCTCCTTTAGTCAAATGTTTAAATAATAATGTTCCCTGTTCTTTACTGAAGACAAGAACTTAGATGCTTCACTAAGGTAGACTTTTGTCCCTAGTGCAAGGATGTGCAGTCCTATATGCTTGAGTAAGATTTTGAAGTTACCACAGTGGAAAGACTTCAACAGCATTTTTTTCTTTTCAGCAACCCTCTGTGTGTCATCCTGGACAGCAGCAACTCAATCCGCATAGCCCTCTGAAATATCTTTACTCTTCCTTTACATCATGTGTGGAGTCTGATCGCCTAACTACCGGGTTCTGAAATCCTGTCTACAGTCACGTGTTCCTTTTGACTTGATCCATTGAAGCTAAGGCAAGAGCCCAGTAGAAATATTTCTGTACACAGTGAAAGTTCTATATTCAGGACAGGGTTTGGATGGCACATGTTAAATAATTTATATGGTCATATATTGAAAAATGAGACTGTGAAGAACCATCAAAGAAAGACCAATTTTCAATGAGCACCGTTTGTCATAGTCATTAATGAAGCTGGAGTTCTTTAGAAAAAGTGGGCTGTGGCTGTGTAATTAAAAGTGCTATGCAGTAGGAACTGGTATCACATCAGATGTACGTAAAGAGAGCAAATATAAGTTGAATCAGCAACTCCTCTGTTTATTGTTCCTATTTTCTTAACTTATTTTAGTAAGTTTTTTTATATGTCAGTTTAGACAAAGAAAGAAAATTGTTAACAGTTGATGTAAGGTTAACATGCAGGTCCAGAACATCTTGCTGCTGAGGAAGAAACAGACAACAGGATACTGCCTAAAGGTATTTAGAGGCTGTCTTGCATTTCTTATTTTCTTTTTCTTCCTATAATTAAAAAGCATATAAGATGACCCATTTATTACAATTAATATACTGCAATAGGGTGTTACACTACATTGACAAACTCTCCCACTTTATAGAGCTTTCACAAAGCTTAATGAATTTATTTTCCTGGTTTTGCTTTCCTTATGCTCTTTCAAGGCTGGTTTTTACACAAATGGAACTCATGAATAGTACAAGAAAGACATACAACTGTCTAAGACATGAAACAGGTTTTGAAATCTTCAGATAAAAGTGTTTTGAGAAGTAAACTGTAACACTGCACACACTGTGATTTTAGCTTAAACCTCAGTACAATACTCTTACTGCCACTGCTTATGCATTACACCCCAGTACTGTCACTCCCCAGGCTGTCATTTTCAAATCGAGTGTCAGTGATTCCCAGGGGTCATTATTAGTTGTTATGATTTGGATTTTTGGGGGTTTTTTGAAAGACCAAAGATTAAAAACGAGCCCATGAGCTATTATCAGATGGGAAATATTAATTTACTAAAGCATCCGAACATTTGGAGTAAATTTGAAAACAGAACCATCTGTTGTATAAACTAATCCAATGGACTCCACACTTTGTATAGTCGACCGCTGTCAAGTAACACATTATGAAACCCAGTAATAAATCTTAATTCAAAAAATGTTTCCTCATTTGAAAGGTTTGAGAATTTATTTTTCCTTTCTTGTTTTAATGTAAACTTGATGCAAGTTGGCAGAACTCTCTGACCTGTCGGGGGTCTAGTATTCACTCAGATCCCAATGGGAGGCTGTGGATGCAGCCTCACAGAGGTCAACTGCAAGGCAGGGCTTGTGCTATCGGCCCCTTTTGTGCATCAGTCACTTACTCTCATGCATAGCATGTGCAAGCTGCTCAGTCTGGTTTTGAGATGCGTACCCCAGAGTGACAAAATTCCAAACAAGGATTGTATCCACCTTTTCTGGACTAGTCAAAATAATGAAAAAAAAATAAAAATCTTTTGTGTGGTCAAGATTTAAGTTAATAGTTCAAGATTCCGTTCATCCAAGGTTGTAATCCCTGCTAAAGAGAAAGACCTTTTATAACAATCATCATTCAAATGGACTCCACAGTTTCTCTCTTTCTGATATGACAATTACTGCTCTGTGTACCAGCCATGAGCAGATGATTCTTACCAGACACCAGAAACCACTCTGTTCATGGCAGCTGGTTCAACACATGGAACATGACAATTCCTGCAGCTGACATATCTAAGTCTGTCCTTTCCTCCACTCAGTGATACAGCAGAGAACCCTCATCCTTCCAGGTTTTGGGTATGGCTTGTCACCTCTTTCCACATCACATCAAACCAAAAGAAGTGCAACCCATCCACCTTCGTTTTATGCTAATTTATGCATGTGTCAGTGTAACACTCAACAAGGGAAAGAACTTTAAATATATATGTATATTTTCACTAAATGGAACAGAATGATACCAAACAAGGATCCCAAACAAGGTGTGTTTCCTAAGTACAAGAAAGGCTTCAATTTTTGATTCTTAATATCCTTGGTCAAAATATAACAACCATTGTCATATCATATTAGAAGAAAATTCATATTTTAGTAGTTGCTGGGAAAATATTTTGCATTTCTCATTTTTGTTTTCAGGATAGATCAACTATAGATTCATCTACAGGTGCAAACTACATTCTTATATATTTAATTAACTATGAAACCTCTGAGAAAATGTGGATAGTAGTAGGTAAGACACTGCAGGCACACTGTGGTTTAGGTTGCTTTGGTTTACCTTAGGCTACAGCAGTCATGTAAACCAACAAGGAAGGGAGATTTTCAAAGCACTGTGCTGATACACTGTTAAAAAAGGGGAAAAATACTGAAAGAAGATCTTAAACTCATTATTTCCTCCTCATTTTTATATGAAGCAGAGTGCATTACTTCTCCAGGCCTTCTGCTGCCTTCAGGTATCCCCTCTGAAAAGTAACGTAGTAATTTTCATAAGCAAAGGAAGCAGACTACTTTCCTAATGTGATATATCCGATTGCATAATCAGAAAAAATCTGCAAAGCTATAAATTTAAATGGGAGAACTATACTGTTAACAGAACTCCTTTTCTTTATTTCATAACTTCTTTACTTCTCTGAACACCATAATCAAAGGCTGATTAATCTATTCCAGCATTCACCAAATCCATTAATCACTCAGACTGCTTAATTCACTGTCCAAAATAGTCTTTGGGAATACAGTGTACAACTGTTTTTCACGTAGGGGAGCACTTTCTGTTGGAGTAACATCACTGACAATGTAACCATGTCAGTGATTAAGTGATTCAGTATTATATCATCCAGCCATTTGTCAGTCCTCAGTATTTCACAATTAGGAATAAATTTCTGAGTTTCTAGCCTGCATGAATTAGACACGCTCTAGGTGGCCTTTTCCAAAAGTTTGCATATTCTTAAAAATTCTAAATAGCAAGAAAAGTTGTCAATGGAAAACTACTCAGAGACATCTGTTCTCCCATCGATTTATTCAACCATCTTCTGTTAGCATGTACACTAAAGGGAGAACAGGCTCTGCAGAATGCAAGAAAAATGTGTTTCACTAACTAAATAAATTCCTTCATATATTGTGGCAAGACAAATAAATAAACCCAGAGATTTACAGACAGCCACCTTGGCTGACATTTCAGAGAGCTGGAGTCTTTAGCAATATTTTTTGCTTAACTCCATCCTAGCAAAGCCCTATCTCTTCTCCCAAAACCTCATTTCTCAATTCTCCCCTGCTCTCCTCTTTCAGGCCCACTTCCCAGTTTCTTTTTCTTTTTCCTTCCAAGGTGTGATTGCTCTCTCTGTTCCCCAAAGTCTCCTTCTTGATTGTTTTGCTCTGCTTTAATGAGTCCAAGGCTTCGCTGTACTCCAGAAATTGCATCTACCCTTTTTGTTCCCAAGCACATCTGTCTCCTCCAAGCTTTCTCTCCTGTTCTGACCTTCCTGCACTTCAAGACTTTTTTTGCCAAGTTTATTTCCCCTCTGTCTCTCTAGACTCTTTCTACTTCTCTACTTTTTTTCTACTCTCAGTGCACTAAAACCATGCCACTATTTCTTCTTTTATTTTCCCTTTAGCAGTGACAAACTAAAACTTGAAAATTCAAATTAGTAAGAACAATAAAATAGCAGCCACTATCACATTTTTTTCAGCCTAGTATGTACACCAGAGAGGGAGGCTTTTAAAAACTGGTGCAATCTAGACATCTCTGAAAACAATTGCAACTTTCAAGCCTCATCTGTGATAACTTATGCATAGTCAGAAATTCATATGGAAATGCTGTTTGATATTAAACTTAGATTTTCTAGTCCAATAATTAAATGTTCAGTGCTGAATATAATAATACCTATTTATATAATTCAGATTTGATAATGTAACATTATCTGAATGCTAATTTTTAAAAGTCTGTTGTCCTATAAATTTGCCATTTCTTTGATATGTATTGCGGCATATGATAAAAATTTAAATTTCTGCTGCCTCTGAAATGAACAATGTGTCTACCTTGTCCTTTACTGATGGACATTACTAAAAAATGTCTGTTAAAGATTTTACTATTTTGAGCAAAATTAACATGTTACAGGCTATTTGCAAATTACTTAATACTGTACTTTGTTGCTAACAAAGAAATTAATTTGTATCAAAAGAGATGGGGTCCTTCCCTGTTCTCAGTGATGCTAATAAACATTTAGCTAGTTAATTCACTAGAGACAGGATTAGAATGTAGGCCAACACAACAGATATTTCATATTTAAAATTATTACTTTCCTAGTGCTCTATGCTACATTCCTTAGCCAAGCAAAACTCCTACTGACTTCCTGTGTTAGGGCCATCTTTATTATTTAGCAGATTGACAGAACCAGAGTGGTACCATCTATTACTACTGGCAAATAACATTTGAATTCATCTTCCTCTTATTCACTGGGTGACTCATTCTGTGTCGTACACACTTCATTTTTGATTTATGTAAGATGTACATTGTAACATCCTTTCTGAGACTCAATTATTTAATCTATTTTTGTCATTCTGTTCATTCGCTTATTCAAGTCATTTTGCATTAATAATCAGTCTCCATTCTTCTTCATTATTTAGTATTATTTAGTATAATGGAGTGTGTTCCAACTACGACTTTTGGATGAAGCTTCAGGATGAGTGACACATTAACTGCTGAAAGTTAAAACATATAAAACTTCAGACAGTGAAAAAAATCAAGATATTTGTAGAAGTACTGTCTAGTTTTGAACATCATAGTTGTGACTTGAGCCAAGTTAATAATAATAGTATGCTTTTCCCAGCTATTTCAATCCATACCAAATAAAAATGTTATCCCAAAAAAGTTAATACTGAGAACTAGAAATGCAGTTCTTCTGAATTTTTAAATGCCTTGGTAGGTATTTCTCAGGGAATAGGAGACACTACTTTAGCAGAAATCTTACTTCAAAAGAGCCAAAATATTCTCCACCTTATTTATTAATTAGTCAGTAATCGTGGTCAGCTTTTTCTGTAGGACTGTGGGCTCATGAAAACAGGGGAATGCTCAAGAGTTTCAGACTTTTGCTTTACATGCCCTGCACATTGTTTCCTATAAAAACCTGAATGCCAAGACAAGTGTCCAAATTTTCTCACTGGCTGGAAGAGGAAACAAAATTGGCTTCTTCCAAAGAACTGCCCTACCTGTACTTCTCTGCTACCTGTGTACATAACCAATTCATCACAACCTCAGGAAAAGGATGAAGGCTAAATTCTTGCACAATGTGGCTCACAAAACAACATTTTGCCTAAACAGACACCATTTGTGACTGTTTCAGACATGTAAGTCATGGCCTTTTTATGCCAACATACCAACCTACACAGTTTGTGGAGAGTGTGTGCAAAGCCATTTCAGAGAATGATGAAATCACTGGGGTTTGAAGGGACCTTAGAATATTGTCTATTAATCCTCTAAAAATATCAACTGTTCTCCCCTTATCCATCACCTTTTTGATCTGAGTAGGGTCAATTAAAGCTGGTAATAATTGTTCAGTAGCATATCTATTTGAGGTTTGAATGCCTCCAAGAGTGGAGACTACAATCCCTCTGGGCAACTTCTTCCAAAGCCTTAAACACACTCACTATGAAAACTTTTCTCTTATGTTTACTCCAAATAGACTGTATTTCAGTTGGTTTCCATTGCTTTTTATCCTTTCATAGGATAACACTGAAAAGAACCCAGTTTCTCCTTTTTTGCTGTCTCCCCCTTTACACTTTGAAAGATCTCCCTAGGACTTCTTTTCTCCAGATTTAACAATTCCAGCTCTCCCTCATCCACATGTCAGATACTCCAGTCTCTAAATTGTCTTCATATCTGTCACTGGACTCACTCCAGCACAACAATATTCTTTTTGTATATAGGGGAGTTCAGGATTGGGGAGGAAAAAGGGAGAAAGGGTCACTTCCCTTCATCTTCTGACAATTATTTGGTTAATATAGTCCAGAAATCTGCAGGCCTTCTTTGATACAAGGTCAAAATCTTAGCCCATGGTCCATCTGTCCGCAGGAATCCCCAGGTCACGAAGGTCTTTTCTGCAAATCTAATTTCTACCTGGTTGGTCTCCAGCCTGTGCTGGTGAATGGGGTTATTCCTTTGTCCTGGTTCTGGCCAGGATAGGGTTAATTTTTGCAGTACCCAGGAAGGAGCAAGGCCAGGACCCTGATGTTATCCTATACCACCTCACATCATTGCTGAGGGCAGGGGGGAGGAAATCTCTTCCAGGGAAAAGGGGTTCCTTCTAGTGGAGTAAGTGTGGCGGAGGAAGTGAAGAGGACACATCAGTTCTGAGGCACAGGGAGTAGTTGGGCAAAGAGGCAGAAGGAGCCATCCAGTATTGTCTTTTCTTTTCTTGTACCCTCTGTCATTAGTACTGTTGTTGTTAATATTTGTTTTCTTATCTCATTGCTGTTTCCAGTAAATTGTTATCTAAGCCCATGATCTTTACCTTTTGTGCCTTCAATTCTGCTCTCCAGCCCAATGTTGAGAGGGGAAGGGGAAGAGGGGAGCAAGTGAGTGGTGTGAGGCTTGGAGTGGTTTCAGTGGGAAGACTAAATTGGAGAATACCATTCCTAAACCATGACACTTCACTTACATAGGACTTTGCATTTCCCTTTGTTAGAAATCCTGTTGACCCATTTCTCTAGCCTGTCAAGGTCTCTCTGAAAGGCAGCACAACCATTTAGTGTGTTATTCTAATTTTGCATCATCCACAAACTTGCTGTGTGTGCATTCTGCCCCTTTATCCAGATAAGTGATGTTAAACAGTGTCAATTCCAGTATCCAGCACACAAACCGTGACCTCCCTCCAGTACAACTTTATGCTGCTGCTTCCCTTTGATTCCAGCAGTTTAGCCAGTCTTCAATCCACCTCACTTTCTGTTTATGTCTTCCAAACTCATCAGTTTGTCTATGCAAATATTAGAGGAGACAGTGTTGAAAGCATTGAAAAAGCAAAAATAAACAATATCATCTGCTCTTTTTTTTTCCCTTTGGTCCTTCTTGAAATCAGGAGTGTCTTTGCTGTCTGCCAGTGCTTGAGAATCTTGCCCAACTGCTATGACTTTTCAAAGATTTTTTTGGAGCAGCATTGCAATGACATAGGATGATTACCTCAGTGCTTTTAAATGATTGTTTCCTCAACAGTGTTACAACACATTTAGAAAACATTATCAAAGCATTTCTGTAGCTAATTTATATGCATATATGGAAAACAAACCTTTAATTGTGTGACATCTATGGTTTCTGATTTCTATTGCACAGGTAAAGAATTTAAAACTACTTCAGGTGATGATTTCATGAGCTTTTCTCAGCAAAGCCAGTAATTACTTATTCTTCCTACTCTTCCCAAGACAATGAGAGTATCACCTAAATTCATATAAATCATGAAACAAAAGCAGAAGAAAGCTTATTTCACTAAATGGGTGTCATTTATTTTAAATTGTCCCTGGTAGGAAAGGATTAGCTATTTAATGTAAATAGTCAACAAGAGATAAGACCAACTTGACTGCTGCAGGTTAATTGTTAAGAAGGTAAGGAAATAATTTAACATTATTTTAGCAGACTCTCTCTTCTCCTCCAAAAGAATATACTTGGAAGGAGTAACTACTCAAGTCTGTGATGCTCATTATAACCATGCTGGCCATTATTGGAGATTTCCATTTGGCATCACAAAGATAGCTCACTCATACACTAAATTATCTACAACAAGGTGTCAAATTCCCAAACCAAAAGAATATAATCCTTTTTTTGACAAAACCCTGTATGAATTCGCTACCTAAAATAGCTACCTAATCCTTCATCTTTAGGTTAATACATACATCTCACAGATATATATACTGTCAGCAAAGTCAAATATTTTTTGTAAGATATTAACAGTAATATCTTCAGCATAACTGATTCCCAGTTCTTACATGTTTAGCCCATATCATTGATTCACATACCTCTATATCTGTTCATTTTCTGACTGCTTCCACAATTTAACTTCAAAAACTATTAATCACTCTGGCCACATCAAAGAAACCAATAATGATAATCATAGTCTTTTAGGGAGATAGATATTATTTTACCTGTTTTAATTCTGCTATTCTAGTAATCTGAAAAATCACCCCACCATTAACAACATGGGCCTTCTGTTAATTATTGCACCTGCACATAAATCAGCTTGCTTTGTAACTTTAACAAGCATAAAAGTTTTTAGAATACTTAGGACACCTCTCAATAGGGACTCAGACACACCATCAAGTTGCTTGACAAATTATTGTACAACACATGATCTTTGTTTGCCAGATCACTCAGCCAGAAACAAAGGGAAATTGCTGTGACTTAGCTCAGCCCACAAAGAAAACAACTATAACAGACTCATTTCTGCTCATGCTAGAGGCTAAGAAGACTCACTTATATTTGCCATAGTTCAGCTGACAGACAGTAGCATCTTAGCACACCTTAACCTGATCTGAAACCCAGGTTGACAGAGTAGTATGAACATTATTGGACCTTTAGCTGTGCACTGAACACATAGATCTTACACTCCTATTTGAAAGCCCTGTTTATTTTGGAGCCTTCTAGAATATTTTGTGTGGGAGAAGATATCACCTGAGGGCTTTACCTAAAAGCTAGTAACTAAACTAGTACCCTGGACTGTCTTCTGAAGCACGTAAGAGTAAGATTGAGAGTGACAATACTCATCATATATAAATATATATATATATAGTCTCAGAAATGTACAGTAGCTACTTATTGATTGGAGCTCCCCAAAACATTGAGTATTTCTCCCAGTCCCTTTTTCTCCAGATATTCAATACAAGTCTTTAAATCAACATATTTTGACTTGGCAGTGCTAGGTTAATTGTTGGACTTCATGATCTTAAAGAACTTTTCCAACCTAAAATATTCGATGTTTATTGAATTATATTATTTCTGCAATCTTTTTGGATAATACTGTGTGTAAAGAGTTCCCCACAATGAAGCACATATCATACATAATCAAGATGTTACTAGCACAACATAAGCTAACAAACCTAAAAATATATCAAAGTGGTTTAAAGTGAGAAGCTGTTAGGCATTTCAAGATCACTGAAAGAGTTCAATTAATTTTGAATATTCCTTTACTAATTTGGGGGGATTCTAAAAGTATTAAAGCTCTTAAGTTCTGTTTGGCTAAAATTTCACAGAGTGATAGGTTAAACCTTTTCAATGATCTCAGGATTAGCCTTAGCTTTCAAAGCTCATACAAAGAAAAGTTCTATAGTCTTTTCATCTGAGATCTTATTTTCTTTAGGATTATGAGATAATGCATCTGGAACAACATTCATTCATCCAGGTTTGTGGTTTAGCTGAAAGTCAGTCCAAATTCCTGTAATCGCAAATGACATCTGGCTAAACATACACTTGGGTCAAGTGTAGCCCTCAGCCACTCTAAAGGGCTGTGGTTTGATAGCAGGCTCGACTTGACACCTCCCAGACAGGGCAATACATACTCAGTCCACACAAACACAAGTTAAAGTTACACCCTTTTTATTATTATTATTCTCTGTAGCTAAATATTTACTTTCAAGAGCTTTCAAGATTTATTTTCAAAAGTTTTCCTGGTGTTTGTACCGTGCTTTCCACAAGACCCTATGCTAAAAAATGCTCAAACCTATACCTGATGTACCCGGTTACTTCTAGTGTCAATCAAATTATAAATCAGAATTTCAGAGCACTAACCAGGACTTCCAAAGGAGAAAAGCAACTTGCAAAATCTGAACAGGTAAGCAATCTATGAAATGGGAAAAAATGAACCATTTTGAAGGTAGAAAACCTAGCAGAAAGTCTGTAAATTCAAAATCAACTAAAATTCAGCTGTACTTTAATCAAGCTGTAACAAAACTAGGGAGCTACATGTCTGTTTGCAGCAGGTGTTTCAGATAAGACTTAGTGACAGGACTTAGCCTCTTTCATTCTCATTACCCATGTTTTTGTATGGAAACATATTGACCTTCTCTCATAA
The DNA here is from genome assembly GCA_035583235.1 of Hafferia zeledoni. Classification (NCBI taxonomy): domain Eukaryota; kingdom Metazoa; phylum Chordata; class Aves; order Passeriformes; family Thamnophilidae; genus Hafferia; species Hafferia zeledoni. Next base: position 62,729,851 of record JAWWEV010000043.1, on the reverse strand, counting down.
TTATTTTCCTTGGCTCTCAGTAAGAGACTGAATTTCATCTCATAGTTCCTCCAGGGTCTGAAACTGATCAGTCTTGATTACATTTTTAAGGGTTCAGTAAGCAAAATTATTCTTTCTGAACCAGCAAAACTGATAAATCTCTTTCTGTATATTACATCACTGCAGAACTGACAATCTCAGTCCTCTCAGCTATTTAATAATACTGAATTAAACACTATTCTGTAAAGACCATAAGAAATATTAAATGGATAACTGTATCTGTCCAAAACATAGGTGTTAAACTTTCAATGAATACATGTTACATGTTATGGCTCAAGTTATCACCCATGGCATTCAATGACTGGAAAGCCCTCGTAGAGGAAAAAAAAAAATTAATTACAAGTACAGCTTTTCTAAGAAAAATCCCTTGCATACTTCATTCTACCTGAAGTTCATTATTGCAAATCCTCAGCATAGTACAGTTAGTAAATAGCCCTGAAAAGGAGAATTAATGCTAAAGGAGGCAGACATCCCTTGGAAGTGTACCTTGATAAAAGTGAAGAATGGTACATAACACAGGAGAATAACAAAACACCTGGTGCACTGCAAAATCTATAGAAGGAGAAAACCGAAAATTATATGGAAGAGATTAAAAAGTGCCACTAACCCACTATAGGAAGAGTAGAAGAGGAAAATAGACAAGTATTTTATTTAGGTTTTGTGCAGATTCGTTGTAACATCTCATTCAGCTTGACTTTGGATAATTCCTAATCTATTTCTACACTTTTCTGCTTCTAAAATTGTGTTTTTCTTTTGAACATGTTTATTTTCTATTCTTTGTATGCTCTCTACTCCAACTACTTTTTTTAAGGTGGCCCTTTATGTTATATTTACACCTCTATCCTACTCCTCCCCAGAGCATTTTTTAACTGCCTCCATTCCCCTTTGTCTCCAAACTGAAAGTAACACCTACACTGTTCATGGCTTGGTGGTAGTCTTTTAATTACCCCCAGCTGTTTGTCCAGGAGGCTTTCTTTCTAGAACTATAACTTGTTTGTATGCTTTTCTATTGGTCAGATGTGGAAAGGCCTGTAATCAGAAATAACTGTACAGTAATTCATGTATTAACCAGATCATCTTCTGTTTGCATATGATCTTCACTTAGCAATCTCTTGCTTTCTCAAAGATAAGCTTCAAGCTCAGCACTATTTTTCATTAAGCATTTCCTAAAGGTTTTTCTGGGAGTTGGTCCAGCACCCATTTATAACAGCTCTCAGTACATTAATATTTGGTAATACTGTGAATAGAGTTTCACATGGAACAGAGACTGCCCAGGCAGTGTCACTGAGAATCATGATCCTTTTTTCCCCCTAAACTTCTGCTTGAGTTCCTTGTATTGCTGGATGGAAAACAAACAGATTTCTGAATGAAGCATTCCCAGAATTTTATCTAGTAGTCTGTGGAATGACATAGTCTACTCAAAGAGGTAAATGTATAGAGTGATATGGGGTAGGATATTTTAAACTGAAATGTACAGAAATATATAATTTTAGTGAGATAAAATTCTTCCCTGTAAAAATCAGTAGCTTACACAGAGTTAAATACCAAAATCCAACATTAAGTCCATGAACACATTCTTCAGCTCAAATTCTCTATCTTTTGTCAGTATGATTAAAGGCTCAAATTCAATGTAACTGATGTCTAAGGAACTTTAATTTTCCTTTGATAAACTGACAAAAAAATAATTTCTTTAATCTTAATCCAAAGGGCACAATGTTACAATGGACTCCTTGTGATACACTAAAACATGTGAAAATCTGTTCTTATCTTCAGAGCCCTTTACTAGCACCCACTACAATACCCTGCCACATACAGGGGTACATGCAGTGGATTAGTCTGGAGCAATCAGCTAACAACACTTGGTAGTTGTGGCTATGCTGGGGAGAGAGGTATATAGGATTTCCCATAAAGGTGAAAGAAAAATAGTAATTGGTTTAGAGTCAATCGAAGTGGAACAGGGAGAATATGACAGTCAGTAGGAGAACCCAAGGCCCTGCACTTTAAGGATGTGTTCTCCTAATCAGCATTGGGAGAGTGTGAGGGAGTAGAGGTAGTGAGTGGTTCTGGGTTCTGCTAAATTCACTGCTTTTGGCTCAGCATTCTGCACAATTATCTGGACAGATGCACATACAGCCTTAAAACGTTTGTGCAGAGTAGGGTTATACTGCTGCAACCATTATAAGAGACTTACAAGATATGAAGTCTACAGCAGAAGTGAAAAATGGAGTTCATAGCGTGCCAGGGCTATAATGTAGAGCTACCTTTTTACCCCCTTTCTGTCTCTTCTCTATAAATGCATATGTACTCCTGAAACATACATACACATATTTCCTGTACATGGAACATGCAACAGTTATATTTTAATTTCTTTCCTTTGATACTTTGTGCATTGCTTCATTTAAGAAGAAATATAACATGACAGGAATTGAGCTCAAAGAAATTTATCATGTCTGTATCATCACTGGAATGAAATGTCTCTTTCTCCTATCCCTTGTTTCCATTTTCGTTCAAATTGGACGGAAGAAACAGTCCTAGCAGATTCAGCTTGTCAGCTATATTACTGGTAAAAATCTGTTTGGAAACCAGATTCCTCCACATGAAAATGTGTGTGTTAATTAGCCCCTTTTGTGTCAGCCTGTTTCTGAGCCAAGTCTGAAGAGTCATTCGAGGGCACCGAATGTCTGTTCTGAAGAGAGGCTTACGTGATTGAGAGTGTCATGACCACTTGAAAAACTTTCTTCAAGGATGAGAACTTTTCTGTTGGCAACATGTTATCAGGAACATCTAGTCCAGCACCATCAAGGATTTTTCTGTTTATTTTAAAAACATGCAGACACTACAGCTCCCTTTGGTTGTAGTGATACAGGGAATTGAGGGCAGAAGAAAAAATACTCAGAGAGATTGATTTAATGAACTAAATGCAATTTATCATGAATAAGTGCCTGGATTTAAGTGCCACAAGTTTACCTATCAACTCCTGCTCCATCTGTAATGATTTTAAGCACAGACCAAAGCCAAGAAATACAACTATGACTTATGAATTTCAGTGCCTATTAAGAAAACTGGCAAGGATCAACTGAGGAGTGTTGGTCAACCTATTACCAGCAGAAAGAATGAAGTCTGAGGGTATCTGCATGATGTGTGCCCATTTTTATTAAATTATATGATATATTATTACAAAATTTTATACATTCCCTTTTTGGCTTTTGTGGCAAATAAAAGCCAATGTATTCCAAACCCTCCTGACTTCACTGACTTATATAGGGTACCAGTCCTCTGGATTGAACTGGAGTGAACAAGACAAAACTAACCAATTTCCTAACAAAACCAGCAAGTTTCTTCATTCCCTTCCCCCACACCAAGTCCATGTACTCACTCTATCTTTCCCACAACTCCTGTCTCAAAGATGCACAAGGGTTATTTTTTCTCATAACCTCCCCAAACTGCATTTCTGAGAGGACACTACTTCCTTCCATTCTCAGCAATTTCAGAGGCTGCCAGAGGCTGCCCCTCTTCCCAGAAGTCACTCACAAAGTCAACAAGCAGTTTACCCTCTAACTGTTTTGATGTTGGCCTGCCTTCCAGCAATTCTCAGTTGGCACATAGTTTCCTGCAGACTATAATCAGCTTGGCACATGTTAAAACACCCATGCCAGGGCTATGGCCAGAACAAGTCAAGTCAACTGCTGTGTTGCAGTTACAGTTTGCCTTGTTACAGTTTCAGCAGCAGCACACTCAAGACCAGATTCTCTGACTGCCCACATTGTCTAGCACTTCACATCTCCTTTATGTGAAACTGAGAGCATTGTAGTTTTAATGTCAAGAAATAACCCTTAAGAGAGTTGCTCTCCAACATGCTCTGAATTCCTTACACAGCTTAGATAATCGGCATTCCTGCCAGCCCACCCCAGTATTCCGAAACATCACGCCTGACACAGCATAGCCCATCCTGCCCCAATTGCATGTCAGACTGCTTAACCCCTGTAGCTCTACACAAGATATGTCACTTCAAAAACCCTGCTGAACAGACCCAACTCACAGACAAGTACTTTTCACTTTGGAGACAAGGTGTTCAAAACTGGGAGAAGGGTGTGACCATGATCTCAGGGACAAGCAAGAGGACGTCAAGTACATCATTCCCTGGAAGGGGAAATTCAGTGAAGCAGATAGCCAGGTCTGCAGTCACAGGGGTGCAGATAAAGGCAGTGAAACATCTCTCCTTTCTATATGGCCACAGTTCCCTTCCCTTTAAAGTGCAAGAACAGGAACTCTATTGAGGAAAAGTAAACAGTCTGTGCAGACTGAAACTGGCCACTGCACAGCTCAGCTCACCGGTTTGTTAACCACAGTTCGACACATATACAGCACCAGGGAGTCCAGGCAAGTGATTTTACTCATATGACCAAGAAAAAAGTACAGATGGGGCATCCAGAATATCCTCAACACGGGGCAGTAAAGTGACTGTTAAGTACAGATTTCCCAAAGGATTACTGAGAGACATGGAGAAGGCACTCTTCTTGAATCTGGATTGTTTTATGTGAGACGGGATGTTCTGTTTGCAGAAATTGTGATAGCTGACATATTTTAATGCACACTCAGTGGAGAATTCAACAGTCTGTATGACAGAGAAGACTAGTGATGCTCACTGTTTCCCTACTGTCCTTTCACAAACACATATGGCTGTTAGGGGATGCTTTTTTCTTAAATACTTTGGGGGGGAAAAAACAGAAACAAAACAACTCAAAATTCTTGTCACTACATGACTGGTATTTAAATTTTCTGGTTTTCCCTGATCAAACTCCAAAATTTGCTAACACTATGAAAACATCCAAATAAGGCAGCCCATCAAGGGCATGAATATGTTATAGTGCTTCTAAAAAAAGTCAGTGCTTAATCTGACTGTGATTAATATGGGTAGCCTTTTTATATACATTTTGACTGTATTGGCAAAAATAAATTTCTGCCTTTTGAGTGTATTTAACAATAGCGAAAAGTAGGTCTGTCTTTCAGGGTTTGCTAGTTTTTATGGTTTTTTTTCTCCATGTAAGGCTAATAAAATCATCTGACATTGTAAAACAGAAGTGAAATTGGGAAACAGAAGGTACCTTTACACTTAACCAAAAAAAAAAATGGTTGTGCTGTTTGTAAAGAGACTATTACTTTGGCCTAATGCCCAATATATGTTGATACAGATGGTATAAATCCCTTACCTTGCAAGAGCAGTATCCACCAAGGTCAAGGTCTTCACTGCATTCATATAAACAGTGGCAATCCATGCTTTCCCTACAGGCATTTTGAAAAGCTCTATAAACCTGAGTGATCCTTATAGCACTCTGCCAGTCCACCTGCTTCATATGCAATGCCTTTGAGCTTCGACTGAACTAGAGGAAACCTCAGCAGATAATGTGGCACCTGTTCCATGTAACTGAATTCCTTGTAGTCACCTCATCTGGTAGTACCAGGCATGCCCAGAATGACCAGTGACGGGGCAGAATAAAGTTGCTTTGTTTCGGGCAGTAGGTTCACCTCCTTCCCTGGAGCTTCCTGCTTCCTTCCTCATTCCTCTCCAGCGTTGTTAGCCATGACTAAGAAGAACATCCACACACAGAAAGGTCAATGGCAATGCTGGAGGGCAGCAGTGAGAAGGCTCCTCTATGAAAAGCAGCATGATGGGTCACAGTTTGTGGTATAGAGCAAAGATGGGAGTAAGAATCCTTACCAGAGGTGACTGTATCCCAAGGACATTCTGTGAATGCGAATGGTGTGGTTGAAAACAATTGGATATTCATTGTGGTTTTGTATATATCCCCTGCCTGAGATATCTTTATTGGGGAGATGCTCTGGAGCAATGTAGAGGAGGATGTAACTCTAGGAATCTAAGACCCTTAAATATCTTCCTTTCTTAAGATTGTCCTAGTGCAGGAATGTTTTTGGGCCATCATACTGTTTCCTAATTAATGCAGGAAAGAAAAGCCATAGAAAAAATTACTTCTTACAGCCTATTGTAACAACTAAAGATATTTTCCAGCTACTACTACAACACAGAGATACATGCACAATGTTTCACCTCCTCCAGAGTTCCAGATTATTTTCTTTCCTGAAGATATATCCCTTAAGATCAATGTTTATATAACATTAGTGACAAGCCTGGACAAGTCTATCTAACACAAGTCTAGTAAAATGTACCCATCTTATCAATGAGGCATTGAATGTCAAGTTTATCTTGGAGGAACCTTTGAAATGTAAGCAACTAATAAATATATTTTTTTTGTTAATATAAGTCACTTAATCTTATGGTTTATCAAAAGTCAGTTATTTAATGGTATGATTGAATCTGTGTGTGGTTTGCTTTCTTTTTTTTTTTTCTTTTGATACTTTTGGCATTAGCTCAATTTCAGAGTTCCTACAAATTTACTGTAAAAGAACTGTTTGACAATGAAAGAAGAAGTTGCCAGCCATGCCAATTATAGTGATTTTGTGGTGTGGGACTTTAGGCCACTGGGAAATAAAGACCCATGCCAGGAAAAAAAAAAAAAAAAAAAGCTTTTCTAGAGATCTCTATTTCTTTCACAATTGTATTCACATTTCCAATTCAACCTATGGCTCAGTAGTATGTTATCTAAAGAGAGAGATTAGGTTTACACCAGGACTTTTTTGAGTACTTGATATTAAACAGGGATATGGAAGAGATTTTTTAATTAACTTTTTTCTTAGGAAAGTAACATCTGGAACAAATAGAGTCTTTAACTGATTATCATTAACACAATTGTGTTGTGTTCTCAAAAAGCTATTAAAAAGTGTTAACATGGTTACATCATGAACTTCAGCTGGTTCTTATAACACATAATCAACTCAAGCCAGACGTTCACATAATGCATATTTTAAAAACTGTGTTGTAAAATACGATTTTGAGAACATTTTCATGAGTATTAACATTACTTACCCGTTCAAGCAGTTATTTTGAGGACAGATTTCGCTGACCATGTCACACCAAAGAGTATAATGTAAATGTGTTTACAGTTCTGTATGTAGTAAGGAAGTCACCAATCTGTTTGGATGGAAGAGACAAAATCTATGTTTTTTTTTTTCTTTTTATCAAACCAATGTGTCTCACCTGTTATTCAAACAATGCCTTTAAAAAACACCCATGATCAAAATCAAATACAGACTTCAGTAGTTTTGAAATCAATTAATAAATAGTTGTAATCAGTATGTGTCTATAAGAATATTAAGAATACCTCCCTGTATAGAGACCAAGTGGAACATGACAGCTCTTTTTTCACTGCAAGACAGGGAGGAAAGGAAAAATAGCCAACTGAAACTGCAAGGATGATATTGGGAACCTAGTACCTGCTGTTAACACCTGCTAAAACCTTCTCTTTTGGCATCAGTGTATACCTTCATATCTTTAGAGAGAATAACAGTATTGGCTAAGCCATTTTTTTTAGCCAGAGCTTCCTGACTCAGTCCTGAGAATACCTTGGTCAGTTTTTCATACACAGCAGTGCCATAGCCAAAGTCCATGTGCTTACTGAGCTACAAAAGGATTTCTGTGGCTGGAATGAAGACTGTTCTAGACTTCTCAACTCACCTGACAGCTGGGAAAACCCAGCAGTATTAGCAAGTACCAGTTATTAGTACACAAAGCACCTGGATCACATCAGATCTTTTTACGTGCAAGGTCACGTAATTGTTGCCTCCAGGAAGACCAAGATACATAAAAATTATAGGAGGCTGTTTCAATATTTAGTCAACAAGGTCCCTCTGACTACATATGGACAGTGAAACTGAGAAGCATTTCCAAGTTGCCCAGCGGAGATGCACATTTTGAGCCTTGAATCAGGACTTGAGCAGCTACCCTTCTCTGCTGTAATTTCCAAAGAAAAGTGGTGCCCAGGTTGCTCACCCAGTGAGGAACAGACAGACTCCAAACCCAACATTACTGGCAAGTAAGGCACCAAGCACAACAGTACAGGCTGGTTTTCCAATCTTTGGGCACCGTATGCCATGTGCAGCCACAGAAAGGCAATAATAATTTTACCAAGTAGTTAATGAGGTACCTCTTTTGTGGCAGGAGGAGTAAAATATGAAGCAAAAGAGTGATTTCCATGTTCAAAGTCCAGGAAATGGCATGTTTGCTATTCAGATGGATCTTTTGCAAGACTGGAAAGGCCTTGGGGATGCCAAATATGTGGTCACTCAAGTAGCCTTGAGTCCATAATTTTATTAACATATAATTACAAGACCACAGAGTATTTCCCAAAAAAATTCCTTTTTCATTAAAGGAAGAAACTGAATGCACAGTGAGGACTGATGACAGGGTTCAGGTGCAAATGTATCATATTTTTTTTCATATCATGTGCTTGATTTTTCAACCATAAAATCTCCTTAATTTAGAGGAAAGGGGTTGTTATTTTTTATACAGCAGAAACGTTACAGATTCTTCTGATGGATGAAATACTAGCAAGATAGAGAAATGTTGTTCCAGTAATGAACTGAACACTAAATTTACATGTACTTCAGTATGACTACAATAATATATACCTGTCATAACAAAAATTAGACAGAAAAACACCTGCCATACTTTTTGTTTCCATGTAAACAATATATGTTTATAGAGTAAGAATAGAAGAAAATTATAAAAATTTTCAGTAAAGATTAGAACAAAAGAAACAGAAATTTTATGCATTTATCACAGTACTGTAATAACCTACAGAGAGATTCAAAGATAATACTAGAATTTTAGAAAAGCAACTGATTCTAAGGCAGTATGTTCCACGGACTTGACAGAGGCCATGGCTCATTTAGTACTGAATTTTAGGGCTTCTAATACTTGATAAAATTGTTACAAGTATATATGGCACAAAGCTTCAAACAAAACTCACTGTGCCTGTTGAAGTTTGCTGAAGTTTTCACAGGTTTAGTTTGTACCTGCAATCTTTATGGCAGCTCACATAACAATTGCTTTCACCCCTACAATGCTATGAGGAATAAAATACCATGGCTTCTTCTGCATCCAGCATGAAACCACATCAACACTGAATTCTGCTCTGCTTTATTAGCTGAAATGTGATCTTGTGTTCACAGCTAATCTGGCTCAGACTTGTGCTTCAGAATGATCTAGTACCACGTAGATCCAGCATTAATGATTATAGACACAGGAAAAAGATCTGCTAAAAATATGAATCATTCACCAAAAGACAGAAAAGTATAACAAGTCCCAAACAAATACAAATATTTTTCTAAAGAAGAAATAATAATATTTGATATAGAAATATCCTACGTAACAAAAAAAAATACAAGAAAAATAAAAATTTAACAAACTAAAGATATGATAGATATAAAAGTAGACATAGAAACAGGAAAGGTAACACAGAATAAGAAATAAATGTGTTCTCCTTCTCCTAAACTCTTGTGAGAGAATCTAAAATTCTAAACAGTGAAATAAAATAGCTCGAGACTCATTTCTCTTCATAATCTATATTTCTAGCCCTTGATACTTCTCACAGCACTTGCCCTTCTTTAACACAGGTAAAGCACATTTCCTTACTTCTTATAGTGGTTTTTTCATGTGACAAAATACTTCATATTGATCATTGTTTATATAATTTTTTAAAAATACCTAAATTTCTACATAACACTGAAGGAAAACAGGTTAACCTGTTACAGGAAGGGTACTCAAGATTCAAAATGATCTTGCCAATCTTAGATGGCATTTACCTCCTATTAGTGCCAAAAGAAGGCAAGTCAGGGCTGCAGGTGCTCATTACCACTGGAAAGCAACTCAGACAAGTAGCCTCTTTGCCAACAGGTTGGGTGTTTGTCTGCACAGGGGCATGGCTCAACCCACAGGCAGGTTCACAGACTGACAATAATGCCATGCTAATGAGTCTGCTTGTAGAACCAGGACCCTATTCTATAAACCAACCATGTATACCTGTTCACAGTGAGGATTATATTAAACAGTTCCCTTACATCCCAAGTAATACATAGCTAGACATTGGTGTCTGCCACTTGATGGGATGCAATTCCCTTAACAGTTATATTTCACTATTTTCAGAGACATTACTCTTCACTTACCCAAGTTCAAATAACAGCCTTGCTTTCTTAAGCAGCAGAGTAATTATACATTAACTTTTATCATACTTTAATATTAGTATTGTACAAAGAACAATCAATCACAGTTTTGTGAAGAAGGTCTTTGACAAGAATACTTGAGAATGGTGTAATAGAAAAAAAATAAGAAAATAAGTAAAAGGAAGCATCTGTTGGGAATTCTTCCAGCTATGCTTAACACATTTGAAAGATGACAGAGACATAATATGTGCAAGGCTAACACAGTAGCTTGTCACTTCCTATAAACATACAGAGGTCGTTTTTTTGGCCATGATAATGTTTTCAAAAAAATACATGATATGGCTTGCTCTGCTTTCCCTCTTTGACTCTCAAAGTACGAAAATAACTACTATTCCTGTTTCACACAGAGGAAAATACGGAACTGATTGGAGAAATTACTCAAGTGGCTCAAGATAATACAGTAAAGCAGAGGTAGAGATTATATTAAGAGCCAAGTTCAATGCAATTATATTTAAGATCTGTTAGATATCAAAGATGCATTTTTGTTTGTTTTAATGCATTCACATATAGGATGCCCTGAAGCCCAGAACCACAGATTTGCAAAATTGGTCTCAATGGCCTAAGCTGCCACCACCTTTCAGAAAAACCTAAAAACATATCTAATTACAAGATAAGATTATCAAAGCAAAGAAATACAAATAAAGGGTGTAAAATATGTCAGATTTACTAAGCAGATACTGTTCAGAACCACAAAATTTTTTCAGAAGTATAGATTCATTCCTATTTTGTCAAATGTGAAGTGTCATTCTGCTATAGTCTAACGTACTTTATATTTTAAGATCAAAGTAGGGAAAGGAAATCAGAATTGGTCATTTGATCAGATGATACTGTTTAAAATGACAGTTGAGGAGATGGCCCCTGTATCCTAGGGCTACAGTATAGTTTGAAGTCTGACTTAAATGACAGAGTGAACTCTATTACAGAGAAGCATTCATGAATCAGAGTCAGTATAATTTTAATTTGGGGCAACTTTGTCATTCTATGGGTCCTTTTAAGTCCTTAAATTATTCAGTAGTTTCTTAATGAAAGCATAGTTGACCAAAATCTAAGAAGCATAATTAGGTAAGGGGTTTTTTAGGGGTTTGGCTTAATTTTTTTTTCCCCATTTTGATGTCTTGTTCTACATAAACCAGAGCATCACTGTATCAAAAGGCCACACTAGAGGCAATTGACTTATTTGAAACTTATATTTGAAGAAAATATACAAGAAAATGTCAATAACGGAGCTTAGTGTTTCAAGGTTCAGAACCTACTGGCTTTAGTCCACAAAACACCATATAAATTTTATGAGATAAGTCCCTTCTGTGTTGTAAATCATGAGAGTGAAGAGAAATGAAACCAGAAGAAATAGTCCTATGACATACAATAAGAACCAGATTAATTTTAAATTAAAGAAATTAAAAATGGTCAAAGCAAATGTATTTTGTTTAGAGACATCTTATTTCATCCCCAAATAGAGTTTGCTTATAAGTGCAATAAGGAATGCTTTCTGAAGCCTGTAACTCATGCAAGAACTCTTCAGGCCAAGACAAAATAGAGAGGCATTTTTGCCATATGCTTACACTGTTTGCTTTGTATGGAAATACACATCCTGCTTGTGATAAAATTTACAGTATTCAGTTCTCTTTACAGCTTTTTCTGAGTCAGCAAATAAAAAAAATAAAATCACATATAGGCATTCATGAGTCTAACATATATAAAAAGCAAGATACCATTAAACATATCTCTTAGTATTATAAAATCTATGATCACAGATTAAGCTTTGAGATGTCTCAGGAAAAAAAAATGAATATGTCTCTACATTTCATCTAAATGAGGAAGAAACAGTTTAGGAAATTAAAGGAATATCTAAGACCATGTATTTTGCTTCCAGTGATCTTCCTCATCTACCAGGAAGGTGTATATAATATTCTTCCTTTATTAATTCTGACTTTTTGCTGCTTTTAGGAATAAGAAAAAAAAACAACTTTTTTTTTGACCAAAGATCATCTATTCAAAGCTTCACATTGGGAAAGTGAGAGCAAGACTAAAAACAGCTAAAACTGGGAATTTCCAGTTTAATGGAAAATTCTGGTATTTTGATTATTCTGAATCAGAACAAACTATTTCAAAATTTCCCACAAAGCAGAAGTTAAAAAAAAAAAAAACCTAAAAAAATGCTTTCAGAAATGTTGAAATAAGTTTCATTTGAGCTTTTTTGTTTTCTTTATTTATTATTATTTTTCATATTTTGCATTTTTGTATTACATTTATAACAATACATCATTTCATGCCCCTTAATTAATGAGTAATTTCCATAATGTATCATAATTTAAAAAAATATAAGTCTTTAAATTTTGAACAAATATATCCAGTAGTCAATGTATATTTCACTTAGGTAGGAAAAAAGTTTAATATTTGGCTTTGCATTATTTTTAGCAGCATTTGTTTCCAAAACTAGGGAAAACTCCATATTAATATGGACATATTCAAAACAGTAGCTACTTTAATTTATACTATATATTAAAATTATGCACTACTTTATTTTATTCATCACAGCATTCTCACCATACACTTTGTGTCCTAGTTGCAAGAAGTAAAGTCCTTGCTGCCTTTTGATCTGAGTAAAGCATTTATTCTTACTCCATAAAGTATAAAATGCTCAGTACTTTCAGTTTACAAGTCCCTGGATTAATTCTGGACTGTTACTAACATTGATTCTTTCCACCACTACTACCTACAAGCAGTCATTCTGGACTCTCTCACACATCCATCCTGCTCTTGAAACACTCCTGTTTTTCTTGATCAGCGAATACGAAGGTTTCAATTTACGTGATCCTCTCTAAAACTCAATCACGGAGCTTGCACTTTCCCTTGCAGTGTCTGCCCAAGTGACACACTGTTTTTCATGGCACTGCTCTCTCCTTGGTGTCTCTTCAATACTGACAATGTAATGACAGCTCAAATTGCATGCCCTCATCCTTCCCTTCGAATTCCTTACTTGTATTTCATCTCCTGATGATGCTACTTAGGTCACCATGAGAAAAGGTGTTTGAGGGCTTTGTTTTAAAACAGTTCATTAGCTCAAATGGATAAGTAAGATGATTTTTGTCTTGACTTTCCAAATTTTAACTTGATGAAAGCAATTTTCTACCATACACCTTACTAATCACTAACCTCAACACAAATTTCTATATTAATACAATATTCCCCTTCACCTCTTTCTCTGAAGACAATCTTGTCTCTGCTATTTTCATATAATGAAGAACAGCAGTTTAACAGCCACTGTTTACTGTCTTCATACTTTATTCCACCATGCTCTCCCACCTACCACCCTCTCTCAGGTGATATTTATTATGGTGGCTTTATCTTAGTTCCCAAAAATTTATAATCCCAATGCAAAGCACAAAACCCCACTACAAATAACAAAACCTGCATATAGGTAACAGTGATCTAACATGAAAAATGTAAGAGGACAGCATTCTGGTTGCCTTACTATAGTCCAGACTTTTTAAGGCATTGTGGCAGTGCTCCCACCCTTAGAACTCTTAAATCCTTAGAAAGGATTTAAGGAGGGACAGTTTGGATAATTGATTATTTGTAGTTTTTCTACCTTCTATAAAATGAAATTGTTCCTGGTAAAAAATTGACACATGAACTCTATAGCTTTAGAGCATGTTAGTGATATCATAGGAGTACTACAGTGAAAAGATAAGGATCAGGACACATAAGTTCCTAAAAACCTGATTACATCTCACACATTTGGTATGTCTCTATGGTTATTACATCACTGCAAATTATACTTAAGAAGCCAAAGATATGTATCTTATTGCCTTTTAACGTAGAATAGCTATACATATTTTTTTGACTTGGGCATCCCTTGTGAGTATTTTGATGACTACCATAAACTCTGTAGTTTACAGGTGCATTTTATTCCAGGGAAGGTACGTAACTGCATAACCCCTTTAAAACCAGACCCAAAAGAAATAAGTGAAGTGTTTCAGAACCTTAGGCTAGTCAGGTGCATTGAGGAAAGGTGTTCAGAAGGACAAACAGGATTACCAGCTGTTTAAAGACACTATGATTCAGACACCCTGAAAATTGCATCTTCTACTGCATGTTTGCTCACATGACCAAGAGATGCCTGGTGAAACCGAGGAGAAAGCAAGCAGTGAGGACTAAGACAAGAGTCTGAAGCTCAGGCAGCAAGGAAGTTATGAATGAGTGTATTCCTTCTGTTATTTAAGAAGAAAAAGGCAGAAGTGTGTGCACCCATCTGAAGTACAGTAAAAGAAAAAAAATATTATCAGAGCTTTGCTAATATATCATCCCACATTCTTCTCTAAGGCTTGTGAAATAAGTGATACATGCGCTATGAGTAGCATCAGGCTTTCTCTGGCTATGTGTAGAATGGTGCCACTATTCAGTGGCCTCTGAAATGCAGGGGAAAGAGCAAAATAGACCAGAACATTAAAATACAGCACCTGCAGTACAACTGTACCTTAGTATTACCTGAACTAAGCAAACTTACCTCAAAGCCCCTATGATTCTGCTGTTATGTTACATTAGAAGAAATCCCTTCCAAAGATTAATCAGCTTAGCTAACCATACACTGGTTAAAACTGCACAGAGCAGAGTATTAGCCATTCATAGAGGATACAAATAACCGTGTCCTTTCTGCCTGGCAAGCACCATATAGTTCAAGGTGGATCTGAAAACTGAGAACAGATCTGGGCCAACATGATCTCAATCGTTATTTTCAATAATAAAGTACAGCTAGCACCTCAGCATGCAACTCTCAGCAGAGTGGAAGCGGACAGGGACAAAATGCAATGTTCTGAAACAGGTTTTATGGAAATCATGCACTGTTTGTGACATGTATTTGGTCTCTGGAGATGCAGTCTTGTTTAGTCCTCTGCTTTTAAATGCCATCTTCCAAACCCAAAGGGTAACAAGTACAAACTGTATGTATAAAACAACATCACAACTTTATTCTCAATAGCTAAGTATTGAAATGCAAGCATACATTATAAATAGAAAAACAGCTGGCTTGGAGCACATTGCAAGCTACTAACACAGTTGAGGGATTTGAATGACATCATAACCCGTGAGAGCATGTTGCTGGCCAGCTGGTGTTATTTATAATATACTCATAATTGAGGAAAAATAAAAAAGGCAAAACTTAGGTATTGCAGAACTAATAAAGATGAATTCTCTCTTTCCCAGTGTCATGTAAAGGGTTATCAAGAGTAATTTGAAGATTACTACCAAAAATGAAGGAAATCACATTAAAATTACAACAGTAGATTTGAGATAAACATTGTAGAAGACCCCTAAACTGGGCTACTTGTGTTACTATATTCATAGTACTGTAGATTCTAGGAAATTAAACAATTTCTCCTGCATGGTTGCTGAAAGATCACAAAGCTATTTTGCCCTGTTTACAAGTAGTGGTCAACAATTCGATTATTTTTAGCAATTTACAAACTGCTATTTTAGGGTTAATCACACAGAGAGTTGGAGGTTTTAATTGTTACCCAGCATATAAGCATGCCAAGTTTAATAACGTAAAGATGCACAAGGAAACCACAGGTAACTGCCTGCCTGCCTTTCTGTACTATATAAATACAATACTTGTGCCCCTACACAAAAAATAAAATGTGTATATACACACAGAGGTATGCATATATACAAACATTGCCCATAGGTATATAAATATATTTAAAATACAGACACACACACACACATAATTACAGATGCACACACAGCTATCTGAAAGTTAACCAGAATACATTTTCTTATTTTTCATGGCAGCACGAGCTCTTTTTGTCTGCTAACCCCTCAGTCACTAATTCACATTCTTTTAAAGGGAAAAAAATATGCTTCTGTGCTCTAGTTTTAAAATGCAAAGGTATGATGTTATTTGTCACCATGCCCAAAAAAGTCCTTACTCGGTAACTTTGCCAGAAGAGGGAGAGAGAGAGAAGGCAAATGCTCCCCCAGCTGTTTCCTGTCTACAGTGTCTGTGTAATGTAGATAAATGTGAGGATTTTCTCTAAATCCCTCTTCTGTTTGCTAAATCTCACTGTCACTGCTAAAATCAGAGCAGATAGAGCCTGCGCAATGGAATAAAGTCCTCAATATTGAAATGTGACATTGCTCTCAACATCTCACATCTCTCTGGATTTCTTTTTTCTCATCATTACTGCTAACAAATTCATTTCCAGACTTTGCACTTTTAAGAAGCAATGGAAAAAATCAACAGTCTTTCAACACAATTAGTTAAGTGCTGCTTGTGTGATTTCTTGAAGGTAAATCTTTATTACTATTTCAAATAATTTTTTAGTTTTATTTTGCTGTGTATTGTCTGCTTCTGGTTTGAAGAGTATTGTGCACTTTTCAATAACATTATTTTAGAACTGAGAATTATTTATAAATTGCTGAACATGCAATTTTATGTGTTCTGGAAAATGGCTGTATGTAATAGTTGCAATTACATAGATAACTGTAAGGCTAAACTATTGCAGATACATGTCTTAAATTTCACTTCTATTCAGAGAACTTTGTAATATTGCAGTTATGTCATTATTAAAAGGTCCAATTACATCATTGTCTATGTTGTTAATGAATGCTTCTGAAGACAAGAACTTTTAGCTGTTTTCTGCAGGTGCAGGGTTTTACAGGAAAAAGGTATTGTTCACATGTTAAGTTTCTGCAGTTTTATTATTCACAGTTATAGAGAAAATGTTCATGCTTTCACAAGGAAACTTTTAAGGGATGTTGTCACTGCAGCAATTTTCTGGCAGCATCGTAGCGTTTGCTTCTTTTTTGCTTTCATAAATTAAAAGTAAATGAGAAGTTCAGTTTGTTTTCTACATTAGAAACCAGCTGCGACTCTTGCTGACCTTGCATATTTGTACAGCTTAAGCAATTGTACATAAAGAAAATGGAAATTCCCTTACATATTCATCTCCAAGTTTTCCCTTCTAGGCAGGGCTGTTTCAGGAAAGTTTGTATGTGAAGTTTCATGTTATGACCCTATAATTTCTGCACAATAATATAAACTGTGTTAGGTAAATTTGACTTCAGTAGGTGCATTGACCTCTGTTTCTGTCAATTGGCTCCAATTCAACTTTTCATTACCAGCAAATTTATATCCTTCAAGAACTTTTTTTTCTTGAATATTTTGCAAGGACATTTATACAATTGAAATAATTATCCTGTTGTAATTGTTTAGGGCCTAATTAATTTTTTACATTATCTTACACTTAAAACACACTTATCTCATTCCTTAATGACCTAATTACAAGTCTGCAGTTGTAAGGGATGAGATCATGTCCTTAAAGTATAAGTGGGTATCCCTTCCAATATACTTGAAAGATGAAGATATTTTTTTAGTATTGAGGAAGGTACTAAGAGACATAAAAGTAATGTGCTGGTTCCTCAGCTGTGCATCCTGCCAAGCTTCCTTGGAGTCAATGAAACATATTGATTTAAGTTAGCATGTAGCCCAGATTCTTTACTCAAATTTAACAGTATTTAAACTTGGATCTGCTCTAGAGTATATATGCTTTATTTATATAATAATTACTAGTGCATACAGTTATTGCATAGTAATTACATACTTCTACTGTGATTTGATAATCAGGCCCAAATTCTCTGTAGCAAAATGTAGTTTCAAATGTGTATCTCTTGATTTCTTTGCATAGAATATACTCTCCATAAAAATTCCAGATATTTATAATTATTGCAGAAGTACTTACATGTTACTAAAATGACCAAGCATGTGAAGAATTCTTATGCACAACTTTGTGTCAGCTGATAGTTGTTAGACAAAGAGGGTTTATGCAGAAGAATTAAAAAGTAAATGAGATGTAGAGTGTTCATATCTTTGTGGTACCACTCTTCTGGACTGCTAAAAGACAAATGCAGCAAAAGCCAAAAGCTGGCTATTTTACTAAAATAAAATGATTTAAAAAAAAATTAAAAAAAAAAAAAGAGGAAATTCCAGCTGTGAAAATATGGTCATTCTATGCAACTAAAAGAAGTGCTTAACCAGGCTCATCTTGAACCTGTATTCAATTTCCTAATGTAATTAGATGCTTCAATAAACCCCACCCACATGCCAATGCGTTTTCTTTTAAGCTCTCAACTTTCTAGTCAAATTGGGGATAATGTAAGTATCCTGCTTGATTGTAGAGAACCTGAAGCAATATTGGATTACAACTTTTTATTTTCTTAAGAATATTTCTCTCAGACACAAAGGGGAACTTTGATTTTATCAAAAACATATTGGATCAATTAGTGTTGTGTTTAATTAAAATTATGAAGTAAAGTTAAAATTTTAAACTATGCTTTGGAAGTAGTTTTGATGAAGCAGTACTTAATTTATCAAATGACTAATTGAACCCTAGAAACATGTGAGTCTGTTTTCTGCAAAGTTTTTATGTGTTTGAAAGTTCTTGACTGTTGTTAAATTTGGAGATAAAGTTAGAAATTCTCTGTGGTTTATACTGTGCAGCCTTTTTGGCTTCCACTAAAGGAAAAACAGTAGATAATCTGTTTTGTCATAGTTCAGTGCTGATATTTATCTGAAAATGCAAGCCAGCTGAGAAGTCATGAAAAATAAAAAATTGTTAAATGTCTAAAATTTATGTTTCTTTCTGGACCAAATGTTAGACGAGAACAAAATGCTAAATACATAATGTTCTTGTATTTGTAATGTCTTTCAGCTTTCTGAGGCAGTGTGCTAAACAGCTTTCTGCTTTACCTCCTCAGAACTGGGAACCATCTTAAACTGCAGGTGCATCACATTTATCTTATAAATTCAAAAACATGGCAAAGGAAAAAAGAAATTATTGTTGTTAAGACATGGAATCATTACAAAAAATAATGCCTCATGTTATCATCATACATTTATAATCTGATCTTTTTCCATCTGCCATTGAAGTCATGCCTGCGCATTCAAGCTTATTGGGTTTTGCATGGCAAAGTTGGCTAAAGACTCTTATGAATGGGAAAATAATTATTCATTTTTTTTTATGATACATCATGGGATTTAGACTCATTCATTATTGTCATAGTGAAAATTGGGGACTCATCCAGCAAGGTACTAAGATCCCTTGCCAAGAAAATAAGAATTCTTAAAAATTATTGACTAGAGAAGGCTCAATACCCCATTGGATCAGATTCCAATTGACCAGACAATAGATAATTTCATCAGTTTTTCAAAAGTTCAGTGAAGAAATAAGATTAAATGGTCCCTGAAACCCTGAAAGAAACCTCAGGGAAGATTCATCATTTTACTCCAATTAGTTTGTACTAGTCTGCTAATACAAAGCAGTTTTAAGCCAAGTTTAACTGTATGTGGAAGATAAATTCGTAACTTCTTACTTGACTGCAGTGCTAATGTTAGCCTTGAAAGAGAATGAAATTAAATGCAGATTTACACCTTTCAAAACTAGCATTTTTGGCAAGTGATCTTAATAAGTTCAGAGTATGCACTACACACATTCTTCAGTGTCCTGCTACTATATATAAATAGCTCTTCCTAATATTAAAGAAAAAAGTTATCTTTTGATATGTTGGGTAAGATCTTTGGTGGACATAAATTGATGCTACAGGAAATGGATAACTGGAATGGGGCAAGTTTACACCCATTGAGGATTGGCCTTTCTTCAATCATAAGTACAGGAAAAAGTTTATAACCAAATATAAATGAGAAAAGAATTATCACCTCTGTGTATATCTCATACCATACCTGACTAAGAAGATATAATGGAGGTCAATGAAGCATAGCTTCATTTCTCGAATGCTTCCAGAAGTGTGCCTGCTAGTAACAGCAGACTTGTGTAAGAGTCCTGAATGTGGTTCTCTACTGTGGAAGGGCCCACATCAATTTCCATAACTTTGGAAAGCTGTACCTTGAAACTTTTTCTAGTTTGTCCTGGTATTTTCCTTTTTAAGGTAGCTGGAGAACCATGGAATACTAATAATGAACTGTCTTGCCATTGGGCCAAATTTCTTTCCATTCAGTTTACAGCCATTTATTCTTGTGCCAATGCTGGTTTTCAGTTTAAATTGTTCTTCTCCATCATATACCATCCCCATTTCCTACAGTACATTGGCAGGCAGCTCTCATGTTCCCTCTTAGCTCACCTGGTCTGAGACAAACCAGTTCAAGGTTGCCTTTTTTACTCCTGCCATTCCAGTCTTCCCTTTGACTGTATATTGCCCTCCTCCGTATCCTCCTTTTGCAGGAGCAACCATAAATCATAGTTACCACAGGCTTCCCTAACTACGTGTGAATTGAACCAAAAATATTCACCAGAGGAAATAATCAGTTTACAAAATAAATGGACTAGAATGTGTATGTAGTTGCAAAATTATGGTGAGACATTTCCTGATGGTATGTTTATTGTCCAAGAAATTACAGTACATATGCATTGTCAACTTTCAAGGGTGCAAGAGTCATTTTCTTTAAGACTCTGTTAGGAAATTCTGACATTGCTTTTTCTTCCTCGGCAGGTGAAAATGCACACTGTGTCCTACATCCATTTCTTCTACCTTGGCCTGTGTTTGCTTACCTTAACCAGTTCTGTTGCTGCTGGCCCAGAAACACTCTGTGGTGCTGAGCTGGTCGATGCTCTTCAGTTTGTGTGTGGAGACAGAGGCTTTTACTTCAGTAAGTCAACCCTTTCTATCATTCAGCTCCTAAACTTTCCATGTAATCCATTGGAGTCTGCAACTGCCCTAAAAGAGCTTAGAGATGATCATTGAGGCTGTCGACTATGACTAGTGTCCTTTATCTCAGAGACACTCAAGTCTTCAGTTACCATGAAGCCTCAGTAAAGAATAAAGTTGTGCCTGTGTTCAACCTCTCTGAGTTTTTGACAAATTTTCCTTTTCAGATTTGTTATAGCTTTTAACCACTTTCCAGCTGCTGCCATTCCACCTGCTATATTAGTCTTCCACTGACCTGTCACTGAAATTAAATGAATGAAAGCACATGCTAGACCCAAGACATTCACGAGGCAGAGCTTCATGTACCTGTTATGTCAGACTACTAGTAAACAATTTAAATACACATTGTAACATATTAAAAACACTAAGTTTCAACATCTGGTTTGAAAAAAAAAAAAAAAAGAAATGCTGGAAGGCAGCAAGCAGAAAGTTACCACATCCAAGTATTCACATGCTTCCTCAGTTAAATACAGGTGGAGGAAAATTCATGTGTGGTGAGATAATAAAGACTCACACCAGTGCAAGCAACAGATAAAATTAACTCTGCAATGGTGTGGCTCAAGAAATACTCAACTTGGAAGTAATAGAAATCTATATCTGATTTTCAGCTTTGCTACTCAAATAAAAAAGTTAACAAAACTTAGCTAGGAATATGTATTCATTAACATATTTGTTCAAAACCTGCTAGAATTTGTGCTCCTATAGCCTCTGAACCTAGCATTTACTTTTAGTAACAATATATGTTTCTCTGATGTTCTTGTATGAAGTTACCCATCCTTCAAGTCTGATAATAATTCTTGTCTTCTATGCTATCATTTTTGGTTTTTTGATCATACCCACCCTATTCCTATCAATTTCTATTCATGGACTTATTGGTTTCAGTATTTTCTCACTTGCAATAAAAATTGAAGTTCAGATTCTTGTACTTCTAAATTACAGAAAATCCTAATTTCCTCAGCATATAAAATGTAGATATTTTCACTATCTTCTTGGCACATTCTATTAAAGTTCACTTTTGAAATTGGGCACTTTGATTTTGGATATGGAAAGTAATTCACTATTTGCAAAAACCCTTCTTTTCTGTATTTAACACTTTAGCTATTGTTAATGACCATCTATTCTAGAGTGCTGTTTACCTTAGTATTCTGGTGCTAAGCACCATATTGAAACTACTAGAATCTCTCATAAAGGAATTTACATCTTTCTACCAACTTTTAAGGTGTTCATTTATACACAAATCTGTTATATTTATCAGCAACTCAGTTACAGTTACAGGGTTATTTGAGAGCCCTACAAATACTTCATGGCTGGAATGAATGTAATGGAAGACTTTCATCTCCCCCTCCTGTTTCTGCACCAGAAAATGAGACAGTATGCTACATCTTTAGAACAGCATAGAAATTTTTCTTTACTGTGTATGTTCTTAGATGTTTCTCTCCCAGCAAAGTGTTTGCTGTTGTTCAGAGAGCTATCAGGCTTGTTACCACAAGGGTAGCTGTTACTGCCAAGCAATCAGACCTACTGTTATGTGTACTTTGTGTTCCTCAAGGTAAGAGGTTATGTGAAATGCTAATCATTAGCATTTCACTCTCCTTGTTTTCAATCTGAGTTACTCTAAGGTTTCACAATCTGTTTCAAATCTCTACCCTAAGCTAGATTCATCCCTACTTTAAAATACCTGGATGGGTTTCCAAAGGATATCAGTACTCTTGCAATCTTGATTTTTTTTATCTACTGTTGGTTAAGACTTCCTCTCAGATTTTCTCTGTTGTTTTCTCAGATTCTGAGTTTTCACTTGAAATAATGTAACTGTTGACACCACAAATGTTGACATTATTTTATATGAAAAACTGTGGAGGGTTTTTCTTATGAATGATCACTCTGTTTTAGGAAAGTCTTGCAGAGTTGTAATGAACAGACTGCAGTTGCGTCATCCAATAGGAATTCTATGAAGCTGATATGCATGTGGTCCCTGGGATGCTAAGCAATGTGTGTCCTCTACCTGACTACTTCTGATTCATGAGGAAACAATTTAATCTGTTTGAGTCTTCTCCCTCTTATTTGTTAGAGTTCAATTTAAAACACAGAAGTGTAAGCCCATTAACACTGGTAAAATAAATTGAGATCCTCATATCAGATGTACTACGGAATGCAGCATATTATTGAAAGTTAAAAATGTTGCTCCATGTCTTGGGACTTTTGAAGAATGCCACATCATGCGCAGAGGTAAAAAACCCATGGTGGTTTCTTTTTTTGGTTTTTTTTTTGTTGGTTTTTTTTTTTTTTTTTTTTTTGTAAAGAGTATGTCAATTAAAGTAGTATTTCAAGTCTTCTATTCTCCTACTCTGGTTCCTTTAAATAAAGTATAATCAATGGTAGTGTTTGCCTTTAACTTGCACAGGAAATAGCTGTGAGGGAAGGCTTTTCTTCCATCATTCTGTATTTCACTAGAGACTCCAAATATAAAGAATACCTTTTGGCTGAGGTGGAATGCCTGGTTCAGATTCAAGGTCAAACCTTCTGACTATTCCTTGGGAGTTGTGGGTGGAAAGGAAGATAGAAAAAATTGTATTAATTTCTGTTGAAACTGTACTTCACAACCACAAGGCTATATCTATGGCTAGGACTGGAAGACAAAAATTTGCTTTATATAGTCTACTCTGCCCAACTTTCTAGCTATAAAAGGAAACTCTTCACAGCTTCTCAGGAGATGCCCCAGCTGCTTACCACACACAAAGTATTGACTTCAAGAGGAAGTCAAATGTGGTTTCTTACCACTCTCTTTCTTCATAAGATAGGGAGAATTTTTAAAGTGGGAAGTTTGTTGGGTTTTGTTTGTTTTGTTTCATTTTTTTATGGGAGAAAACTGCACAAATCCCTAAATAGAGCATCTGCTTTTTCCTTTGGTCACATTTAACTCCAACAGGCACTGTCTAGTCCTCAGACAGCTTTTTTTTTTTTTTTTTCCCTATGATTCACCAGGGAAAAGCAGTTTGTTGCCATCTTTTATCTAGGAATATCTCTCTAGGAGAACTTCTGCCGCTCAGGTTCCTGTGTGCTGGGTTTTGTTAGGAGAAGCCAGCAGAGAGACTGGTCACAGCTACACAAGTGGCTGCACTCACACACAGCTTTTCTTAATTAATGTTGCTCTAGTCTCAAAACCCCTGGATTCAACAGTCATGAAGTAAAGTGGGATGGCTTCAATGTTCATTTGAATTTGAATGTCTTGAAAGGTCTGCCGTGATGCTGAGGGCAGAGAATGCTGAAACACCTTAAAGGACAATTGACAGGGAACTTACAGAAGCAATAGCCTAGGAAGGGGAAATTCTGTTTGAAACAGTCTAGTCTTCTCAAAGGAATTTATTTTGTAAGTTAGTCAACAAAAGATGTTGAATTTGGTGGACAATAATTTAATGCTTGCTTCTACTGTTTCCTGAGGACTATTACTACCATGAGAAAGAAAAGTTCATGTAGTTTGCTCTAAGGAGAAAATGCTATATTCTTGTTTATGTTGTTTCTTCTCCTTAGAAAATATACATTTTCCTTTTCCAATAAATACATAGCAGTCTGGCTAACAATACACCCAAATGCCAGTAAAGAAACAGATTTCTTATTTCCTTAGACATTTTCAGCCTTCTAACTTCTAAACCCCAGCTAGATGGCAATATTTATTTGAAATAACAATCAACTTAATGAATTAAAACTCTCCGCATTTTTTCTGTTAAAAACACTGTTTTGGTCTTATGTTGAATCTTCTGAAGCATCACTTGTATAGAAAAGATGGAACTGAATTTAGATACCTGAGACAATGGAGTTCCTCTGATAATCTTTGGAGAACAGAGAATGATCTAGCACATGCTTCTATTTGTGAAACAGTGAATCCCATAAAAGATGGGTTTTTCTGGTATCCAGCTTAATGGTCCCTGTGCCAACTGCTTTGTGGATAATTATTGCAGAGTTTTACCATATTTGTTTGTCCAATAAGACAATAAAAATTGTGTGTTTTCCTTTGAAAAATCCCCAGCTGTGCCCTATGTAAGACTATTAGTTTATAATTATCAGAAAACCAGGATAAGACCCAGAACACAATTTTAGTTAATGAGAGCTGTCATCAGATCTCATTGCTTTGTAGAACTAAGGTATATGTGGAGAAATTGCTGCCTTAGTAGAGAGGAAATAAGTGGCATAGCAATAGGCAATTACATTTTGCTTCTTCCATTTCCCTTTAGTGAAGAGCTTCATGTTTACTTCAGGAAGTCTGCTTTTAAGACGTTATTAAAGTTTCTAGGCCTGTCAAACCTATCAAGGTAATTACAGGAGATGGCATGGCACTCAATTCTTTAAGTACTCCATACCTGTAGGAGCTATGAGTCATTAGCTCCTCTCTGCATCCCTGATTGAAGGGAGTGTTAATGATAGAAGCCCAGCAGAGGCATTCTGAAAAGCTGCCATGGACACACACAGACTGTGGTGCCGGTGACAGTCTTACAAATCTTTGCAAACAAATGCTGGTCATCTTGGCTATGTTCACACAGCAACATCTGAGAGTGTTTTTAAGTTCCTTGGTCTGGCTACATGCCCCATTCATGTCCAAATACTGTATCCATGGAAGATTTGAGTGTATTCTTCAATCTTTATCCCCAGATTCCTTATTTCTTGCAGGAAAACTGACCTGGAAAGGAGCTCAGATGTGCTTTAGCCAAGTCTGCAGGGTCAGGGAACCAGAACTATAGGCACGTTTACTTCTCTGTAAGAAAAAAGACATCTCTGTAAGAAAGAACACAGCTTTGACTTCTGGAATCACTGTACAGTCCAACAGCTGACACATAAGTTTGATGTGTGCTTTGTTGCCCCTGGTAGTAAACATTGAGGAAGTTCACTGAAAATACGCCAGTCTTTGAAAGAATTTTCTCATCTTTTACCTCATTAGCAAAGGCTAGGGAGTGTTCATAAAGGCTAACCTTCATTTAGTGAGGTTAATCTTCTTAAGTTACCTCTTTAATAACTGAGAGAGAGGTTTGCCTTCTTTCTCCATGGATCACACAGTGAGCCTAGGAGGATTTAGCCTCTAAAACACACTAAATTTAGACCCTGATAACAGGTCTTCTTTACAGCTAGTTTTTCAGGTCACCAATTTTTCAACCTTTTCATTAAGAGGGACTGTAGTAGTGATGATAATTTTAGTAAAGTGACTGGAAACAAATCACTGATCACAATTTCAGCAAGAAATGTCTCTGGAAAAAGTGGCTGCTATCAAAACCAAATAAGTACAGTTTCTCCAGAAGTTAGATTTATATGTGCCCTTTTTATCTGTTAGCTGTTAGAGATGCTAATGCTTTTTATGATGTTTCCCTTTTTTTATGCACTAAACTAAGTTTCAAAATTGGTCTCATATAACAGGAAGCTGTTATTTGACATTTGATTCCCTAACTGCTATATGTGTATTTAATACATTGTTTAGTCTCATGTTGGATAAAGTCACTCAAAGAAGCACTTGGCAAGATCAGCATTAATTCTTGGCATAGCTGCCCCTCTTACTTTTCCACTGAATCTTAAATACCAAGAAAAACTCTTCACTGACTTGAGTTCTGGCATATGCTTTATGCAATTGGCCAAAACCTTTTCATATCGACCTCTTCATTGGTTCTGGTATTAATAATGCATTTGAAGTGTTTGATCAATAGCAGCAAGAGTCACAAAGCAAATTATTCAGGTTAGCAGAACTACACACTCTATTAATTAAAGCCTTTTGCATTAACTACTTGTTCATCTAGGGCAACCTATACAGAGTGCTCGTTCAAAGACGAAAGTTCACACAGCCATTTCTCCAGGGCTTATTCAGCACTTCAGCTCTTATGCGTGTTTCAAACCCTCTCATATCACTGAAAATCAAACAAAGACTTAAAGCCATTTTCAGCTCAAAGCTTTGCTTAAAAACGATAGGTCTGAGCCTGTTTATGAAACCATACACAAATGTCAGTATTTCCCTGTCATACAAGCCTAATTGTTAAAAACATGACAACGAATGAAAGAGGTAACCAACAGTTAAATAATTTCTCAGTCTAGAAATCAAGACAAAAGAAATATCATAAATGTATACTTATTGAAGAATTTATACTAAATTTATCTCTGGTAATAACCACAGGAACTTCAACATCAAGAGGAAGAGAAAGCCCTTAATTCGTACTTTCTTTGTGGTGTATTTAATGCAAAACCACTATGAGAGATAAAGCACAAGTACTGGCTCTACTTGTTAAGTAATGACAGGCATATTTCATGTTTGCATCAGTGAATGAGGTTCTGAGTACAAGAATTTTAACATATCTGTATTCTTTGGAGGGGCATACCACATACTGACCAGTGGATCATTTCAATTTACAGAGAGTTAATTAAACACCCTACAAAATCAGACCCAAGTCCGAGATAGTTACTGTGTTTTCTGATTTCTGAATCTCATGTGCAGACAATTTTCATGTATTTTCAATGTTTTTGCTCTTACAAGACAGAAAGGAAGCTGTTTGCTTACCTCCTGTTAAATCCTTTCCTAGTGAAAACTAGAATAACTTCCTTTTATCAAAGAAATAATTTAGAGCTCATCTCTCTTTCTTTTTTTCCCTTGAGTTTACTGCCTATTGAAATATTTCCCATCTTACTTTTGAAATTCAGCTGTGATCCCAGGCTTCTCATTTATGTAACACAGCTCTTCTAGAGTAAGAGAATATTTCCAGACAGCAGACCCTTCTGCTTCTTTATGTGCCCATAAAAGTGTGGAAGTAAGGAAAGAGTATCCTGTTAAAGCACTCCTGTTACCAAATGATGACTCACACACAAACCTGAAGTTTTGGGGTTTTTTTTAATATGGAACTCTTGTTCAAAGTGTTTGAGTCTTTGTATGTTGGGCAGAAATTAACACAAGGCTGAGTGTGCAGAAAAAAGGAGGGGTTGGCTCAAACCATTCTGACGCAGTTAGTGAACAAAAGTTATTCATGTTTCTTAAAATAAATATTCTAGGAATACTTATTTACTATTACTATTTCCAAAAAAGTAAGCACTTCATACCACCAAATCCCATAAACAGCAAGTTGTAAGCAAAGTAAATATTATTGAAAATTGTTTTGACTTCAAAAGAACATTAACAGCCATATCCTACTAAGGCAATGGATAAAAGCTTAAATTACTCACACAAGCTCTGTATTTCATGAGTCTGCATTCTAAGGATTATTTTAAAATGTAAGGCTTATGCAAAGGTAAAAAAAGTCTACATGTTGCGGGGAAAATCATAGAGAAGATGCCATTCTGGTTGTGCATCTGAAAAGATGAGTACATTGCTAATTATGTTTGATGGCTGTGTCGTACCATGTATAATAAATCCAATTTACCCAAGAGGGATTTTTTTCAGATTTGCATTAACTATACGGAAGGTTTCTTTTAATTCAGTCCCATCAAAATGATTGGATGTGAGTTTCTACTCTTATAATGAAATTTTTACATCTTTTTTTTGTGTGTGTGTGTGTGTGTGTGTGTGACTCTTCATCAATTACTTCAGGTTACATAAAAGCTAATAAGGACATCTATTTTAGGTTAACATAGCAGTTTATGTTGAATACATTTCATGCCTTGAAACTTCTGTGGACAAGTAAGATGCAATAATTTGTTTCTACATCTCCTGAATTCCTGAATTACTAGTCAACAGGTCTTCCATGAAAAAAAATTTAGTTTTTCCTACGTATTTCAAGTTTTATGTTTCTTTCCATTAAAGTTTCCAGCCTTTCACAGACATATTTAGTTTGGCAGGAAGAATCTGGTGACTCATATACCGAAGAAATTTGAGAGCAAGCTACTGAAAATGTATCTAATTTCTTCTTGTGTAATTTGGGAGCAAGCTACTGATAGTATGTCTAATTTTCCTAGTTTAATCAGATGTATTATTGGCAAATACATGTCCTGAATAAAAGCCATGTTTATTTCTGAAATATATAGCTAAGATTAAATGCCAAAACACCATATATTTCCTTTCGGAACACTTCTGGGTTTTTTTCTAATTGTTTCTGGCATTTTACTCTAAATCAATGGGTGCTGAATGAAAAACAGAGGTACTAGTGAAACAATTTGTATTACAATCCCACTTATATTTTGAAATTCAGTAATATCAAAGTGTTTCTTGCAGCGTCTTTTGGTGGGGTTTTTTGGGTTTTTTCTTTTTTTTTTCAAGGAAGGATAAAGGTGTAGGAAGAATA
The DNA here is from genome assembly GCA_035583235.1 of Hafferia zeledoni. Taxonomy (NCBI): domain Eukaryota; kingdom Metazoa; phylum Chordata; class Aves; order Passeriformes; family Thamnophilidae; genus Hafferia; species Hafferia zeledoni. The sequence continues at coordinate 62,700,716 of JAWWEV010000043.1, read as the reverse complement.
GGTGATGTTCTTATACCTATTCATAGAGAGAATAGGTGTATTAGAAAACCTCTCCTTTATATTTTACTTAATTGACTATATAATTACTTTCATGCCTTTTCAGACAAAAGACTTTTAAATTCAGACCTTTCTAGACATACATCTGTTTCATTTATCCACATACAGAATGAACTTTCTGGATGATAAAGACTAGACAGAGTTTGATTCAAAATAAGGCAATTCTGGTTCAGATTTATTCCTTCTACTTTTGGGCACTTAAATGAGGATTCTGAATTAGGAACATAATCAAGCTCACCCTGCAGTGAGTGAGAGGACTAACAAACTTTCAGAGCTCTCATTAAGTTATGAATATCCTGTAGGACATACTTTTCCTTCTCCACTAAATTAAGCAATTGTATCCTTATGCTAGTTAATTCAGTTAAGCAAGGACCATCCATTAAGAGCCTAAATTTTGGTGGGATGAATCTGTTTAAAACCACACAATGAACCTCAATGTAGAGGTAAGGATGCACTCATATAGACCACATTTCAGATCAAAGCAAATCCAAGCTTATTTTAGCTGCTATGGTATACTACAGTTAAAACCCAGAATGTGCCTTATGCAGGTAAACACCATGTAGAGCTGCTCCTTTGGCCTCTAAGAAGTCTCAGTCCTTAGCCTGACTAGGTGTGAATCCTGTTGGAGAAAGCACTCTGCTCTGGGACTGTAAAAGCACAAGGGAAATGTTTATCTATCTTTTCTTTCTTGATATAATATATACAATACACTCTTACATACCATAATAAGAAAATTTTTTTCAGGTTTTTTCCTGCATAATAAGACAAGGTGTACTTATCCATGCATATGTAAAGAAGCAATGTTGACACTGCAGTTCACATAGGTTCATTTCTGTTTCTATAAATATTCATCTTCCACCAGCTTTTTAAAGAAATTGAGACAATAATAATATTTAAAACCTAGAGTGTCATCTAAATATCGAAGGCATTAAAGAAACTTTTTCGCTGTTAGAATACTGTGCATTCTATCATGGTATCCTCATGGAGAAAGGACACAGAATGATGTTCAGGTACATTTTTGAGATACTCATTGATACAACAGGCTTACAGTTTTGGGATACTCAGGCAATGAAACATTCAGGGTCAGTTCGGATAGGGCTGTGAGTGACCTGATCTGGTAGGGGATGTCCCTGCTCACTGCAGGGGATTGGACTAGATGATCTTTAAAGGTCTCTTCCAACCTAAACCACTCTAGGAATCTGAAGATTTAAAAAATAGCTACTACTGACCTAATGAGCTCATCTATAAAAGCAATAACCTGACTGAATTGAGAGAACACTGCCTGTGGTTGTAACCATTCAATGACTTGAAAAAACAGCATAAAGCACTTCTACCTTCCTAACTTCAGTTCCCCCTTTATCCAAGGCAATATAGAGAAAGCACATAGGCACTTCAAAGATAACAGCATTTTATGATGTTCTCTAAAGTGACCCCTTTGCAGAGAACACTAATCACAGTAGTTAAAATTTCCTAACCATCTATAGGGAGAGGAACTGTACTTCAGGTTGTTCAGATATTGATAAATCTTTTTCAATAACTGCATTGTTTTGAAGCAGAGTACAGCATTAAGATTAAGAAAATATTAATTATGTTTTCTATGAATAAATATGTATATAATTTAGTTTATTTCAAGTTACTTTTAATATTGTGCAATGTACCATTCTCAATTGGTTTGGCTTGAGGGAAATGGGGTAGAAGTGAGGGTAGTGTTTCAACAACATTCTCTGACTTCACAGTTGTATATTTACTTCTGCATTTTCAAAGGCATGAAGGGTGAAAGGAATTCCACCACTATTTCAGGAATTGCATGCAGTAGATTTAATATAGCTATCCCCAAGACACAAACATTTCAAAAAGTGAAATGGTCAAGATAAACTGTTCATTCAAAAAAAGTAGGAAGATATTTTGTCAAATTTGACTCTTATCTTTCTTTTTCCAAACAATGGAATGAAATTCTACAACTTAAGTTCTAGTGGCATTAAGTCAACTACCCTATTTTTTATTTCATAGTCATTTTATTTCAGTCTCTGAAAGCAGTAGGACTAGATGCAATAAAATACAACTATTTCCTGTTACCAGTAAGAGAAAAACTAAAAAAAAAAAAAAAAAAAAGCAGAATTCTTAAGTGTGAGTATTCTTATTGTCTGCTGTTCTTTTCAAATAGAAATTTATACTCTGATTTGAAACAGATGAAGTCAGATCTGTGAAAAAAAAAAAAAAAACAACTTTTTTTTTTTTTATAAATAACGCTTGACCCATCGCTGCCCACCAAGAATCAAATAACCTCCAAAAGATTTTGAATGCAAAATGATTATATTTGAATTAAGAAAGACATGGGAATGCCTTGTTGACTTTTCTTTTTTAGGATGTACTATTCTTTTAAAGTGAATCTCCACACTTTCATACAGCAGACGAAAGAGATAATGGCAAGAAAATGCTAATATGTAGCATAATAAAGAAGGGACAAGGATGATGCCAAAGAAGGGGGAAATAATAAAGTTAATAATCCATGCTGGCCCTGTTCAAGAGTTTCTTCACTCCATAATTCAAAATCAGTAGTCCATGGATACTCACTCAAGGCTATCTGTTAATTCTGTTGGCTTTGGCTCAGTTAACTGAGGATAGTGGCAGTTAATGTGTGCAAGTCTATGCCATGAGTTCTTTATGCTCACTAAACAAAACATTGATCAGTGATTTTCTTAGGTCTTTTGGCCATAAGTATTATTGCGCCACAAATATTTTCCCTTGACTGGATTCCCACTACTTTCTAACTAGTCACCTGCTTTTCCTAAGAACTACCAGATGAACTTCTGATATTTTTCTTTCTGTGTTCTAAACACAGCAAAAAAAGTTTTTTTGAGCAGTCAATAAATACTATTAGTTCCTGATCTCAATAGGGTACTTGCACCTCATTTTTAACATTACTCAAACCAACTTCAAAGTTTTGTAGTGTAATTATAAAGTTCATCTACCATTCACGGAACAAAATCATCAATTCTTCATAGAATCACAGTGTATGCTAAGTTGGAAAGGACTCTGATCCTGAAGAGATACCCCAAGATTCACACCATGTGCTTGAGAGCATTGTCCAAAAACTTCTTGAACTCTATCAGGCTTGGTGCTGTGACCACTTCCCTGGGGAGCCTGTTCAGTGCCCAACCAACCTCTGGGTGAAAAGCCTTTCCCTAGTGCCCTGTCTAAGCATCCCCTGACACAGCTTCGTGTCATTTCCTCCAGTTCTGTCACGAGAGTGAAGAGATCAGCGTCTGCCTCTCCACTGCCCCTCATGAGGATGTTGAAGACTGCAATGAGGTCTCCCCTCAGTCTCCTCTTCTCCAGACTGAACAAACCAAGTGCCCTCAGCTGTACTTCATATGGCTTCCCCTCTAAACCCTTCACTATCCTCATGGCCCTCTTTTGGATGCTCTCTAATAGCTTAATGGGTTTTTTATATTGCAGTGCCCCAAACTGCACACAATATCCAAGGTGAGGCTGCCCCAGTGCAGAGCAGAGCAGGACAATCCCCTCCCTGGACCAACTGACGATGTTTTACCTGATGCCCCCCAGGACATGGTTGGCCCTCCTGGCTGCCAGGGCACTGCTGACTCATTCAACTTGCCATTGACCAGGACCCCCAGGTCCCTTTCTGCAGTGCTGCTTTCCACCCTCTCATTCCTCAGTCTGTCCAACACAACTAGCGTTGCCCCATCAGAGGTGCAGATCTGGTACTTGCCCTTGTTAATCTTCATACAGTTGGTGATTGTCCATCTTTCTAACTTGTTGAGGTTCATACATAACTGTTTGCCAAAGTGCCTAAATCAGTCTCAATTTTGTGGCAGGTAGATGGCTACTTCTGGAAGACTGAAAACTAACTTTTTAGAAGTGTTACTCTATTTTCAAAAATTAGCACTGGTCTCATGAATAACCAGTGAGACCTTGGAGTCTCCTAAAGGCATATGAGTCACATTTTCAATGTGGTTTAGGCACTAGAGAGACAGATGGACATTCAAGAGATTTTTCAAAAGCAGTCATGTATCTAATTTCCACTAAAATCAATTATAGGTGATCCTAGGCAGAGGTTTTGTTTTGCTTTCTTATGCTAATCCTTCTAGGCATATGCCTGTGTTTTTAGTTGCCTCAGCATCTTTGGAAATACAAGTCAGGGCCCTTAACTACTTGTCTAAATTTTGCTTATGAACCTTATTGACTACTTGTGACAAAGCTGTCACTATTAAAAGCTCTTCAAAATAAGAATTGGCATAATGAGTTGGCTTCCTCTCTGACGTTAAACATACTAATACGCTTAGTATGAAATCTTCTTATTTCTAGCATAAATATGTGAGGCATCAGATGAAAGCTAATAATTTCCCAAGTGAGCTAAAAATAATGATGGCTGAATTTGAATAAATATTCTAAGAGACATTCTGCAACAGACAGTGGTTAATAAGTACTATAAATTCTACCTTTCTACTAACCTCATTTGCAAGATGCCAAAGAATAAGCATGCACCACAAACAATACTGGATGAATATCAAGCATGAGAAAAATTATAATCATTGCAGAAAGTTGGAGACAATGCGTATCTCATTGTTTTATTTGTCTTCTAAGCAGGAAAATTCAACTTAAATTCTCTCAAACATATTTAGGAAGTCTTATTTTGGAGTTTCAAGTACTTTTGACTTAAACCTTGCATCCCCTGCAATGAGACATCCTGACAGTACCTAAATATACTGCAATAATTCAGAATTCATTGTAATATAAAAATCAAGTTTATTAAAAGGTATTATTTTGTGTAACAACAAATAACGCAGGAAGATATGAATTAAACTAATTTTTTAAATGTTCTCCAATGCGAACAGAAGAGTTTAATGAAAGAACCAGTGACTGAAAATGTGTCTTTAAGAAATCCTTAAAATCAGGGAATATTACTCTTCATTTTGGTGACAGGCCATTGAGTTGTAAGTTATGATACAGTCCATCATTAAATGTCTAAAGTCTTTAACAAAAATTTATATCAATTGTTATAAAGAACACACACTTCTTGGGAGAAGGAAAAAAGTTATCCAAATACTTATTCTGTCTTCACTATGTAATGGGTGGTCTCATGCCCTGTTGACTACCAAGACCCAAACACTGCAGACAATAATAGTTCATATTTTCCTTATAAACTCATCTGAAGTGCTCATCATAGAAGTATTTGATTGCAACCTTTGGACAAATACATTGTATGTTACTATATCTCAGGAAATCACTTATTTCTCTGAGCGTTCGTAAATTTTTTTGCCTTAGTGATTGCAAATCCAACTGGAGATGGCAAGGACTTTTTTTTTTCCCAAAATAATTTTAACATTTAGATAGTACTTTGCATGCTCAAAGTAGAATACAAATGTCAATTAATTTAACCTAAAGATAAAGTGAAGTAGTAGCTTACCTTTATACAGGTAAAAATGAAGGGAAAAGGCAAAACCAGCTCCACAGCATGCAGGTATGCCCCTACCTCAAAAGCAGCCTCAGATTACATCCCATCTTACCTGAACTAACAGAGCACTTTCACCAAAAGAGCTGGAAACAAAAGCAAAGTAATCCTTCTCTCTTTTTGTTCAAATCCGAAGACTTTTCCATTTGCTTCTTTCTGCTTTCATTGGAGCAACAGAAACTTCATGTGAGCTGCAGAAATTCCAGAGCAGCTACTGTGCAGGACAGTAGCAAAACACTGACCAAGAATATGCTTTGTTGTGAAGTGGCTCACAATAGAGAGAATTCAGTGCAGGAACATTTAAATTTTTAAATTATTGAAATCTCTCTGATTTTAGATGAAAAGTTTAAAAAAAATTAAGAACATAAAAACATTCATTTTCCTTTTCAGCTAATGAGGGAACCCATGAAAGGTGGTAGAGAAACCCCCTAAAACTGTTCAGAAAAAGTTCATCAAGTACTGTAGTTGTGCTAATACCTCTCAGAGTTTAGAGAATTACAGAATGGAAGGAACTTCTGGAGATCATTCAGTACAACCCCTCTGCCAAAGCAGGGTCACCTAGAACAGAACAGGAATGCATCCAGGTGGGTTTTCACTGTCTCCAGAGAGGAAGACTCCATGACGTCCCAGGGCAGCTGCCCCAAGGCTCTGCCACCCTCAATGTAAAGAAGTTCTTTCCCATGTCGGGGTGAAATTTCTTCTGCTTTGGTTTATGGCCATTGACTGCTCACCCTGTCACTGGGCACCACCAAAAAGAGGCTGCACCATCCTCTTGGCACTCACCTTTGAGGTATTTATACAAATTAATGAGATCCCCTCCCAGTCTTCTCTACACTAAGCAGGCCCAGGTCCCACAGTCTCTTCTCATAAGAGAGATGCTCCAGACACCTCATCATCTTTGTGGCCTCTGCTGGACCCTCTCCAGTAGCCCCTTGTCTTTCTTGTCCTGAGGAGCCCAGAACTGGACACAGCACTCCAGATGTGGCCTCCCTAGGGCTGAATAGAGGGAGAGGATCATCTCCCTCAACTTTCTGGCCACAATCGTCCCAGTATACTCCAGGATACTATTTGCCCTCCTGGCTGCAAGGGCACACTGTCATGTCAGAGTTGCATGCTAAGCCTTCGGCAGTTTCCTGTCTTCTGTAATGAAAAAAATTCTTTACAGTGAGAGTAATCAGGCATTGGAATGGCCTGCCCAGAGAGGTGGTAGATTCACCATCCCTGGAGGTTTTTAAACTGAGACTGGACATGGCACTGAGTGCCATGATCTGGTAAAGGGACTGGAGTTGAACCAAGGGTTGGACTTGATAATCTCGGAGGTCTTTTCCAATCCAATCGATTCTATGATTCTATGACATGAATTGGGCTTATCCATCCATGGGTAGTCAGTCAAACTACCAGCTGTATGAGAATTCATTCAAGTGATTTTATGATATGAGTGTTAGCAGAGACCACCAGAGCATTTCTCAACAGTCACTATAAAAACATAATGCTTTTCACACAACGACCTTTGTTTGCAATGGACAGCAATCTTCTAAATAAAAAGCTACTTTGTATGTCACCTGGTTTCCTTCCTCCTTTCTCCATTCTGCATCTCTAAATTGTACACAATATTTGGAAAACTGTTCCTTCTGGACAATCGAAACAGATAAATACGATTTTGTTGATCAAGTCCTATCTGGCCTTAATTTGTCTTTTTTTTTCAGACAAAAGGATTGATAGGCTATCATGGCCATAATGCCAGTATAGATTAATAATATTTTGATGAAGTTTTCATTTTGGTGTTTCCCTATAGTCTCAGGAGATGGAGAGATGCCTTGAAAAACTAAAACATAATTTGTATTATAAGTAGATTGTTTTCTTGCTGAAACGACTATAAACACAGAAAACTTGTGGCTGAAGCAGGTAGTTAAAATCTGAAAGTCCCATCATTTCTTATTTTGAGCCATTTCTGAAAATCCACCTTTTCTGTGAACCACCTCTACTTCTTAGATTGTGTTATATTGTAAGGCTGTGTTGAAAGCACAGTAATAATGTTGTTTTAAAGTACTGCTCTGAATTCCTTTTAGACACATTTAAACTATAGCAATTCAGCTGATGGCAGCTTGATTTCCGTGCAGCCAGCGAGAAAGCAAACAATCCAATGACCCCCAGTTCACTGAGATTGCTGAAAAATAAAAACAAGGGTTTTGGAAGGCCAGTGCTTCAACACAAAGAAATATATTGAATACTTCAAAAGATATAAAATTCTTAGAACTGTTGGACAGGCTTCTGTGTGTGAACTTTCCTGTCCAAGTGGCATTGCTAAATACCATGGCACCAATCAGAGGGCTGACATCATATTGTTGTGTAACTCATAACCATAGCAATGTCACTTCTTAAAATACATTATATGTGCATTCAGCTGCTTAAAATCTCAGCTGTGTCAGCTGTTGAATAAAGTACAATTCAGGAGATTTATTTTGAAATATGAGCTCTTTGTATTTTTTTTAACTGAAAATGTAAAGCTTGTTAGGCCAATGTTTGGAAGTTTGGAATCAGAAAACAGACACAGTAAGAAAATGTTTCACCACCAATCTAACTCACAGTGATATAGTCTAGTAAGAGAGCTAATACTGATCATTTTAATGGACAAAATAACCTTGAGCTTTTACATTACAAATGGGCCAAAAGGCACCAAAATATATGCAGTCAGTAAAAAAAACATAGAACACTCAAATTGCTGAGTAAATGGTCTAGGTACCAGCCCAAGTTAACTTAGTGTAGGTTCAGCTCAACAACTATAAGCAACAGAGAACAGCATTTAACAGAAACTGGGAATTTAACCCTCCATTCCATTTTTCAACCCTAAGCGCCCTTCCAGAGAATCATCAACCTCTTCTGCTCTCACTGGAGCACCAGGAATTCTAGAGTAGCTGCTGAGCAGGGCAGCAGCAAAGCCCTGACCAAGAACAGTTCTTGTTGCCAGGTGGCTGGTGATAAACAGAGTTGGGTATTGCCAGGTACTAGTAAAGGGAATGACACGTACCCTTTGCCTCAGGTGACACGTGGTACGGAGTAGCTGCTGTTATCTATTATCTGTCCTTTTAGAATATCAGCATGTTGGAGCTCTAAGCCAGAGGCACAAATGTTGGATTTATTGTGCCTTTATGTGATCACAATCACCAGCAGTGGGGTAATGTAGCCTTTGCCCTCTTGATAATCCACCAAGGAGACTAGCATTGCCTTTATGATGCATAAAAATACAAAGTAAAGGCTCACTATGCCCTATAGGCTGTCCTGTGTTCAGTGAGTTTTGAGACTCTGCTTTCAAAAGATGAGGGATAATATATATGCTCCATAAAACATCATCTGGGGTAAACAGTATTACAGCTTCCTTGGTGAAGATAAAAAGACCTGAATTTCCCTGGTAACAATAACAAGACCACCATCTTGCCTTTCAACACCTGGCAATTATAACTGCTACTTAAAGTGCACAGGAATTCTGGAGACAGATTACTTCCAGAATCAAACCAACAGTCACTTGATTTCTTGATATGCTGTGTAAGAGGATCTTGTTGCTAAACAATTTGCCATACATTCAGAAAATTTAATACTAAATCTTGCATCCATGAGAAGAAATGGTGAGGTACTGAAACATGTGAGTCCAGCAGTGCACAATTATGGCTGGCATGGTCCCTTTCTGTGCATTCCAAGAATCCAGAAACTAGACTTTCTAATATGAGAAGCCTAATTGGTGTAAACATTTCAGATTTCAGACCAAGTGTGTCTTTAGATAGATAATGGATAGAGAGTAAAGCAACTGGGAGGGCTATGACTATTTCTGGCTGTGGAACTAACTTGTTTACATAACCTTGAACCAACTAATTTTATCTGTATTTGTCTTACTTTCACCATGTGTGAAAATGAGGCAATGATGTTTGTTCACCTTTTAAAAATGCTTTTGAAATCCTCTGATTTAGGTAACAATTCAGATCTAACTAAATATTTTTTAGAAGCTTACCTACATATAACTCAACTACTGCAAGGGTTAAAGTTTTAAGCAAAAGGCCACATTGAAGTAAGGATGATAAATTATAAGTGATAGTTTATCAAACTTGGGAAGACAGCTCAGTAAATACAATAAAAATAAATCTGTTTACATAAGGGATAAAAATTGGCTCCTACTTTCAAACTAGAAGTTAATATATGCCATATTACTGCAGAGAATCCCACAAACAGTTTTTAAACAATACTATAACAGTTACATAAAACTTAATGGCAAGTTAAGTAGATCACCCCAGCAGGCCCTCTGCTTACTGTGAGGATATGGCACAGAGTTCATAGGTTACTTGAGACTCATTCTCCCAGCCAAACGAGTCAAACAATAACACTTTCAGGCACTGAAACACTTTTCCTGGGTTTTCAGCAGAAGCAGATGTAGAGCTCACTGCACAATGAACAAAGAGAATACTTCGAAAAGAAAATAACAGCAAAAACATAAGCTCAGCTTGCAGTTTATCTGGAATCATCCTTGCCTTTCACCTTGACACTAGCTTTCTAATATTACCCCCTTCACCTAAAGATCAGTTCAAACCTTCAATAAATTGGAAGCTCACTTCTTCATATGTGCTTCAGATTCCTATGCTAAACAAATTGGTGCAATCTTCATTTTACTTTGGGGTGTAAGTTCTGAGTCATCATCATTTAATTTTCTCCAAGCCTCCAGCTCGTGTTTTCTGTTTTTCTTCCTGGATGTGTCATAACAACTGAATTGTACCACCCCAGTAAAATGGTGAAGCCTAGCACACATCTGCCAGCAACAAAATACTGTGCTCTCACTCTAATTCCCACACATTCCACTTTTCACACTTCCTTTACATCCTTTCAACAAAGTGGTGGAGCCTAGTAAGCAATTTCCCTTATTCTCCACAACATTGTGCCAATAAATCAAAAGATTGAAAAGATACTTGCCTCACATGCTATTTCTCTAACCCCATTTCTATCAATACTCCCACAAGGTTAATTTCCTGAAGTCAGTGACTTCCCTGTAGGTAGAATATCTGTCAGTTCTGGGTCAATACTGTGCTGATGAGCCACGAAGACATTATTTTTCAGAATCACTAAGTAATTATGACTTGGAAAAATCAGTTGAGAAAAGTCTTACTTTTTCAAATTTAATAGAAATTCTGTTGAAAAATTTCCAGGATTTTTAATGCAGAAACTATAGGGGGAAAAATTCCGTTAGTCTGAGCTTTGGGATATCCACCACGAGTTTAAAGGACTCAATACTCTAGCAGATTTCCTTTAAAAACAGTCATTATACAACAGAAATCCATACAGAAGAAAAGAAGGTGACAATTAGCAGAAACAGAAAGGTGCTAAAAGAAAGGCAAAAAAGTTTCATCTGGAAAGTGA
>JAWWEV010000043.1:62631480-62689686 GCA_035583235.1 Hafferia zeledoni | reverse complement strand
AGAAGAAAAGAAGGTGACAATTAGCAGAAACAGAAAGGTGCTAAAAGAAAGGCAAAAAAGTTTCATCTGGAAAGTGACGAAAACGATGAATCAGAAGAAATTATAATTTAAGACAGAGGAGTCTTTAAAAGTTGCTAACAAAGTTCTGTGTTTGGCAGCTACCTTACCTGAATAGGACTTTGACTCCTTTGAGGGTGAATCATCTTTGAACCAGGTTTCAAGGACAGTTCTCTCACAAATGCAGAGCACATGCAACTTTGTCAAATTTTTCTTACCAGATCTGCACTGCGTGGTAGCAACTGCATGTCAGCGGATGGCTACATAGATACTAATTTTGCAGTCCTGGTTAGCGCAGACTGTGAAGCATCTGTACAGAAATATCCACAGCAGCTCACCTAACCACAAAGCAGCCACATCTCGTTTAATGTGGATCTCAGTAGAGCCCAAGAAAAAAATGCTTTTCAGAGAAAACTCACCTCAATGTTCAAATGGGGAAATATCAACATCAGACAGCAGGTTCAGTTATGGCAGCAGTAACAAATGATGGCAGCCACTCTAAAGAGCAGGAGAGTTGCTGGATGACTACTCCTTGAAATTATCATGAGGAGAGCACAGCAAGAAAAACACTTGTGGCATCGAAACTCTTTAGAGAACTGAACGAGTAAATACCCCTGGTGGACTGATGAAAACATCAGAACTGTGGAAATCTGAAATTTTTAAGTGTCTTTCCATATGCAGGATGCAAGTGTTCATATCTGAACTTAAGTATTTTCTAGAGGGGTTGAAACTAGATGACCTTCAAGGTCCCTTCCAACCCAAGCCATCCTATGATGCTGTGACTCCTTTTTGCCTGCTTGCTAAATTCCACCTTCACGGGATGGAAGCACAAGGGTTATTCAGTAAAACTGGCATCCACTTCAGGGAAGAGGAGGTAGCATTTTATTGGGGCAAACCCATATGTCTTCTAATCTTGTTGTCAGAAATGACTCAATGGTTTTAGCCGCACCTTTCTCTCTACATCTCCTTTACAAGAAGTAAACAAAAACCCTCAAGAACCTATTGAATATGCACAATTCAGATAACCTGAAACTCAGACAGTTGAGGTTTGATTAAGTTATAACAGCATTAAGGCAGAGATTAGTATTAGAAAGTGTCAGGCAATCTGAAGATTAGGTGTCATTACCTGTTCCAACAATTAATGGCAATATTACCGTGCCAATTTATATGTATGATTACCAAACTTTGTGTTCTGCTGCTCAGTTGATGATACTGTTACGGGATATTTAGTTTGTTTTTGCATAAGTATTTAATTCTTAAACGCTTATATGCAGTTCGTGCAATATGTCAGGACGAATTGTTCTTTAGGGATTGGGCTGCCTCCCATTGATTCCAGCTTGAGCTATACCAGATGCCATATAGCCCATCCAGAAGAGCTAACTCTTAATTTTCTTCTACATCCACTAAATACCACTTAATATTTTGCCAGAGTACTGAGATGATAATGAATGAATGGTCCATGAAGAACTCTGGAGAGGTTTCAGCAATTTCTGTAAGGAAATTGAGTCAAAATGAATCTGAGCAAGATGCAGAACATGGCACAATAATATCTGTTTTCTCCTGATTAAAAGGAAAGAACAAGTGTCCTGTCACTGATATTTAATCTTGATCCACTGTGATGTCTAATGTGAAAATTTACAATGTGAAATAATAAATTGAAAACATCTGTTCTATTAGGGAACAAATTAAGTACTCAATAATTACTACCAGCTTCAATACTAAAATTTTAACAATATGTTTGATTTTTTTAAGGCTGCATTTTTTAGCAATTTTACAGCACATCACTTTGAAAGACCTTGTGGACACTTGCCACATGTGATACAGTGGTAGAGGAACTACAGCAGGGAGTTTATTTATCCTTAGATCACCCCATTCTTTTTCTCTCAAATGAGGGAAATGATTTCTGAATTTCCTAATGATCTTGCAAACATTGAAAATTAATAGAGCTAGAAATTACTATATTAAAAGGAGCATTATATTCTTTAAATCTAGTGCTAAGAACATAAACCTTTCCTAAGTCCTACTTATCAGTACAATGACGTCATCCCGGAGTAGGAGAAAGGATAATCTTGTTGCTGCATTATTGAAGAATGGCAAAGGAGTTCTAACAAATATACTGCCCATCGTGCATGTATGTCTAAATGCAACCAATGCTCAACAGCTTTTTTCATAGGATGGAACATGTTATGGAGTTAAAAAACCATGTATTGTTTTCTCTATTTCTGATATCTTTTCTCCCTACAAAACAGGCACATGTGCCAAGCATTTTTAAGTGCTTCCTCTCTGCTCTTTGCCTTCACCAGCTGTCACTCCAGTGACATTTCCCAAGCATGAAGCTGACAAAGAGCAGAGGAGAGCTTAAGTGCTGAAGTTGTGGAGAACAGTAGCAATACTTTCAAATATCAACATAGCTCAGTGTTTTGGGGACATTTCTGATACTATTATTTGAATTGACACTGTTTACTACACAATCCTTCTCACTGAATAGAGTTCAGATATTTTAGAAAATTGAAAGGTTACTGAACTACAGCACACAGATATTTTACCAGTAAGTTTCATGATTCTCTATCATAACATTTCATGTAAACTAGATATTAAGCCTACTCTCATTAATACTAAGAAATTTCTGTATAGACAAGAATACTGTGAAGAAAAAAGACAGAGCACAGAGAACAAGACAGATATTTGACAAGTGTTTTACTTCCTGATTTGCACATGTTCTCTATCAATTTATTTTTCAAATTTCAGAGCTGTATTTATAGGCTAAAATGTTCTGACATTCTGGTCTAAGAAAAGGTCAAGAGTAGTTATCACATGGCATAGGCATCCTTCCTCCAACAGTTAAGCTTTCTCCTAATTTTCTGGTTCTTGTCTGTTATTTGATCCACTGATCCAAATACTGACAGGAAGAGCTACTGCAACTTGCAGAGCTACACAAGCATTTTCTTCAACCTATAAAATCACCAGTCCCACTATTGAAATTAAGTCAATTCAGCCACTCCATCAGCAGAAAGAGAAGCCTCTGACAATCTTACCTAGTGGCCAGAATTTCAGGAAACATTCAAGGTAAGATTTCCAGTTTGTCATCTGGCTTGATTACGACATTTATTATTCTCATAAGTATCTTTGAACTGAACAGGGAGAATATCTTAACCTCTCTTTGTTCAGAAATAGTTCCATAATGTTTCTGGTTTTCCCAGATTATGTGACGTGGAGGGAAAATTATCACAGGCCACTCTAACACTGCTCTTGAGGTGACAGTATTATGATACACAGAAGCAGTTTCTGTGACAAGAAGAGACTGCAAGCCTGTTATGTCCTATCATGCAGGCAAACCCTTGCACTGCAGCGTTTTCACTGCTCTGATTTGTAGGTGCTGCCAAACTGCTATCCAAGTGTGAAGGAGCCCTCTAGTGTGAAGAAGAAATGGACCTACAGCTTATGTTTTGTATACAAATAACACAGCAAAACAATTACTGCAAACAACGTCACTGCCAGTCTCCAGGCATTTCAGCAATACACATTGCCCAGGAGATTCAACAATCATAAAACCTCCTGGTTCTTAATCTTGCAGCAAAAAAAAGTGTGTCTATATATATTTATATATATGTGTGTGTGATGATATGATTTCAGGGTAATGTATGACCAGCCATAAAGACAGCCTTTATTGAAAGAGGAATCCAATAACTTAAGAATAGCGTAGAAATAAACTGAAGCCCCTTCCAGATAAATACTTTGTTTACATTTTTCAATGGACCTTGATCTTAAGAACAATTGATAAGAAGCATTCAAAGGACAGAAAACCTTTTTGTAAACCTTATGTAAATTTTATCAGTTATCACAAAATCATTCCAGTGTTGCAGAGATATAGCCCGTTAACTCTGTAATAGAAACATATCCAGGAAATTCCAGTGCCCAAATTTATTTGCTAGTGATAGAGTTTCATTACAACAGCACCATCACTCTATTTCATATAATAAAAGAAAAAAATCTATATATTTCAGTACAGCATGCAATTCCTGTAACGTTCAGGTAATATGTACCCTTGATGACACAAGAAGCCCTTGGGGAGGCACTGCATGTCCCTGTGGTACCTGTAGTGTGCTGTGAACACGCGGAAGAGTAGATGTTAGCAAAAGATCACAGTCATGCAAGTAGAGAGACAGACACAAAGAGAGAAAGATATTCAGTCCCATACAGGTCTATAGTATGCAGCTATTTCCTGCATAAGAAACTTTTGTTTTATGCTTTGTATCACTAAGATTGGGAAAAAAATAGCAAAGATGTTGTTTATTTTATTGTCACCAATTCCAAATGAGATATACGTTAAATTGATCGGGTCTAAAACAATACTGTTATGAAGTTTCATAGAGAAAACCATATGTAATAGTTTATTTTTTGTGTTTTTTAACTTTAGAGTGATCACAGTTGATTGCATAGTAGTTTTATGATGTTGAATGGAAAGTCAAAACAATTAAGAAGTTTAAATTGGCAACAGCTTATTTAATGCCCTGCTGTCTAACTGCTAGAGGGATAAACAAAGAATACCTACAATGCTGGAATGGGTTTGGGAAATACATTAGAAAAGTGATGAAGTGGTAACAGAAGAAGTGAAGAAGGAATCCATGAGAGGCATAAGCAACTGACAGATGACAAGAAATTGCAAATAATTAAGCCAAATCACAAGAGATGCAGTTTAGGTGAACATTTAGAAACAAGGAAGTGAAAACTCAGATCCAATTTAGAGAAGCAGAATTGTGAAAGTGACTTCATTGTACTTCCATTTAGGATTTTATCCTGCATACAGACCTGAAACTTTTCTAAATTTCACAAATGGAGAAAAGGAGTTCTGCAATATTAAAGCATTAGCGTGGTAAAGGTCCTTAGATTGGAATCTTACATGGACAGTCACTCTCACTAAACTCTCACTTCTGGAGAGGCTGCACAGCCTCCTTGGATTACTTTGGAACCTCCTTTTCTGGCTAGCAAAGAGGAGTTTAGAGGAATGTAAAAAAAAACCAACAACAACAAAAAAACAAACACAAAATGTAAAAAAAAAAACACACACAAAAAAACCCACCAACCCCCCACACACACACACACAAGTGAAAAAAATGAATACAACCTTCCCAAACCACAGAAAATTCAATTTCATTTGGTATACATTTTGCCCAAAGGTTTGGTCAGAGCAATGGTCATACTTGTTCCAAAAACTCACTCTGAACAGAAAGAACTCTAAAAAGTTTTGCTACAAGAGGCCTAAGAGAAAGAAACATTTTACTGCTGGCACCTACATCCACACTGAAAGTGGATAAATAATAACAGGGTAGGAGGCTGCAAGTATTATTTTTTCATTTTTTCAATGTCATTTGAGCGGAAAATGAGAAAATCTGGACATGCCATTAGATGAAAAACTCTTCAACTGCACATCTATAATATCTGAAAATTACTTAACCTCACCTGGACATTTGCCTGGTCCTTTAGTTGTGTCAAAGTAGACAGAAGACCCAAAGAAGAAAAATTACAAGGATTTTGGTGTTAGGTTTTCTTGCACAGAAATATTGTTTTCTATCCTATTTGATTCAGCTTATGTATATTAATATCAGATTTAATTGTAGGATTAACTACAATTAACTACTTAATTAAGTAAAATTTTGGGTACCAACAGAGTATGCCTGAACATAACTTTCCTTTGAATATCTTGAATCTTTATTTGAATACTGGATTCTTAATTTCAAATACAGCTCAGTAACTCGCAACAACGGAATTAAATATCTAAAGACTCTCAACAAAGATATTTGAAAAGCCTTTAATACTGATGCCTATGTCCAAGACACAACTCAGAATCTGTGCTTTCAGATGATCTGAAGATTTCTTCAAAGTCCTCCAGTCTGTGAGATTAATTAGCATTTAAAGGAATAAAAATTGAATGATAGGTGTTGAAGTCTTGAGGACTAAAAATAGCTATGATTTCTAATAACCAATACAGGAATAAAAGAGAATCTTTAGGAATGTATTTAATAGAAATTATTTGGTTCTTCTTTCTTATTGTGATTCTGTGTAAGCCCTCCACTGGCCAAGGACACTTAAGACTAGCTTTTTTTTCCACAATACATTTTATTTTCTTTCTTTTTTTAATAACCACCATAGATCCTGAGCAAGGATAAGCTTAGACTGATGAAATGGATGGCATGATGTGCAAAAACATTTTCCCAGCATTGGGAAGAATGATTTGCAGATAAAGTGCATCTAACAGTCTTCAGGGTCACCATTAAGATTATATATTATTACACCAATAAGGAAAATAAAAAAGTTCTATACCATTGTCAGCATACTTATTCATCCTTTTCCTTTTTTTCTAAATTGGATTCCTTTGCTTAAATAATTGTGGATGTTGTGGCTCAAAGAATTCAGTGAGAACCTGGAATTTAAAGGCCAGATCAATCTGGACATTGCCATAGCCCTTTCAAAGTTTGTAGTATTTCTGTATGACCCACAGAAGAAGCCTGGCTAAACAAAAGAACAGCAAGATTGCAAAATAAAAGAAGCCATTGAAAAACATCTTTAACTGATGAGGAGATTTCAATCATTAATCAAGCCTAAACAAGCTGGAAAGGAAATAAAAGAAAGGAATCATTCTGGTTACTTAGAAAAACTTCTCTTTAAATGAAAATGAACTTGTGAAACCTTTGAACTTCCCTGAAAAGCCTTTGAAACTTAGTAAGTGAGAACTTAAAAATAAATCTACTCAGAAACCACATTCCCTTTTAAAAACTGGGACTGCAGAGGGCATTGTCAGCCCCGTAAAAGGATTACTTCCTATTTGCTTCATAAACCAGCTTCTCTGTCTACAAGCACTTCCATTTTCGAGGAATCTACAGAAATTGTAGTTTCAGTATTTAAGTGTTATACTTGAGGTAATTTCTCCCTGCACTATATCAGTGCTTCTTTATAATCTCCCTCCATATCTTCAGTGATAACAAGGAAAGCTGGAAGCACAAGGAGAGCAAGTGTACTTTTATTTGTCATTCAGCACTGACTTCTTTTTCTTTATGTTCCTGCCACTGGCATTGATTCTCTTAGCTCCTATTGCAATATTAAATCGCTAAAGAATGGAGGTACAGTAAGTAGAAAACCAGCGTAAGTGAAAGATGGATCAAGTAGACAGTATATTTTAGCTAGGTTTAGTTCTGGCTTTATTTCCAGGCACAATTCATTGTCCCTTTCTCATCTCAATGACCTCATCCTCACTCCCTAATGACCATATACTCCACTGGAAAGTTTCACTTTTCTTTTTATCTCCTTTGACAAATTTAACAGGAGCATCATGACCTCAAATGAATGTTTCATTTCAAGATTAGTTTTTTACACGTCATACTGGCTCAAAAATAAGGCTAGAGAAAGACAGGTATATAGTTAAAGCATTGGTTTGGTGCTTATGCTAATGTAGGTTCAGTTTCTGGCATTGACACAGCCTTCTCCTTTGCAAATAATTGATATAGTCTATAAATATTACTCAAATTAAGTACTATCTTTCTCTGCAGAAGAGCTCTTGCAGTTTAGGACACTGTACTGTTTAACATCTAAGATAAAATAATCTGTTTCTTAATCTTTCTGTCTTAATTCCCTTTCTGAATGTAGTGGTTAATTTGTCCTTTCTAATCAGGAATCTTACAAGTCAATTTTCACAAGTAAAAGCATCCCAATATGGCAAAAGTAGCAGACAATCAAAAATAATTTTTCTGGGAAATAATTCACATCTAAAATGTTGGCAGTAAGAAAACAACATGCTGAACTTTTACCAAAGACCTTAAGTCAACTTACTAAGCTTAAAGTAATTTTTGAAGTAATTAAAGTAGTGTCACTCTGACTTGTACAGAAAAGTTCAATAACTAAAAGTCTAATCGAGATTCAGGAAATTCTTCACAGGTACAAAGATGAATCTTGTTTATTCCTTGTGCTCTCTTGCTGCATTATTGTACAAAGTTGGATGCTTTTTGCTGACAAAACCCTAGGCAGTAATGTCACATCTTACTAAACAGAGCTTAGAGCACTTCAAGTTAACCACTAAAGTTAATAGTGTAAACAACTACAAAACTGGTGTGAGCAGTGAGCCAGGCCCTTATGGCCTTACCTTCTTTTCCCCTCCTACTTTCTTTTCTATTTTCACATTTATTGAATCATAGAGTCATTAAGGTTGGAAAAGACCTTCAAGATCATCAAGCCCAGCCCTTAACCAAATACCACCACACGTACAAAACCATATCACAAAATGCATACATGCCTTTTGAACACTTCCAGGGGTGGTGACTCCACCACTTCCCTGGGCAGCATGTTCCAATGCTTGACTACCTTTTCAGGGAAGAAATTTTTCCTAATATTCAACCTGAAGCTCCCTTGGTGCAACTGGAAGTTCTTTCCCCTTTTGCTATCACTTTTTACTTGGAAGAAGAGACTGACTGTCATCTCACCACAACCTCCTTTCAGTTAGAGAGTAATAAGGTCTCACCTGAGCCTCGTTTTCTCCAGACTAATTAACCCCAGCTGTGTCAGCCACTTCTTATCAGACTTGTGCTGCAGACTCTTCACCAGCACCATTGCCTTCCTCTGGACATGTTCCAGCACCTCAATGTGTTTCTTGTAGTGAGGGGCCCATAACTGAACACACTACTCAAAGGTGTGACCTCACCAGTGCAGAATATAGGGGGACTAACACTGGCCACACTATTGCTGATACAAGCCAGGATGCCATTGACCTTCTTGTCCACCTGGGCACACTGCTGGCTCATTTTCAGCCTGCTGTCAACCAGTACTTGTTTCTAATAAAGGAATGAAAATTTTCTATTCCTATAGTAGGTGACAGGGGCCTATGCTCACCTGCTTACCCTCCTGTAAGGGCTACTGTTGTATGAATAAAAATAAAATTGTAATGTGTGTCAATATGTGCACTCCTGGGTAGTGGGAAAGGTATTAGACAGGATTTTTGACAGGCATTCACATCTTCTGCCTCTAATCAGATGACAATGCCAAAATGCAGGAGCAAGAGTACCATGTTTGTTATTTGCTTTTATTTCTCAGAGTACAGCTGAAAGCTAAAAATCCTACTGCACAGAGCAAAGCACCGTATCGCTTGTTACACTGTCAGTGGCATTAACCACATAGCAGTCATTCTGTTTCACACTGTACATCAGTATTCTGTTCTTCTTACCTCCTTAAGGAATCTCATCACATCCATCCCCTGCAATCTCTCTAGGTGCCACTAAGAGAGCACTGACTCACTGAACTGTAAGGCTGGAATTAAAAACAAATGCTCGTTCCTTGTCAGCGTGTCCTGCTGAGGACAATGGAAATGTTTTTGCTTTTATTTTAATACATCTTGGATCAGGTTATTATATAAGTAACTTCCGGCACCTGATTCATCAAGACATAATCCTCACCACACTAAGAGATTTCCTAGTGACTTCAATGATTTCTCACAGTTATGGGTTTTACATTGTTACTTGTTTAGTAATCCAAATAAAAAGAAGCTTTACATTGGCTATGGTATAAGGAGGATATGGAAGATCCTATCATGACTGCTCCTCCTTCCACCACACACAATGATAAGCATCTGTTATTTACTATGAGAGCATATACAAGAAGAGGAGAGAATGTATTCTCATTAAGGATGGATGTCTGTATTACCATTGTTCTCCTTGATGCATTATAGGGGGCAACATTTAAATGCAACAATGACCTATTGGCTTCTAATTATCTTGTCCTAAACCCTGATAAACCTGGCTTTTCTTGCAATAGTGAATTTCCTCTCAGCAAAGCATTTCCCTTGCCAAAGTATATATTTTTTGGCAGCATCTGGCACTTTCCAGCCTTGGAATCTGACATAGGCTTGTAAATTGTGCTATGTCGGCAAGGTTTTCACCCTCTAGAGCACTGAATTGGTGTAAAATAATACATTATATTGTTTCCCATTCTTTCTCCAATTTTTTTTCCTCAAAAGAATTTTAAACTCTGAAATTCCTGTTTCATATCCCAGTGCAACACTCAAAACTACAGGTCCTTCTCTTCACATGTTACAAATGGCTTAGGAACTACTGTGTGAAGCATAATGGCTCTATCACCTGCTTAGTGCACTTGATGGCCTCCAAAACAGCTGTTCCATAAAAAGAGTGGAGGTCCGCACACCTGTATGTGAGAGAAAATTGCTATAAGTGCTGTATTTTGGAAAAAAGTTAGGGGAAGAGGAGAATTTTTTACCAATTAAATAGACAATGAAGGGAAAAAAAATGCTTCTGAAAGCATATTTCTAGAGGAAAAAAAATACCTCATTCAACTATGTGACAGACTAAATACAGACAGAAATTACAAATTAAGACACCTTCTGGAATAAATCTATGCTTGTCTCACTGACTTTAAAGAGGTGAGATGGTCATTTTACTCTCCATTTGAAACATCAAAGAGTTATCAATTTTTCATAAGGTGAAGCTTATAAATCTTACTTATTTGGGCTAAACATCCTGTGAAGTATTGATTCATCTCTCTTACAGATCGATCCTGTGTTCCTGTGTTTTCCCAGTCATACTTGCCTATTATTTCAGAGCAACAAGCAAATTTCTCATGCCTTGGACTCAGTAATTAATGCAATCCAGTATTCCACAAAGCAGTAGCTCTGGTGCAATATCTCAATATTAACAAATGCATATGCTTTCATAAAGATTTTACTTGTGAATACTGATAAAGCTTATCCTCTATTCTCATGCATATTAAATTAGATTTCTGAGCTAGTGCACCCATTCATTCAGCATTTATAAATGCTAATATATGCTCATTTTGATGAATACAAACAAAAATCAGTCTAAGCATAATTATTTTTTTGGCATTAACAAAACATTGAAGGAAAATGAAAACTGAATATTAAATATTGCCACTTCAAAATGCATACAACTTATTTACACGAAAAGGAGACTGCCTACTTTGAACATACCTTGAGGTATTTCTGTTAAGGAACTTTACAACAGTCCATAAGATTTGTTATTTGCTCCTCTGTTTGTTTTAACACTTCATAGAAGTATCAAAAGCCAGGCATTTCCTGCTGATTGAACATAATTTTCCAAGTACAGATTAGAAATTCCAGAGCACCCTCAAGAAGTATCACCAATATAACATTAAACCATTTGTCTAAGATTATAAGGAGATGAAAAGAGATATCAACAATCTCTTATTTTGCATATGCATGCATTTATAATGCAAAAATAGACAGACATACTAGCCTAACATACAGAACATAGTTAAAGAGGTATGGAGATACATAATTAAACAGTACACTGGTTGCTATGCTTTTTAGAACAATTTGTGATCATGTTCAATTGTTGCTCAAATGAAAGAGAATGGCTTTGTACTGCTCCAGGGGCATACATTTTGTCATTTATGACAAATTATTTTCAATGGAATTCATTTGCTTTGAAGAAGTACTCCTAGAAGTTGTGCACATACGCTAAGACTAGATCGAGTAACTTTATCTATAGTCGAAGAAAGAACACTGTCTCTTTCAGAGGACACAGATATATTTAATTTTAAGCAAAACATTCAACACAGGAATAAGTCACTCTCCAGACACACCTCCTTGTTGACTTCACTATCTTAAACTAGATCCCTAATTTTCAGATAGCAAAGATGAGCAAGATGAATCTCAAAATTAGCATCCCTAAAAGGCAGACAATAGAGGCAACTCAAAAACACTCCAACCACGAGCTCCCAGTCTGGATCTAGCACACAGGATGAGTTTGTTCAGCTACTGTGTTGTAATACAGCACCACAGACTCTCAACCTTATTGTTCAGGCCACAGAGAAATTCTTTCTGACCAACTTACTGCCTTACAGAATGCTCACATACAAGCAGGCACTAAGCTGCTATCAATGTTTCAAAATTGTACAAGTTATATTACCCTGATGTTTTGATGGAAACATTGTGAGATTCTTGCTACAAGACTAGAGCACACTAATAGGCCAAGAGCCTTTTGCAATACTTTAAAAGCTGTAGTTACAACTGAAGATTGACTCTAATAGTAGGTTACAAATCAGTTCATTATTTTTCAGATTTATGATGTATTTCTGAATTACAGTCTATATGGCATTCTCGAGTTCTACTGCTTGGCTAAAGCAGTACAACAAATACACAGTCACATAAAAGTTCTAGGACACCTAACCCCAGTTTTTCCTAGAGTCCCCTAAAGAGTACATTAGCTTTGTGTTTATCCTGGGCCATTTCTTATGTAATTTTTAATGTCAATACTACAACAGTAGATTGTGATCCTACACAGAATGTGTAGATAAGTTGACATTTGAAACTTCTAGAGTTCACCTACACCAGTGCTCCTCACATTGGAACCTTTGGTAGAAAAGAACCAATGGCAGCAACAGTAAGATATTTTGAAGGGTTGGGATGAAACAGAAATCTAGTGTAAGTCCTGCTGAGTTACTCCACTGACTCTGGATTATTTAAGGGGAAGTGCTGTTAGTACAGAAGTCAGTTGTTTAACTACTGGAATTCTGTACCTTGGTCTGCTTTCTACAGGGGACTTCAAAATAGTGTGACAAGACTTTGTATCTGCTTGTCACACATTGAAAGAAACATTCATGTATTTGACAGAGTTGATTAAACAAGAGCCAAATATTCTATTAAGTAAACTTTGACCTACATGATGTGAAATTCCTTTGAGCTGGCAACTGACAAAAAAGGAAAGAAACCTCCAAGGAAATGGGTGTATGTCAGCAAAAAGGAATGCCTAGGACTGTGGTATGTCCACAGGCAGCACTTTGAAGGTTGAGTAAATATAAGGAACTTTCTGACAACAGTTGGAAGGCAGCACTCAAATTATGTCAGAAAGATGAGAAAGAACTGTATGGCTTCCCACTATAGTGACATGGAAGGTCCAGTCTATATTGAAGGCAATATTATAAAAAAAATATGGAACAGGAATCATATTAAAAATGCAGAACCACCAACCATTTATTTACCAATAAACCTTGGGAAAATATTTTTTGAAAGAAAAAAAATCTAACTTCACAAGGCTAATTATATCTCTTTATGAAGGATGAGCATTTAGTATGCCATGTGATACATGAATATCTAAGCCTATAAATAAATAACTTTGAAATTTCCTAGCTGACCACATCACTGATGTGGTAGCGATTCCATTCCAATGTTGTTACACATACCATACAAACTTTTTAAAGAGCTATTAGATATTATATAATCCTTCATAAAATTATTACTCTTTCAGAAAGAAAATTAACTCATAGATGTCTTTGGCCTGGCTATGCTAAAAATTATTTTGAAGTACATTAAGATTTTCACCAGAAAGATTCCAGGATCCAGGACTGGCCTTAACTATTGATGCATATGATAGTGAGGAGAAATGTTGCCACTGAATACTTAGTGAGTCAGGCAGTGCTTCATAGGTTACTAAAGGTAATTTATCAACTTTGTAAATGGTTTAATTCAGACATGAAAGGGTAAAATAACTTGAACAGAAGCTTTTAAGGTGTGGTTGCTTAGGCAAAATTGGTAGACTGAGAAAAGAAAGGGAAGCTTAACTAATCAGTTTTTGTACCTATAGTTCAGCTGGATGGATTAAGAAGAGTTACACCTGCATACCCAGGAAAAGAGTTTACTCTTCCACTCTTTAAATGGGAGCAAGACAAAATGTGGCACAGCTCTCGGTATACTGGAAATTAATGACACTCCACACTCTATCATGACTGCTAAATTTTAAAAGTATTAAGCTAAAACAAGTGGATTAATAGGCTAAGCTAGATATTAGGCTAAAACAACAGATTTCAGGAAAAATCTCCAGGGAAGAGTTCGTAATTTATATTATAACTCAATGAGGGAAAATAGTCTGGAAAGAAAACCAAAACAAAATTCTGCATCTTAATATTTATAATATTTTCAATGATACACATGAAACAAGACATGCACACAGACAAACCAAAATATTACTCTAATCTACTCCTGGCTTGCCGTTCTGTTTAGTCTTATGAAACAAATGATTTAGCAGGCAATGTACAATATAGAGGCCCTCAGTGGATTAGAATATACTAAGTAAGCATGTTTTTCTTTTTGTTTAATTTATAGTCCCAGGAAAGGGGAAAAAAAAAAAAAAGAGGCATTTAAAAACCTGTTGTCTGAGTTTCCAAAGCTCATAGGGATAGTTAGTTCTTAGCTAGCTGTATTGCTGGCTAAAATGTGACATACTACACCACTAGAGGTCTTTTTATTTACTGATATTCTAAGGCCTCAAGGGTTCTTCATCAGTGGATACACGTTTTAATCACTGGGAAATGCAAAATGCAGTGTTGTCTTTTCAAATTAACAACTGCAGGACAAGTACATTGATATCAACCTGGAATTGCTCTCTAAGCATTAGGCACAATAATTTCCCAAAGAGAAACTGAATTTTCATCTTTTTTGATACCCTTGTCCTTTATTTAGCTTGAGTAGTTCTTCAAATGTAAACTCCTGCCAAACTCTATGAATAACAGATCTTTGGTCTCAGTGATAAAACTGAAGGGAAAAAAAAAAAAAAAAAAAAAGACACGGACTTGGGAGAGTTGACAGTTACTTCATTTTTTGGCTCTGGGTGCAATTTTCTTTCCTTTTTTTTCCATATTTTTCAGTTCTTAACCAATGTGGATCATGCTGTAAATGGAAATATTTAATGCTGAAAATGTCAAAACAGAACACTTAATCTTTTCAGAATTTTACTGTCCGAAATCAAATTCTACAAGAATTTTAAAACAGATGTAGCGAGTAAACAACTACTTACTCTTTGTGAATTTTCTGTTCCTTCATTTCTACCTAGTCATAACAGGGCAACTACACATCCAACCAGGTTGCATACAATCAAGCCCAGGAAATAGTGGGTCTTTAATCCTTGCATAGTATAGCAGAGAAATCAGCAGTTAGTAAGGAAATTGTAAATCACTTGGGGAAAGGAGACAAAAATACGTGCGTAAGAGTTGTATGAATGAAAATGTCAGCTTTTACTGGAGCTGAGTGAAATATGCAAAATATTTGCCGATTAAGTAGTTTCTACAGATGCCTGGTGCAAATGCAAAACACAGGGAAACCATGTCATGTCAGTGCCATTTCCTATCTTGTGCAAGTTTATGGAATATAAAATCTGCTTTTATCTGTTCCATCAACCACCTTCCTATTTTTGCTGCAGTTCATCAGTTACTTTGTTACCTTATTTCCTGCTTCCCACTAGCTTTGGAGCTTGCAGATCTTATAGCCTGTGCAGTTGTATACAGTATTTATTTCCCCTTTGGAACACACTCCAACTTGACATAGTAGCTTGGTGCAGCCTTTTTTATTAGGAAATACCTGTCTACAACACAGTCATGATCTATGATCTTTACACACCAGCTACCTCAGTTAACTCAACAATCAATTTTCATCCAAAAGCTGAAGGACAAATTTCCTTTGTAAGGCTTGTAAATGTCAGATTTCAGCTTCATCCCTCTTCATTTTCAATGGTAAGACAGTTCAAGCAAATATTTCAATAATAGTTTTCTGAAAAGGTATAAATTTGCTCAAATGCTTAAAAAGCAAACACCCATATACAGAGATCAAAGCTGGCTGTTTCCAGGAATGTCTTTCAAAGGTGTATTTGAGAACAGAGTCTTAGAATAAATATACACAGGTAGGCTCTACAATGGTCATTGGTGATTCAGTTACTATAAAGCAAGTTAATGATATGACTGCTTATGAGATCCTTGCATTGTCTTTCTAACATAAAACCTTTCCACTTGTGTTTTGCATAGGTAAGCCAACAGGGTATGGATCCAGCAGTAGACGCTTACACCACAAGGGGATAGTGGATGAATGTTGCTTCCAGAGCTGTGACCTGAGGAGGCTGGAGATGTATTGTGCTCCAATAAAGCCACCGAAATCTGCACGGTCTGTACGTGCTCAGCGCCACACTGATATGCCAAAAGCACAAAAGGTAGGCCAGGCTGGGAAAAATTCACAACTAACAAACAAACAAACAAAGCTAAGAAAAAAAAAATTATCCAAAAACCCCCTATGTATTTTAGGTATGGAAAATTCTATCAAGGCTGGTAACATAGAAACCAATTGATGTGTTCTGCCTACTAGATTTCGTGGAGTTTTGGAAAACAGTTTCCATAGTAGGAAATAAGTAGAAAATGGTGTGTTCCATCTCATCTCTTAAAACACTGAATAAAACATGGAACTGCTAAGCTAGTAGCTGTGAGGCTTTATCCTGCTATAGAGTAGTAAGTGATAAGTACTCACGTCATTCAATCATAAATAGCACCTAAGACTTCTTTCAAAAGAGAAACCAAACACTGAATGTTTAACAACTCATCTATCCAGAATCTTTTCACTCATTCTTCCCTTTTAGGGAGAGGTAGAGTGAGTGCTCAAGAAGGAAAACACAGCTCTTCTGCTATTCATTTTGCATGTATATGAACAAATTTTTTTCTTTCTTCATTATTTAAGTCTTTTTTTTTTAATTTATCAGAACTAAATTAAATAGTCACTGCAATCATTGCATACTTCATTTTAATTATTTTAAGTATAATATATATACTCCAAGGACTTCTATTATTGATTGATATTATTTATATAGATGTGAAGTTCAGAATATTCAGGTTTTTGTTCCTGTGATTCTGGATATATAGTACATATACGTATCAATAGAGCCTACAGTTCAGAAAATCCATTTTACACTAGGCTACAATTATGTCCAACCATCTCTCCTGTTTAAGTTCTGAACATCTGTTTTACATGTTATCTGTCTTCTGCTGTAAGTCTCTATTGATTTATTTTATTGCTGTTGACCCTGCCTGTCCTACACATGTTGGCCCCACTCCTGCAGTTATCTCAAAAATTTTGCTTGTAAGAAATGGGACTGCATGAAAACCTAAGATTTCATAGGAAGTCAGGAAACAAGTACTGCATATTAATTTCCTTAATATCATCTTTATGAAAAGAACAATTGTAATCTTTCCTGTTCCATTCTTTTCCATAAGTCAATCCATAGAATGGAATCCCTTCACCTCTTCCTCTTGAGTTTTCAAACTCTTAAAACAGGGTCTGTGTGATCCTTCCTAGGAAGTATCGCCTTAGCCCTTAGTATCACAAAGGGTACACAGGGCAACAAGTGAAGACTTCTTCAGGTAGAGCTCAACTATAGACAAGAAAACCTTGTGGTTTTTTTCCTAGCCGAGTGCACATACACTTAAGGCTTGCTGGAAAAGCAGAAAACAGGCTTGGCTGGTAATCTGTGTGCTCCTTCCCATACTCGTTGCTAAGGTGATTGGTAAAACATTCAAATAAAGGAGACAAGATACCTGCCAGCTCTCTGATGGAACTCCACACCACTTTCCTTGGAGGACTAAGGAATGATGTCATTCTTTAGGCAGCTGTCCTCTTCCCAGTTCAAAACACAGGCAGGAGAACACTTTTCTTGCAAACAGGAAGGACCAGAAGAAAGGCCTTGTATCTTCCTCCAACATCAGGGGAGGAAGTATTCAGGAGGGGCACTGGAAGAATAAAGAAAATAGAGAATATGTAACTGAGTAACTGAGAAAGCCTAGCTGCAGAAGAAATCATCCAGGAAATTAAAAAGAGAAAAAATCAAGAGGTGAAAAGGGCAGTAAAAGGACATTGAGGAGCACAGGAAAAGAAAGGGGAGGGAATTGGATCAAAGAAGTTGAGAAGATGCAAGATATTGAAGAATTGAATGAATCCTAACACTGAAAAGATGAGATTTTGAGTAAAAGGGAGAGAAAATAAAATTACAGAAAAACTAATATTAAAGAAAACAACACCTTTAAAGAAAATGTATGTGAAAAGCAAGAGAAAGTTGAACAGAAGAAAAAAAAAGTCAGAAATTATTCTTGATAGGAACTTGGTAATAAACTAAGAGAAATCTGATGGGGAAATCAAAGACATTTTCATTATTATTTGCGGACAGAGAAAATTATATTGAGGAAACAAAAATATAGAAGGGGAAGGAGAAATGATTATTCAGATTTTTGATAGATAAAAGGAAAATATAGAGAAGGGAAGATAAGCAACTAATTAAGAACTAATTAGGAAAAACTCTGGTACATATTGTCACGTAATATTTTCTTTCTCTATTTTTTTTTCAGTCAGTTGTACATAGCTCCATTAAGAAAGACAATTATGTTCATATTTTTTTAAATAAGCTCTCCCAATACGAATATGTTTAGCTAGTTCATAGTGTTAATATGTCACTGATTTTAATAAAAAAATATATATGCTAAAGTCAAATTATTTTTCAGTCAGGCAATTTTTTCTGCTTGAATATATTTTTCTCTCTTAATATTATATGTTATATATGAGATATATATCTTATACATAGAAGGTGAATATATATATGTAAGACAATATAGATGATCTTTTTACAATTTTCTTATCAAATGCAAGATTTAAGGTAGGGTAAAGTGGAATATGTAAAATGTTCGGCAGTTACTCTCAGACTTCATAGGCATCAGTTTCTTATGCCTCTTATACATCTGATGTAGTCTTTATTTGGCATTTCCTCCTAACTTTTTAAATGACAAATCCAGCATTTGGGTTTTAGTTTAAGTGATTTTAGTGTTTAAGTAACTGATCTACTTCCCCAGTTCCTTAAGCAGATCGTTCTTCCTACACAAAACTTGGTAGAATATCTTATTTCAGTGGAGCAGGAATCTCCTGTTTATAGGCTGTGTTAATGCAGATCTTTAGTCATTACATTACAAATATAAGTTACACTACATGGACTAATTTGAACAGTGAGGGACAGGTACTGTATGGTTAATGTGGGCTGGGAACCCCAAAAATGTGGGGTTTTTGCTGCTATGAGGCCAACATCAAGTACTAGTCTTAATAAAATTACAGAGACTGTATGTGCAGAGTTTTCCTTGTAGCTAACAAATAAAATATTTTATAGGACCATTATTTGGCCTGTTCTGGGACCATTACTCACAAAGAAATATAAAAGCATATTGAAAACTAGAAAATAAACATTGTTATGATATACTAGATGTATTTTATATGCAGCATAATTTACAGATTAAAAAGAAACCACACAAAAAAGAAAAAAAACAAACCAACCTGCAGGATCTGTTGCTCATTCATTTACTGATCACTTATCAATTCTGCTTATTCAGAGCCTGGGTTTTTTTACTTGCTTGCTATTTGAATGCTCTGTTTAAAGCTCTCATTAGAATTATGACTGTTTAAAATAAGAAATACTTAGGTATTTACCTTCCAGAAGTGTTAAAAAATTGGAAGTGATCAACTGCATAATACAAATCCATTATAAAATTGTACCTCACTTGTATGAGAGCAGATACTATTATGAGATGCACAACTCAATCATATGTCAGCATTTCTAAACCCAAAAGAGATGTCCCTTAATTTATAGCAGAGAGAACAGGTGTTAAACCAGAGAACATTATGGATCAAAACTGGGGGTTTTAACCTAAAACTGTGAGAATAAATCTTGACATTGCCTACAGATTAAAATGTCATTTAAGGAGTAAATATATCAGCTAGTGAGGTTGGAGTCAAACAGCGAGAAACTTTCAATATTTTTGCTGGAAAGCAAAGTAATGGTTTCCGCTATTTTTACACTAAATTTATATTTGGAGTTTTGAAGTTCAAAACAAGAGCAAGAAGGGGAGTTAAAGTCCTGTTTTCAGTGTCACGGTCCCATCTAGTTTTTCTTTCATTCATCTCTTTCTCTCCTGAGAAAATGCTAATAAAAGTTTATTCAATTACTGTTAACTGAACTAAGTACTAAGAGCAATATGGAAAATCCATGAGTAGAACTTTGAAAAACAACTATCCTAGCAAAGAAATAACTGAGCAATTTCCACAACTGTATATGTGAGGGGAGACTGTGACTTTTCTAAATGAAACAATTACACAGAACCAATGTCACAAAGTTCTTAATAAATTACCTTGAAAATGAACGTGGTAGGGCTGATTTTAAAATTCGGTAAAAGAGAATCACACAATCATTTAGGTTGGAAAAAACCTCCAGGATCATTGAGTTCAATCACTAATCCAGCACTGCCAAGTCCACCACTAAACCATGTCTCTAAGTGTCACATCTACACATCTTTTAAATACCTCCAAGATTTCCTTAGGCAGCTTATTTCAGTGCTTGACAACCCTTTCTATGAAGGAATTTTCCTGTCATCCAATCTAAACCATTCCTGGCATAACTTGAACTTGTTCATGAACACAGTGCCATGCCATGTCATGCCCTTCCACCCTGAGCAAAAGCGCAAAAGAGGTGCACACCAGGATATAGTTTTGCTCTTCCTCTAGTTTTCGATCTTTATTTTTCTTTAGGTCTATATGTGAAAAACATACATAAATATATATAACAACAAAGTATGAATAAGAAGTAGATTCTCTCAAAAATACTTTTCAGATTTTATCTAATCTTCAAAATTTAAATAAATACTGAGTGGTACTAAGAGAGAAAGGGAAAAGATATTAGTATTTTTAGCTTAAGAAAATGCTATTAAGAAAACAGAAGAAGTATTACATTATT
Organism: Hafferia zeledoni; assembly: GCA_035583235.1. Lineage (NCBI taxonomy): Eukaryota > Metazoa > Chordata > Aves > Passeriformes > Thamnophilidae > Hafferia > Hafferia zeledoni. Next base: position 62,669,023 of record JAWWEV010000043.1, on the reverse strand, counting down.
TCTTATTATCTTTTCTGAGACTGGCAGATTCTTTTGTAATTGGCTCAGTATCAACTCACAGATACATTTACAGGCCAAAATACGCACAACGGCACCAATCCTAATTTCTGTTGCAGCCATGCCACATTACCAAGCCAATGAAGGAATTTTTGGGTGTAACAGATAGAAGGATTTGGCCTCTTCAGAAAATAATTTTCTCTCATTTCTTACTTTTCAGCCCTTTTTTATGATACCGATCACACTGCCCACAGAACTGTAAAGCTTTCAAAGACACCCCAGAGAGCTCATAGCTAAGATATCATGCCTGTTACTACAAATAGTAGACTTTCCATTTATTACCAGTAGAGTAAGAGAATTTTTAATGTCAATATGAGGTTTGAATGTGTGTCCTAAAAGGATAAGAACGCTGCTGCCCAATACCCTTCCATCTCAGTTAAATGACCACTGCCATGACTGAGGTTGTATGGCAAACAAAGATTTGGGAAGGGCTCTTCCAGCCCCTCCAGCCTGTGCAGTGGATTTTTTAGGTGAGGCACAGCGTGCGCAGAACTAGCCCCAGCGTTTAAGTCCTAAGGTCCATCTACCAAGGCCGAGTGAGCTTGGACAGTGACAGTGAAGTCCTACTTAGCATCCAAGATCTGACAGGATGGGATGGCAGGGAGGCATTGAACTGCCAGGGGACGGTCCCTACTGAGACTTGAACTCATGACCTTGGGATTCAGAGTCCGGAGTGCTCTCCTTTACGGCATGAGACCGCCTCATGACTGAGGTAGTTGTTATCCTTATGGCAGTGATGTCTCCCAAGATCCATGCTGAAAGTAATTGGCTAGACATCTGCACTTCTCCATTCATGAGCTGACATATAAAGTTCACTTTATATGTCATATATTCATCTCTCATCTTAAAATGATTATTGCCTTTGTCTGGGTCTGAATATCAGCTAGAGGATCTGATGATAAAACAAGCATCACAGATGCAATTTGATCTCTAACTACCTTTTTCTCAAAGACTTGCAATATTAGACATATTCTTCTATACCAGTACAAATGCAGGTCTGAGAACCTGATGTAAGCATTCACATCCTGTGAGGTTGTTGTTTTTTTTCAATCCCCAAAACTCTCAGCATTGCATACATGAAAAAATGTGTTTTGTGGGTCAAAGCATTTTCTGGCATGCATGTTAGGGCTACTACCACCAGTGGCACTTATTTGTAGTTATTCATCAAAATGCTGATTCTGGAGAAGAAAATGTTCTACAAGTAACCTGCCACCTTCCTTCAATTTCAAAGCTAGCTGGTGTATCATGACAGCTTTTTTTATACCTACATGCCAGTATTAAAAGCTATAACTGAAACCCTGCTGCATCTTAGTATCTGCTTCATTTGGATGATAAAGCCATTTTAAAGTCAGACAACAACAGTGGTGGAAATAATTTATATTTTCATTTGCAAAAAATTCAGTTAATTTTCAATCTAAATATACTTTGAAAATCACTCCAATGCAGAATAGCTGTTCTTTCATTTTAAGACTCTCACTGTCCACTTTATAGATCATGAATGTGCAGTCCTTAAGAATGTATGACTTTTTGCAAATAAAATGTAGCACGTAAATTTTCTTATGTGCTGGTAAACTTTCTTCAAAGAAGAGCACCCAGGGTCAGCACCAAGGAGAATATTTTGTTTTGTTGCTGTGTAGAAAAAAAATGGGCAGATGAGTAAAGAAATTCCCATTTTCTTAGTTCATTGTAACTTATATAGGCATTTGTAGAATGAGGCAGGATGTTGGCAGAATCCTGTGAAACACTGCAATGGTGACTTTAATGAAAATCAGTGAAAATCGAAGGGTTCACAGAGAATGAGTAATTCAGGGTGAAAACTAAGGTACAGCTTAGGGATAACCAAAGACAGGAAAGGTAGTTTTGGAAAAGCTAGAACAGAAACAGGCAAGGAAAATCAGAAAATATTCAGAAGAATTCTGTTGACATTTCTGATTCTGTATTTGATTGATGCTAAGGAAGTTATTCTACAGCAATATTAGCAAAATAGAATGAAGACAAGCCAGCATCCTTCTGAACTTTTCACAGACAGAGTTACTAGATGATTAATCGAGTCTAGAACAGCAGATTCCTAAAAAAGACACTTCTTCATTATGAATACTTTGCTATTAACAAGCTTGGCTTGGCAGTGATGATAAATCCTAGTTTGGCTCAATGCTTTTTATTTGTTAGTGGTATAATTAATTTAACAATTACTAGTACTGCTTTGGTTTTATTTTATATACTTAAAATAATAATTCAATTCATATTCATCAGAATCCAATCCAAATCCAGTGAAAATTAATACGGTCTATGTGAGCTCAAGTTTTCTGATCCTTTGCCAGTTTCTAATTTATTTTATGTTTAATAGATATTGAAGTTAAATGGAAAAGTTATATATAGAATAGTATTTTATATGGGAAATCACCAAAACCCCACAAAACTGTAATGCTCAAAATAGCTTCCATTTTCTTTCTGTCCATCAGAGAAGCAGTCAAATCTTATTAAATTCTAGAGGCTCCACTTCCCAATTTTTAGGGCTTTAATAGCAGCTAATGCAGTGGTAGTGCTGCATAGAGATGTTTCGCTTTTCACAGAGAGAGTTTATCTTGGCTTTTTAGAACAACAGACATGATTTCAGTTAACTAACAATTTGACTTTTGCTAAGGATTACAAATATGGAGAGTCGCTCAACAATTCTGCCCTTAGTCTGATACAGAAGTGGCAAAGCTTTAGGCCCAAATATTTAGCAGCATGGCAAATATTTAGCAGCATGGCAAATAAGGAAATCCAACTGAAATACATATGCCACACCTATCACTGCTGCTGGGAACTGGCCTGTACATGGAATGGCAGTGAACAGAAGGCATTATTCATTCCAAAGCTCTCTCAATTTGCTTGACACATCACCCTGTCTGTTTTGAAAATACAAATTATTTGGCTGGAGCTCCTACATTAAACCCATAGTTTTTATCCTCCTAAAGGCCTTATCCAAAAAAATCTAATATGCCACTTATGCAACATGCAGTTAGCAGAACAATATTGAAAACACTGGGTACCAAAGCCCAAAAGACTCCATAAATCGAGCAGTGACAGCTCTGAAGTTCCCCGGCCCCGGTACATCCTGCTTCTGCAAATGTCTTTGTGAAAGAAAGAACATCTTTGGTACCCACTGTATGCCAAAGCCCATCCAGATTCCAGTAAGCAGATGTTTCCTCTGCCAAGATCAACAATGACAGTGACCATTTATGTCCAGGAGAACTGAAAATTTAGGGTACAGAAGCTGTGTATAGTCAAGTTCCCTGTAGGTAATTGAACTACTGATTAAAACACAAGGGAATGTTCTCTGCAGACTATTCTCTGTGAACTGGCAGAAGGGGGTCTAACAACTCCAGCGTTCTGGGGAACTGTTTACCCACTATTACAAGTTTTGTGGTCATACAAAGTATTAAAACATATCTGTAATAAATTTTTCTTTCTAAACCTTCAGGAAGTGCATTTGAAGAATACAAGTAGAGGGAACACAGGAAACAGAAACTACAGAATGTAAGAACATGCCATCCACAAGAATGAAGAATGAATGTGCCATCTGCAGGATACTTTGCTGTAAATAAATTATTTGTTAAACATTGGAAGACTTAAAAAAACCTTTGTTTTAAAAAGCTTGATGCAATCTCAACCAATGGGCATTCTCCCAGTGAACAATGCAACAAAACATTCCAATATTAAGTCTTTAAAGAACAGAACATTTTAACCAGCCCAGAGCTAAAAATTCTGTGGTTGATATATTACTGTTTGTTAACCTGTTTTAGATGTCCTGCACAAAAACTCTTAAAGTCCTGTGCCCCTCAAAAGCCTACAAATTTATGGGCCTTTGATGGATCCAATTGCACTAAATTAACCTATGAACACTGGCTGCTGGAGTCATTCATCAGCCTTGTCTAAGTGGTGTTTTTTTATTTGCACTTCTATACAAGCAACAGGCTGTTTGTTTTACAGTGTCTGATAAGATTGTTTGTCTACCCCTTCATATTTGCACAGTTTGACATTCCCAGTAACAGCAGCAGTAAGGTAACATATACAGTTTTAAACATCCATTAATTCCATCTGTGGCATTTTGACAGAATATGGGTTATAGATGCATTTGTTTTAAGATAGTTTTATTCTTCCTTCTCTTGCAAACATGCAGTTTATTGCAATTTGTGAGACAAAAGATTTTTAAAAGCAGTTAAAGCATACATAGGCTCTCAAACCAGTAATGACTCTTCCAGGTAATTATTTTGCAACAATATAGGTAACTTCTTTCTTCCGCCATATAATGCAGTATGTAAAATTTAGCATATCAATAATACACATATATCACACAGTATGTAAAAATCTCTGTTTTATAGTACAACGGTGCTATTTTATAGTTTGTTACATGAAAGGGTCTGGCCAAAACCGTAATAGGTAAAAGCAAATGTGGAAGGACCAAGCCAAAGATTAAATAACAAAACAGTTTCAAAACTATTCAGCTTAAATCAACTGAAATATCTTCAGATTTCAATGCCCTAATAACTTTCCCATCTTCAAAGGAAAATTCAGAAACTTGTTTCCTTTTAGATGTTTGAATGGTGGGTTTTCACTTACGGTTATGTGGAACACAAATTCATAGGTGTCTAGGCCCAGAGAAGACAATTTAAAAACAGTCCTCAAGTGAGTTCAAAGGGTAGTCCATCAGGGACTAAATCTTCCTGAAATATCAGCATTCAATTTAAACATAACAGAGGAGTACTCAAGTTCCCTTCCATTTTAACTCTTCCCACAATCAGATGTGACTTAACTGACTGATAAGTGGGCTTCTGCACCTCTCTGTAAATCAGAAAAACTGATCTAATCAGCAAATTACAGCGTAGAAAGAGTCCTCAAAAAGAGATTAACCATTAAATCCTTACATCCTTACTTACAATCACCTGTTACATAACTTTCATAGGCACTGCACTGGTTCTACCTTGAATACTGTGCCCAAAGTTCATTTCTGTAAATCACCTCAGTGCTAGATTGGCCATGCAGTGAAGGGAGACAGGCAGCCCAGGACAGTGTCCCAAGGTGAGCAATAAACTTCTCTGTGAGAGAAAGGAAGGTGGGGCAGGGGCTCAATACACTGTTACACCCTGTCCAAGAACTCCAGTGTGGTCCCACTTCTTCTCCTCACCACTCTGCATGTGGTAAGCCCAGAAAAGAGATGAAGCATCTCTTACTCAACCCCAAAGGGAGCCTGGACAATACTGTATGAAGGGAGCAGTTAGGGAGATGTTATACTAGATCCATAAAGGAAGTATCTCTTTTTAAAGGCTCAAATCTGCCTTACTTTCTACTACATCCAAGGGAGTAGATAACTGAAGGATTGACTAAAGCACAAGAAAAGGTTCTCTGCAGACTGCATATATACAGCAGCTCAATATTTCCTTGTGAAACAAGGTGGGTCTTATGAATCTAACAAATTATTATAGTTTCTTTTTTATTCCCATAGAAAATTTGTGGTTTGTATTTTTTAACAAATGCAATGTATTCCTATGCAATTCTTTAAGCCCTCTGCTTTCTGTGAGATGGATGTCTATATGCACAATAAGCTGCCATAGCAATGTAAAAGTAGAACAGTAAATGAATAAAAAGAATGTGTCACAGCTGTCACTGACTGAGATAGTTATGTTCAAAAAGGAAGAAAGTAAAGAGAAACAGGTGTGGGAACTAACCTAAATTGTGTGCCACCAATTCAATAAACAGAGTTAGCAATTCTGATACCTGCCACAGCTCCTACAGGCCTTTTTCTGGCAGGGGGGATGGAGAGAGAAGTACTTTTACTTTACTAGCTGTAAGAATTTGGAAATGCAATCTAGGAATAAGCCATTATTTTGATATCACAGGCATAATACATATTTCAAGTCCCATGACCCTTTCTGTCCCCTGTCTCCTCTGACGTTCTAAGGGGAAGAAGGAAGAAAGGTGTGAATGTAAAAAGCAATTTGCAGATAGCTGTGGTGGCAAGTTTCTTTGTAGATACCTTTTTAACCGATTCACCATTAACATAACTGAATAACTATACATCATTTTGCATTAATTCCTGTGAATTAATTCAAATTTTTTGCCTTATCTTGGGATTCACACACTCACATTTTCACCACTATATTTCTCCTGTTGAGAAATCATAATCAGAAAATGTCACTCAGACACCGCAGTATCTAACATCACAACTTGACAACTGTCTAAACAAATTAGAACAATTCTTGAAAGAAACTAAAATAAATAATGAATAGCTACAAACTTCAAAGGCAACACTCTGCTTTACTAGAGAATAAATGGTATCACAAAATGGAAAGTAGCTCCAGCCCCGCAGAGGTAAGAAATGCATTGATGGGAAATGCATTTTGTGTAGGAAATCTCCAGTCATATGGCAGGGAGCACATGATACACCAGTTAGTGTGAAAGGTAAAGGCCTGCATTAGCTTAATAATCTTAATTAATCCACTACTTAAAGAAGTTGAGGCATGAGCCAAAACATCTCCCTCCCAAAATTACAAAGCAGTCTGACTTGAAAAACTTTTAATTAGAGAAATTGAAAAGTTCAGCTGGACTTTCAAAAGCACTCCAGATATTGAGGAACAGGGCTCCCACTGGATGCCAATGATTCTCATAACTCACTAAAATGGTACAGAAAAGCCCACTCCCCATTCTTCCCTGTCATCTAAGTCACATGAGAGAGGCCACAGATTTTTGCATTTTAGAGTAGACTTAAAACTCCAATTATTACATGTCATGGAAGGCATAAAAAAAAAGTCAATGTCACTGAAATGCATAAGAAAAAAAGTTAATTAAGCCTCATTACTTTCAGGCAGTTCAAAAATCACTGCAGATCTAAACCCACTGAAGTTAATATATCTCTTTCATCAAGGTAGCAAAATTTGAGCCCTATCTCCATAGTAAACATAATTAATCATTAAGAGTTCAAATGGAAAATGAATAAATTCTTTATTTTGCTCAAAATGTACTTACAAACCTACACTTACATTTCTGTGAAAGACTCGTATGAGGCTCATTTGTACCATTCAGTCAAGGGAGGGAAGAAAAATCAAACTGTGGGTTGTTGCATCCAGTTCTTGCAGATACATTAAAATAGGCACCTTTTTTCCAAGGCAGCTTAATATGTTAATTCCTTTTGTAAGATTAAAGGGTAAATTAGTGGCAGACTTTCTTTACAGAAGTGAATTTCATACACAACTATTAACTGTGTTCAGTTGCTCCATGAGCTTGTTGTTCTCTCAGTATCAATGGTTAAAGTTGATTAATGAAGACTTTAGGCCAAGCTCTGTGTCTTCTTGGCTCTCCATTTAACAAGCGAGTGCATGAAATGACAAGATCAGAAAAGTATACACGAATTTGCTTTACCTGTTACTGATTTGGCCAACAACGCCAAAGTGGTGCTATTGTTTTGTTTAAGAAAGTACTTGACTAAAATATAAAAGAAAGCATAAATATTTTTTTAATGTATGAAAATGACAATTATATAGGTATGGTTATTAAAATAGAAATAAAACTAGCCATAATTTTTCAACTTTTTGTCACTCAGAAGACAACAAAGCAAGCTTGTGTCAATGGAGATGAGACAGGAATAAGAGCCAAAATGCCACAAAAATTCATAGACTTTAAATGGATTTCTAAATCTTTACTCCAAGTAAGAAATAAAGATGAAGAAAAGCATTTGAAGACAGGCAACAATGGATATGACTGAAAGACTGTTCAGATTAATGAGAGGTCTATATCATACCAGAGATTTTTGAGCCACACTCCTTAAATTAGCGGAGTTTGGCTTTGTCACTGGTATGATATGATTGAGATTTTCATTAGAAGTACTTTTTTATTTTTAAATGATTACTTTCTTACTTATGGCATGCCCCCCAAAAGTTAATATTCTTAAAAAAACCCCAAAAGACACAAACACATCTGATTATAACAGGAAACAATAATAATAATAATAAATATTCCTAATAGGAAACTGATAATTTTTGTAAGTCTCGCCAGTTTCAAATTGTGAGAAAAAGTTGAAATATATGGCTAAGATTCTGTGAATTTTTTTATTATTTTATGTGGTCACTACGAACATCCTAATGTGCAAAATATCAGATTTCATTGTTTTGTTTTGAAATGATGGTAAATTAAACCCAAATAGATATTCTTGGAACCTATAGGCCAGATAGAATACTTATGTTCTGACAAAGGTATAATCAATATATTTAAAATGTTTTATTTTTAGTCTGAAAGGAAATAGTAATAATTTATTTGGGGACTCTACCTATACTAGTCCCTCTTTTAAGGATACTGTTCCGTGCAAATAATTCTTCCAAACACCCAACTTCTATTCAAAACCAACATTTATTTCTCCCTTCTCCCCATCCCCCCCAAGCAAACCAAGTTAAAACACTATTGCAAAACACTATTTTATTGTTTGTCTGTTTGTTGGGGGGGAGTTGTTTTGTTTTGATTCACTTTCTTTTGATTCTGGGAAGGGCAAGGAGGAGGAGATGAGGCTTTCAAGTGACTAAGATTTTTGACTCTTGAGTACAATCCACATAAAATAAAGAATTTGTCTTAATGAGATTACTAATCATCCCATTCATGTGTGGAAGTAGCATTAAGTAAAGCAACTAGATTAATGTTATCTTGAAAGAAGGAAAAAAAAATTAACACAAAGTTTTTACCCATTCCAATCCTACTCTATACATTTTGCTTCTCACAGCATTGGAATATTCCACTGGACTGTAAGTGTCTGAACACACAGTATCCAATATATATAAACTTTTGATTTTTTACATGAAGGGTATTATGGGAATGTCTGAAGTTTAACTAAATGTAGTACAGTACAGAGATACCATTCTAGCAGAAACCAGAAAGAGAAGGACCTCCCTGATGCTTATATTAGGAAATCTTATACTAGTTGCATAAAGGATGTGTGGATGTGTGTATATGTATATATACACACATCTGAAGACATATGTATGTATATTTGTGTGTGTATATACATATTGCTATAATGTGTGCATGTCTATGTGCATGTGTGTGTGCACGTGTATATTATGCTGTTCTTCTTTTTTCTGTCAAGTAAAATTTAAAATTCTTGCTTTTTACGCTTCAAATCTCATAGATTATATTCATTAATCCGACTGGAATCTAATTTTAGAAGAACATTGTGTAATATGGGTGTCACAATTTAGATCCTTTGTTTTTCATACCTAAGGAAATGACCTGATACTTAAACCACAATATACTGCTTTGCTATCATCAGGCAAACATATTTATCTGTTTAAGTACAGATATAAAATACTAACTCTGAGAGCCATATTATGAAAACATGGATTAAATTTTATCTTTTGTTTCATTTTTCTCCAGATGACTTTTTTAAGTGAGATTTTTTAAGTGTAAGCATCCCTTCAAAGCAAGAATAATGGGTAATATAAACAGAGCAGAATGAAAATTTCTGTCATCACCTCAACTATTAATTTGTTGATTATAAGTTTTTTGTAAGAATAATTCATTCCTCTCTACAGCACCCTTAACTATTTCAGAAGTGGAAAAGACTTAGAATTGTGAATTCCTATAACCCAAATTATTTATAATAATTCTTGATTTTTCTGTGTTCTTCATAACTTTAATTTGCCATTTCAACTCACATAAGTCAAAAAAAGCATCTACATGATACTTCTGCTGCTAAACATTCTTTCCCTCAAGTATTTAACATACTTGCACCCAGCTAAAATATTTACATATTCACACTTGATTGATGCTATTAAGAAACAATACAAAAACATATGGTATTTTAAAGGTATGAACCATTTTTAAACTAAATTAAAGACATTTCATCTTACTGTATTTTCCATTCATCATCTCCTTTCTCTAAAGCAAAACCAAAATACCCGCAGAGCAAAAAGAACTCTATCATGACAAATAGGATCATGCTTCATGTACTTGTGTTATAGAAAAAGGTTTAACCAGATAACTATAAATCCAACTGACTAAATGAAATTTGTATTTTGTAGTGAAATATTTCAGTTTGTAAATTTTAACATCAAATGAATGTTCCACTCTTCCTGGTTTACTGCCGTTAACCTGTCTCATGGTTTAAAAAAAGGTCACTTTAAAAATGGTCAAAGACAATGGATCCAAGATGAACAGACTAAAGTGTTATCAATAAAAAGGTTAAATCTCCTTATTTTGTGCACAGAGATGAATTATAGCTTAATTTTTTTCACACTAGGGTTTCAAGTGAAATTGATATAAATACTGCATAAGATTTATGGTACTCTTCATTATTTCCACTTAGAGACAAGTTCAAATATAATAAAGCACATGCAAATGACACTGCATGATACAATATATACATCATACCCTTTCATTTATTAACATTGCTAAGGAATTATTTCAACAGAATTCTATAGAAATTCTGTGCAAGGTGAAAAAACAGTCAAAAGTGTGTAATGATAATAGTTGCCTGATTAAACTAAGTTTCATCAAACATGAGTCATAAAACGCTCCACTGAAAGCATCTGAACAGCTTCACCTGTAGTCTGACACTTCACGTTGCTTTTATCAAACTGTGATGGTTCTGTTTCATAGTTTCTTAATCTTTGGAGTCTTTGGGTTGAATACTAAACATATTTATCAAGCCTAAGGATTTTAGGAAACAAAGGTAAAACAGAAGAAGCAGCACCCTCTGCTGCTAATAATTGTGGTGTGACTCTTGGGATGGTCCTGTGCAGGGCAGAGTTGGACTTGATGATCCTTGTGGGTCTCTTCCAACTCAGCATATTCTGTGATTCTGTGATTAAATAATGTATGAGCTTTCTCTCCTCCAAAACTATCTGCAAAGCCACTCAGAATGCTAAATGAAGAGATCAGCAGCATTTGGTTTTCAGGAGGACAGCCTTTCCAATAAGAATAACTGTCCTCCCTTTCCTCAGTGTTGGAGTTCAAATGGTATCCTGACTAACACTGGGGTTTCCATGATGCAAAGCATGACTGTGGATACATGAATTTCTGATTTCACTACTGAATAATGCTACTATTAACATTTCAAGTCATTATAACCAAACAGTGACAAATGTTAAATGTTCATTCACTAAAAACCATTTAAACTCTCTATTAAAGTTCTAACTGGATTTATTCTTTCTTTCTTTCTTATTTTCTTGTGCTTACTCATAATACAATGTCACTACTTGATGACAAATAATATTTCATACTGTGTATGTAACATCATTGTGTTGCAGAATCCCCCAAATACCTCAACAATGTCTTTGTTGCGCTACTCTCCCCATTTAGCACTTATAAGCTTTTTTAGTAACAACCAACAAATAAAAAAATGGAGCTGATACGTACAAATATTAAAAAAAAAAAAAAATCGAGAAGTTTTGATAGTTTGCAGTTCATGTAATGCCATCTTCACCATTCTCTTCCCCTCTCTCTATGAGCTGTCCAGAACAGTAAACTTTGCTCCATAAATAATAGTGTATTCATGCTTTTAAAGGCTTTCATATGCATTTATGGTAGGTAAAAGTTGGAAGAGGTAGTTGACTGATTTTCACTTTTATCTACTTTGATTTCAGTAAAGGGCTTTGTCACTCTGTATACATAAAGGCTAATGCACCCTTTGGTTTGTAGAATGTACTGAAATGTTTGCAACCCTCTTGGTATCAGGTCCAAAATGTGAAGCATTACTGTTAAGAGGGTATCTTTCTAATGTATTTGTATGTATAGTTTACACCTCTGTGAGGTCTAATAAAGGATTATGGTTAATAAAAAATGCGTTGAAAATTCCTCATCCACACAGATTTTGCAGCAATTTGCATTCTTCCTTTCTCTTCCCTGGCATACATGTTTCAGGTCTCAGAATACACCAAAATCAAGACATGCCTTAACAGAATGAGCAGGCTTTGTTCACCCTAAACTAGAACTGACATGGAAAGTTAACCAGTGGTTTAAGACCCTTGATGAAATGAAGTGTCAGCAGATGAAATTATGGAACCTATAGATAAAATTAATAGAAACAAGTGACTAGGAACCCACTGTATTCACCCACAGATGAACTCTGGTGTACAGGCACTCACTCAGGAACTCTTTGCTACTTTAGAACTAGGAGGTAGCTCATGCATATAGACTCTTTCAAAAATATTCAGGGGACATTTAAGAAACTACAAACTGCTCTCCCTTGTATTTCTACCAATTCTGTTCTCAGGAACAGAAGAGGTGGATATGTGAATAAATATTATATGATAAATAAGGTATTTTTCAGGAAAAGGAGGATGGTTGTTATGAAGTTAAGCCTCAGAAATCTGTTGGGAGTTCTTTGGAAGAAGGGATAAGCGAGTAGTCAAGGAAGACCAGGGTGATCTTGGATTTCCTAAAAATTCTTGCAAATTAGATCCCTCATTCAAAGTTCTTTAAAAAACTAAACTGTCATGAAATGAGGGGCAAGTTCTTCACACCTGCACACTGCTGATTAAGAAACAGAAGAGATGAATCAGCAAGAATGGCTAGTTGATAGTGGAGGAGCACCATATGTGAAACCTTGCTGCAATCTGTTCTATCACCCACACTGTTTAAACTTTTTCTAAATGAACAGGAGAAGGAGTGGAAGGTAAGAACACAAAGTTTATGGGTAATATTAAGGCAATCAGATTGATCAGGTATGATGATGCCTTGGTAAATTTATGTTGACTGTTCTTAGTTGTCATCTTGTCCTTCATGTGCTTCAAAATAACTTTCAGGAAAACTTTTTTCTATAATTTTTCAAAGTGCTGAGGCCAATTTACATCTCCACAGATCTTGGTCCTCTCATATGGTGCAGTATTTGCCTTTTTGAGTCTCTAAACTCACACACTTGCCATGATGTTTCTAATACAGTAGAAAACAAAACAAAACAGCACTGCATAGCTCCCTTACCATTCTCCTGTGTATCCCACGTGGTCCCAAACACTTGTGTATCTCCATTTGGCTGAAGTGCTTCATAATTCCATCTCCTTTTGTTATGGGAAATGCTCCTCTCTGCCAGAGAACTCATGATTCTGGGAGGCTTGAGGAGAACCTTACCACTGCAAAAAGAGACCAAAAAAGGGCCTCTGGCATAGGAAGTCCCTAAACTGTAAATCAGTGGAGGGTAGGGGTTTCATTCCATGTTGCCCCATTCTAGCATTTTTCCCTAAATACTGATTTTTGCTACATGGCAGAACAGTTTCCTGGACTGGTTTCCCAATCTTATCTTTACTCTGACTTCTTGTGTTTTTATCCTACTGGCAGAGTAGACCTTCTAGACATTAAATGCACAATCCCTGAAGTAATATTCTTCACTCAAAATTCTCTATATTTAAATATTCACAGGCGATAATGTGTAAACCCACACTGTCTTATTGTAATACTTGAGCAATTCATGGAGATTTCAGTTTAAAAATAATCACTCAACACTAATAGACATATTTTGATTATTTCTCATGAGATGCAGTTAATGGAGACCACAGTTTGTGAGTTTGGTGATGTGGCCAAGGAAAATGTTAAAAATCTATTAATTTTTAATCTTAATCATGATTTTTTACAAGTTTTTAATCATATGTGTTCCGTACATTACTAGAAGATTTTAATCCTGCATGAACAACATCTACTTGCTAGTAAATACGACTGTATGGTAAGCTATGGTATCACAAGCAAAATAAGAACACTCCACAGGGATTGAGAAAATGTCTAAGAAACTACTAATAGTTCAGAGAAAAAACCTTCGGTGAGCAGATCCTAAGATGCAGAGAATTTAATTATGGAAGCTGTTGATCTAGGAGTTGCTGCAGATTTACCAAGGCTGGATATTGACTTATTTGGAAATTATCTTATTTCTTTCCCTAACTTGAAACAGCTTTTGGATCACAACTAAAGAGAAAAATCAGTCTAGAAATCCATTGCTACCTGAAGGCCAGCAGGACTTGTGGAAGCTTAGTAAAAATTAGGACTACCAACATCAGCTGCTAATTATGTCATAGGAGATATTCTTCTCTTATTAGTGCAAATTTTACACCGTATGTGGAGAACTAGACTGATTTTTTTTTTTTATTCTGGGCAACTTCATTCAGCTATGTGTGGTTTTGTCCTGTATTTTCATACTGCTTTACACTTGGTTAAAAATACCCTTATTCACATATTATTGCCTTAATTTTGGCATAAAATCTTATGGTTTTACTTATTATCTCTCTTGTATATAATTATTAGATAAAGTTGATTAGTGTTGATTTTAAGTCAATCTTTCATCTCTGCTAAAAGGAGTTACCTCTGAGAAGTGTGTTTAACCAACTGAGAGGGTGACAGAGCCATTAACATTCATAACAATTCTCACATGTTGTGCGATGCATCAGCAGTACACAGATTTTCTGCTGGCTTTCTGCTAAGAAGTCATTTGTCATCTCTGTATTTTGACAACCAAAATGCTGAGAAGAAATTGAACAGAACAGAAAGAAAAGTGTTAGTCAAACTGAGATAAAACAAAGATTAAAGCAGGATTTCCAGATTACCACTGGGCTGGTTTTGTTTGTCTGGGGAGTGCTTGGACTTAAAATTTAATAAAACAACCATTTCAATTAAAATGCACTGTGTTTGGATCAGACTCCAAGCTCTCTAGGACTCACCTCTCAGCGGGTGCTTTCTCTACTAATGTTTCCACTCCTTTTGCTTTCTTTTTACTTCTGTTCCATATATCACCTATTCTTCCTACATAACGATCCAATGCTATAGGAAAAGCAGCAAATGCTTTCCCAGGCCTTGCAACAAAAAAAGCTGGTACGTCTCCTGATATGGGCATGCTGTCAAGGAGTGAGAGGTAAAGGTTTGAATGCCATCAGGCAGAACATGGAACCAAACCAGATGACCCACTGATTCTACACATACTGCAATTAGCTTAAAATTAGGGGAGGGAAGAGAGGAGCTACAATGCCAGCATTTTTGAGCCAAAGCACACCCTCAGCCTCTCGTGACAAAGCTCTGGGCACACAACACACTAGACACCTGTAATCACTTGTAGATCTTTCAGGTTCAAAAGCAGATGGAGCAGGCACAACCAGTTATTTCCACCATTAATAGACCACAGAGAAGATGCCAATTTTTGTTTGGTTTTAGTTTAGGCATTGGTATTTCAGATTTAACTTAAGTTTCTGTCACATCCATCATTTGTATTCTAGTTCACATTACAGAGAATCAGTCTGTTACCTGTGTCTGGATTCATATGGATTTTATTGGAATTACCTGACTGAAGAATCCCTACCAAAATCAGTATTCATACTGTGCAAGGCCGAGGGTTTTTTCAATTCACATTCTTCAAATCCTTTCTTTTCAAAAATACCTCATATTATTGCCTTTCCTGCAGATCTTCATCTGGATATTATTATCATTGTTGGTACTTCCCAGCTTCAAATATTTTTTGTACACATAACTCCTAGAGCCAAATCAAGTCAGTAAATTCCTTAGTAATTTAACATGCTGGACACAATCCTTTACTGCTTTAAGCGCATTAAGTTGTTTTTTTAGTAATCAATAAATATGTAATTAACTTCAGGCAAGTCATTTCAAGTAGCCTTTGCTGTAAATATAACTTACTATCAAACACATTTCCTGCTGTTCTTGTTCTGTTTAAATAGCATTTATATTTTTTGCCCATCTTTCAATATTCTTTCAAATACAACATATTCTCTGCTGTGCCAGCCAGAACAATTGCACCAATTAATATTAAAACATGTCTTTTGACCCTTAATTTCACTTTCTATCTCACTGTCTATACTGTCTCTAATCTTAAAATCAATAGCTAAACTTGGAACATGCTAACCCTATCACTCTCTAAGCCAAGGAATTCCATCAGTATCTTACAGACTTAGATCTCGTAATCAAATGTGGACACTTCCACTACCCTTCTAGGTAACCCCTGAGTTTTCCCTTATATCTGTTTACAGCTTGTATTTTTGTATCCTGTAGAATGGCAGTGGCCAGCAAGGCTGGCTCTAAATACTGATTTAATTTTGAGCATAAGGTCAAACCTCTCTCTAAACACTTCTGAGACAGACTGCAGCTTTCCAGGGCACAAATTAAAGAAAATCTCTGGTTTGCATGATTTCTCTTTCAGTCTTTCTGCATTTCTATCTCATTTTAACAAGGAAACAGACTGCTTCTTTAAACTTATTTGGTTTAAGCACCAGTGCAGTAACAGAATTACCAGTGTATAAATGCCATCCAAGTCTTTGGACAAGAATCAGCAAGGTGTTTGAATCAGTACATAAATATAAACCATAAGTAGGCCCATTTAAAATGTTGCTCAATAATAAAAGTGATACTATTATAAAAATTCTAAGTCCAGAAGTATTTTTCCATGTAATGTAATTCTATTAACATAGATAATTACCATTATATTTTATCTTTTTTTTTTTATCTCATGATATACCTTTTTCTGTTTCATCTATTCACTTTCTTCACTAACATTCTTCAAGGAGATTTAATAAGCGGTACATTTAAACTTGATTTTATTCAAGGATTTTAAATTACTATATGCTTCTTAGATAAATAACAAATTATAAACTTCAGGCTTCCTGTATTTCATATAGCTCAGATTGTTTCCCCTGTAACAGTATAAATCTCTTGGTTTGATTACATTCTTCTAGTTACTTTTTTCATACGTGCTGTCTTCTTCATTCATTTTTTTAATTCTCTTGTCTGGTAGGGGGGAAAAAAAAAAGGCAAACACAAATTCCAAACCCAAATCCACACATGCTTTCTTTGATTTTTGAAATAGGATTCTCATAGAGTATGGTTATTCAATGACTCCTAGCAACACAAAGATTTTTTTAAATTTCCTTACACCCTCTAGTTTTCTTTATGCAGCAGGATCTTTTCAGGTAACACTGTTGTAGTTAACTTTCTAGAAAGCATCTATATAATCACATTAAACTAACACAATACAGAATCATGCAATATTCTGAGTTGGAAGAGCCACACAAGGGTCATCAAAGTCCAACTCTTGGACCTGCACAGGCGATCCCCAACAACCAGACCATGCGCCTGAAAGCATTGTCCAAGCTCTGAACTCTGTCAGACCTGGTGCTGTGACCACCTCCCTGGGGCGTTGTTCAGTGCCCAACCACCCTCTGGGTAAAAAACCTTTACCTGATATCCAGTCTGAGCCAACTTCAGGCCGTTCCCTTGGGTCTTGTCACTGGTCAGCAGAAAGAAGAGATCGGTGCCTGCGTTTCCACTTCCCCTCAGGGAGAACTTGTAGATTGCAAGATAAGAACACTTTATAGGTGTGTGTTTGGATTTCCACCTGAAAGCAATTTTCCAATATCTTAACAAACTATTGCTTCAGAAAATGTCATTTGTTGTGTACAGTGTTCTAAAACTATCTTTGCTGGCATTATCTAGAGCATTCACCAGTACCCTAACCACTTTCTTTTTCTCTCTGCTTCTTTTTCAACTGTTGTGGACAAGTTTATTTGTACGAGATATATCAGTGCTAAATGTTCCTTCCCCATCCCTCAAGTTCTAGTAATTGTACATCCAGAGAATATCTCAGAAAGCATTTGTCATGCTATCTGCCTTCTGTGTGAGAGTAACTCTAGCCCACGAGGAGGAACCTTTGTCTTCCTCTTTGCAGTGCTTACTACTTCGTCAAGATTGCTGGCACCATATAAACACAGTCATTTATTTGCTTAAAGCTGAAAATTTCCAAAGAATATTACAAAACCTCCTTCATTATGCCTCTCACATCCCTAAATGTGGGGAATTAATAACAATGTTTCCTTTTTATTATGGATTGGACAGAATAACTTCCCAATATCACTTAGCACACTAGTGCCAGATACAAATAAATTTTCCCAGGCACCTTGATTTAAAAAATCAGAATTTAAATGCTGACACCATAGTGTTTCTCCAGTATCTTGTGATTTCTTCCTGACCTGTTACATTCATTTCTTAGACTCTCTCAAACACCAGAAACAGTGAGAATCATTAAAAGTAAGTATGCAGTGCATGCTTGTGCAGATGAGAGATTTTCCAGCTGCATGAAAAGCTGATTTAATGTGCAATACATAATTTTAAAAGGGTTATCAATCTAGCAGTGTAAACAATGGAACAAAGAAAGGTAATTTTTATTTGGAATGTCTCTTCCATTCTAAAAATTGTTGTTCAATATTTGGTTAAAACCAATTTTCAATAAATTATAATAATACAGTGGATTATTTTCTACCCAGTCTACCCCCCTATGCAGAAATGTCTATTACTTGCCCAATTTCAGAGTGTTCATACAATTACAGATACTGCTCAGAAAAATGAATCTGCAAAATTTTAATCTAAAAAATTTCAGGAAACTGAAAGACCAGAAGTAAAAATGTAAAAGCTGAAAGAGTAAATATATAATCCTCTGTGGTGAAGGCCCCTCTAAAAACTCTGAGTTTAGAAATGTGTCATGTGGTACTGCAGATCACTGAAGCCTGAACATATTATCAAGGTGGCATATAATTTGAACATAACGAAAAATTGACAGTAATTAGTACAGATAATTATGTTATGAGATCATGAATGAATAATTCTTTCTACTTCTGGAACTTCTCACAGTGTTTTTCAGAAGAAAATGAAGCAGAATTACCTTCCTTTTGCATCAGACAAAAGGGAAAGACCAAATTATAGCTAACTTGCTAAAAAAATATACAGCTAAACCATAACGAAACCAAGAACAGCACCCAAGAATCCCAACTCTGGTTTTATTTTTGCTGTTAAAATCGAATATTTTGTTGCAGCCATTCTGTTACTCTAGATTTGGGAAAAAGAGCATCAAGTTTAGCATAGACCTGATGAGAAAGGTACTGAAACCAAGAGGAAGTGCTCTCAAGGCCTTTGACATTTTTATGATGCTGTTATCCAGGTACAAAGAGATTACCTATCTTTATGCCATGGGACGATGCTACTTCATACATTTAAGTTTCTTGCCTTTGCCATTAAGTTTGCCTTTTAATCATTCCTAATCACTGTTTCAAATTCTTTATTTGTTGAAAAAATTAACCTATGTGCTAAAATACATATGTAAAGTCAACCTAGACTTTCCAGAGTATCTGAAAAAAAAAATTAAGCTATTACATTCATTTGAACATAGTGGTAGATAAACATGTAGGGTGTATATATATATATTTATAAAGAGTATGTTTATCTCACTTGTAACACAGCATCCTAAAAGTTGAATCTTGGACACAAAAATCTACCAGACTGCAGATTCAGAAGGCAAAAGGCAGCAAGGTGTTATCCTGACACCAGCCCGGAAATCTTACTGCAAACACCGCACAGCACAGTCCTCAGACTGGACCTCCTAGACTCCTGAAAAGGCCTGTAGACAAAAACAGATATAGCCATTGTAAAGACTTTCCATGTACCAGTTTCAATGACAGTCTGAACTATATGAGTACCCATAATAGATTTATTTTTATTATTCTGTCAAAACATAGTCTCATTGGTCTCCTGAAAAAACACAGACAGAAATTCAGCTGGCAAAAGAGATGGTGAGGGGATTTTATCTCTCTCCCTAATGATCTTTTGATAAATCTTTGGGATCAAAACAAGAACTTAAATCATGTAAGGAATTAAGAGATATTTAATTAGAAGAAGTCAGCAAGGGCTACATATTTTTCAACCCTTGCTTTGTCAGTAGAGCAGCACAACAGACATTCTTTGTCAAAAGGGCAAAAACTTCAAAATGGACAAAAAAGAAAAATGAGCTATTTCAAGAAAACAACCAACCAATAGGTTTTGAATCTCTGCTAACAGAGACCCCTCTTCTAACCATTGTCTGGATGGTAAAATTTAAGAGTCTTGTAATACATTTAGAGGGGATGCAAAACCTTCAGAAAAACAAGCTGTAACAGTACACCCTAATTTATTAGTTGATTAAAATTTTCAACTTCAGTTGAAAAAGGGAATACTTAAATAAAATCTCACTGTGAATACAGTTCCTTCAGTCTCTGGAGAATTAAACTGTATTCATATAAACTAACATGCAATTTTAAAAAGGCTTATCAAAACCAAATGGAAACAATGAAAATTTGAATACTCATTAATGTTGCTAGTGGCATTCGCAGAGGTTTCTTATGCTGAATCAAATGAGACTTGGGCAGGTTTTGAATATGGAAAAGTCAATACACTCAGTTCACATACCAATTATTTGCCCTGCACTTTGCTTGGAAGAGGACTAAGATTTTGCTTATTTTAAAGGCTTGGTAATGCCATCTCAGATTCTATGCTTTGTTAAGAAAAAAGCAGTAAAAGCACGGAAGCATCTCATTATTGGTTAAAAAGAACCATTCATAGAACCATAAAATGGTTTGGGTTGGGAAGGACCTTAAAGATGATCTAGTCCCAACTGTTTTGCTTAGGCAGGGACACCTTTCACCAGAGCAGGTTGCTCAAAGTGTCATCCAACCCGGCCTTGGACACTTTCAGAGGGTATCCACAGCTTCTGTGAGCAACCTGTTCCAGCGCCTCACCACCCTTACAGTAAAAAATTTCTTCCTAATATCCAATCTAAACTTACCTATTTCAGTTTAAAGCCATTCATCTTACTTTATTTCAAGATTTGAAGATGATCTAAATTATAAATAAGATATTATAGTCCAGGTTTTCACTTGACTGCCTCAAACTTATATTTGGAAAATAGACTATGGAACATTTCAAGAATTTAAACTTGTCCTAGACAAAAAAGATTAAGTGTTTAATTTATGTATTGGCAAAGCAGCATTTTGAGGTGAAAACATTTGTTTCAACAATTGTTCTAGGGCATACAGAGGAGCTAATCCACAGTGGAAACTAGAATAAGAATGCCAGCTGCCCCAGTTACAGCTGTGGGATTAAAGCACTACATTTGGTCATTCATATAAACAAATGAACACCTATCTATCTGTAGAATTTTAGACATCATGAAACACTGAACAAGTGATTTCTAATTTCTTTATTACATGTCACTTCTGCTACCTTTGACTTCCAACTTCAGTTTAGCATCGGCTTGATTCACTAAGGAAAAAAAGTAAGATGAATTTCCAAGAAATTTCTATCTTTCTCCACTGAGGATTTACACTCATTCATCACAACTACTTGTGACAACTGAAAACGTTAGTTTTCAGGCCTTACTCTTAAGCAGTGGAGAAAAAAGCCCTCTGAAAGTGTCATAAATTTATCCCACTATATATAGGATGAGCTATTTTAAATATTAATGATTCACTTCTCTATTGATGCAAAATAAAGGACTGAGAAATTTTGCTAAGTTTTCTTGTATAGAAACCTAAGGCACCTTTCACTCATGTAATATGTTACAGATTCAAAATTACAAACCCTGTATGCTGAATTCCTCACGTCCCAATACTAAAAGTTCACAGTGAAGAAAAAAAACCCCTCATATTTTGCACATAAATTTAATTATACAAGAAGAAATAACCTTCATCTTTAACATACTAAATTTCCTTAACTATTTATTTCATTTCCAGTGGAGCTAATTGATAGTAAAATGCATCTTTGAAACCAGGGGAGGAGAGGCGGAAGATGGAAAGAAAATATAGTGATTTCAGAAGCATTAAGGTTTCCACTGGAATTCTGTACTAAGATTTTACATAGAAGTCCATACATGGCGTTGAATGGAAAGTACCAAAGGGATGCAAAAATTACACTGGTCTAGGAAACATGACATACAAGAAAACATGAAAGGCTTGGGGTTTTTTAGTCTTGGAAAGAGGTGGCAGAGTAAGTAAAATACATTAAAAGATTGTTGCATTTCATTAACTGCATTGTCTGACAGGCAAGTGATATAATGAATCTATGCAGTGCAGAAGAAATATTAAACATTTAGCAGAATAATACAGATATGCATACTTGAGTTCAAAATTCATATTCTGCACATTCTTTTTAATTCTACATAGATGATGTTGAAATCCACTTTTATTGTAAATTTTGAAATTCGTTATGCACACAACATTCTGAAAAACTGCCATTTACTGAAAATTATAAATAACCTACCTTCAAATTTTTAAAAAATATTCCTCTAAACTGTACACATTTGTGATATAGTAAGACTTATTTTTCATCTGATGAACAAGAAACTATTTTCTTTTTGCAAAACCAGTAGCTGAAATGTGAAGCAGACAGAGATTTCAGATTCATGCAGTATCCTTTCTGTGGCTATATTATTTTAGGTTCTGTCTCTGGAGCAAATTCTCAGCAGAGACTCAGGGCTATGCTTGGCATGCAAAATGTTCAGCTCTCTAAAATAAGGCTTTTTTAAAAAAATGTATCATTTTGTGACTTGCTATCCTTCAATAACACAGAAATGTTCCCTACCTCCATAACAATGGAAATACTAGAAGTTTAAACACACTTATTATAGTAGCAGTGTGAAGATATTTACAGGTAGTAGGTATATTTCCCTGTTATATTTGTTGTTGCCTAGAAAAAAACCCTGATTTCTCCCCTTGGAATTGCAGAGCTGTAAAGCAGTCAAAAGTAAAAAATTTTGCATCATGCAGAATTAAGGAAAACCATATGGGAAGGGAAAAATCAAAGATGCCAATAGAGTGGGATCCTACAAATGAGGAAGCATCAGCCTGCTATGAGCAGGAAAGAGGAGCAGTGATACCAAGGAGAAAAGAGCCGGAGAAACTGATGCATAGGGAAAATGTATCAGGGATGATGGACCAGACTGTCCCTGAGGAAACTTTAGCAGTGCATTTTTGGTTTCTCTCCTCCTTGATTTTAATAAATCCCTTTTTGCTGGCTTGCCTTCAGCCCTGCCATTTTATTTCTCCTGCAGCTCACACCACCCCTATTTTCTCTGTAGCTTTACTTTTCTAACTTGTTGCAGTAATTTTTAGCCTTAGTGTATTGAGTTCAATGAACTTCAGTGAATTTGGCACTCACCTGACTATGCAATGTGACAGACACAGAACCTTCAGAGGGTATTGAGAGAGGCTGCAGCCCTCTGACTGAGTATAGGTGAATGCATGGCAGCTCAAATGTGATGCAAGTCTGGCTAATGGAATAATCATATGTGCTATGTGCAGTAGATGACAGCAACTCACTTCAATTATATATTCCTTATATTAGAAAACTAAAAATATTTCACCTATAAGGCTGCCTGAAAGCCCTATCCAAAACGTAGCATGATCAATGGAAACCTCTCATATTAGTGGAACCAAAGAATGGTTTCAGGTTGACTGCTGTTTGTTTTTATTTGTTTTAGTAGAAAGACATAGAGCATGACTATTCTGCAAAGCAAATAGTTTTACAGTCCATCAACCTTGTCATAGATAAGTAAAAACACAAGTTGGGGAAAAATCATCTCCAATCACTGTGAATGTATTCATGGCATTCAACTTGGAGAGGAAATCAAGTCTTTCAGCTTCAATGTCTTGTTTTGAGACTGGTTAATTGCACATATAGTGGCTCTCTGTACATTACCAGCCACAGCTTTAGCTCCTACGTATAACAACTGGTGAAGGCACTCTTAATAGAAAAACCCTGAGTCTGTGCACAAGAATAAACTGGAAGCTTATCCGTCCCAACATTATGAAAAACACACTCATGATATGGCACTGAGCTTTAGAGTGCTAACATTCCAAGGCTCATGCACCAGGCAACATTCCTGTCAGCCAATTTTATGTGCCAGATGTCTTAGAGGAAGCGAGATCCTGGAAAGAAAAAGCCACTAGAAAAGAATACTAGGTTTATTTCATGAAAACATGATCAAGTTCTTTTAGCACAGGAAAAACTAAAGACCAAATGCCACAGGTCTTAAATTGAACAAAACTTTCACTATAGTCAAGAAATTTATTGATGATGAATCATGGATTTTGGCTTGATATGACTGATGCATTATTGTGCAGTTACTGGAAAATGTTATATGGATAATATAACATTCCACACAATAACAAAGCTCATAAACACATGGGGAAGGAGAAAAGGGAGAGGACTAAAACAAGGATTTTAGGATTTTAACCATTATTTTAAGTGGGTCCTAAATGAAGCTGTATTTGATAAATGAAAATATTACCTGAAAGTTAATATGAAGAACAGCACATAGGACAAGCCAATAAGATTGAAAAAAAACCCCTCCGTTTCCATAGCTAACCACAGAAAGGCTTAGGCTGCAAAGGACCTTATGGATTACCTAGTTCCAACCCCTCTGCAATGGGCAGGGACACCTTCCACTAGACCATGTTGATTGAAGCCCCATCCAGCCTGGCCTTGAACATTTCCAGGTATGGAACACCCCCAACTTCTCTAGGCAACCTGTTCCAGTGCCTCACCACCCTCACAGTGAAGAATTTCTTCTTAACTTCTATATGGAGTTCATGTACCTTCATTTTAACATCAATGTGAAAAAAAAGCAAGACACGGTATCCCTAATACTGAGTACTTGATCATTACCTTGATTTACTTCAAAGTAATGTATTTTGTTACTTATTTTTATGTCCTGCAATTTGTATCAAATTATGATTCTTTTAAGTCATACTCAGATGGAAAAAACATTAAAGTGATCTACTACTGATATTTTTTTCATTTGTGCAAAGATTTGCAAGAAAGAGACTGAAAGCCTTTTACACATTTCTGCAGAATAAGATTCTAAGATTCTTGACCAGAGTGAGATGCCTTCAAGTAAGAACCTGAATTAGAGTAAAAAATCTTAACATTTAGTACTTGTTCCTCTATACAAGCCCCATGAAAGTCTTTTGCCCGATCTGTTTCATTTGAGATCACATTTCTTGTCCCTCAATGAATTTTATCAATTGAAAGATA
This sequence comes from Hafferia zeledoni, assembly GCA_035583235.1. NCBI lineage: Eukaryota > Metazoa > Chordata > Aves > Passeriformes > Thamnophilidae > Hafferia > Hafferia zeledoni. Next base: position 62,644,126 of record JAWWEV010000043.1, on the reverse strand, counting down.
GTGCACAGAGAAGACTAGATGTTAGTGCAAACTTGGAATTGGAGAATATTTACCCTTAGAAGTTACAAATTAATTCAGGGAAAAGAAATTTTGAATAAGGAGGCAGGTTAGAAATATGATAGGTGTTACTCAATAAAGAAATTAAGGAAAAACATAAATAGCTTCTGTCAGTGTTTTTACAGTTTAGAAAGGTTAGATTGGAGATTTTTTTTTATCATTATTTTCTAGAGTAATGCAGAAATGCAGGAAAAGACAGAGAAAGGAAATGTTTTTAGGCTGTTTTGAGGAAGTGAAGAACTATCAAACCAAGGGGAAATGATTGTATGAACAGGGTGAACCAAGACAAGATTTTTCCAGTGCTGATTATGTGAAAGGACACATACTTCCCAGTGGCAGAAATCAAAACACCTTTTAAATAAATATACTTTAGTATTCCACAGTATTAGTTCCAATCACTGCACCTTAAGTGTAATACAACTGCAGACACTTACTGTAATTCTTTAATTTTTCAAACTGTAATAAGAAATTTTATGATTCTGCATATCCTTTCACTTAACACACCAAATAGATATGCAGCAGTAAAAGGAAATATTTTGATAGGTGGGGAGGGGAGAAGAATGTGATGTTGTTAGGTTCAGCATATCTACAAAAAAATTACTACGAATAACAAAAATACATCAATAAGGGAGTTGTGATAAACTTTAGAATTTTACTAAAAAATATGGTTTCTTCAGTTACCAAAATAATTTCTGATTCTTGATACATAAGGAGAAGCACAAAGACACAGGACCATTTAGGCATGAGAAGAAAGGTTTAGGGAAGATTTTATGAATGTGTATAAATACCAGATGCAAGGCAGTATAGAAGGCAGAGCCAGATTATTTCCAATAGTGACCAGTGAAAGTTAAGGAAGTAACAGACCATAAATCAAGGAAATTGCATTCACACGTAACCAGAAACCTTTTTTAATGAGTCGGAGTAGAACACTAGAATAGGTTGCCCAGAGAAATTGTGAAATCTTCACCTTTGGAAATGTTCAAATCCACCTACACAAGGATGTGTACCATGTGCTGTAGACCCTGCTTTGAACAGGGAGGATGTTCCCTTCCCACCTCAGTGATTCTATGGTTTTGTAACAACAGAATGAAATAAATGAGGTTCTCTGGGAAAAATTACAGTAGCTAATTAATTACTTGAATTTATATTTACCAAAGGAAATGCAACGGAATTATCGATACTTTACCAATAAGTTGGTAGGTGGACAAATCCAAAGTTTACTGTGCCTCATTCCAAAATGATCAGTCCCACTCACCCATTCGAAAAGAACTTTGAAAGCAAGAATTAATTTGAATTTCTAATAAGGTCTAACAAGTAGCACGCACATGTCATATTAAAGTACATTCAAAACAATTTAGCTGTATACTTGAAGGTATCCAACTATTGTTAATATCACCTGCAATGGGTTGGCCTTAATTAAATGAAGAATACAACAGAGCACTGATGTGAATGAATATTCTTCTGTCCCACAGAGCTTCCACTACAATTTCTTACCTCTTTAAAGCATTCAAATGTTGACCATTCTGTATGTGAACTTCACCAAATTCATGCTGGATTATTATTAAAAGGAGGTTGCCAATTAGCTAAGACAGCAATGATATATGTCTTGATAGCCATGCCATAAAAATGGAATCCCACTTCCATGAAAGAACAAATAAGCGAAGGATATGCCAATGGCATGAGACCTTCTAAATCACAATGTCCAAATCTTTTTGGGTTTATTGCCAAATTTCACATAAGTTAAGTGTAGACTGGTGGCTATCAATTAAGTGCAATTTGTAGATGTTCAGTGTTGCAGAATTACACTGAACATCGCAACCTACTTTCTGGCAGGTTGAGAGAAAGTGCCAGGATGTTTCTTTGACTAAGATTTATTTGTGTTAGACCTCTGTAAATCTCAAGAGTGAAGTGCATCAAACGTAGACATTTTATCTCATCATGAAGATTCAAAGGGACTAATTATATTGCTGGTATTCCTAGCAAAATAAAATGAAATTATAAGGAAGAAAATTAAAAATATCATAATAATGGAGAGTCATCAAAATTTTAAGAAGAATATTCCATTGCTTTCAAGGGGACTTTTCATATTTGGTCAACATACACATTGCCATGGTGGATGAGCCTTCCCCAATATTTTTTAACATCTTACTTGACCTACATTCGAAATCAACATTGAAATACTCACATTCCTGTGTTTGCAAATTAATAAAATTCTCCTAGAAGTTTCTAGTCCAATGTCCTTGAAAGCACTTTGATGATGAAGAAAGCAGTAACCAGCTGCTGCTTCACAGATGCTGAAAACACATGGAACAAACGCTACTGATTGTAATGATATGTTGCAAAAGCAATAGCAGTGGAGCACTTCTGTTGAAGACAGCCTTCCTGTTAAACAGAAGACCAAGCACAGACTCTTCCTCTTGTTCTGTATAACATGACTGCTACAGATTGCAAATCTCCTAAATGTCAACAGGGTTTCTGACTCAAACTGAAAAGAAATTAGAAGAAATCCAGCTAAGGGCCAAACAATATGAGCTGAGACTCCAGTGTTAGTGGAAATTATATAAAGCTTTCAGTTAGCTAGTAGAAAATAAGAATTGCAATCAGACAACCTCCAAGTACAGATTTCTTAAATTTAAGTTAATTTACTAATGTTAATTTATTTTCCTTAACTTCTCCTGCTAGAGACTAATTTCCACTGACAGCTACAAATCTTTTAAGTAAAGCTAATTTCCTCTGTTCTAAAGGAAATATGAATTTTTCTTAAAACCCACAAGTATATTTGATTGAAAACTGGAGATTTTCTGCTGCATAGAAAATGACACAAAAAAAGGCAAAATAAATATCAATCCAAAATTAATTAGTCAAGATCTCGTTTTTCAACTAAAGAAAAAAAAAAACAAGAGGAAAAGTGTTCTGTTGGACTAGACCAGAAATATAATTTGATACAGTGCAGAATTAAGTCATACTAAAATCTTGAAGGAAATACAGGATGGTAGCCATCTTAGGACAAATAATTAATTGAATCCTACTGGAAAATGTTACACATTTGGAAATACTGACATTGTTTGCAACACTCAATATTTTTGACAAATATTACTTCAGTTATACTGAAATAAACTCCTTTGTGAAGTCTTTCAAAATTTATCACATTTGTGCAATGAAGGTAAATGTGCAGTTATTACCACTGCTGCTGTAAGTGACAGTTCTCTGAAGAAACATATGAACTGGGAAAGATGAGTTTGTTTCTAAACATAAGTCTTAGATTCCACACAAAGAAAAATTACTGGATAGATAAATAGTTTATAGAAGAGAAATTCCCATTCCTTGGTGAGAGAGCATTACAAAGTTTGGATCATCTCTGTTTGAACAGTCAAGGACCATTGTTAAACTACAGAGAAATACATTTAATAACAAAAAGGGAGGGCAAAAAAATGAGAATAAATGAACACTGAAGACACTCTCAGATCACCAAGAACAAAATCATGTCACCAAAGGGCATATAAAGAATTTATCTACCTATCACCTGGGCTCCTAGGACTCTGATATAAACTAAAACTGAAATTTTTCATCTCTGAACATATATTTAACCAAGCTGATATTACTCAAAACTTATGGGATGAGCTGCAGGACTGAGAAATATCATCACTAGGTCTAACTTTTTTAAGGGGAATCAATCAGATAAGAAAGAAAGAAAGAGCAACATTTCCTGTCAAAAAAAGCAGGATTTAGATTACTGACAAACCTGACAGATACTCTTTAAAGCTTATTAAAGTCCAAGATGCAGTTCCTGTAGTAGTTGAATGGCAAACCAAGAGCTGCAAGAACTTTCAACTTACTGTGACTGATTTATGTCACAGCTGGGGCCGTTTCAATCTCTTAACACTTAATTCACTGAGGAGAGGTAAAGCTGTCAGAGACCCCTTGGGGTGAAATGAGAAGCAACAACTTTACTATCTATCTCTGAGAGAATTGTCACCTCTCTGTACTGTCTGTGCCTGGTTTTGGAGAGGTGATATTATATGAGCCTCCCAAATAAGATCAGTTTTGTGGGTCTGCAGATATATTTTCACTGCCACGAAGGCCAAAGGTGCTGCCAGCCTTTATACAGATCTTGACAGAGGGCAGAAGTTGAGTCTTGATTTAAGGTCCTACAACTTTCTTCTACCTCTTAGCTGTAAGGATTGTACTTGGCCATCATATTGCACTAGATAATTTTTAGTAGGGCTCACTTGACCTTCTGTTCCTCTTTTCCAGACAACCTTTTTTCCATTTGCTGATGGTATAGGAGATGGAATAAAACATCAGTGACCTGAAATAATTTTGCTTCAGTCAGGAAAATTCCACCTTGGTATCTACATATACCCACCAGCTGAAGGCTTCCGAAGTATCAGGTCGAGTTGCTGACATTGCTATTCACAGATGGGCTGCTTCCTGAATTCTGGAAGTAAAATAGCTGATTAAAAAAATTAACCCAGATTTTAAAACCCGTTACCTGCTTTCCATTATTTAATTAGCATTTTTATGGGATTCTTTCTTAAATTTATTATGACTGTAGATCCTGCCCTCTGCCTGGGTTCCCAAGTCCCCACACTACCCTCCAAAACCAGTAGAAGTTGGGTGATTCTCAGGAGAAATAAAGAGCTACCCAGGACCTTGACAAAGTTCTACACAGTAACTCTAGAAGAAAAACTGTCAAATATAGTTTTTCCTTCATTATAGTCAATTTTAAAATGCTTTAAAATAATTTGTCCAACAAGTTTCTTACTACATTTTCATAAAAGCCAAGATTTTAATTAAAAAAGTTCTCTCTTATGGATATATATTTTTATATATAATGATACGTATTTGATTAATTCTTAACATGTCTGGAATTGTTCATTGATTTAATTGAGACTTGAAATTTTAGGAAATTTTCTTAGTAAATGTTATTGTGGACAGACAAGAGAGTTAGCCCTCTAATGCCTATATTCAAAAATTAAAGAAAGGGGAACATATGAGTCAGAATTATTAAATAATACAAGAAACTAAATCTAGTATTTGGATCCATGTTCTAACTAGAGTTACTTTAATTATTTTTGGCACAGAATATAAAATATATTATTTATTAATCAATTGTCTTAATTATGCATTCATCCAGAAAAGAGACAAATGTCTCTGGCACAAAACAATTCAAAATACAAGACAAACTTGGGATTAGATGTTTATTTCATTAAAGCCAAGACATGCAAAATTAAGAGGCACTGATGGGTGACTTAAGAGATTGCTACAGATGTCAATTCTCTGACTTTCCTTTATAATCTTTTTTAGTGTTTATGCATCACACTGACATCCACAATATACACCAAGAATACAAATCTATTGTTCTACTAATAATGAAACAACCAGACTTCTGACTATCTCTTTGGTGTTAAATAGGAAAAAGTTAAGATCACAAAAAAAAAGAAAACAAAACAAACCCCAAAAAATGCAAAAAAACACCCAAAGCCCCACCGCCCTTACTTTTAGTTACCAAATTAAAGAAATAAAATGCTCATTTTTGTAGCTATCGAAATGCTGTCGTGAAAAAAAAAATCAGACTTAAATGACAAAAAGCAAAAAACAGTCCATGAAGAGGATGAGTTTCATCGCCCACATCAAAGACAGTCACAAGTCCTACACAGAACTTACAAAAAAGAACTGATGAGGATTTTCCAATTCAGGCAGCTATTAACCTGAAAACCTCAGCTGGAGTTTAAATAAGCTCCTTCCTTTTTAGACTTCTAGTAACTTTCTAGATTTTTGACAGTCATCCAGATTCACCAGTACATAGCAGCAGCAAGTAGCTACAAAGAAGTTAGTATCTTTTTTTGTTAAGGGAATATTTTTAAAAGTCATAGTAACTTCAAGAGGAGTAATTATTTATGCTTCCAAGTACTGTGAGCTTAAGCAAGTTCCAAAGAAATATTTTTGGACTATACTTGAGCACTTTTAAACAAGATTTGGAACTCAGTTTTGTTCCAGTCTAAATTTAACTTCAAGCAGCTCTGGCCTACCCAGTGCACACTGATCCAGCCTGATTCAGTAAAGGTGGGGTTTTTGGGGTCGGGTTACAGTTTTGCTTGGTTTTGCTGTTTTAAGAAATTAAAAAACATTTTAAAAGAAACCAGCACATAAGCATGTTGTAAGAGATGTTAGAATAGTACAAATTCTTAGAAGTGTTTTAGGTGTTTATATTAAGCAGAGTTTTGTCAGGTGTTAGAAACTTGCACAAATATATGAAGTTATCTACTTCTCTCCTTTAGGCAGCTGTATCAGCTGCTCCTATGAGTTCTCTCTCAGAGAGAAACTGGAAATATCTACAGTGAGAAACAATCTTGCTCTATGCCACATGCTGTACTACAACTTGCCTTGAAAAAAACAAGTTCCTCTCTCATGTGCTAATTATGTGTAAGGAAAAAATCCTACTTTGCAAAAGTGCATCTTAACATCTTGAACTGCATTTTTTAAAAATCTAAATTCTTCTAACGTTTTTTTGCAGAAGGATACACAAAAGAATCAGTAACATAATAAACATGAAATTTAGTTTGTGATAATATTTATAAAACACAAAGGAACAAATCCCATAAAATACTAAGTTTTCCTCACTAAAGTATTTCTTTGCTTTCACAGAGAAATAAATCATGGATATCATAGAGTGGTATGGATTGGAAGGGACCTTAAAGATCATAGAGTTCCAACCCCCATGATCTTGCATGATCATGATAATCTAGCAATACATTTATCCTTTTCCAACAATCTTGAAGTGGTTGCCTTTTTCAAGAGATTTGGCAAGGCAAATACAGCAATTTTCTACAAACTTTATGTAATAATAATGAGTAGAAGAATGAGATTCTCTTAATGTTTTCACAGAAAGAAGGGCTATACACTGACCTATAAATACAAGTGGAAAATTTTCACAGATCAATTTGGTGTAGTCTACAGTATTGATGAGTCATCATGATACTACCATAAAATATGAAGTAAAGTATGAAGTAAAAATAAGTACCTTACTTTGTACCAAACTGTCCAGTTTAAATTTTACAAGTTCTATCTATTAAAGGTTATATGTTTTCCCAGCATTGCAGTGTTTTTCCTCAAATGTATTTAAGACCAGGTTTTAAGCTGGAGGTATTGCTACTGTTTGATATCTGAATGTTAGAAGTTTCTGTGTGTCCTCCAGCCATGGACACTTTCTGGAAAACAAAACAAAACAAAAACCAAGGAAATAAAGCTATGCAGTGAACATTCCCCTTCCATTAAATGCTTAGTAAAGTACTTGTGCTTATTAAAAGTACTCATGAAGTGTTAAGTCAAGAATTGTTAGAAAACATGAAGTAACATCACTGATACATTTCATGATTATAGAACACAAAAATACCAATATCTGGTAAGCCTGTGTTAAAAAAGCTGGTACTATCTCTTCTTTTTCATGCTCTATATGGCTGTAAACACAAGAAGCCTCCAGGAAGAAATAACCATAACAGTGTTATGAACACTGGGCAGAATAAGGGTTCATGAAGTCTGGAGTAGTACACAACTGAAAGGTTAAAATTGCTGTGGGGGATATCCTGTCAGTAAGCAAAATTCTAGATGTAATATTATATTCAAGATCCTGAACTATCTGTTGCTATAGGTTCACATGTAGCTATACTGAACATTCTCCATCTAGATAAAAATCATACTGTTTGAGACTGTTGTGTCAATCTTAGAGTATGATAATTAAAGCTTATTACTTTGTCAAATCTGTATTTGGCCAAAATATTGTAACTTACTTAATTAACACAAAACATATTTCCATGGAATGGACCCTAAATTAAGTATTGTTTTGCTTCCCATAAATGAAATCAGTCTCCTCCACTTCTTTACTTGCAAATTAATGCTTGCTTTCTTCCTTTCAATTATTCTTCCATGGAAAATTAGATATATACTGAATTCTAGGGAAAGATCTGCATATACTGGAAAGCATTGGAGGTTACACTTGCATTCCCAGTTAAGGCTGCCTAAAAAGTAAACAGAATGTCAGAAATGGAAATATGCCCATTCTCCTTAAAGTGTTATTTTGCCTCTCAAAGGAACAGAGGGTTAACTTAGGACTAACTTTTCTTTTAATCACCTGCTAATATTGCCACCATCATCACAAGGTCTATTTTGTCCATTAGAGCTACAGAAAATGGAAAAGTGAACCCTGACACAGGAGCAGTAAAGATGAGAACACATGACAACTTCGACATGCAGCCCACAAGCCTGGCATCGCTGATCTAAGTCACGTTCAAGGCATATTGCTGAATTGTGTGGGGAAGATCACAATTCTGCTTACAGACACAAATTGCTGCTGCCTGTGTGGTGTTTGTTCAAGGACAGAGAAAAAGTTTCAAAACTCCGAGTCAGTACCTTTTACCAGCACTAAATTCATATTTTGAAAAACAAGACATAAAAAGGCAATGAGTATAATACACTGATGAGATGCAGTACTCTGGGCAAACTATTATTATTTTTCCTTCAGGCTGCAATTTTTTCTGCCACTAAGCTTCTGGTGACTCACACCACCATATTGTACCAACAATGCCCTCAAAATGCAAATTGCTAATGATTTCTTTTAGCCCAGTATAAACCTAGGAAATAAGTGCAATTCAATGTAGTATTTCCAGTAGTACCATAAACATCTTTCCACATAAGTTTAAACTAATAGCACTCAAGGTTTTATTTCATCCCTAAGGCTATTGTCATACTGAATAGCTATGATGGAATAATTGGAAAACAGTGGCATTCTAACATATGGTACACTACTTCACAGAGTTAACATACCTTTTATGTATTTGAATGGGAATTGCTATTGTGAGCAACAGCAAAAAGTACCATTTTGATTTCCAGGTTCAAAGTTTGAGATATAGTAAGTCTATTCATGCTATTACATCAAAACAACAGGAATTATATTATGTATGTATTATGAATTCTACAATGAGCAAGATTTCTTTAAGTTCATAATATCACTGCATATTTAGTACAAGGTTTTGAAGCTTACCCTTCACTGCTTACAGCAAAGGAAGTTCAATTGCTGTTCTGCAAGCTGTATTATGACAATAAACTTTATAACATGCAGTTAAATGAAGACTTTTCATTAGACACTGAACTATAGAAACTCAGCTGATATAGTCTAATAATTGTTAAGAGGTGATGTAGCTTTTTCAAGCATAGGAAGAGAAAGGTTTCAATACTAGGGTTTTATCTGCAGAGTCGTTAGCCAACAGATTGAGATTAATGGTCAGAAGCTAAATAAATTCAAACTAAATTAAGGAGCACACTGTGAGAGTGGGATTTCTCCTTTAATTTAAATCTTCAAACAAGGAGATAGGTGATATTTAAGATCCTTACTCAAGGTTATTTACAGATGTGTCTGGCATATAAATTAGTAAGTGGAGTTCTATCTCCTGGGATATGTATGAGCTACTGTGGCTTTAAATGTTTATAAGCAATTCAGAAATTGTCACAGAAAACATAATTATTTTAGATGCTAAATTTCACTTTCCCCAGTCTTCTAGATACACACATGAACTTCATGAATGTGACATGAATGCTTCTTACAAGTGAGCTTATAACTTCTCTTCAGTAAAACTTGGAAAAGCACCTGAGCAATACAGAAAATGAAGAGATATTTTCAGGAGAGATTCAGGCTCTCATATCTTAACAGAGCAGGGAGAGAGTTACCAGTAGCCCTGTGAGGGACTGAGGGACTCAGCTGGCAAACAAAGGGCCTGGAGTGGTGTGAATGAAAGGGAACACAGAACAGTTTAAGCAGGATCACCTCAAGTATCTGTATGCAAGCAAGGAAGTGATTGCAAAGCAACACTATGGGAAAAAGCTTCAAACCCTTTCTGAGAAATCAACCTGTACACTAATGCCTGTTGAATAGGGAATAAACATGAGGAATGAAGAGGTCTGTGTGCCGTTGTAGGACTAGGATTATGGAGACATGGTATGATGGATAATTTACCTATAGTGTTGAAATGGATGGAAACAGGCTCTTTAGGAAGCACAAGCCAGACAGATGAGGCAGTGGAGTTGTCCTTTAGGCATGGAAGCAAACAAGAGTCTACCAATAAGCATTGAAGAGCAGACTAGTGTGGGTGATATTTTTTTATTGGATGTCTGCTCTAAGCCAACTGGCAAGGATGAAGTGGATGAGACCTTCTACAGGCAGGTAGAACAGGAGCTGTGATCAGCTGTAGTATTTTCACTCAGTGAAAAGTAAATAAGCTCCATCAAAACCAAACAGAATTCTACTTGCCTGACCATTGGGCCACAGGTAGAAGGAGAAAAGCACCATGCTAATTTTTTAATTTTTCCCCCCTTATTTGCAGATCAGACAAGGTTAGGTAATAAATTCAGTTTCTATTCAGATACGGTGTTAAACCACAAGTACATTTCTCAGTGAATAATCTACAGGTGAATAAATTACCTAGGTCTAGTGAGGCACATGTGAAATATGTAGTGTAAATGCTCTTACTTCCTATCAGTTTCTGAAGCCAAACAGATATAATCCTGAGAACTGAACAGGATGTTGTATGTTAGAGAGCTTGTTCCCCAACTTGCTGCTAAACAATATTTCTTTTCAGATAAGTGTAGGGTAATACTACAGTAATGCAGCTTTTTTCTTTTAAGGGTAAAATTAAATGCCAGTGACAAGAACTAATATTCACCATCATTGTACTAAATTTCCCTGATTACACATTAAAACATCAAATGGAACAGGGAAAGAGCTGTTATAATGGTGCTGGCAATCCTACTGCAGTATAGTGCCTGCCCCAGCTGTACAACAGCAGTTGATGAACAGATATACAATTACATTTATAAACATTTTTAGGGACTTTGATGGTAATAGAACAGTGTAATTAATCATTGTAAAATCAAATGTTACAATGCAGGAGTTACAAGAGTTAATCACTGATTACACTATGGACATGAATAACTTAGAAATGGGGTTAAATGCTTTGTTGACATAAATCCACTTTGTTTTTTATTCTCTAAACAGAATGAAGCAAATGTGATTATTCTCTCATTTGCAGAAATTATTTGTCACCCCTTTTATAAATAGTATTCCTGCTACCATTAGTTTCTCACTTAGAACAAATACACTTCAACAGCATAAATTCTCAACAAAACCTATTTTTATGGCTGTGTATTTTACAAGAAAGGTCACACTATAACAAGTGTTCTTATTAAAACATGATAATTCTGTATGTGTGAATGCTTAAGACAGACCTTATTTTGACTCCTTTATTTAGTGCTTAACCAATATACTTCACTTCTTAAAGTGACAAATGAATCCCATGAACATAATCTAGTTATCTTACTTACTTCACCCCAACAACCATACACATCAGGAAAGTGAAGAATAAAAATATGAAGTTATCAGATTTAGCTCAAAGATTCTCTTATTAGCTAACTGCAACTCCAGCTCCTCTTTTAAACTTTGTCATTCATAGTTTAAACTGCTACCACTGAACTACTCATAGCTTTATTACTTTAGAAGACGTAATGCTCCAAACCCACAGTATTTTTAAGGACTGCAAATATGTTATGTGGCAAATAAATGAATTAAAAAAGAATAAAATGTGTTCCAGAATTTCCTAACATTTTTGTCTTGGTCAAAATTATCCCCCCAAATCCCTTTTAAACCTATTACAATTTATAATTTTAAAATTATCTTAATATTTATAACCTCTGTTCCTTATTACTTAAAAACAGATACAGTATACATAGGCAACTATAACTCACCCATGTTTCCTTATTAGCCTATAACTAAAACAATCTAATTCATAGTTTAAGATTTTTGAGCAGGCACTGAAATTATTTAGAGAATTTTACAAACTTCATTGCACACACAGAAAAGCCCCAACCCAACCAAACAAAACACACACACAAAAAACCAACCAACCTGCCAGAAATTATCAGGAAATCTTAAAGCTACAATGCTTATAAAAAATGCAAGGATGTTGTGTTGGAGAGAGCATCCCAATTCTAGAAATAAATTATACAGAAAAAGTGGCACATATTAAACTAATGACGAAATGAAAATAGATATAAAAAAAGATTAAGCTGTAGAAGCGAATGAATGGTTCATGACATCTGGAATCATACTTTTGTCTGGTTTTGGTCAGAAAAATATATACAAATATAATAGGTCCTGCATACCCACTTATGGCAGATGAAGATTAGAGCTCTGGTTGCTACTGTACCATTTAAAAATATAGCTTTTATTCTCTTTGCTCCAAAGATTTTTGCTCATTTAAAAAAAAAAATTAAATACTGGACACCAGTCATGCTCTCAGATATGCACAGGAACCTAATCACCTATGCAGGTATTTGTTCTGTTAACAGGATACGTTTTCCAATGAGTGAATATGCAGTCAGTCATGCTAAAACACAATTTTTAGGCAACTGCTGTGCAGTTCAATTTCTTGCTCTTAGTGTAGCCATTTGGATAGTTCACTATCCAAATACAGGGACTGCACAGACTAAGGAGGGATGATCTCATTAGTTTTGTGACTATCAAACACCACATGAAAAACTG
>JAWWEV010000043.1:62549381-62621450 GCA_035583235.1 Hafferia zeledoni | reverse complement strand
GTGATTATTCGAGGAGGAGGTCCCCTCCCCCTCTTGTGAGTAAACATCTTGGTTCTTTCCCCTCAAACCAAGACAAAGTGCAAAGAGAGAGACATATAAAATTGTACTTGGGTTTGCAAGGCCAGGTTTTGGTAGTGGGGGGGCAGGGGGCTACAGGGGGTCCAGCTGTGAGAAGTTGCTGGAAGCTTCCCACATGTCCAATGAAGTCAATGCCGGACAGTTCCAAGACAGACTCGCTGCTGTCCAAAGCCGAGCTCCACCAGCAACAATGGAAGTGCCTCTCTGATAACACACTTAGAGGTGAAAACAACCCCTGCACAACTGCAACTTAAGGGAGGAATGAGAACATGTTAGAGAAACAGCTCTGCAGTTACCAAGGTCAGCAAGGGAGGAGGCGCTCCAGGTGCCAGAGCTGAGAATCCCCTGCAGCCCGTCGTGAAGGCCATGGTGAGGCAGCTGTGCCCCTGCAGCACGTGGAGATCCACAGAGTAGCAGAGATCCACCTTCAGCCTGTGGAAAACCCCAGGTTGGAGCAGGTGGATGCCTGAGAGGCTCTGATCCCATGGGAAGCCTATGCCAGAGCAGGCTGCTGGCAGAACCTTTTGGGTCTGTGGAGAGAGGAGCTCTCACTAGAGCAGGTTTGCTGACAGGACTTGTGACCCTGACATAGGGAACCACGTTGGAGCAGTCTGTTCCCAAAGGATTGCACCCCACGGAAGGGATCCATGCTGGAGCAGTTCATGAAAAACTGCAGCCCACGGGAAGGGGAAGTTTGTGGAAGACTGTCTTCCATGGGATGGACTCCATGCTGGAGCAGGGGAAGAATCTGAGTCGTCCTACCCCACAGAGCAGCAGAGACAATGTTTGACTAATTGACCAAAACCACCTGTCTTGAGTTGAGCTGGAAAAATGCCAACTGCTCAACACAGAGTCAGATGCTCTGCCTGGACAGGATTAAATGCACTTTCCTCATGTGGAGAAAAGTGGGTATACCAAAAATGTTTTTTAGTCAAAATCTGCTTTGTACAGTAAGACATATTTTGCCATGAAACTTCCAATCAAGAAGTAACTTTGGCAAGGTAGACACTTCTCCAGGAAGTTACCAGTGACCAGTGCTCAATTTCCAAGGGATTTACCTTGAATAGCAGGATGTTTTGTTCCCTGTACTAAGCTAAATGATAAAACAAATATGGATTACTAGTCAAGAGGCACACAGCCACTCAATAGGTGGTCAGTAGCACTGACATTAAGAGATTAGCTAAATTTCAGCTGGCCCCATTTGCTTTCCAGATAAGGGGAAAAAAAAAACAACCACCCCCAGCAACATTATATGGAAACATCTATATTTCCTTCCACAGGGTAATAGATACATTTCAGATTTTTTAAATGAAAAAGTGAAGTTTACTTTTCTTTCTACATTCTTAGCAAGCAATCAAGTATTTGACTATTTTATATTTGTAGCTGAGAAAGGTCCACTTTCAGTAAGGAAATGCAGACAAAGTTATTTAGGTATTAATAAATATTTCTAGAAATTAACTCAGAATAATGCAACCTGATATAAGGGACATCAAAACACAAACTAATTATTTCAGGTCTAACACTGCAGCAGTTTAAGCTATCATTAAATTTCAAGATTTTCAGCTCCTTAGGGAATGAAGTTTTGATCAAAAGCTATGATAGATCACACTTTTACAACAGTCTTCCTTACTTAAGTAGATTAGTTCCTTTTCTTATATTGTCTTAACTGGACAACACAAATGGACATCACATTCTCTGTGACCTTTGGATACTGATCCATCAAAAAGAACTAATCTGCGCTGTTCTGAAAACACACAAAGAAACAAATTCTCCATGATAAAGAAATGGTTTCGTTCTAAACAACAGACAGGATTAGAAGGATTATAAAAAAGGTTACGTCTTAATATGAGTCATTTTAAAAGGGTGAACTCATCCCCCGTTGAAGTAGTTTCCATTCAACCTGTAAAATATATAAAGTGGGCACAAATGGAGAACATATTAGTTTACAACTGGAAAAGCTTTCTTAAAATTTGAGAACTGCTGAACTTCCATGCAAGTGTTAAATAACTAAAAATGTGTATCTCATCATTCATGCTAATTCTCTCTCTCTATCTTTTTTCTCAAGGTTTTCTACCCTCAGTTTCAAAATCTCTGCAAGAGGTAGAAGAAGATATGTTGCTAACCACATTAAATCTTGGAAAAACTCTTCGAAACAGAGATAAAATTATGAACAGAGGAGCTATACCTTTGCTGAAGCATTACAAGACTGAAGACAGCATTTTTTTCAATGAAAAGAATGATGAAAACATGAAGCTTTTGGTGAGTTCAGTTTTAAGTTTTGGCTTCAATATAAAATGGAAATTTATTTATACTCTTTTAAAAAATAGTACAATAATTCAAAGCAATAATCTGGTAAATATACAAAAATATCAGTTTAACAGACTATAGTCAAGAATAAATTTTCAACTGTAAATATCTATTTCCAAGACTTTAAATGTGTAACTTGGTCAGTCAAATTAATCTGATTTTTTCAGAACTGTAAGCAGCCAAAGCCTATATTTATGTTTGATTCAGCATGTGCCTATATGCAGCAACAGGTTTTTAACTTCACCAAACATGAGGCTCATTTTTTCATTATATTCTTTACCATTAAACCATTTTGGCCAAAGATGTAATGCAGGTCATTATCTTTAACATGATCTTGAAACATAAAATAGTTGAACTGCAAAGTATAAAGTATAAAATGTGAACACAACTGACTTTAAATACAGATAAAGCACTACTCTTGTTTTCCCTCAAAACAGGACACAGGTTTCAAGCACGATTTCTTAAATCATGTTAGGCCGATCAACTTAGGTAGAAAACAACTACCTTATCTTGCACTGAAGGGAGCCATGGCTTTTCCAGCTGACACTGAAATTCGAAATATCGAGTCAATACAGGAAAGAGAGACCACAGATGAAGAAAATGCAGCTAAATTCCCTATAGGAAGAAGAGACTTTGAAAGTAAATATATTTTATTTTTACACAACAAATAATTTCATTCTGGTAAAATATATTGCAGTGTCACAAAGCAATTTGATAAAGGTTCATTTAGAAACTCCATGTCTGTTGTGATTTGGTGCACAGGGGAGGGAGCACTTGTTAAATTAGTATTTCCAAAGGCCACAAGAATTCTAGTTCTTTGAAAATTTAAACTTTCTTTTCTATTTTCTGCTGTAGTCCTCAGGTGTATGCTGGGAAGAGTCTATCGACCTTGTTGGCAAGCATGAAAACTACTGATCTGCACCACTGTCTTTGAAGATTAAACATTTAATTAATTTAATGTGATTTGAAGTTACTATGTTTCAGTGTGGCTATACATATGCATCAAAAAATAATTTCCCATTGCATTGTAGAGGGATAAATAATTCATTAGCAAAAAGAACATACTGTAATGACTAACAATGTATTCCTATTATAAAATAAAAGACTTCAGCATAATCCAGACTTGTAATAAGTTGTCTAATATTACACACAAGCTACTTTCAAATATATGAGTAGGAAAGGAAGAAATTAATGAATTTCACCCTTTTTCTGAAAAATGTTACAACTGTCAATGTACGATGTATGTCAAAACAAAAACCTACATTCGAAAAAATTGAGTTAATTTTGCCTGACCCGCAATCAACTTATTCTTACTTGAAGTTTTGGTCTGTTTTCTTTTTCCACTAAATTTGCTATCCAATTCCTTCTGAGAGTTGTTTGAAGTCTTAAGTCTTTTAGCATTTTTTTGCAAAGATGGTTCACTTTCCTTGTCACAGATTATTTTGTCATTATTCAGATCCATCTGCTCATTCTTGGAGTTCTTGTTCCTTGGCTGACAACTCAGCTTTCCCATTTCTGTATAACTTCTAGTCTGCTGAAGACTTTCAGAAATGGTTCCAAGCACTGGTACATCAAGACATGAATTTGTACCTTCTGTCATGGAAGAATATAAAAAAAAACATGTGAAGAAATAAAAAGTTACCTGGGAATATATATCCTTTTTCTGTTAAGACTGCCATGTATTTTTTTTTTAATCAAAACTAATGTACAATCAATAAAACAAAGTTATGCTGGCCATTGCAATTACAGTTGCTGTGTGTTCATAATGCCAATTTCAAATGACATTGCTCAAAAACACATAATAGCAACTAACTTGGGGAAGTGGATTTATAACTTTAAGATACTGGAAAAGAGGCTTAAAGGGTGTAGAAATTTTATATATGACATAATTTGCAGTGGAGTAAAACAAATTTTCTCTCTTTTAATGCCAAAAATACAAATTTCACTTAGCTTACTTTTGTAATATACGAACAAACATTATGTATACATGTAACATATAATATTTTTCTACCAAGAGAGCACCACACGAATTTTTCAAACATTCATATTTTCAAGGCATTAGCATTACACTTTTAATGTAAAGAGATTTAACCAATCACAGCATTAGACATTTCTATATTTTTCATATAGATAGTTATACTTGAGTTCTACTAAAAGCTTTTTGGATAACATTTGAAATATTAGCTATCACATTTACTAATTTAATCCTACCACAGCTTACCTGTGCCATATGCAGCTTTTAAAAGCGGCTTTGGTGCAGGACGTTTGCAGGTTGGAATTTCAAGGGAATGCTGGACACTCATTTCACTCAAATCCTTTTTATATGTACATGCAAACTGGGATTTAATTGAAGATTGCTTCATCTGCAAATAGCAATCTGCTATTAGCTCTAATTATTTACAAAAGTAAAAGACAACATCTGCAAGATTAGTAAAAGAATAAGCTTTCCCATTCTTTTCACATAAAATATCAGAAAATGAGTGTGTTCACACTGAAAAAAAAATTGATTCATTTACAAAGTTAAGGAATTTCAAGAGTACTAATATTATGTTATTAAAAGTCCTAGAATCATTCAAAAATCTGTTTTTCAGCTCTTTCAGAAAGTTACACATTAACTCTTAGAGCTTCAGCTTAAGGCTTTCTGACTTAAGTCAGCCCCTTCTTTTGATACACTGGAGATTCTACTGTTTGGAGTAGGTGTCATTGCTACTACAGTCAATTTTCATCCTTCTACAGGTGATCATCTTCGAGATGTCAGTTCACAAATGCCATGCATAGCATGAGTCTCTCCACCCTAACCAATTTATACATAGAGGAAACCCTAACAAAAAAGTAATGATAGGTAATATAAACTAAGCTTCACTATACATATAGCTAAAAGTGGAATATAAAGTATCATTTCAGATTTCCCATTTACTCACAAAACAAAGCCATTTCAACATTGAATGCCAAGATCTCACTCCACACTTGTCAGAACACACCCACATAGCCTAGGCTGCAAGAAATCTACAGAACTGAAGAACCCTACTGTATTATCTGGTTCTGCATCCTCATCTCCACCTCCTGGTCTTGGAAGCAGGGAGCCTAGTCTCATAGCACAAATAAATAAAAATATTTGTTTCAAATATAAAAAAAATTAATTTTTTTTCAGTATATCCGTATACAATGGGATTAGCAGTTACAGGTCAAACTTCCTCAGCTTACACTTAAGTCACAGCTTCACATCAGCTTGGAATTTCAGGTCAAGCTTGGTACTTTCTGTACAATTGATCATAAATACTATAGATTCTGCAAGACAAAATCTGCCCTCACTTCCACTTGAAAGTGTACTGGATCATACAAATTACATTGAAAGATATTGCACAGAGCAGATAATTACCATATATTAGGATTTCTAGTTCATAATTTTATTACAACAGCACAGGTGACTTCAAAATTATCACAGCTGAACAGGTGCTACAGTACAAACAGCAGGAAAAAGAACAAGCAAGAAACATTGTTACAAAAGAAATGTTTCTATATAACTAGAGAGCAGGAGTAATTTGTTAAATAAGAGATTTATAGCCACTTTCTGATTAAAAATATTGCATTATGCAAGTCTACTTTTCTTCTTAACACAAGCACGATTGAAACTCACAGTTCGGATTTGACCCTTAGAGATATAATTTTCTTCCAAGTCAAATTCTCAGATTTAGACAGAAGAAAATAATGTTCCCAGAAACCTCCTTTCACAAAGTGCTTCATCCACAAAATTCAGTCACAATTTATTCCACTTTCATCAGATACTGCTTTCATGCATATAAGCTAACAGACTTGAACTTATTACTGAGATGCAATCTAATTATCCCTTCATGATACTGCTCTTGGCCAGGTGAACACATTGAGTCTATTTGGAAAAAATATCCCATTCATTTACAGAAAAATAGTTCTTTCTGGTTTAATATGTCTGTACATACATAGCTTAACTTTAAACCCCAGTATTCCCTTTAAGAGTTAAAATGACCCAATTCTCCCCATTGTCCATGACTCCCAAACTGCAATTTATCTGTGCCAGAAAACAGACTGGGAAAGAAAAGCAGATTTAACAGAGTGAACCAGCCAGCTTGACTCTCAACAATTCAAATCTTTTTTAAGTGTTAATATGCTCTGTACTTAAAACATTTACGAAAAAAGAAGATTATATACACAGATATTTACAAGGGTTTGTATTCTTTAAGGTTATGCCTCAGTTCACTGACTCCATGTGTAATCATAGAACATCCTGAATTGGAAGGATCATCAATTCCAGCTCCTGGCCCTGAACAGGACAGCCCCATGAATTGCACCATATGCCTGAGATTGTTGTCCAAACACTTCCTGAACTCTGCCAGGCTTGGTGCTGTAACCACTTCGCTGGGGAGCCTGTTCCAGTGCCTAACCAGCACCGAGGTGAAGAATTTTTGCCTGATATCCAACCTGACCCTCCAGAAAAGCTTCATGACATTCTCTCATGTCCTATCACTGGTTGCCAGAGAGAAGAGATCGGTGCCTGCCCCTCCACTTCACCTTGTGAGGAAGGTGTACGTGTCATTGTTGATATATACAGACTGTAGAGTGTATATGTCATTAATTTATACTCTTTCCAGAAAGTGTTTTGAAGAATAGAGCAGCTGCCTAGTCTAAACCAACATCCTATTGTACAATTACAATATTAAGATTACAAAGGGCTTACAATTCCTTTAAGCTTAAAGTAACTTTAATATGAATGAAAAACATTTTCCTGTATTTGATGTGTTTCTGAAAAACTTCATCTTGGTCCTTTAAAAGTTCAATTCTCAATTACTGTTCAGCAAACGACACACATCAAAAATTATGCAACAATAACTTGCACAGATTTCTATAACGTATTTGTAATGCAAGAGGCAAATAAGCTACAATTTGTGCTAAGGTGATTAGGCTACAATAAATACAGCATGAAGAACACCAAATATGAGAAGGAAAGCCTGGGAGTTACCATTCCATAACACTAAATCCAGTTATTTTTTTACAAACCTCAGGGGGATTTTTTACCATTCCCGTCTCACACTTCACTCATTCAGTTTGCAAGGATAGAACATGTGGAGTCAAAGGACAAAAGTCAGGCTCATATGCTGAAAACCTTGCAGCATAAACCCTTCTGAGTTTCAACTTCACTGAACTTTGAAAAATATGCCTCAAAACTTCACTGTGTTGCATCACATACCATTTAGTCATTTGCAAACAGTAAACGAAGCTCTACAAAATCAGACTGTTGATGCTAATTCTAATCTAGAGAGTATATATTAAGAGTGGAAGACAAAATTTCTTGAAGCATTCAAACTTTCTAACCAGTCTAGGAATGTATACTCAGCAATAAAAAGAAAATTGGGCAAGGTAGCAATAAGCAAATTTTAAAAGCCTGAAGGCAGCACAAAGGAGTACACAAGTCTAGCACTAAATTAGGAAACAGAGCTTAACTGGAATGTTTTTTACAAGAAAGATCAACCTCAAATTTGATTGAAGCACACATAATGAAGACAGTGAACAGCTTTAAAAAGCTCTAGAATAAAAAAAAAGCTTAGAAAAAAGCTCTTAGCATTCTTTTATATAAAATTTCTTTAAATCCATTGCTTTAAGAGCATCACCCCAATGACCCACAGCTCTGGGAAAGAAAAAATATTGGGAGATCAGTTTGCTAATTGAGTAGTTGCACCCAAATGCCATGCAATGAACTCAAGACGTACTATCCCCTCTCCTCATAAGCAAGTGGGATGTTGCTGTTATCCCTACACAAAGAAGGAAATTCTGCTGCATTTCAGAAAAAAAAGGGTTCACTGTTACCACTGTTCAGCTGGAAGAAAGTATGATAGAATTTAAGACAGTGTTCCAGCACAAGTAGGTCAATTTGGAGTCCTAATGAGTAGATAAAGCAGGACATTCTCTCACCTGCAACTAGAAAAACTTCAATGGTTTGAGATGCCCATATAAAACATTCATTTTTATATGAAATATTAATGGGGCATGCTCTATTTATTTCTGAAAGTTAGATTTTAATCCATTCAAGATCTCCTTCCAGCATCTGCATACAGACAGTACTGCCAATATTTAGTCACTAAGAATGTTGAGATTTGGTTTTTATACACTGGAATGGCATAATAGAATTTGAAAACCTGCATCAGTAACAACAAACACATGTTATTATTTTCTAGCCAAACAACTAGAGTACTATTTGGAAGAGAAAGAGATAAAAAGAAATTTTATTTTCTCCACCCTTACCTTTGTCCTTTTAGAAAAATAATATTCAAGGTAAGTTGAAAGAGAAAGTTGGAAAAGGGAAGAGAGAGCAAAGGGAAGAGCAACAAAGTAATAAATGGTATCATTGCCAAACCAAAGCATCATGTTATTTAAACACAAAAAATATCCTGAATAGTTCAGGTAATAGCAAGTTTTAATTGTACTGAAACTATATATTTTTAATATGACATTGTACCAGCCTTTTGCTATGCCAAAATAACCTGCTACTGTTTTGAGAACATAAACCTCAAATCACCTCATTATTGGCTCTCACAGGTACTCAAAACTCACAGCTATGGATTCTAAATAAAGCAGTTTAGGGGTCTTGTGGAAATAAGAATGGTATTTTCTACATAGGTGTGGTTTATCAACTGACGCCAAGTCTTTCTTCAGATACTGACTGTGCTGAACATAACCTTTTCCTGCCCTTCTCTCCTCTGCTAAACTAGTAGTCACTTTAGTGTTCTGCATAACTGTATTCCTCTTAGGAAATAAATATGCTACAATAGACAAGACCACTATCTGAGAAAGATTGTTTTCTACATTACTATGAATTTTCTGTTCACAATTATAGTGGGCATACACATATAAAGAAAAACTCTTGATAACTTCCTGTTGACAGTTTTCCAAGTCGTAGTTTATTTGTACTGGAATCACAAATAGGCAAAACAATTCTCTCAAGTAACAGCATTCAGAGAACTAAGCAATGAAAAATAAGAGCAGTGCATGAAGCTAGATATTAAGTCATTTTATAGAGACATGAGAAGTCACATGAGAAAGGCAGACAGGGATTTTTTGCTTTCTGGAGCTTTTTTCTTGGAAGGATTTCTATACACAGTAAAATTACAATGAACTTCAAGCATGCCAAGATTTGTTAGAGTTCTTAAGCCACAAATTCTTTTTAGAACTAAAACTGCAGTTATGTTCCCAAGTGGAGGGAAATAGTGCCTCATATAGGAAAGGTTGTCTCCTGTTACATGAAGAAAAAAACCACTCCAAACTACTGAAAGTCCTTGCAGCTGTTTCAGGGTAAGTGTGTTAACAGTGCAGTAGGATTTCTAAAACAATATATCAAAAGGCCAAAACAACCTTAAGTTTACCAAAAAAAGGTCTGTTATTCTCTCATATATTGCATGCTCACAGCCTAACAACTTTTGCCCTTCCCTTCTTAACTCCTCAAGTTGTCAGTTTCATCTGGTCCCGTTAGTTCAGGAATAGTATTTTACCTACAACTTCAAAGTCTCACTCATATTTTGCAGTGCAAAAGAAATATGAAAATCTTATCATGCAATGTTTTTGTTGTCCTAAATTGCTCTTTGACCTAAACAAAGCAGGTTATTTTAACAGTCTGTCCATTCTTCCTCTCACACCACCAAGAAGGACTTTAATAACCCCATTGAAATCAACAAAGTGGAGTATTTACACATTTCATAAAACAGAAGTATGACTCAAAGAAGCAGACATAAGGCTGGATGAACCCTTTTCATAGAAATTA
Organism: Hafferia zeledoni; assembly: GCA_035583235.1. Classification (NCBI taxonomy): domain Eukaryota; kingdom Metazoa; phylum Chordata; class Aves; order Passeriformes; family Thamnophilidae; genus Hafferia; species Hafferia zeledoni. Next base: position 62,611,279 of record JAWWEV010000043.1, on the reverse strand, counting down.
ATTCTCTCCTGTCCAATTAAGTTTTCTGTAAAGCAGAAAGGAGCAATAAGGACAGCTGACAAGAGACATAACTCAATAGATGTTCTACAGACCTTTCTGAATGAAAGTCTCCTTCTACAAAGTACCATTCACCAGAAGACACTTCACTCTAAACAGATAAACTTGAAACTAAATTGTCTCTCAAAGGAAGACAGAGCTTATTGTTATTAAACTGTCACTAACTGTTGTCAGGCACTTGTTTTGGCACAACAGAAATATGCACAGATTTTATTATTTTTTTTAATACCAATTTTAGTTCATAACTACATGTTTATTTTATCCACTGTCCATATTTTCAGATACTAAGACACATACACATGATGATGCACCCACCTTAGGTCTAAATATTACCAATTTGCATTCCTCCATGTAATTCTACAGAATTTGAGAGATGACTTCCTCTTAAGGAAGGAGAAGGCATAACAATGTTTTATCACTTTTTTTTAAATTTAAATGCTTCTCTTTTTTTACTTTCTAGATTTTCCTAAATTTCTCTATTCAACACATACATAAAGATGCGACTCAGCAAACAAGCAAAGTAATCACCACTACTGTGTTTTTCTTTCTTTCTCAAATATCATAGAAAAGGAGATTTTTACGGGACACATTCCAAAGAGAGATCTTGATTTATATTACAGATTAACCATCTAACACCTACCAGAGGCAGCATGGTAAAAAGGTCCTTAGGGCAATCATTTGCAACTAAAGCTACCATCACACATACAGCAATAGAAACTTCTCTGAAGAATCACAGATATTGAGAAGAAACATCATACTACTATTGTCTTACTCAAAAAACAAATGTCTGGTGCCTCTTCTGAATCAATTGCTAACCTGAGTGCACTTTGCATAACAAAATTTATAACTGTGAATTTTACAAGCAACCTGTACACATTTCAAGATGGCTGCATGGAATAATAATGAAGACTGATCCGTGGTGTATGAAGGTGGTAAATATTGCTACAGAACTTGAGATCTACAGTCACAGACAAGGAATTCTTTGTGCTATGTGCTGTACAGCAAGGACAGAACAAAATTTATTTCCACCAAGAGACGATACAATCCTAGGCAAGAAATATATGGATTCACAGAGAAAGGAACTGAAATTAGTCATTGTAATGGGCCTCCATCTCAACACAAAGTACTACTAAGGTTTGGGAGAGGTTGATTTAAAGGTACAGAAAAAGGTTTTAAAGGAGTATAATGAGTTCTGCAGATCACTATAAGAAATCTCTTCAGCCACAAGAAACAGTATAAAAGACAAGTAAAAGGGCTCATCCGAAAATTAACAAATGAACAATCAAGACTGGTATTGCAGGCTGAGTGTAAGCAAGAACCTTTACCTCAAAGTAGCAAATCAGAATTAATCAATGGATTTGGACTGGTTCAAACAAGTAGTTTCTATGTACCACAACATAAAGGAACAGATTGAGATGCAAAGAGTAGAATGACATCTAATATCTAATCACTTTGATTATAACTTTTTGTGTGGTAATCTTAGTGAAGAAAAGTGAGCCAAAGCTGCAGCTATAAAGTCCAAGAAAAATACTCAGCAGCACCAAAAACACACAGCACAACAGCACCAAAAAGTAACATCAGCATTTAATAAATTACAATTGAGTAGAGATACAGATAGAGAAAAACATTTTCCAGAAGTCTCATGGAGTGGAAATACACCATGTATGATACCATCTTCGCTTAAATATACCAGGAAAAACAGTCATACCACTCAAGATCAAGAGCTGGGTATCCACAAGATGGTACAGAATTAACAAAAGGTGCCAGTTTTGACAAAAAGGACACTTAGGTCAGTTGTAGTTCTGTGAACTGTTGATAGCTGAACTTTTGTTTGTACATATATTCAGCCAAAAAGAAGGTACAGAAAGAGAAAATAAGTGAAAGACAGGGACCTAAAGGTGCCTACATATAAAAAGAAAGAAAAGGAAGGAGTAGAAACATGCAAAAGAAAGTGTAAAAATAGTTAGAAAGGTAGAAAGAAAAAATCCAGAAAGAGACAAAATGAAAAATCAAAATTTCAAGAAAGAAAGTAGGATTTTATGTGAAAGGACGGATATCAAATATGAATGGCAGAGAACTATCTGAGTTTTAGTTACAAAAGTCATTAATTGTTTGGCAACAGCCATTTTAGATGACTGGAAGGAGAAGCAAAACTAAGGTCAGCATAGGAATACCAGAAAAATAATTCCATAATTCACAGGAATATAGAATAGTTTAGATGGCAATGTTTCGCCAATACATAAAAAAACAGAATTGCAAACATAATGTGAAACACTCAGACATCTTATCTTGGGTAAGAGGACCTATGCTGATACATAACTGAGGAATATTTACACTCTGACCTGCATGATTTTTATTTTCACATTTTTAAATGGAAAAAACATCTTGAGATATTTGGCCCCAGTTCCATGCTGTACGTGGTCTCACTGGTCCAATAGCATACAGTGGAAGAAAGCCATAAAGAAGACAGATTGTGATTACTCGAGGCAGTTGAGCAGCCTCAATGTTTCTCTAAGATATAAGCTGTACAGCCCCAAGCAGCTATACAGTTCAACATGTTAATCATGTTACCAGCCACATTGCTAAAGTGTGTGTGTATGTATGTATGGCCAGACTTCAGGAACAAAGATTTGGGCAGGGCTCTCTCCACGTGGGTGTGCCCTTCCAGCCTGTGCAGTGGATGTTTTAGATGAGGCACAGCGTGTGCAGAACTGGCCCCACCATTTAAATCCTGAGGTCCATCTGCCATGGCTGAGCGAGCTTGGACAGTGACAGTGAAGTCCTCAGGATTGTCACAGCACCCGGTACTGACCGGGGCTGACCCTGCTGAGCATCCGAGATCTGATGGGATGGGATGGCAGGGAGGCATTTACTGCCAGGGGACGGTCCCACTGAGACTCGAACTCAGGTCCTTGGGATTTGGAGTCTGGAGTGCTCTCCATTACACCATGGGACCGTTCTACATTGCTAAAGTAGGAGAAGAGAATTCACCATCACAGGTTTAATATAGAAAAGATAACACTAACCAACCTTTACAATCTTCTAAAAGACCAATGAAAGTCTAGGAGTGTGAACCACAGACTTTAGACCTGTTACTTGTTCTCTTTGAGTTTTGGTTTTCATAAGACAAAAGATAATTTATATTTCAATATAGTCTTCATCAATTATATTAGGCATCTGGTGAACATCAAAATCAGTTCTATAAGTTGACTGAAAGATCTCAAAAATTATTGGCTAAAACCAGATGTTGCCTTCTATTTTGCTACAGGTACATTCTATTCATGAAGCACAGTAAAGCAAGACTAGGACAAGTATTGAATTAACAATGATCACAGGAGTCACAGAACCCTTATCAGAGTCAGGCATCACTAAAACAGAGCAGAAGATTGTCATGATGAATTTTTGCAAGCAATTCCTGCTCCTGAAGTAGAACTCATTCAAGTATTCAAAAAACTCTGAAAGAACTATTTGCACAGAGATCAGACTAGCTAATCTGGCATTTTTAAATGAACAGAATTTTTTCCAAAAAACTGAAAATAGGTTAATAATATGAATCAGTCTCTAGATTCATATTTTTGATTGTTTCTATTAAAAACCTTGTGTTTCCAACAAATGTCTCAAATGCGACAAGTACTTTTAGACAATAATTTTTGCACTTTGATACTGAACCCAGCTGTTCATGCATGCAATTACAAAACCTCTATTTAGATAAGAAAATTATTTCTTTCAACATTTTACCCTAACAACACATTTTTGCCATTTAATGAGTAAAATGTAATTTAAATTTGTTTATATAAAATTAATATAAACAAGGTTCTTTATCAACTTCAAAATTTCCTATTTTGCCTGTTAGCTTTAAACTAAATTTCACTATAATTAGTGTATGTGTCCAAAATGCCCACCATCCAACCAATCCCAAAAAAAGCACTCAGAACAGAGTTGGAGCATATTTAAAATGCATGCTGGAAATACCAACAGTGGTTTTTGTTCTAATTCATTTTAAAGTCTTTCTACTTCTTAGACATGTACTATTGTGATCAAGTTTACCTCATGTCCAGTGACAGAAAGATGTTTTACACTGTTCTGGAACTAATTCTGATAGCTTAAAACCCCTCTTACTTAATATACTAATTAGGTTTGCGTTGTTACACATTGTCAGTTTGTAAAAAAATATTATGTCACTACTCCTATTTCACTCTCCACTGAAATACTGTGGAAGACAAGCTCTGCCTCCCTGCATAGTCACAACCTGCAAGTCTGGCAATTTTGAGGAAAAAAGATTACGTAAAATGCACAACACTGGACGACTGCAATTTTCGCAAACATTGAAGTTGTTCTTTCAAATAGTGTCACTCACAACACAAACATATTCTTGTAATGTTCCATTTCATCTACAAAACAGCAACCATTAGCATCTTTATTTTATTGTTCACAAAGTAATGTTATAGAAATGTCCTCAGATTGGCACAAATAAAAAGCAGCAAAAGAAAAAAGGCAATGTAGAAGTCATTATAATACTTTCACAATGCCTGTATTGTCAGAACTAAAAACAGGTGTCTGTGTTGAGTTTTATCTCTGTTTTAAGATAGCTTGTTTTATTTCTATGGTCCTGAAATACACAGATGGGTAAATGAAGAGATAAAGACTAATCCAGCATACCTTCATTAAGAAATCTTCATTAGGAAATGCTTTTATGTTTAAAGCCTTTCTCTTCCGGAGTTTTAGGTATTTCCATTCATATTACAATATGTTCAAGTTGGGCCAATTACCACAAGGTAATCACCATTATATTTCTTTAGCTGTGGGATACATTTCAGCTAGGTATTTGAGTATTTTAATACTGTTATTTTCATTTTATCACTATTATTTCAGTTGCATAGCAATTTCTACACAGTACCTTAATTACTTTTTGCTCCATAGATTTCTGAACACGTTGTCTAAGGGGTTTTGGAGAAGATCCACTGGGTTGTGCTGGAGATCTATATTAAAATGAAATAAGTATTGACAACATGTAATCAATTAGTAAAGAAAAATTGTAACCCTAACAAGTTCCTCAGGAACAGGAAGGCAAGTATCTTGTCTACCTTCCTAAGTAACCACATGTATTGTGACAACTGGAGAGCATAATGAAACCAAACCTACAGTTCTAATTTCTGATACCATTTTGCAGTATGTTGACAATATTGCAGCTCTGCAGCCACAGTATTATTATTTGTCATGCTGGTGATGAGTTTCCAAGCCACCATTCTATTTACACACCCTTCAATAGCATCTGGTCGATATTCAATATCATTTTCCTTATATTCACAGACTTTACAACAGAAAGAGACAAAGCATTCTCATTTTTTTTTCACTGCAGTATATAAATAGTTACATCCATCAATGAAAATATTTGATGCATATCTAATGCAAAAAATTCTTGATGCATATAAAGGGGGATTTTTTGGTCTTGAAATAAGAACAAATCTGCGCATTCGTAAATAATCACTTTTCTGTTTAAGCTCATAGCAGACCAGTGTGCATATAAGGACAGGTTTTCCAACAATTATTCATTCTTTATTTATTTAGCTAATTTTATCCAATTTTTTAATAAATAAAGTTTGGTTTATTTATTTCTAGTTGTCTGTGATGAAGACTTTCTGAACAGCCTTGCAATGGTTCTGCTATTTTAATTGTCAGTAGATGTAGCTTCATCATGCTCATGTCTATGCTATTGTTCTGATTCATCAACCTCTTTGCAAGCCATAACAAAATTCTCAGCATCCCGTTTTTTCTGACAATTGATGTTTCCTCAGGACAAACAACCAATTAAATCACTACTTCTTTAGTGCATGGATAGGTCAGTTTCTTGCCAGTGCCCACAGAACTGGATTTTCAAGAGATTCTTTGTTTAGTATACCAATATCAACATGGATATTCCTTAAATAGAAGGAAATTTTTAAAAAAGAAAATAAATGAGCATGAAGTAATGACTGGCTTTAACACTAGCAGGACAGAAAGATGATGGGAAGGATACAAAAACCAGCAGCAAACAAGAAGTTGCCTCAAATGCTGAATACCTGTTGAACTTGCAAAAACCAGAAAAAAAGGATCTTTATTGCAAACAGTTATGAAAATATTTAATCCATGGTCATACAAAACTTAACTCTGAAACATAAATAATATAATTAATTACATCAGAATTTCCTTACTTTGATTTCAATATCATTACATTTTTATATCTGCTTAAAAAACCCAATTTAAAATACTATGGTAAAAATAGCAATTCTGCCTTTCACACAGCTTCAAAATAGAAAAAAAATAGCATGAGAATTTTATTTGAACTTCTATAATGATAGCTTAGAAGAATATTTTTCAGAAGATTGGAATGAGGTGCTTGCAGGAGAACATTTGATGGAGATACTAAAGGGCAGATTAAGCAAGAAAAACTTCAGCTTGGTTTAGGATGTTCTTAAAAAAAGGCTTGTATTGCAGGGCTTATATTTTCAGTTTCCAAATAAGCACTAATTTCACAAATTACAATGAAAATATTTTTAACTAAAGTCAGTAACATATTAAAGAACAGAATAGATGCTTCTCAACTGTAGCTTTTTTCAGGGTTTCAGTGCAGAGAGACAAATCTACTCAATTAATCTAGAAGCGTATTAAAACATCCTAAAATGCTGACGTTTTGAGAAAAAAGATGCTCTCATTTAATCTCACTCTTCACCTGCAAACTAACAGTGCTCTCTCCAGCCAGAACCCAGACAAAACTACTCACAAATGTTAAATATATTCTGGGATTCTTGAGTAATGAAATCTATAGAAACAAAAATAAAAACCCACTGTGAAAAACCTCAAGACAATAACTACTATGTGATCAAAAAAACAAACCAAAAAGTATCATATGAGGTGACCAAACATCTGATATACTAACTCAGATTAGCAAAAAGAATCTGAAATCCGGGGTGATGTCTACTACCAAAAATACTTCCACAGATACAGTAAAATGTTCCAGATTTACTATTAATAAAAGCTTGACAAAAAAGCTGTGAACACTCTTGATCAAATACTCGATACATATGCATTAACTAATAACATGTACTGTGGGGGATGCACAGACACAAATCAGTGACACCTCATGCAATACATCCAGCGATGTATTGAAGGGCATTCAAAAAGCAAGTGTAACCTACAGTTGCCAGATAAATAAAGAATTGACAAAAAAGATTTGACACAAAGATTTGACAAAAATTGAGAATAGGTGTTTGTTTGTAAGCTTCATTTCAGTTTTTTATTCCTAATATAATTTATTTAGGACCATAATTTCAATACTTTGAGTAAATTAATCCTATAAATGTATTTTTAAATTGAAATACATAGATAAATATTTTTTTAAAAATTATACATTGGAACATAAAATCTAAACTAAATTGACCACAACAAACTACTAAGGAAAACATAAGAATTGTCTAGATTATGATATAAATTCCCATAGAGCAGTACCTGCTTACACCTACATTACAAAGATTGTAAATGAAACAAATGTCTTATCCTTTGGGGGAAAATTCAAGAAAGTTAATTCAACTGAAAAATCAAGTGAGGTAAGTGAAACCAAAGCACTCAGTGGGCACTCTTCTTCACAAATAAATGGTTTAAAGTCTAAATAAATGATTTAAAGTTATTTTAATTTAGAGAGTTGTTTAAAAAATATTCTAGCTCTGTATAGTAGTGTTTATTTCAGAAGAATTCAGGAGAGTCTTGATTCTATTCACATACAGCATGAACCTGAATCTGAAGAAAAGGAAAAACAAAAGACTGAAATCAGGGTTATTTCAAGCTTGTTACATAATGAAATATGAATGTATAGTTACAGCTAACCACAGGTATTTTAGAAGTGGAAGGAATATTCCACAGTATGTTGTTACAAACTGCCCTTTATATTAAAAATTATTATAGGTTTATTTAGAATTCTAAATAGTAAATTTTTTTAAAAAGTTTTATTAGAATATGCTTGCTCCTTCAGTTTCATAAAAGAGATCAAACAATAAATCTAATGGAATCCTTAAATTCTTCAACTTTTAGGATCCTCCATCTTCCAGTTCAGGACCTATCACTGTTTTTCCTTGCTGTTATTCTCACAGCCCTGCACACTCTGATAGTGTTGTTATGCTGAGCTCTAACGAAAAATGACTGCCACCAGCAGTCCTAACTTTTCCTACCCTTTTCATTCTACGTCTTCTGTGTCAGGGAACCCAAAAATGTGCATTCACAGACCTTAATAACCAACTAGCCATGCAGTCCCTGCCCTGTTAAACAGATGCTCAAATCACTACTAAAGGCAACAAAAGCAGGGAAAACCAATAAGGAGTTTGAGCAGGTCCTTATGACAACAATGTAGTTACCCTGGGCAAAAACACCATTGGGGAACCAACCACTGTAGTGCAAAGGAATTTTGCATGGAAACCCTGGCTGCTGTACTTCTCAGTTGGCCACCAGGAAGAGTTGCCAGCTCTCCTCTCCTTCTTCTGATTTCATTCTTCTCCAAAAACAAGAATCAGATACAGACCCTACTAATAAAACTTTATGCATGTGAATTTGTTTCAGTCATCCATTGGACAATAGTACATGATTAGTGGAACAACATATGAAAAACTATTTAACTGTTTAAAACAGTTTCAACAAAATTACTATGCAGAAATAAAACATTATATAATCCAAAACTCTCTTGTGTCATACTTAGACAAAGGAGGCATCTTCAAATTGAATATTAATCTAATTTGTCACTGGACAGACCATATTTGGTCTTAGGCATTCAAACTCAAGAGATGAATATTTGGAATGTTTGTTGCAAAGGATGTTCCTTCATGGGTTTGTGCAGCCCAGAAATGTACCTGCTCAAAAAAATCCATGTTACAAAAGTATCTTGAAGATAGAGAAAATGCAACTGAAGTGGCAGAATACTTTTGAAAACTCAAGACTGTTCTAAAAATGCTTTCCCTTTACACCTCATCTCACAGCAGACTGTACTTTGGTCATTTGCCTTGTATAAGTAACACCGATGCTTTGTTAGACAGTCAGTATTAGATATTTAGAAGAAGCCAAACAAACTAGCACAACACAAACACAAAAATCCTTTCAATTCTCACCTGAAGAGCGTTAAAACAGAGGTGATTCCAAACAAATTTAAGCTTTCATTGCCATATAACAGATCCGCTTTGTTCTGTGTAGGAGGATGGACAGCTTCTTCATCCAGAAGAAGCAGCAAGACCTTAACAGTATCTCTGCCACAATATGCAGTGCCATGATTTATGGAAAGCAATTTTGGCTGAAAGTAAATAAAAAGGAACATAAACCAGGAAAGTTGAACAAGAGATCAACAGTGCACCTCCAAAACCAACCCACATCAGCACAAGGTTTGAGAGCCTCTCCTTCCTTTCTCCAGTAAACACTTATGGCGAACCTCTCCATGGGAAAGTTTTTCTCATCTCAAGCAATTAGTAGAGTTTAGATCACTGTCAGCTACAAGTATACACTGATGAGCAGGTCAAGCAGAAAAATATACAAATCTGTGATGAAACTGTGCAGTACAAATTAACATACTATTTTCTGGTACACAAACAGGTTCTGGTGAAGTCCAGCACCTCTGACTGAATCTGCTAAAGCAGTTGCTTAAAAGTTAGACTTCCATCAAGGTTTGACAACAGAGGTACTTGGCACAGTTTCCTGTTGTTTGGAACAGGGTGAATTCCTCACGATTTTCCACAAGAATAAAGAATTCCTTAAAGAAAATAATAATCCACATCTGGAAGTGCTCAATGCAACACTCAACAGTACGGATGGAGAAATCCATAGCCACTATGGGACTATAAGAATTGCAAGTTTGCTATATTTTTCTTTAAAGGTACTATGAATTCCATAGAGAAATTTAGGGCTTAAAACACAGTAGTAGTTTTTAAAAAACTATAGGCTTTCTTATTTACTAATACACAGAAACATTGAATCCTCTGACTGCATTCTGAAGGACAAGACAAGCAGTGAACTGCATTTATCTAATCAGTTAACTGCTTTTAAACACAGTCTTGAAAACACAAAATTCTATTTCTCTCTGTATTTGATTACATCAATTAGTGTATGTAGCTTTCAAGAAACCATAGCAACACATGTCAGTCAGTTTCTATAAGTTACAATCAATAGCTAGAAATAGCAATTACAGAAATGGTTGTTACTTGACTTTACAGAATTGGCCTATTTCAGTACTGTTTAATTTTATCAAAATTTATTCTGAACCTCTTCAGTCATTACATCACCACAACATAGATTTTTATTAAATCTCGTATGTATCATGGTAAATTTGTCTTAATGACAAAAGTACAGATTCAGCATCATCTTGACAGATTATACATAAAGGAAGAAACAGTCTTTAGAAAACAACATAACCTCGTAACTACTAAAAAAACCCCTTCAGAAATCTCAAGTACAACAACAAGTGTGTCCCAGTGAACTAAACAAGGACCAAAAATCCTATTGTCCAAGGCACAGTAAGAACTCCAGGTAAGACAACAATCCCAGTAAGAAAAAAAAATCTTGTTTATAAGTAAGCTTAAAATCATTAATCAGATTTTTTTTTAATAAAATCATTGCTCAGTCTTTCAAGGGTATTGGCCATTAGCAACTCCAGACTACTCTGGTAGGTTCCAGAAACACCAGCCAGATACCATTTACAGTAGTAATTTTCTTAGGAAGAAATTAATCATAATTCCTGTTAGTCACTTGTGCAGGCTTCAACATGTAGTGCTTCCTGCTGCATAAAGTAATAACTTTTCCTGAAGCTCCAAATTCTTATAAAACAGGTATTTGCAGGAAAACTGAGCAATGAGATGGAAGAAAACTGTCTCTGCCAGGGAGAAAATCAAATATTTTTCTAACAAAGTAACTCCTCTCAGGTACACTTTACGAGGAAGTAGCCTTCCCAGGAGATAGTGGAGGCATAATTTTCACCTCTGTAGTTAAGATCATATTTTAAATTTGCACTCCAAGAAATTATTCAATCTCTTACACATGAAAAAATATAACATCCTGTCAAAACCAGAACTTACTCTGAATACAGATTTTTTTCTGAAAAACTATAGTTCCCAGGTTTAGAGGTTTCTTTATTAAGTGAAAATCAAAACACAAAATACCCAAGCTCTATGTAAAACTCAGCACAAACCATTAATCTTTGCTATCCTGAGATCTTAATGGAACAATACAGATGCTCTATTTTTTTATAGAGCTGAAATTAGTTTGGAAAACTTACAAGACTTTTCCAATTTCTCTTTAGTTTTTCATTACAAATGGTAACCTACCACACCAAGCTCCACTGAAATATGCCATTTGATATCACTGTGTTAACATTTGTCTAATCTCCCTTTTCCACCCATCGTCTCTGTGAATCATGTTTAAGAATAATCATTAAAATACAGATTCATCACACAATCTTCACAGACTTCATTTACATCAAGAAAAAGAACTCCCCACACCAAAACCAAAATAACAAACACAGCACTGACAGAGGCAGTTTACACACACACTACCCCCATCCCTCCAAAATTACAAAAAAAAAATAAAATTCATCACTTAACTCTGCTCTCTACCAACGTTCAGTCCACATTCACACATACATATGTGTCTCTAAGTTTAAAAAATTTCCTATAAAAATTAACAACACTAGATATTTTATATATCAACAGTGTGAAACAAATTAAAGCTGGTTGATGTTTTCTTCACAAAAAGATCACAACAAACCTGCATAGATTCAAATTACATAAGCCACAAATAGAAAGCCTGTATTGTGCTCTCCACACCTGACTTACAGAACTTTAAATACCCTGATTCCTTCCATGAAAATAAAATCATTAATAGTTTCATTAGTGTCTTGAAACATCAAAAGAGAAAAACTTACACATTAATTGTTTGAGGTTTTATTTTTATTCCCCTCCCACTCCATGTTTCACCATGTTTTGGACTTTTTTCATATTTAATCTTCTTTTGAATCCCTTACCCCTAGAAATATGTCATGCTGAACTAATTAAAATCTGTGTATTTTAATCAAAAATTACTGATACGTGTTTTCAAATCTTAATTCTACTTTCGTAAGATTCTTTTGTTTGGAAATTTGTTAGAGATTTACTGCCTTTAAATTAGTGGCAAACCCAGCACTCCTAAGTATCTACATGTATAATTAACTGCACAAACAAATTAAGTTTTCAAGAGTACTTTATTTACAATTTTGTGGTAAGAAATATAGTTTAAGCAAATCAGCTATTTGAAACCCACAGTGCAATCCTCTAGTATAAGTCTTTCAACAAGTTTAAAACCATAGTGTAGAGGAAATTACACTACTTTGTAGTCTTAAGAAAAGATTATACTCTATAGATAGTCCTTTAAAAATGAAAAAGAAACAAAACAAGCAAAAGACATTTGCTTTCTTATAAAGCTAAATAGTATAAAGAACAAAAGAAGTTCCATTACCCGTGTTGGACTGACTCCAGTAGTGCCAGCAGTCAAGACTTCCTGTTGTGAATTGATAATATTTTTAATCTTCAAATCCAAATCTTGTACAACTTCCTCTACTGCCTGACAGAAAGGATCCCCATTGCTTCGGCCTTTTATCAAATGCATCTTCACTGTTGACAGAATTCGCCCCCCTGCGATTCTGAAAATAGGCACAGGGTCATCTCCACATTAATCTTGGCAACACTTTAGTATACCTATTAATGTTGGACATAGCCAGTCTTCACAGTTAATCAAAGAGAACAGCTTTGATCTTTTAAATCAAACAGCAGTGTAGAAGTATTGTCCAACATAATAGTTTGCTCAAAAAAAAAGAAGATTATAAGGTAATGAATTCATCATTTAGTAATACTCTGAGCTGCAACACAAAACTAACTTCTCCTTAAAATTTCAAAGGAACGGACTTTCTTCAAACCAACAGTCACTGTTTGGCTCATGAACTGTTAAGCATAAAGAAATTTTTTCATTTGAACATGCATTCCTATTTAACACCCTATTGGATTTTTGACTCTATTTTGCTCCGTCAAGGTGCTTCAAAATTCCAATCTGCTTTCAATTTTATTTAAACAGATAGTAATTAGACCACATGAACATCACTGTTGGCTATAAAGGCACACTCTTATTAATCTCTTTCTTCAGCAAACATGTGTTGATTAATTAAGACTTTATGAAAGACAGAATAAGCCCTTTGAGTTAAAAGCTTAACAATTTTGTCCATTACCTACAGAAAACACTAAGTATGTTTTACCATTGCTTAAGCTTGGGCAAAGAAAATAAAGCATTACAAGAACCATTCAGGTGTCCTACATCATAATGTATCTCTTCCCAAAAGCTTTTTTTCTTTTCTTAGTTAGGTTTATAATCCAGATCAAAGCAGAAATGCAGCATGTGGAGTGTAAACTAACACCAATCTATCTAGCTCAGACACCATAAATTTAACCATATTATGGACCGTACAAAACAACTCCATATTTATTCACAGACCTTGAACACTTGAGCTGCTATTGTCACCAACAATAGCATTTTTAGATTCATCTATAATGCTGAAAATCACAGTTCTGACAAAGCAATGGCTTTATTACTTCAGGTCACACAGCCAAGGGTGACACAGTGACTCAATTTTCCAGCTTACTTGTTTCCTTCACGCTCCTTTCCCACTTACCCTAGAAGATTACCTTGCAAATTGAAAGAAAAGTATATTTTGTATACATTAAATTCTGAAGATGAATTTTAGCATTCTAGTTGGAAAAACCTCCATCAAGTGAAACTCTACATGTCTACATTCATATAAAATATAAAATCATTGGGCAGAACTAGGTAAGAATCAGAATTGAGTCAGAGGAAAAATTATTTGTTTACATTGTTTCCAGTTAAAATACATGCAGGAACTGGGCTAGGCACTTAAGGAACTTTACTGTTTTGGCTTATTCTGGCTGAACAAGACCTCCGTAAATAATTCAGAAAACCTGAGGTTAACATGAAACTTTTCTTTTTTTTTTGCCTTTTTCTAGGTAAAACCCAAGAATTTTCACACAATCTCAACTTTAACTTGTACAGGTTAAAGGTTATTCAATTCACATCATATTTGCAGGCTTCATTAAATAGAAAAACTTATGCCTTGCAGAACCTTAAGCACAACCCATGCACTTCACAAAAAGAAAAGTCACTATGTCAAGTCTCTCTGCATACTGGTAAAGACCCACCCAGATCTTAGAAAGGATAGTAAAAAAAAAAAAATTGCTATTGTACCACTGCTCTAAAATTCAAGATGCAATCTAACCACAAAAGAATTAAATTCAAAGAGAGGAAGAAAAATTCACTTCAAGTTGTCAAAAGGTAAGAAGAGAGCACTGCTGAAGAAGAGTTCTGTTTCAGAGATGCACATAGGAATTATAGCCAAGTCTCTGGATGCTTCTTGCCAAACTCAGTCCTAAACTTACACTTTCCAAAATAATATCCTCAACTGAGACAAGTATTGTATTAAATGAGGAATATCTGTTCCCTAAATGCTGCGCTGAACCCAGAATTCCAAGACAAACATGCAAGTGAAGGGATTGACTGAAAATCCCTGTGAAAGTCAGGTTCAATTCTTTCTGTCTACAGATACTTTGAACTTATCTACATCTTTATAATTTCCACACATTCAACATATATATACACATATGTTTGTTGAAAGAAAAAGTATTATTATACAACTAGCACTGGGCACTAGCACAGATAATTAAGATGATCACTATTCCTCATTTGTCTCATCAGCTGAAAGGGGTCAAAAACTACCATCTTCCATTACACACTCTAAATTTACACTCTTACTATCCACAACAGCCACGACTGCCAGGTGGGTGGATTAGGGGAAACCATGGGATTGTACAATTAAAGACTATGTTAATGCATACACATCCCAGGACACTGAACTAAGACTTCACTAGCAGCCACTATGTGTTTAGTTCTACAATGTTCACTTAAATTTGGGGTTTTTTAATTAACACAATTATGAACATTTTAGATCAACCAACAGAAAGAATAGAGTAACTTCCTCAGCTTTAACCAGCACTGAAAGAGTAGAGAGTTCAGGTGGAATTCAGCTCACCTGTCTTATATCTGGAGAAAAAACAGATGTCTGCATGTAGATAAAATGAACCATATTCTAAAAATTCCTTATTTTCACCAGCGTATCTAAAGAGAGTTTGAAAAAAAACCCCAGTTCAATGTAAAACTCTACCTGTTAACTGGGCATAGGACAAATCATATCTTCTGTCACTGGTTCCTTCCTCTAAAAATATTCTCAGATCTTGTGATCACTTAAACCCTTTTTGCCTTACATCATCTACATCCCAGCCCTGTCTATTTCTATCTCCTTTTCCTTAGCACACCATCTTATCTGATGCAGAGGTAACTAATTTATAAGAAACTAATAACATGCTTTGTCTATTTGGTTCCTGCTGAGATTATCACTTAAACAAGCTCCTCTGCTTACCAAAAATCTAAATGACATCAGCAAGAGCTCTCCTTACAAAACTGAGGCCTTATTATGAAAACTTAATATGATGAAGAGCACTTTTATTTATTTTCTAGAAAAACATCTTTTATAGAAAAGACTAAAGTAGCATAAAAAAGAAAAGAGTTGAGGATATGGACAATACTCAAAACCTGACAAAAAGCAGAACAGACTCCCGAAGCCTATTCCAAGAACACAAAAGAATATACAAAGATACTATGGTCAACATTTTTCTTCATTCATTTCAACTACAACAGAAGTAAAAAAACAGATGACGAATATATAGCTATCTGACCTAGGTAGTAGGAACAACTGTCAGATCACTAACACCCAGTGACCATGGAGTGGGTGAAGATCACAGCCTTCTAAAAGATCTTATAAATCCATAACAAAGAAAGAACTTGATAAGAACTGAATAGTTATCTAATCTTTTTAATTTAGAACTACAGAAAGAGAGCAGCAGCAATTCCATTCTCAAACACAAAGCAGCAGATGTCAGCTTGAGCTTGATCTACCTGGGTGGAAGAGTGGGACAAAATTTATCTAGGAAACAACACAAAATACAAATGCTACTAACAGAGCAGTAACTGTGCCTTTAAAGCAAATCTAACAGCTTTTTTCTAATTACGTTATATGAATAAATTAAAAGTAGTTCATGTTAATTTAGATTTCAAAATTTCAACAATAAAATCATATCAGTGGACTTATCTAGATTTTAAATACATCTATAAAATAAAAAAATAACTATATATCAAAGCACTCGTACTCAAAAATTCCACCTCAAACAATGGATGCATGCATTAGTACTCTAATTTCCTAAACCCTACAGAAGTTCATACAAGAAGGAGACTCTACCTTAGACCCTTTGGAGTTTTGCAGAATAAAAGCACAGCAAAAAAATAATTCTGTTGGCTGAGTATTTTTCCACATTGCTTGCTTCTGCTATTGTTGTATTGGCTAAACCTTCTTTCAGCTTGGTAGAAGAAACTGGAGAGATTCTTATTCTCCGTACCAAGCTATGCTGCCAAAGTCTGGTGACAAAGTTACTGTAAAACTAAACAAGTATTCTTCCCACAATAAGATTCTTGATAAGCAGCCATGGAATTCCATGTAAGATAGTTCTAAAAGGCAGAGGACTTCAGAAAAGCTAACGTTATTAGTTAAAATAACATTAATTATATTATAAAAAAATAATATTACAAGCATGAGAACAGTCCATCATAATGCTTAGGAAAATATGTAGAAATATTGGTAGATCAGCTTGGCTTCAGACAGTTTGAATGCAAAAGGGCTTCACACAGGATGGTGAAGAAGTGATTGTTACAAATGATATGGAAACATTGCCTGGACATTAGGGATGTTACCAGGAAAGCCAAAGCTTAGCTGGAGTTGAGAATTACAAGGACTGTTAAAGCAGCCTCAGCTGCTGAAAAAAGAAAATGAGGAACCTTTGCTGAAAGGCACTGCCCAACAGTGTGGACACAGAGGAAACTGAGGTACTCTGTGCTTTCTTTGCCTCATCTTCACCAACATGGTCTCCCAGGCCCCTCATTAGAGAAAGTTTTCAGAAAAGAACTGTCAGCAGCAGATAAAGATCAAATCAGGCTTTACTTGGCAATACTGAGTACATACAAGTACATAGAACCAAATGGACTGCATCCAAGAGCATTGATATAACTGGCAAATGCCCTCTTAAGACCACTCTATGCCATCTTTGAAAAGTCATGGTGCCCAGGGGAGGTCCCTGACAAACGGAGAAAAGCAAACTTGCAAAAAAAGAGACCAAAAAGTTTGAGGAACCACAAGTTCATCAGCCTCACTTTGTTCTCTAAGAAAATAATGTAAAAAGTCTTCTGAGAAAGTATTTCTGGGCATGTGAAGGTTTATGTGGTGGCTGGTAACCATAAGCATGCATTTATCAAGTGTAAATTATGCCTGACCAATCTGTTTGTCTTCTATAATAAAATGACTTGTTTTGCAGACCAGAGGAAAAGGGTGAGTGCCATTTTACCTTGACTGTAGCAAGGCTTTCAACATTGACAAAGAATACTCACAGCAATGAGTATGGATGTTACAGTCCAGATAGATGGACAATTAGATGAGTTAAAAACTGGTTGGATGATCAAGCTCAGAAGGTAGTAAACATGTTGTACTTCATCTGGAGGCCAGTAAAAATGGAGTAACACAGGGGCCTATCCTGAAACCTGCTTTTTTCTATTGTCTTTGGCAGCGACTCATTGATAAAAATACATGCTTATCAAGTTTGCGGATGATACCAAATTGAATGGAATGGTCAATATGCTTGAGAGGAGAGCTGCCACACACAGATACCCAAACAGACAAGGGGAATGGGCTGACAAGAACCATATGAAATTTAACAATACATCCAAAGTCTTGGAAAGGAATAACCCCTTGCAATGATACTGGCTGGGGAGCAGTTCTGTGTAAAAAAACCTGGGAGTCTTGGTGCATGTTCAGCAAGCTAGCCCTGAGCCAGGAGCATGCCTTGGCAGTAAAGAAGGCCTACAGTATCCTTGGCTGCATTAACAGTAGCGTAGCCAGTAGTCTGAGGAATGTGATTATCCCTCTCTAATCAGCACTCATTGGACCAAATTTAGAATACCGCATCCAGTTCTGGGCCCCTCGTCCAGGAAAGACACTGATAAACTGGAGCGAGTTCAGCAAAGGGCTGCCAAGATGGTCAGGGAGACATGCCCTGTAAGAAGCAGCTAAGGGAACAGCTTGTTCAGTCTGCAGAAGTGAAGGCTTCAGGGGGATTTACTGACAGCTTTCCAATAACTACAAGGTGGCAACCAAGAAGACAGAGCCAGCCTCCTCATGCTGACAGTTAGTAAAAAGAAAAGAGACAATAGACATAAATTGAAACAAGAGAGGTCCCAGCTCCATATAAGAAAGAAAACCCAGAACTTTTACCATATGAGGACACAAGCAGTGCAACAGGTTGCCAAGGGAGAGACGGAAAACCTTCAAGGATAGAGACTGCACAAAGCTTGACTGGATAAAGCCCTGATTAACCTGAGCTGACCCCATCATTGACCCTGGTTTGAGTGGGACATTGGACCAAAAACTTCCTGATGTTCCTTCCAATTCAAATTATTCTATGATCCAAAGTTTAAGCAATCCTATATGCAATGCTTTGCATACACTTGCATAACTTTTAGCAAGTTTAGACCACAAAGCTCTAGTGCTGCGTTAACACTGGCCAATTAACTGAAACATTCAGCACAAGCCTAAATAAAGTCCAATATGCTTTCTCTCCCAAAATATTGCATCTCCAGATGCAATCACAGCTTCACAAAGGCAACACATAAGTCGCAGCATTTTCCCTGTCAAGGGAAAGCTGAATGAACTAATCCACATGATCAAGGCGAGCTGTATAACTGCCACAACCGGCTGCAGGAGGCTGCCCAGGGACCCGAAAAGCAAACCCGCTCCGAAGCGCCGCTGTCGCTCCAATGGGTTGAGTGAAACAACACGCGGCGCTCGAACCAGCTCCGATGTGAGCTGGGCGATGGTGACACCCAGTGGCCACTGCATGCACAGAGGGCAGGGCCCAGCTCTAGAAGAAAATGTGCTGCCTATCTTCCAACTTTCCTACTCTACAAAATCAGTGGGGACTTTTAAAGTACATGTATGTATATACACAATCCCCCATAGGAACCATCAAGTGCAGTAACCAATATGACAAATTACTTGCCTTTGGTCAGATTCAAGTCACAGACATTTTTAACGAGCACGAAAAAATTCATTCCAGAAATACATTAGTTCTTCTGGCCTTAAAGAAAAGAATTTCCAGAATGATTAATTAGTACTATATTTTTTCATTCATACTAATAGGTTTTCAGATCCTGAGGTGTATAATAAGTCCTTCACTTCACTGACAAATACAACGTGTATAAGTTCCTTGACAAGATGCAGGCACAAAAATGAAGAATATCCAAGCTCTCCATTTACTGTATAAACACTGTTCAAGTCTTATGTGTACGGTATCTATAAATAGTTTTAGCATTACAAGTTTTACACCATCCTCAAATGATTCTTGAATGATTAGTGATTTCTTCTGATCTTAGATATCTGGAGAATGAGGAGAGACAAACAAACTCTTTCAATATAGCATTGATTCGTAAGAGTGTTCGTTCTGCTCAGTGAATACACCTTGAAACTGCCAAACTTCATTTTGTCTTTCAATTTCTCCTCCTATCAGGAGTGCCATATTTGAACAAAGTCATCATAGTTTCATTAAATTTCCACTCAGCTTGACAGATTTTCCTTCCCTCATCTCATCTACTGTTCACTTTCTTTGGTGAGTGATGGGAAAATGAGAAACACATCTTTGTTATTCTCCATAGGTTAGCAGATACTTGGTTGCACAATACCTCCTACTATGTTCAAAATATTCTTAAGCACATCCCACCACTGTCCAATGTCCTCAATTTGGTTTCTAGATTTCTGAGGACTTGAATGAAGCAGATGAAGAAAGCATCTTTTCAACATGTCTCACAATGACCCAGCATTTATTTGGCTACTTTGTATTTTGTTTCCTAAGATCTCCACTGTAACAAGATGAAACTGAAAAACAGACTTCTAATTAAATAAACAACCAAAAATACTGCATTTTTCTTGTGGCATAACAAATACAGGTTATTGCATGTTTGCTATCTCTGCATCAGCAAAACAGCAGCACTGCAGACAGGTTGCCTAGTTTGCTCTTGGATTTCTCAGCAGCAGTAACAGAACTAGAGAAATTCCATGCATAAAACTGCATCCTCTGGAATTCCAACTGTCATATCACAGGCAGGACACACAGACAATCCTCATTCATATAAAACCACATTTTTGTTACCAATTTTGTGACCCTCACAGTTTCTAAGCTGTATACACCAGACCTATAATCTTGAGAACATTGGCATAGTAGCAAAGATTCTTTCAAAGACAGCCAACTGATTGGTATATTTCTGTAAGCACTGAGCTACTAAATAGATACATATATAAAGGCAATATTAGTACTTTACATTGTGAGATTATAAAGCCCACACAGAGTATGAGAAACATGAGAAACATCACAATACCACCAGCTTCCACTCTTAGTCAGTGAGATTACCAGTGATACCTGTACGTAATCATTCTTAACTTAATGAACACACCAGCATCTGACATTAACAAGTTTTATATCCCAGGATAAATGGGGCAGCAGGTACAGCTACTGAATAAATACCTCAATGCCGAAAAGAATTTCCAACTCTAGAGAGCATTTATGTAATCAGAAACTGGTAATTCCCAGCAATGATTTTTCTCACATTTCAACATTCTGTCTTTTAAAGAGAGGAATAATTAACAAGATGTATCATTTTATGTTATACTTTCCCGAACTGTGTATACCTGAAAATGTGGTCTTTCCATCCTAAAAAGTTCATGCAGATAAATGTGTTTCCATTTCTCATTTTTAAAACAATGTACAGTGCCAGATATGATTTAAATAAAGAAAAAAATATATAGTATATGTTGAGCTCAGAGTTTTATTTAATCACCAGCACAGACATGTGTCTGGCATCCAGGATGTTGAAATGAAAGAACAAAGAAGCAGAACAAAAAAGTAAGACAAAAACTGTGAAACAGCTTCAGAAATACTTCTCACTTCCAGCTTCAATGCAAACTGAACAAAAACTTAAATAATATCTATGGGTTTGCTTATAGTATTTTGTTTTCTGCTGTGAGGATTAGATTCAATTCAAACTAAAAAAAGATTCTCCAGTATCAAGGGCAGAACTACTATAGTTCATTTTCTAAAGTTCTGTATCGAAAAATTACTGATTATAAATCAAACAATTACTAATTTCTATAAAGCTTAAAAAAATAGCTCTTCTGTCTATAGCAATATCAGCCCTTACCAATTCAAATTACTGTGTAACATTTACACTTCTGTAATTATTCACACACTTGTAAGCCTGCCCAAAAGACTAACTTCAGTTCTTCAAAAAACATTCAAAATCAGCTACTCCACCAGAGCCTTCCTAAGAAATAATTCATATGCTTCACTTATGTAGCTAAAATGAAGAAAAAAAAAAAGCTAAATAACCAACATTTTCATATTTTAGCAGCAATAAAGACTCCTTTATGTAAGAATAAACAGAATGAAATGACAAAAAGAAAGTAATTGACTGGCAGAAGTAAAGTACATATCAGTTCATGTACTTATCAGACTCACAAGATGGAAAACTTTGTAAGTTTGTTTACAAGTAGGGAACTAACCAAATCACCATACATTCACAGAGTTAATAAAAGTTTAACATGAAAAAAACCCTTCAAAAGGCCATAATTTTACCCCAACTGTTTTCTAATTAGTTATATTTTAAAACAAAGCTTAATTTTCAAAAATTTACTCTGAATTATTTAGCAAGTACATTATTTGATTTTCTTTTGTTCCTCCTCATTGAGACACATGCACAAGAGATGCTCAACAAGACAAAAGCATAACAGAAAATCTATTACCTGGGATTTAAGATTTCACCAACAATTTCTTGCAGCTTGTCAATAAAATTAATAAAATTGGAGAGCCCCTTTACATGGGCTCTTAAAGGATCATATAAAGAAGATGCACAGTCTCTTCCTCCAAGTTCTACGGTTCGGATGAAAGATGTTGCCATCTATTAGGGGAAATATTCAGAATTATGAAACTGTAGACATACATGAACTGTACATATGTTGAAGTGATCCTCTCCTACAGGTTTGCAAACAGTGTGTAACAGCTGGTTGATAGCCAAAATAACTTACCTGAAATCAACAGAATGCCTCAAAGGCAAGCCTTGTACATCTCACCATAAATATTTGCAAGATCAATACTTACATAGTACAGTAGTATTAAAAAAACATAAGCCAAATGACCCAGTTAATTTGATATTTATATCAGTCTTTTGAAAGCTTAGAAAAAACTTACTAAAACAGGGTATAGTACTCTTGCTGTTGCTGCTGTTTAAACACTTGTGCTGGCCTCACAAAAACTACTCTTATATTCAGAGGACTGTCTATGACCCAAGAACAATTTTAACATAATCATGTACAAGTTGACTTCAGTATTATACCTATATTCAGAGATGCAAATAATGTATACTCAAGTCTTATGAAAAAGATGACAATTAAGACTTCTATCATTCTGAAAGTTTCCATATATTTTTATATGCTATAAGACACTGAAAATAAGATGTGTCAAAACCAGTACACCTTAGAGTACAACCGCTGAAATTTTAAAGCAACAGTCAGAACAAATAATCTAGCAGTTGTGCAGAAGGGTAAAAGTAAAGACAGTGATACAATACACTTGACACAGGTGCAGTAATATTAATTCTTCATATAAATTTTAATTTTAGACAGCAGAGCTAAATCATAAAGATCTTAGGACTGGGAAGAGTCTGATCTGACTGGCAATAAACTAAATTAATTTTTCCCCAAGTCTGTTTTGCCCATGACTATGCTGTGGAGCAGCCTCTCCCTGTCCTTATCTTGACCCACGACCCTTTTGTTATATTTTCTCTCCCCTGTCCAGCTGAAGAGGGGAGTGATAGAGTAGTTTGGTGAGCATCTAGCCAGGGTTAACCCACTACAATTGCTTTTAGAGGTATTTGGTAAGCAGAAACATCTAGTTTAACACCATGTTTTCTTCTGTTGCCTTTTTTCCTTTGATATGCATACTCAGGACCTCCCTTTGCATAATTTACCAAGATTTCAAAATTTTAAAAGCAATAATAAAAGCTTATCTTATATTCATGTTTAAGACAGCAACCTTTTCAGGACTTAAGTCATTGTTTGGGATGAACAGTCTCAATGCCTTTTTTTCAAGACCCCATTTTAGAGCTCTACACATACACACAATTATTTCTCTGTGCATCTTTAGGTCTCATGACCAAACAAGCACTCACTTCTTCCCACAGAATCTACTATGTCTTTTAGCTTGAAAATCTTGCTCATGGTGGTATTTGACTTGGCTTGCAAATGTCAATCTTGCATAAGAGATTAAAGCCACATTCTGTGTTTCTAGATCTACTGCATTGACTCTGATCTACAGGAACTTTCATTTGACACACATACCAGGAAAATGGACATTTTTTTCTTCTGTGAGACATGTTTCAGGTCAGTGAAGGCTTCTCTACCAAGACCTCTGTCAGGAACATTTAGAATATGAGCCAATGCCAGATCATCCTTAGAATTCACCAAGAGGCTTAAATATGAACAGACAAACTTCTTTGCCAGCATTGACATCTGTATATAAAAACAACAACAAATTGGTCATCTCACTGCTAAATTATTTTCCATTTTATTTTAAAGGTAATTAGATATATACTAAGATTTTTTGAATAGTAAAAAAATCACCTTGCACAATTTCAAAATGCTACTTTATTCATGAGGACTGTGGAAATCTTGATGAAAGCAAACATGGTAAATAAGTAAGAATTATGTCGACTGTACTTGAATATTCACAAAATATTTGAGGGCTGGATCTCTAGTTTTTAAAATTGGCTATAAATTTCTAATTAGAACTGTCTTTTCTATCCTAACACAAATACTAGTACTAATAAACTACAAAAGAATTTGTCATTAACTTCAAATAGACTAAAATTCTAAACTACTTGCCAGCTCTATGACAGATTCAGTAATTTTTCTATTATCTTCCAGGGGATTTCAATAAAA
Source organism: Hafferia zeledoni (assembly GCA_035583235.1). Taxonomy (NCBI): domain Eukaryota; kingdom Metazoa; phylum Chordata; class Aves; order Passeriformes; family Thamnophilidae; genus Hafferia; species Hafferia zeledoni. The sequence goes on along the minus strand of JAWWEV010000043.1, from coordinate 62,586,987 downwards.
GAAATTCCATTGATTTGACTTTGGACATAAACCAGCCCTACTCACATAACCAAAATATAACATTGTAATCGCTAATATTGCAGCACTGTCATGGACCGGTAAGAAAAACAGTCCAGAACAGAAGAATTTGCAGTTTTGTCACAAATAAAGAAAAATCAAAAAAAGGCCATTAACAGACAAAAAAAAAAATGAGAAAACCTATATCTGTTATGGAATGTCTTCTTATTCAACAGAATGCACACAACAAAGATGTAGACAGTATCAAAACCAAACAAATGTGTTTAAGTCTGCAAAGACAGACCTGAGAGAGAAAAAAGAGCAAAGAATATTTTTACCGCACAATTCAGAACAGCCATTAGTGGTAGAAGTGCTATTTAGGAGAGAACCTTACTTCAGAAAACATTTTCTTGTTCAGAAACATTTTGAGTTACCCCAAAAAATTGATTTGAAATTGCTACTTTAATGAAAAAAGCAAGTTTGAAAGTGATAAAGCTACAGCATTTCAAGCATTGTTATAGAGCATTCAGGAGTTCTCATGTTGGTTGTTGAAAGGGTAAAAGTAAAGAATACAGCACTCCCAGAGAGTCCTCGAGTCTTCTACTGGGACAGCCAAACCTTGTTTGCTTTGCTACAGGTACCACTACAGTGGCTACTCAGATTTCTCCGGTATGTAAGGGAGTATGAGTTAGCAAAATTAAATCAAAAGTTTACTTCATTATGAAGCATAGGGAAAATCATTTAATGCTTAGTGAAGACAATGTTTGAGTGAAGGTGCACCGGTAGAGAAACTTATGCTCTGGTGTTTCAATGCAGACTAAGTCTACATCAAGAGCCATCAATAAAAGGGCTGCCTTCCAAGAACATAAAGTTGAGCACATAGCCCTATGTGCACCTACAATATACTCATGTGATACAAAGTTTGAATACACAGGTTCTAATTTTTTTTTAAACCAGCCACATTTGACTACCAAAACTGGAAAAGAAAATTATGCAATATTTTATCTTCTCAGTACATACAGAACATTACAAGAGAGAGAAATAATTATTACCTTCACATTCTCCTGGTCCTGTCTGTTGACAGGAGTAGATGGAGTAGAAAGAATAGAACCAATATTTTCTTGTAGATTTGTTATGCCAGAAATGAATTCCAACAGTTGAACCTTAAATAAAAAGAATCAGAACAAACTTCAATATGAAGATGACTAGAAAGCAAAAGTGATTTTAAAATCTGGTATAAACCTACATCTCTGCCCATTTGCTCGTGTTTGAGGTTAATGCAGCCCTTACAACCTACTTTAGGTTTTAGCCGTTAAAAGTACAACTTTTGTTTTGGAGAGCATTTAATATGTTATGCCAAGTTTAGGAAGACCTCATTAGCCCACTCAAGTTCTCTATCTTCCCCAAGAAAACAGGGAGGGGAACAAAAAGATTAAAAAATGCCAAACAAACAAAAGACCTGCAACAAATTGCCACAGAGCTGTGACTCAGTGACTGAAGTGGAACCTCTTCTGGTTTCTGAAAAAAATCTCACATGGAACTAAACGTAATATACAGAAGTTTTTGTTTAAATAGCATGGTATTTTCAAAATGGTAACAATTAAAAATATTACGGCTGCATCTCAACATACAACCAGAACTTCCTGACGTGTGTTAATTACTAAGCTTTGCTCCAGTTCTACCAAACCTCTACAGTTCATTTTTCAGTTCCACTTATGGTAAAGAGAGATATATTCATAGAAGAGCTGTGGGACTCGCCCACCCGGCAGGACAACAGAAAGGAACAATTTCTAAATGAACCTAAAATTTCTTTAAAATATTTAGCAATTTAAACTCAAGCACTTCCCCAATAGATATACTAAGTAACCTGTGAATAATTCAGAGATCCCATGTATAATTAAAAGTGTCATAAACCCATAACTGGAATCAAAAAGACATGAAAACAATATCAGAGATGAAACAACCATAATACTTACAGGGGCTATGCTTTCAGCTTCAGGTAAAAGTCCAAGACTGCAGCACTTCTGACATATGTCTATTAGATCTAACATGTTGCTTCTTGCCAAGAAGGCATCATAGGCTTTTTTTATATCAGCATAATTTTCAGTTTCTTTCATGTTTTCATTTGATAAACCCAGTTTGTCATGTAACAAATAGTTCCAAGTTTCCAACACATCACTAAGTGATACTGCAAAGTCTCCATGGAGCTAACAGAACCGAAAAAAGCAAAAAAATATTATGTTTCATATTCAGCATAACTTTAAAAATGAATTTAAAACAAGTTGCACATATATATATTTGAAAAACTATTACCACAAACAAATCCTTACTTATAGTTGAAGTTCTCCTACTGCTTTGCATCTTCAGCTGAATTTTGCTATATGCAGTATTTGTTCCTGATCTTTAAAATACCAGGTATGTATATTGGTCTTTTACTCATAAGAAAAGACACTGAACGTTGCAGGACTACTTCTCACATAAAGTTGTTTATTTGCAGAAATAGTTTTCAGCATGGCAGGCATTTACTCCCCAAAGGCAGTAAACACAGTTCTCTTACCTTCAGGCAGTAATCTGGGAAAAATCTATGTCAAAATAAAAAGGAGGGGTTTTTTCCTGTGTTAGTACAGTTATACTTCAGCATAACATTGATAGCGTTGCTTGATACTTCTAATACATTAGAGCAATGCACACCCATCTGTTACTCGAACCATAACTAACATGAACTATACAGTGTAGGCTACACTCTTACACTCAGCTTCTGAACCACTCTCCCTGTCACAATTATTAAATTATGGTCCATGTACCCCCAAGTCTTCTCCTCCAACTACTCGCTCTTACCACCTTCTCTTTCACAACTAGACTCCTCATTTTCATCCTGCTCTTTGATTGATCTACCAGGCCCCATTTCCTGCTGTTAAACTTTTTAACCCAGGCTCCTTCTATTTGAGTTAGACCTCAGAATACATGCAATAAGTAATTTCACAATTGTAGCAAGTTCTCCAGTTTTCATCAAAGAAATAAAGTCCACACTACTGGTATCTAAAGCATTCCCCGATATATGGCAGCAAAAAAAAGCTGCCATGTAATTCATCATGTAATGTAATAGAAATGCCCTGCAACAGAGAAACCAGCCTTGCTTTGCCATGTCCACAATGGCAGGCAGCTCCTGTCTAGTTCAAAGGCTTAATTCTGTTTCATGACATTTTCACATTGAGCAAATCAACTACCTATAAACACCATTAGGAGCTGAACACAACACTAAATACAAAAACCATGACAAACTCCAATAATTTAAGTTGTTCCAACCCAAATTATCCCTCCTTAGGGTTCTAGCATATTTCGCACAACTTTCCCAATAGACCTGGTGAAATAAATACACGATTCCAAAAACCTGAAAGTCATTTATTTTGTTATCATCTAGGAAAAGAACTAAGAGGGAAAATGAGAGTACTCACACATATTATTTTCAGAGCAATTTTTCGCCTTATAAATTGTGCATGAGTTATGACAAATCAGCTCTATGATCTTACATTCTATTTCACATATCACCAGAATAATAAAAGGGCATATATGTTTTCTGAAAAGCACCTGACTTTCATTTCAGTGTCTCAAAAAATTAAAGACATAATCATATTATAACCCAATTTAAACAGATCAAAACAGCAGTGGATTGGGGAAAAAAAATGTTTTCCTACTTTGTCTTGAAACAAAATCCTCCGGAAGTACTAAGTTAAAGTACCCCTTCATATGGTATCTAATAAATCAAAAGCTTTCCTCACCAGATCAAGGGCCTGCAGAGATTAGCAAAGTTTATATTAGTGCTGCAAAAATATTTTAAATCCAAATAAATTGCATTCCAGATACTAACCTTCGTGATCAGGTGTTCACTGAGATGGTGTATTCTATTACTTACAAAGTCAATTATTCAAGTCTCTCGTTTTAAAATTAATTAACAAAATAATGTGGTATTCTGCAGTAAGCATATGTCAGCTGGCTAATAGCTTAAGGAAGTTCTCTAAGCCCTATGCTTTCATTCCATTATAGGCACAGCAAGTATTTGGTTTCATACGCATAGAACCAGTAAGATATTATAAAGCATCTTCAGTTCCTGACAGTGCCATATGTTAAGTTTCCTTGGACTCTTATTTTAGAATGTCTGAAACCCAGTAGCAACATTTCATACCTAAAGACACTGGGTTTTAGTATTTTTGTAGGTATTGCAAGCTCGCTAGTGCAAACTACATAGTAAATCAACTTTTTTACTTTATTCTGACAGAAAATTGTTTTAAAAAATAGAAAGTTGTGTACTTCAGCAATAACATGTTGTCTCCCACCTTCCCAAGACATATGGTCACTGACATATTTTTGGAATATGTGTGTAAAAAACTGCTGTGCTTAACCACCACCCATGTGTTGTCTCTAGTTCTGCTATTTTTAGGCATACTCCTCAACTGCAGTTCCTGGCTTTGTCCTTGAGTTTCTATGCAATTCTGCAGTCTTGTCACCTCCAGCTCTGCTAAGCCTTTGGTGTTTGCATACACTCACACACAGAGAGGTTCCCAAACTGGTATATAAAGCACATTGACGTAGTATAAAGCAGCATTTTGACCAAGTTCCCTATTATAGTAAATGCTGATAGTGCCGTGCACAGATTTAGAAACTGGTTCATGTAAACACAAGTGTATGGACATCTGAGAGTTGTTATACTGAAATCTGCAGCAGCAGTGAAGTTACAGGCTGATACCTCGAACTTAGAGAAATTACAGCATTACTTAGCATGGGTAGCAAACACCTTTTTTATTTGGAGTGAGAGGGAAGAGAGTGGGTGGACAGTGGAGGTTGACAAAGCCAAAGAGAGTAGAGGTATTCTCTGTTTAAGGACTACTACAGAGTTACTGTATGTATGAGTCAGTCCAGCACTATTTGCAACAACAGAACCAGGAAACAGGCAAAGTAAAAATTGTACTCATCCAAACAAGAAACCAGTACTTTCTAAAGTTACCACTACCAACTACAGTGGTAATAAAAACATAAGACCAAAAATGTAGAACCTTCTTGGTTAGAGACAAACAAGTCCATACCCGCCACCATGATTTCCCTTCTAGCCCTCAAAACAGACACCTGTAATACCACAGAGAAGAGGGGTGGAAAAGAGAAGAGAAAGTCCCATTGATAAGTTGGGGAAGATGCCTCAAGATTGAAGTAGCAAGACTTTTAATACAGTTAAAACAACTCCAGCTGTTAAGCAACACAAAACCACAAGAAACAGGAACTTAAATATTTGTCATTCAGATACATAGTTTATGGGGAAAGACAGTAGAATAACTTAACATTGGGTTTTAAAAAACTGCAGTTAAATATTCATAACTTGACCTTTTTCCTGAAGAAGAGCCTGCCCCTTTATAGAGACTACTCAGCACTGGTGAGACCACATTCAAGTACTTTGCCCAGTTGTGGGCTCCTCAATACCAGGGAGACACTCGAGAGAGTCCAACAAAGTTCAGTTAATCATGCACAAAGATGGTTAAGGGACAGGAGCACCTCACATATGAGGAAAGGATGAGAAAGCTGGAGCTGTTTAGGCAGGAGAAAAGAATGCTCAGGGAGGATCTCCTCAATGCACATAAATATCTGAAGGGAGTATGCAAAGAGGACAGAGTCAGGCTCTTTATTTACATGTCCAGTGGTCAGACCAGAGGCATTGGGCACAAACTGAAACACACAGAATGTTCCCTCTGAAAAACAGGAAATGATTTTTTACTTTGGAGGTGACTGAGTACTGGCAAAGGCTGCTCAGGGAGGTTATGGAGTCTCAGTCCTCAGAAACATTGGAAAGACATTTGGACATAGTCCTGGGCAACTGGCATTGCCAGGTTGCCCTGCCTGGGGAAGGCTGGATGAAATGACCTCCAGAGATCCCTTTCGACTTCAGCCATTTGGTGATTATGTGAAATATTAATCATACTAAAGAACAGCCAAAACAACATCTCTTGGTAGCATCATTACAATATGTCACAAGCAACATATATAAAATTGCTTCCAAGTTAGTAGGAGTGTCTCATTATCAAAAAGGAGACAGATAAAACAGTTTAAGGGAGTAATGGTGTAAAACATCTCTGCATTTTTCTTCATTTGCCAACACAGAATCAGGACAATTTGGAAAAATATTTCAAGAAACACAAGATACTGAACAGAGCATAATATTCTTCAGTCAGCATACAAAATATAGTCATGGAAGCACAGAGTAAAACTAAACCATGCACTAAAACTGCTTTGGTACAGAACTAGAAATATACAAACACAAATTTCTAAAGGGAAAACATATTTCTAAAATTAACATTAAAGCACTTTTTCCTCCAGTAGAACATCTCTAGTGCTAGAAGAGACTTACAAAACATTTAAGAGAAGTCTGATAATTTAAACTCACAGTTTCAGGAAAAATAACTGGTTTATACATTTTGGTTTCCCCCACTACTAGCGAAAACAACCGTGGTCTGAAAATGACAAGCTATTATTTCTTTTACTCCTCATCCACAAGTGCAAATACAGTCAACTTAAAACAACTTGCCCCAACTGAAATTCACCTTGAAAACTGTTATTTCTATTTCAAACCTTAAGAACAGTTCTTCTCTTGAAACTATTCCTAGATTTTAGATTTACACCAACAAACCTGGGTAAAAAGTATTCGCTTTTACCACACACCTTATGCGACTTCTCTTTATGCCACATGGCTAGGATTGTTTTACAAAACAAAGTATTTTCAGAGGAATACAAAGCACAGATTTTCTTGTCTTTCAAGTCCAAGTTCCTAAAGAAAGGGAATAGTTCCTTTGCTGTTTCTGGTAGGTTGGAATTTTGTTGTTGTTGTTGTTGGTTTGGGTTTTTTTTTTCAATATAGCCTATTAGCAAAGTTATTTTTATTGCAGTAATTGATTTTATCATAATAGATGTCTGTCCTATAGGTGTAAACTACACAAAATTATTCCATTCAAATCAGAGACCTAACAAGGAACATGCCTACAACTGCAATACTCTGCATCTAAGTTTGAAGTTTCAGTGCCGAAGAAAATGAAACAGACACAATTTACTCTAACACTATGAACTCATCTAACACTCTATACCCATCTGAAGAAATTGAACTTCAGAGGCAGCAAGTGCAAACGCTAAAATAGTTTTAATCCACACATGCAAGACAAGGTGTACACACAATGATAATTTGCCTTATTAGACCAACTAGTATAACAAAAAAAAAAAATCAGGTTTTGAACACTTACTCTTTCTTCAGACCTGAAGTAGAAGCTATATATTTCAAAATTCAATTAGTTGAAAACAACTGCTATAATTTTTGTTAGATAATCTCTAAAAGAAGAGATACTTTTAGAAGGGGGGAATCTACACTGGAAGAGAAAAAAAGAAAATAGTTGAATAAACTAGTTCCCACTAGTAGAAAGGAAAAACTTACGGCAAGCTGTTAGGAAACAAGGAGCAACAAACCATAAAATCATTATCTTTTTCGTGTCGGTAATTTTTGGCATGCAAAAGAACACATTTTAGTTCCGAGTTGGCTTTGGAAAAGTGTTTGTAGCTTTGCCTTAGAATCACAACAAACATGACAAGCAGCGAATGCCTCCAATAGGTAGTTTTGCATTATTGTCTTCTATCAGTTCTCCAAGAGTTCATTTTGATGCACTTCTGATATTACCTACACAGGTATTGTGAGGACACCAGGCCCCTGGCTGGAATATATTACATTCTATGAAGTACAAATTCAGAATCTTGGGATTCTAATAATTTTGCTGTAATGTTTATTACAGTGAGAATGAATTACCTAGTTTTATATTTAAAATTTAAACAAGAGATACCCCTGGTTTGCACATTTTAGACTACAAAGTTTTTTCTGGTGGATTCAGTTACTCAAAAAAGTAGTTCTAGAAATACTTTATCTGAGATACAATCTTCTTCCAGTATAAGAGGCAATTTTTTTAAACAATATGTTGTAACTAGGAATGCACAGACTGAAGCAGGTTTTCTGCTTGTTTGGGTTTTTAACTGATTTGGGGATTTGACTTTGGTGTGTTTGTTGATTTGGTATGTTTGCTTTGGCTTTTTAAATTAAAGATTTGTACTACACTTTTTATTTACTATGCAATATTTGGGTAAGCTTTCCAAAAACAGTCTTTTTTTCTCACCAATAATAGGCTCATTTTCCTAAAAAGGCATCTTTAGGTTATCAAAATGACTACTGCAATAGTTCCTATTAGCTGATGACATGCAAAGGCCTGATTGTATGTTGCAACTGTTTCTGGTCTGTTTCAGATGATTGTAAATGCCAATTGTCCAGCTTTGACAAGCCATAGTAGTTCTTTCAGAGACACTTTAGGGTTACACCTTCTCTTCATCATTTGACAGACACTTCTGGTACAGATGCAAAGAAAGCCATACAATTCCTACTGGTGCTGGTTGCACACTCACAGCTTGTACGGACATGTATGTCTTCATCTGATGAGTGTCAGGAAACACAGCAGCTAAGAATGGATTGTTGTGAGTACAAACCATGCAGAATACACCAAAGCAGTTTTATATTCATATTCTTCTCATGTCATTCCAAAGAATTCCCAGAGCACTCAAAAAAAAAAAAATAGTATCCCAAATGCCATCATTCTCCCACCCTGATGTACAGCACAAAAGAAACATTTGATGGAAATAAACAGAAGCTACATGATCAGCAAAAACATCCTAGTGTTTAATATTAAATTTTAGAGCTCAAATATACACTAAAGCACTTCCACCCTCCTTGCACTTCTTTTTTCTAAGCCCTGTTTCAACAGTGTACTTAATCATACTCATTTTAGTGCCTTGCTGCATTCGACCCTCAGATGCACCCTGTTTTAACAAGCAATGAAGTGACCAAAAAAGCACCGTGTTGGTGCCTAAGCAGTAAGTGCAGTAAGTGAATGAAGTCTGAGATGTACTAAGCACCAAGAACATACTGAAAAGAATGCTAACCTGTTTATTGACTTCAGCCATGGACAGTTGTAATGCCATCAGCATGCAGTCTGCTCCACATACAGTAGTCCTTTCCGAGTTTGAAAATAAAGGCCTTTGTCTTCTGAAACACTTGACCAAGTTTAAAATTTCTTGCTGGAAAGTAATCATTTTCTATAGTGAAAGACAGAGATAATCAAGAGAAAAATGAACATAACTATGCAAGAGGCATATGCATGTCTTCACCTTCTGATAAGCTGTGCAAGTCCTTTTATATCTTCTTAAAGCTCAAGTTCCTAAAATAAACTCTTCCCCCTAAACCAGACTTGCCTCACAGTGACAGAGTAACTGTGAAGACAAGGGGTTAAAAATTCTTATGTATGTTACGCCTTCATGATGACCCCTTACTTTTCTTGTACATTATGCCAACATAAAAGAATGTTATCACAAATATGAGTCTTTTGACTCTGAAAGCAGCCTCAGAGTGTCTTCTGTACTTCCTGCATTCACTATACATTCAGATCAGTGACTAGGAGGATGTTCTAAACCTGGAAAAAAGAGATTTAATATTTCTAATACTTACTAATAAAGACAACTCAATACTTTTGTTACCTATATAGGGTTTTGTTGGGGTGGTTGTTTTTGTTTTGTTGGGGGGTTTTTTATTCTGTAAGTCATTATCTCCAATATTTCCTTGACAATAATTGGACTACTTCATGCTTTGGTCTTTTTCACCTTCTTGCATTAGTCAAGCCATAGGTACATGGCACAGTAGTAAAAATTTCCATTTAAATTTGCTCTCTTCTGAAACAAAGTTCCCCAATGCCACAATGACAGCAGAGGAGCAATTCCTCAGCATTTACTCCCAGAACACAAACCCAGTCTTCTGCTTTATTCTGCTCAGCTAAGGCAGAGCCCATACCGGGTTTGCTTTTTGGTGATGGGCACGACTGCAAAAAGTAACGAAGCAGGGGCAGGGAAAAGAGGGAACATGAGGCAGCAAGCGAGACTGCAACAGGAGCTGCAGCTCTCGCCCTGCAGAGCCTTTGAAAGGGACACTCTGCTTATTTATGTTCTAGACCGACATGACCATCACGGGGCCCGCTCGGTACGAAGCAGGCGAGCAGCTGCAGCCATAGAGGGACACACTAAAACCTCCCCGGAGGCTTTTGTCTTTCTCCCCGCTCCGAGAGGCTTCCAGGGGGCAATACCTGTCCTTCTGAGCAGCGAAACAGCCCCAACAAGCCATAAACACTACGAAGCAACCCCTAAACACTGAGAGCCGGCGTTGTCATCGCCGGCATCGCCGCCTATTCCCATCCTGCTCCCACAGACGAAAGCTCCGGGCTGCGCCTTCCCCTCACCGCGGTCCCGCCGCCGGCGCTCCCGGAGCCGGCTCCTGCCAGGGCGCTCCGTGCGGCGCTCCCCGCGCTCCGGGCCCCGTTCAAATCCGCCGCGCTGCCCAATGGGCGCGGGCGCTGCCCCGGAAGCGCAGAGAGCTGCGCAGAGAGCGGCTCCCGGCGCGGAGGGGCGGGCGGCGGAGCGGATTGGGGTGTGCTGTGCCGGGCTGGGCCGTGCGAGGTGCGGGTAGGGGGGACCCGGCCCGGGGAAGCGGGGCGGCCTCCCTGGGGAGCGGGAGGGACAAGGGAGGGACGAGGGTAAGGGAGGCGGAAGGAGCGGGGGAGGTTACGGAGCACCCACGCGGCTCGGTTGCCCTAATCGTGTTTCCTGTAGAAATGAAGCTAATAATATTCTTGGTATTTTCACTTAAAGCTAGTCCGAGGATTGATGGTTCAGACTGAGAAAGTTGGGGCTGTTTAGCCTGGAGAAAAGAAGGTTGCATGGAAATCATAGCAGCTTCCAGTAGACGAATGGGGCTCATGGGGAAGCCGGAGAGACTCTTCATCGGGACCTGTAGTGATAGCACAAGGAGTAACGGGCACATGTTGAAAGAGAGGACATTTAGGTTAGATATTGGGGAAATTCTTCCCTGTGAGTGTGATGAGACGAGCGGGTTGCCCAGGGAGGTGGTGGATGCCCCAAGCCTGGCAGTGCAAAGCTGGACAAGGCCTTGAGCAGCCTGGTCTGGTGGGAGATGTCCCTGCTTATGGCAAAGGGTTTGGGACTGGATGATCTTTAGGGTCCATTCCAACCCCTTAACATCTGTGATTCTATAATGGTTTGTGTTTGTGGGAATCCTTAAGGGAAGAAACCTACAGATAGTTAGAACTTGCATTTGGCCTTAGGAGCAAAGCTTACATGGTTCAAGTGTTTATGGTAATGTGGTGGTTTGTTGGATGAATTTATAAATAAACATGCAGCTATGGAGAGCCTCTCTGTGTCTGAGTGATGCCTTGTCAAATCTGGCTGGCTCCCAAGCAAAATGTTCAGTCCTGGATGCTGAGACACTCAGATCATTAACACAGCAAAAGGTGTCAAAGGTCTGAGACTTCAAGCTGGTTTTCTACGTGGTGTGTAGTTAAAAGTCTGATTTCCCAAAAAGACATAAACTGACATCAAATCTGCACTGGGACTAAGAAATTATTCTGAAATCAGTTGTATATCTTGGCCTCTTGTGTTCTAGCACAAGGACCTGGTGTTTTTTTGAAAATTGGTTAAATACAGTAAAATACAAGTTCTAGTACACAGAGGTACAGGTGCTCTGTAGTTGAGAAGGTTTAAATTATGAAATCATGTTTAAATATTATGCATGACTACTTTCATGTGCAGTTCTATAACCCTGATTAACTCTGCTTTTAGTTAGACACAGTCTTTAAAGAGGTAGACAAGAATTTTAAGGTAGTAATGTATCATTTCTTACCATTTGTTGAAAATTTTAGAATCCTATATGTGACTTTTCTGGTGTGTGCAGTTACATAATTACTGGTATTGCTATTGAGTTGCCAAGAGCAAAATAAAATCTGCAGTTACTGCTGAAGTCTGTAGAGTCAGTTTGAATAAATGGTGGGTTAGTAACTATTTTGATTGGTGAAAATACAAGCTACATCTAAAAATCATGAACCTAAGTGTAAGCTTTGTATTCTTAAATATGATGTTACAGTAAATTTTTATTTGCTCTGCCACAAAATACCTTTTACATATTTTCTTTATGCAAATGAGTAATCCTTGCTTTTTAAAACTTTCTGTGTAGGACTGTAGATTGTCATCCTGGAGAAGACGTTTCTTCTGTGATACCCTGACTTAGTTCACTGAAAATGAAGCAAGATCCTACTAGAAACATTGCTTACACTGTGGATTGTGAAGATTATGTGCACGTGGTAAAATTCAGTCCATTTGATAGTGGAGATGCATGTTCCCTCATTGCTTATGGTGGCAATAATTATGTAGTTATTGGGACCTGCAGATTTCAGGTTAGTCTGTGTTATTGTTGACTGTATTGGTTATGTCCTGAAACTTCCTTTGCCAGCAACTCTGCTGCAGGAACACTGGTCACTTTCCTGTTTCCTCCTCTCCCTGTGCTTTGTTATTTGTTTATTACATTGACATTGTTTATTTTGTTTATTACATTGACTAGTCTGGGATCCTTGTTCTTCAGAAAAATGTAAATAAATAAATAAAGTGTGTGTGGATATAGATATATAAATACAGAGTAGTCTAATACCATCCTTCTGGTATAAACAGGCTGGTATAAAGTTCCATTTGATTAGAATCATATAATCAGAGAATGGTTTGAGTTGGAAGGGATCTTAAAGATCGTCTAGTTCCCACATCTACTGGACCAGGTTGCTCAAAATCCCATCCAACCTGTCCTTCATGACTTCCAGGGATGGGCATCCACAGCTTCTCTGGGCAGCCTTTTCCTGTGCCTCACCACCCTCATAGTAAAGAATTTCTTCCTGATATCTGATCCAAACTAGCCCTCTTTCTGTTTGAAATTGTTACCTCTCATTCTATCACTATATTCTCTGACTAGACTGCAAAGAAGTCAGAAGTACTCTACTGAAAGAGTAAACCCATTTTAGTATCTCTTGCTAATGTTGGTGAATGCAGTCTCAGAATTTAAATGCCCAGCTTTGGAAATACTTGACTTCATCTTTGCTCTACATTGTTCTTTGTTAGTGGGTAATTGGCACATTTTTGCACAGTCTTGTTTTGTTCTACATATATTTGCTATTGAGCTTAAATTATCTTCTAAAGCTTTCAGCTAGCCTGTGAAACAGAAAACATTGCAACTGCTTTCAAAGTTAGAACTAAAGTGTCTGTGCCAATTTTATAGGTATTTCTTTTAAGGAAGGACTGTAGAAATAATTACCTAAATTTTATTCTCTCCCAATTGTTTTTATTGGATCTCCCTCACAAACTGTTGGAAACAGTAAAATATACTTTCTTACCTCAAAATTATTTAGAGTCATCATATTGTGAAAGTATAAGAACACACAATACTGAGTATTGTGTGTTCTTATACTGTATGTTTTTAATTAGATGGAGTTTTTTGCCTAGATGCTTGAAAATCAAATGGAGGCAACTGTTTGGAATGTTTAAGCTTTTTTCCTTCATCTAACTTCACTATTTTACAATATTATTTTTTTATTTAGTCTATTATTAATAATAGCATAACTGTTTCTTTGTTGTTGTTATTATTGTTGTTGTTATTATTATTGCTATTCCCCTGAGTCTTACTGTTGAAATCTTTGTGAAAAGTATCTGGTGCTGACAACAAAAACATTATGTTGTCATCTGTATTGCTCTCTACCTTGTTTCTGGTGTAGGCCTTGAAAAGGAAGTAATTAAAATTTTGATAACCACTAGTACAAGGTAGTTTTTCTGTAACTTTCATATCCTCCCTTGCACATCATTAAGTATTTCAGAGTAGGGGGGGAAAATGCTATTCTAATTCCCTGTTGAGAAGCATTGAAAACTGTGGATAGTTTCATGCATCCTCAATCAGGTTCTGCTGAGCCTCAACGTTATGCAGAGGGCATGCAGAGAGGTTCTTTACCCTAGAGCAGAATTGTGACATAGAGAAAATTTTGTAGAAATATCCTTTGAGGTGCTCCATTAGATGTGTTGAAAACTTTAAAAGGTTTTTCAGAGGTCGACTGATTGGTGGAATCCACAACCCCAATTTTTCACACTGTCCGGTGTTCTCACCAGTGGGAAGATTAAACAAGTTTGCAATTATGGGTGTTCTAAAAGTGCTAGGATTTTTCCATAGTGTAAAAGCACGCTGGGGAGAAGATGGCTTAAATGACATGCTTCCTTTAGCTCCCACTGTTTCTTCTCACTGCACTGACTTACCATGCTGTTGTTATAAGTGGTTTTGGTTGTATCTACCTTTACAAAGAATGAGCTCGGCATCTTTGTAGCTCAGTTCCCAATTTTGTGCTCTTCCCTGGGCTCTGGCTCAAGACTGCAATTATTTAATATATTTTTAAGTAGTTAAATATTTCAAGGTAATACTTTCCTTATGTTCCAGGTTTTCACGTTGACAGTGTTAAGATCTAAAAAGATCCCAGATTTTGAAAGCCTTCCTATTTCATATCAGTCTGTTTTGTTAGAAGTCACCCAGTCATTATTCAGACTGAGTTAACTGCAGTCTCTCTGTAGGAGGAGGATGCAGAAGTGGAAGGCATGCAATATAAGACACTAAGAACGTTCCACCATGGAATCAGAGTTGATGCCATAGCATGGAGCCCCGAAACTAGACTTGATGCTATACCTCCCCAGATAAGGTATGTAGAATAAACAGGTACAATGAATCATTGTCTCCTATCTATTTTCCCTAATTCCTTAATATTGGACTGTTCAAAGCTTATGAGTGAAATCTAACTCGAGAAATCTGGGGTGAAGTCTCTGAACACTTCACTAATCATTTTTATCTTCATTTTTTTAATTCATTTGTTTGTTTTTTGTTCATTTGTCTGTTTTTTGTTCTGTTTCTTGTGCCCCTTGACCCTCTCCCCAGTGAGCAAGCAGTAAATAATACTTTTTCATTATTTTCATGGACCTCTGATGTAGTTAGTTCATTCTTTGTACATCTGTGAAGAAGGATTTCTTTTAAGAACTTTACTAAGCATGAGATCATTGTAATGGCCTCCTCTATAAAGCTATTTGTGGTGTTCTGCATAGTAGTGCTGTGTTTCACAGCAGGTCAGCTATTTTTTGTGAGAGCCATAGAGGTGTAAATCTAGAAAGGAAGTTACCTATTAAATGTACACTTAAGAATTTAAATGTTCTCAGTAGCTTACATGATTCCTTAAAATTATGATAGTTGCTTGTAGTTTTGTACAGTCTTTTGGATAAAATATATTAGAAATTGGTTTATGAATTTTATTTCAGTATTTTAGACCACTGATAATGAGGGTTGTTTTTTGTGCTCTACCACTTAACTTCTTCCAAAGGAAGTTTCAATGGAAATTATGAGAGATATTTCAGGTAATTGATAATTGATTCAGATTTAGATTTGTAAAATGTATTGCATTTGTTTCTATGAAAAAGTATTGTTGGCACTTGATACACTCTGTTTTACAGATAAGTTCCAATTATAACTCTGCTTGTTCCCAAAGCAAAAAAGTTAAGATAAGTGCTTTTGGTATTTTTCAAAATCTTATTTTTCCTTTGCATATCACTTTGCAGTTTAAACTGAAGAAAAACTGCTCAAAAGTCAACCACTGCAATGCTGATTGACTGAAAGGCTTTTTTTGTCTGTTGAGTATAGGTTTTGTACTGCAGCTTCTGATAGGAAGTTAAGACTATTTACTTCAGACCTTCAGGACAAGAATGAGTTTAAGGTAAGGGCAACTAAGCTGATTTTTAAAAGATTATTTAATCTGTAGTGAAGTCTAATCTTTAACTGTCCTTCTGCCCCATTTTGATTATATATGAGATAGAGCACAGAACTGTGGCAGATCCTGTATCCATCATCTCTAGGCATAATCATTGTATTGTATATACCCTTCTGTCTTTACAGTGGGAATAACTGTAATTACCAGCTCCATGATATTTTGATTTTCTTCAAAATTCTTCCTTTGAAACAATGCTCCAGTCCAAGTACTACTATTAAATAGATATTTTTGCTATCCAATTTAAATTTTTTTTGTGAGGTCTTAGCTAAAACTAAGCAGAGCTAATTAATACAAAAAAACCCTGGGGGAGTGTTCCTTGTTTTTTATTGCTTTAGACTATGATAATGCCTCTTTCTGTTGGAGTGGTTTATTGGGTATAAAGGAGAAAAAATAGACTTTTATTTGTGAGTTTTTAATTTTTATTAGTAAGACAAGGACATTTTTCATACAGAAACTCAGTGAATGTCGCTTATATGGCCATACTGAAAACAGAATGAATAAAGGCATGGCATAAGAAGTAAAGATGGATGTTACTAAAACCAAAATGTCTTTAAAGAAAATGCTTTTTATATTGCTTTATACATGCACATATCTTTAATTTCCTACTTTCATTTTTGGTCGTCTTATATGATTTTGCCACTGGGGCAGTGGGATAACTGACATTTATTGTCAACTTGGGTAGTATTTCTGACAAAATAGTTCTAAAAGTTCTTAATGCAGTTTACTTGTGTATTGATGTCTGTCATTCCTTATTAAAGTGATCTGTTTATGTAATATATGCCGGTTTTATGATATTTCAAACAACAGGCTTTAATGTTGTGAATTAAATCTTTTAACTTTTAATCAGAATGTAAAGTTAGTTCAACCTTGTAGCTGATTAATGGATAGTAAGTGGACATAATGAAACAATAACATGAGCCTGATACTGCAGACTCTATAGACCTAAATTCTAATTTTAAAATTTATTTTGCATTAACAAGGCTTGCATCAGAAACAGTGTGGCCAGCAGGACTAGGGAAGTGATTGTCCTCTGTACATTACACCTCAAATCCTGTGTCCAGTTTTGGGCTCCTCATGAGAAGAAAGACATTGATGTGCTGGAGTGTGTCCAGAGAAGGGCCACAAAGTTGTTGGAGGATCTGGAGCTCAAGTCCCATGAGGAGCAGCTGTGGGAGCTGGGAGTGTTCAGTCTGGAAAAAAAGGTGCTCAGGGGAGACCTCATCACTCTCTATAGCTGCCTGAAAGGAGGTTGTAGCCAGGTGGGGGTCAGTCTCTTCTCCCAGATGGCAAGCAATAGGAGAAGAGGTAATGGCCTTAAGTGTGCCAGAGGAGGTTTAGATTGGGTATTAGGAAAAATTCTTCTTTAAAAGCGTGCCCAGGGAAATGGTGTAATCACTGTTTCTGGAAGTGTTCGAAACACGTGTAGATAAGGTGCTTAGGGACATGGTTTAGTGGTGGACCTGGCAGTGTTAGGTTAATGAATGAACTCAATGATCTCCAGCCTTAATGGTTTTATAATTGTTTGGTGCGTGTGCAATACAAATGGGAAGTGTTGGCTTGAATTTAACAGTAAAGCTATTAGCTTTGTTTATGCCAGCTCCATCACTGGAATTAACAGTCTAAGAACTTTGTTAAGAATGTACTGTGGCTGAAGAAGAAGTCAAAATCCGTGTTTTTACTGAGTCAGGCTTGGTCTAATGTTTAAAACAATCAGAAAACAGTTAAAAATAGGTATTTTTACCTATTAGCAAGAAACTCATTCATGAAAAGAAACAATGTGGACTAGTGTGTTTATATTGGTAAAGTCATCTTTGAGAAGAATGTCTTGTGGGTTTTTTTAAAAGAAAGTGTGGAAAATCCTTGCTCTGGTTAATTTCTTATCCCTGGACAATCATTATAATCTAGACTTCTTGTCAAGAAAAAAGTAATATCTAACTGATCTAAAGGACATGCAAAATCTCAGCTGTTCATAAATGATTGGTGAGCTATGCTGAGCTGCCTTTCAATAAAGTTTGATACAGTGGCTTCTTAGTAACAGTTAACTGATACCTCAGCAAACCAATTTCATAAACCTGAGGTTAAACTCAGGATAAACACATGGAAAGCTTTTGTCCATTATACAGTGCACACTTAACACATGGGATTTTCAGGAGAGGTACAGAACGTGCAAACAAAGCTGGAAAAGTATGTGATTGCAGTCAGAACGTAACCTCTGAACATTTTGTCTCTTATAGTAAACAATGTGTTGCTTCTGGAGGGATAGACGGAGTAATCTTACTCTGTTTTCCCTATGGAAACACTGGCTTGATGTAATTATCATCAAGGAACTTGAAGCACACCAAGTTTTCCATTACTTTGTCAACACAACTAATCCAAAATTTATGGGTTGGATCAAGCCCAGAACAAAAAAACCAAAAGGTAAAATATGACTGATGGATCTTCATGAAACCTTTTTCTTCTTTTGAGGTTTTCATTTGGAAAGAAATTACGGCTTCCTTCTCCTGCTTCAAATTTTGTTTAATAAAAAGCATATTTCATCAGAACTGTGGAAGTAAAATGAGGCATTTTTCAGAATGCTGAAACTTTTCAAAAGATTGGCATTACTGTCTAAGTAGTTTAGCATCATCTTAGAATGTATTTGTTGTGGTATAATCCATTAGGTTTTAAAAAAATTATGACCTATTGGAAAAAATGAAGTTGGCTGCTGAAAATGTTACTGTATTGAATTGATGAGACATTCATAAAAGTTTTAGAGAGTGGGATTTAGTTCTTGTGTGTGCTTGAGAGATATTTTTTTTATCAGTTCTCCATTTGTTCCTCAGAATAGCCACACTTAGAGAAAAGACAGTGTGTTTTCCTTTCAGAAAATTGTGGAACTTGTTTTCATTTGACCTTGTTTTCCTCTGCAATCTCTCCATCTTGTGTTCTTATCCATAAGATACTTTTGTCTCATTTTTATGATACCGTGCTGGAAAAATCAAGAGCAGCTCTGCCTTGAGACTTAATCAGTGGGACTGAACAGAAGAGGATGGAACAAAAACAGACACACCAGCACATGGACATTTGCCTGTCAAAAGCACCATAAATATATTTAATGAGGGCAAACATGTATAAATGCTCAGATAGAGCAAACTGATTTTTTGCTAATGAGACCTGAGACGATTTTTTCATTTATTCATCCCCTGTGTGAATGAATTTGAAAGTACTTTAAGTGTTAACTGGATGCTAAATGAGATGACTTTTACATACTTGCTTAATGGTAAAGGAGTGTAAGTTATTTAACTTAGGTTTGGGATGATACTGTAAACCTCAAAAGATGACTTAATTCTGTAGATAAATACAAAACACTTAATAGAATTAAGGGGGAAGAAAAAGGTGTTTTGATATTATGGCCAGAAAACTGAAGTCTTCGAAACATATAAGAATTATAGAACCCTAATTTTTACTAAAACTGGGATTTTGTTTTTCTTCAGAAAAGCTGTGCTGCTAAATTGGGTTCTGTTACACATAATTTATTTGCAGTACTTTGAAATAAAAATGTTATGATTAAGAAGTTACAGGTGAGAAGAATTACACAGTGAAAAGGTTCCCATTAAATTGATTTCATGCTTTCTGATAGAACTGCAAGTGTTTGCTTTTGAATGACAGTTCACATGTACATTCACACCATGAGTGCTCATATCCTATTATTTGAGAATGGATGATCTGTTAATTCATAGTAAAAGAAGAGTGTGAGCTATACCCCATTTTCTTTTCTCTTAAGCACAACAGCTTATAAAGCAGAGAGCACAATTCACTGTGTTTGCTCTTCTCAAATGCTTAAAAGAAATTGTGTGTAATTGCTGAGGTACTGTATGGCTTGCTTGATTTTGCTTGTACTGCTTTTCCTCATTTTTGATTTTCTCAAAGTCTCTGTTTCATCTTCTTTCTCTGAGAGTTTTTTTGACTGCTTTTTCTAAAGGTAGTTTTTTGGCCTGCCATCCTTAGTAGACATACCCTCTTAGGCAGTTTGTGCACTGACTGCTTGGAAAAGGGCATGTTCTGGATAAGCAGTTAGTTTATTGCTCCTTCAGGATAAAATCCATTGCTGCTTGCTGGAACCTCTAGGAAAAATTACTATTCAGAGATCAGAGTTATTACCAGTAATCTGAGGTCTTTAATATAGGTAGGTAATGCACACATTTACTTCCTGCTCATTCTCTTCTTTCTTTCTGAGATTTATTATCATCTACCTTCAAAACTGAAAGAAGAAGTAAAAAGCTCTGGTATGATTCACTGATCTCTGTCAGTCAAGAGACAAGTTACTGACTTCTGTGGTAACTACAAGGAATAGTGGGGGGATCTTTTCACCTACCGTATGAATCTACACATGAATTAGGTATTTTATAGAAACCCACTTACCAATAGACACTTGTTTTACTTTCTGTGAAAAATGGTATTTTTATCTTAACCCTTACACATCTTTCCATTAGCAGGTCTATTAAATACATTGTGGTCTGATGGAACAGTCAGCTCTAAGGTAAAAGTATTTATTTTTTCTGGTTGACAGACATTTGATGGCCACTCAGATTACATTAATGACCTGGTGTTTGCTCCAAATGAAGGTCAGGAAATTGCAAGTGTAAGCGACGATCACACCTGCAGGTAAGTATTTTGTTCAATAGTGGCATTTGACTTTTTCTGTGTGCGAATGATTTATAGGTTCAGTTAAATAAATAGGCTTTTAATTTTTTATTTTCAGTTGGCCTTCTAGCCCACTGAAAAGACTAATCCACTAACAAGACAAGAAATGGACTATTCTTGTTAGTTCAGGTTGTGTACTGGCTTTTTGTTGTGATTTGTGGATTGGTGTTTTTCAACTAAGTACTTCAATGCAAAAAAAACCTGTTCTGCCTTGGAATTGCATACACTGTTTTTTCTCCTGCTGTGACAGGAATAAAAGCCATACATAGCTCAGCACTGAATTCTACAGACTCTCTCTATCCATCCTGTCCTCTAGGCCTTCTTTTTATGTTTTGTCTTCAAGCTGTCTATGGGTGGTTTCTCACAAACACCATGGCCTTGGCAGGGCATGAGAAAGCTTAAAAATCTGTGAGAAAGAGCTTTAGTAACTCACCTAAAAATGTGAGCAACCTAGGGGAATCCACATAACATATATGATTCTAAAAATCTACAAAAACACACTAAAATCCTTAGCCATCAACACAGCCTAAAAAGAGTACCATACTAATACAGTGGTACATATGTATGGCCAAACTTCGCAAACGCAGATTTGGGCAGGGCTCTCCCCACGTGGGTGTGCCCTTCCAGCCTGCACAGTGGATGTTTTAGGTGAGGCACAGCGTGCGCAGAACTGGCCCCACCATTTAAGTCCTAAGGTCCATCTGCCATGGCCGAGCGAGCTTGGAAAGTGACAGGGAATTCCTCGGGACTGTCACAGCACCCGGTACTGACCGGGGCTGACCCTGCTGAGCATCCAAGATCTGACAGGATGGGATGGCAGGGAGGCTTGAACAGCCAGGGGACGGTCCCACTGAGACTCAAACTCAGGACCTTGGGATTCAGAGTCCAGAGTGCTCTCCTTTGCACTACGGGACCACCCTTTCAATACAGTGGTACTGGCAGCTCAAAATACCACAATTATGGCTGCTTCAAACCCATGTATTTAGATATATATTAATGGAAATAGAAGGCAAATATGGTTTAATGCTTTGGAAAAGGCTGGTTAAAGTTTGATAGTACAGGAGATTTTACTTGTCAGAAGGTTACCCATCTTCCTCTCCTAGTAGTGTGCTTGAATCTGCTGAAAGCTGCTGTTCTTATCCCTCCAAAGCAGTTGGAGAGATCAAGAGGGCAGCTATGCAGGCTTTGCAGGTCACTGCAGTAGAGCAGCAAGAAAGTTAAAAAAGCATCATCTTTCCTTTACAATAGCTGTGATAATTCAAAACTTTCTCAACTAAGGAACTGTTTTAGTTTTTTTCTCCAATTATATGAATTGTATATCTGCTGTTTGAAGTTACCACCATATCAATTCCCATATAAATGACTCAAGGATAAAAAAGTAATCTTTCACTTAAGCCATCTTCTACCTGTTAGGAGAGAATGGAATAGCTCTTAGAGTGATTACTCTGTGCAAGATTTTGTGAAGGGTAGATCATCAGCTGGTATAAATCACAGTTGAGTAGATTTAGTTGAGCTACTCTGTCCTACCTACATAGAAAATCTTAAAGGCCTGTGATTTCAACACCCCTAGGGAACTCAGAAATGCTACTTTGACGAGTACACAGATTTTCCATAGATGCCCAGTTTGTATTTCCAACAAAATCATTAGGAATGAGTAGTAGAAATGTATGACTTATGTGTAGCTTTTTCTGATTTATTTCCTCTCCTTGATTTCTTCATTAAATCTAAACTCATATTGGGCTTATTCAGCAAAAAGCGTTTGACCATGAGGCCTTTCTTGTTTATTTAATGCAATGCTCAGTGTGCCTGGGAGGAAAGAAAACTGTTTTAAAACCAGTAGTTGAATTGATACTAATTTAAAAGGAAATAAAAATTATGTAATTAATATGTACTAACAAGATTTCAGCTTAGTAACTGTGAAGGACATTTTATGCCATAAACCATAAAGTCTTTGGTTAAAAGCCATGGGAAATAAGTAGGATTTTTTTTGGCTACTTGCGTTCTTATTTTTTCCATTCATGCATGTGGGGCATGAAGACTTTTTCTACTGAATTTAAAGGTTACACTTTCAAAACTAATGGAAAATGCATTCCTTGGGACTTACCAAAGTCATTCTTTACTTACTGTGTAATTTGCTTTAGCAGTAATGTAAGAGGAGGAATAATTCTGTTTGTACTGAGCTTCTATCCTGGAACTGTTCTCAGGATACATCATCTTTTAATACCTGTGGAATAAAGTTCTAGAACAATTAATACAAGAAGGTGAAGTTTTCAGTTCCACTTTTAAGTCTCAATAAAGTTTTAATACAATGTTTCAGTATGTAATGAATACATAAAAACATGTTTAGGTCTTCTCCAGTTTTCACTCAGTAGAAGTTTAGTGGTACATTTAGCAGAGACCTCTAAGGAAGTGAGACTTTCAGTTTTCATGCACTGAACAGTCTTGCCACAACCTGCTGCAGCAGTGACATCTCAGCTGGGTCGGTTTGGCTGGAGGACAGGCAGTGTAAGTCAGATACTGCTTATATTCAGTCTTCTTTAAACTGCTGCTGTGTCACTCAGGAATTCTTGTTGTTTCTTGCACAGTCTTTGTTGGTCTTGATCTCACAACATGAGACATTTTTCCAGCTGTGAAGTAGAGCTGAACTAAAAATACTCGTGCATAAAAATAATTGTAGAGGCCATCTATGTCAGGTGTCTGTGAATACAAGTGTTATGTGCATTCATAGACAAGTAAAGAGGTGTTGGTATGTAAATATGCCATACACTTTAATAATTGCATGTTTCCCTGCACCAAAAATGTCAAAACTAATATAGCCTTAAAAATAATTGCTTTTCTGAGAGAAGACACCTTTGGAACACTCTTAAAACTCACCATATTACAGTTACTTGTAACCATATTTATATTAAAACCAAAATTCCTGTAGCTAAAAATTAGATCTGCAAAACTGATTGAAAAATTCAAATTCTGAGTCCTAAATATCATGTATTACTTCCTTCATTTTGTCCTAGTGATGGCTACATTTCAAGATGGATGAAGCTGTTCATAAGCATAGAGTTAGTCTGTATATTTGGCAGAATATTACAATTTTAAAATTTTGCTGCATTTCACTTATACTTTCTGTAGTCTTTCTTAAAAAAATTAGAAAAAATATTTTTGTTTGCAAAATTTTAAAGAAAATGGTAAATAGGTAAAATAACTAACATTATATTACGCAAAAATTTTACTCAGTTTTATTTATACGTCATGTGATAACATATTAAGTATAACTGAAGTAACAATAAATAAAAGTACATGTCTTATATATATAGTAAAAAAGTCAAATTTAGGATATTTTTACATTTCTGCTGAAAGCCAAATGTGGTCATGGCAAAAAAGTAAATTGCCTCTTAAATTTAATCTAATTGTTTTCCCTCAAGTTGTTTTTTTCTTTATGATATACCTTTCATATCTCAGTTTCAAAATTCTCTATAATGTTTATGAGTAAATAATCTGCTTGTCCATTTCTTGTATCATAAAAGCTGGTATTTTAGAAAGCTGGTAAGGACTTACCATCCTTTTCTCTTCCTTACTCTCTCTTTTTCTTTTATTTCCATTATTCCTTAAACTATATCATACAGTTGAATTATCACTTTATCTGTGAATATACATGCCTTTTGATTCCTTTCTGAGTTCTGTTCAGTTACTTAGGCCATGGTTCATGTCACTTCATGGAGAAGGCGTTTGTGAGTTTATTTATCAGTCACTGTGAACAGAGCCTTCTCTGTTGCATGTAGCTTAAATATGCCAGTCCATCAAAAGGTTGGTTTTTGTTCCCTGAAGAGAGATTTAGGGGAAAGGTTTGCTATCACTGAAAGCTAAATTAACTAGAGCCTCAACATGTGTTTTGTCTGGTTTTAAGGGGTTTTAATCTGTAGCATATTTTTTTACGTGGTCCTCTCATGCCCTAGTTATTTTGTGTATGTTTTTCTCTAGACAATATGAAGGAAAGCTAATGGTAACCCTTGTTCATTTTTTTGTCTAGTGTTCTTTAATGTATTGCCAGCACATGGTGCACATGTTGCACTTTAATCTTACCTTGTTTACCCAACAAATATTTCAGTCTTTGGCTATATTGAAAAGTTGTCATTATCATTTATTTCTGCCTCCAAAATTATATTTTATTTGTATCTTCCCATTTTTACTGCAATCAATTACAGATTTTTAGAAGTATTTTTATAAAAGGTGTCTTATTCCATGTCGTTCTGTCTTGTTCGGTTTGTGTGATTGGATTCTCCAGTGTCTCTTCATATAAAAAAGGTCATACCAAAATATTTACCCTTTCTGACGTATGCTGGTTACAATTTATCAAGCTAGTTATGCATTATAACTGACAAAAATTAAGTCTTGAATTTTTTTTAAGAGACCAGTCTTTGAGTTTGCTCCCTTTTTATTTGCATTCCTGTATGTCCCCTGAATGTGGTCTGACACAATTCTGTTATGATGCAAATATTAACCAGCTTGTGTTGTACTTCACAATCACAGGGAAAGTATTGACTGGTCTCCTGTCAGCTTAAAAAAACCCAAATCAAATCTTTGGAATGTTGTTTCAGTCTGGTCTTAAGTGTGGATGAATAAGCTTTTAGTTAGGAAGTCTTCAAAATATGAGGATGGTGTAGTAATTTCCTGTGTCGCATATTATGAGTTATGTTAAGGCTCACACAGTGCTAGAATGGAGTCTAGCCTATAAATTGTTTTAAAATAGAAATAATTGCATTAGATTTGTTTAGAAGTTAATTTACATTTTAGAAAGTAATTGGCAGAATTGTAGTTAAGTCATAACGCAGAAGCTTTTAGTTTTACATCTGTATTGGAAACAATAAGCTGATAACTCTTAACAGACTTTTTTTCTTTGGTTGGAAGGATAGAAATGAAGCTTCACATTTTTTCAAAAATACTTTGTTGTCTCTGGTTTCACATTGGATAACTTTTCAGTAGTAATAGTAGAAGTGTGTATTTCTTGGGCTTAGTTCTGAGTGTGCATTGTCTGCCATGTGTATTAGTGAGGAACAGGTAGTGGAGGTACCACTTGGGCAGTTCCCCTTCCACTTCTACCAACATTTCAGGGGGTAATTGCATCCTACAGTGAGCAGTGAGAAACAGATCAATGCTTGCATATCCAAGTAGATATTACAAGAAGCTAGAGAGAACATATTTTTTAATGCAAAGATCTGAAAGATTCTAATTACTAATTCTTTAATAACACTAACATTTCCTTTGAAAACCAAAAGAAAATGGTGAACATCGGCCAACTTTCTGAAAGAACATTTACACATTTTCTCCATGAAAAGACTTTTATAAAAACTTAAATTCTTTCTTAGTAAAATAAAATAAATAACTAGAAATTATCTTGAATATTTCACCCTTCTCTTCTTCTGATCAGATAGAGGGAATTTCCACAGTTTCACTTCAGTCTTCTGTTCTTCAATGTCCTCCAGATCTTTGATAACCTTGGCAGAACACCTTAGACAAGGCCAGTGTTGGTTGTATTCTCCACAGTGTTAATTAATCTCTCCACTTCCATTTTCCTTTTCTGAGATCTCCTCACTCCTTGTGCTCAGTGAGGAATAACTTCACTCTACCTTTGTATGATTTCAGTAACAGGAATCTCTCCATCCTCCTTAGTCCTTTAGACTTTTCAGGAGTGGTAGGATTTTCCTCACACATGGAATATGTCTGATAGAGATAAAAAGAAACATATTAAGGTTGGATGTTAAAAACTCCAACAAAACAGCAAAATCACATTGGACATGAGTAATCTTTTAGTAATGGTTCAAGTATAGTTGATCATTCTTTGTGGTTGGGAATCATATTAGATATCAAGGTTTGTTGTAGCCCCCACCCCACTCACTAAAATTGTTTGAAATCTATTCTTGGAAGAATTCCTGATTTTATTTCCATCTTCTGGGGATTTGAGAAATGCCTGAAGATTGCAATATGGTTTTGGTCTTTTACTATTGCAGTAAAAATCCAGGAGTATTGCAGTAAATCCAGTTAGAATTTGGTTCTGCTAGTTAGAATTATTCATAATTCAGAAAATTAGAACATAAAATAAGGATCATCTCCATTGACACAAGACAGGTTTTCAGAGTTCTAATAAATACTTTGCCAACTGTAATAAAAGTCCATTGTATGAAGAAATTAATACACATATACAGCATGTCATTATCCATATTCATGCATATGACATAAAATAGAGTTGATCCAATGGAGCTTGGATAACTTCAAGCTTTGAGATAACTGCAGTTGTCATTTGTGTGTTTTATCACAGGATGTGAGTGACAAGAAGAATGCTCTAATATCACAAGGATTTTCTTTAACAGTATTTCAATTATCTCTATTTTGTGTTAGTTTAAATTTTCTGAGTATTGCAGGATATAATTTCTCAGTCCTCAGTTACTTAAAACAATTAATTTACTGAGCAGATTATGTGTTATTTTTGAGAGTTTTCATCAATCAAACTTTGGCCCTTATTTCAATTGGTCATTCAAACTTTTCTCCATTAAATTTTTTGTGGAGCTTGTTTTAAATATCAGAAAACAATACCGTGAGCCCAGTAACAAGTCTGTATGACAATGGTTGGTGGAGGGAGGAGAAGTAAGAGAGTGATACATTGCAGGTTTACAAAAGATAAGGATGTTTGGAGAAAAGTAGACAGTAGTTTGGTAAAAGTTGTTGGCAATATTAGTAAAGTTTCAAGAGCTTTGAATGGGAGACAAAATGCTCCATTATCTTGGATTGATTTACATGATAGGAATGTAGACAAAAGTTGAGGGGGATTTTTTAGCATCTGTAGTTGATTTGGTTACGATTACTGAGTAACTGAGTAATTTAAATTCATTTTGGCGAATTTTTGGTCTTTGCACATTTTTTACTTGGGTTAGTCACAAAGAAATTGAACACATATATAAATGTATAGACTTGATTCATTCAGACAAATATCTACTTTGATATATATTGCCTGGTTTGGATTTTGAGGGGTTTTGGTTTGTTTTCTGGATTTGTTTTTGTTTCTTTTTTATTTTTCAAAACTAAATTATATCATCTTTGGTATCAATAGAGAAAGAAGAAAATATAAAAGGAGCTTTTATCTCTTACCCTCCCCTCTTCACTGTTTGTTTCTTACAGTCCTGCCATTCTTACCAAGTAGAAGAAACAAGTTTGGTAACTTTATAAATAACAAGTTAAGGAGATAAAAAGCATAAATTTCTGTGTCAACACCTAATAATATCACTCACCTCAGGGAAGGAAATATGATGGCTTTTTCCTTTTGCCAAAATGATTCACCATCTTCTGTTATATCATAATTTTCTCCCTGCACAGTAAATACACATGGAAAGTGTTGATTTGACTTGGACAAATCTACAAGGCAAAATTTTTGGCAGTAGAAGAAAGTATTGTATGTTTCTAAATTACCTAATCAAGTAGATATTTCATTTTTTAAACACTTGTCAAGTTTTTGTTTTGACTTTTTTTAATAAGGACACTGATTCTTCAAGATTAGAGACCCTGTGTTTTCTACAGGGAGAACAAATATTTGATCTGTTATGGTTTGGCATAAGAAAACAACATTGTTCATCAAATATATTTACTTTATTCCCATATATTTTGTCTAGACTTATGATGTATTATTTAAGAGTTTTTTGAAATCTCGTAAATATAAGGTTCTAAGCACCCTGGTGAGATATAAACTGAAAAAGTCTGGAGGAAGTCAGCAAAAATTCTCTAAAATAAACAATAATAGTATGTAGCCACTCATCTAACTCAAAAGACTGGGCAGAACACTACTTTAAAAATTGGCTGTTTCTAAGGTTTTGCCTGTCAGAGAGGAAGGATATATGTGTATGTTTCAGCATCCAAATGCATATAAATAGTATGCAGCCTTGTGGTTCGGACTGATGGTCCCAACTGTGATGTCTTTGTCCTACAAATGAGCTACTGATTTTGTAGGAAAAGAGGCAGTTCCTGTGAGGTAAAACAGGCTCCGTTTTGGTTTTGTTGCATTTTATAAACAAAGTAGCTTCATGGCTCATTAACACTCATATTGAATGTATCCAAAGAAAACTCACTCATCCCCTAGCCTACTTTTGGTGTTTCAGCATACACTTCCTGACAATCCATATTTACCAAATATTGCTGATTTTTATAAATTTTTATAGCTGCTTGACATATACTGTAGGTGCTTCTAAAGGAAAGGATTAAACTGGCACATGTGATTTATTTGTTGAAAGCTTGTCAAGATCCTTTGTTGGCTCATGTTACCTCGGCCATAGATCCTTTTGTTTGCCTTAGCTTCATTTCTGGATTCTTATATTTCCATTACTCAATCCTGTCTTACCAGGAAAAACTGGAAACTTGCATATTAGGCAACCAAAATACTTTAATTTATCCTTTACATGGCAAGGTGGATGATTTAGGTTGTTTGGTGCTACACTCCAGATTGCTTGTATTGACTGGACCAACACTCACTGACCTTCCTGCTTTGTACTGACTTAGCATTATTCATGGTATAGTACAAAGGCTGTGGTGTTGATTTATAAAAAAAGTGGACGCATCTCATCAAGATTTTATGTTTAGATAACTAAATGGTCAAATTATTTTGATATTTAAACGGAGGCTTTGCCTAGCTTATCGTTGTTAAAATACATTACTACAGACTGACCACTTTTACTGACTTCCTGAAATTATGCGGCATGAACACTTGCAGTCAAATGGTAATAGTTTATTACTTTGCTCTTTTTTTTTTTCCTCTTTAGGGTCTGGGATTTGGAAGGAAATGAGAAGGCCCATTTTGTTTTACGTTCTCCTGGAATGAGTGTTTGCTGGCATCCTGAAGAGGCTTTTAAGGTTGTGGTTTTCAGCTTCTCACCCTCATCACCTTTAAAATAACAGGAGGGGGCACTTACCTAAACTGTTAATCTTTAATGCTGTATAACATTGCAGTTTGGGGAGCGAGTGTACATTGTAACTGGATATTGGTTGGATCTGCTAATGTGAAGTGACTGTAAATTAATTCTCATTACCATTTGTGTCATTTTACCCTCAGTCCCTTACTCCTACCCACAGAAATATTCCTTCTTTTTTACATACATCAGTTGTTGTTGATAACTGTTCTGCTGATTGCATATTAGCTTCCAGTTAGCAGAGAAAAGCTTGGGGTTTTCCCAGTTATGGTAACACGGTTGACCAGAAACACAGACTCTTACAGAGCATGCCTAGCTTTGAAAAGAATCTGTTTGAAGTTAGCAAAGAATTTTTTTTTTGTTCTTGCTTGCAGTATATGAAATAGGTTCTGAAAAATCAAATCAATAGACTGTGATTTTATACTTATGTGTTTATTGTACTGGGGAGGATTAATCAGCTGATAAGTACTGAAATATCCAGCTTCATTAATGGTCTAGTCCTTGCTGCCTTGATTTTATTATTCCTGTTTTGCCTGTCAATAACTGCCTTAAGCAGCTACAAATAGTTGTTCAGGTTACCACAAAGACACATACTTAAAACAGAGAAAAGCAGTCAAATAAGATGTCAAAGTACTTACATAGCAATAGGAAAGAAGGATCTCTATTCTCATCACATTTCCACCAATATCAATACCTGTCCTTGCTAAGAAAGCTAGGAAAACTGTTGATCCAGAGGGAATCATAATTGAATGTTTTAGCTGCTGCTTGTTACTGGGCAACTTGTTAGCACAATAAAATTGCTAGATTTGCCCAAAAATACTGCAGTAGTACACCTATCTTTGTTGTTTTTAGCACATCTGTTCTTTGACTATTATCAGAGATAGGCACAGGATTTTTTTTTCCCTAAGAAAAGCCCCTTCAAAAAGCTCATAAAACTTGACAGACTTACTTGTTGCTGAAAAGCTTATTGCAGGTCAAAATGCTTATTGCACCATGTCCTTTAGTTTGCAGAAAACCATGTTTTGGTGACAGTTCTGTTTTTCCAAAGTAACTTGGATGTTATTGGAGTAGTGGCTTTTTATGCTTCTTTGCCTTCCTTGTTCATGACTATCTGACAACTGTTTCTCCTCATGGAGAAAAATCTTGTTTCATCACCTGGGCATTGGAACAGGTTGCCCAGAGTTGTGGATGCTCACTCCATGGAGTGTTCAAAGACAGGTTGGATGGAGCCCTAAGCAACCTGGTCTAGTGGAACGTGTTCATATCCAAGGCTGGAGGATTGGAACTGGGTGATCTTTAAGGTCTCTCCCAACCCAAACCTTCCATGACTCGATGATTTAATCAGGAAGCTCCTTCTACAACACTTAATAAATAACTGCTTAAGTGTATTACTTTAATGGAAAAAGTTTAGATAAAACCTGTTGCAACCTATTATAGGATGAAGTAAGAGATGGTATATAAAATCAGTAACTGTGAATCCAGATTCTACAGTTACAGTGATTAATACTTCGTTTAGAATCATAGAATCATTTGGGTTGGAAAAGACATCTAAAGATGATCAAGGCCACCCTTTGACCAAACACCACCATATCAACTAAACCACAGCATTAAGTCCCAGTCCAGCCATTTCTTGAACACCTCCAGGTAACGTGACTACACCAGTTCCCTGGGTAGCCCATCCCAGTGCTTAACAACCCCTTTCTTTTTTACAGCACTATGTCTGTCAGTCAGTTCCTTGTACTCAGAACAGGAACTTTTTAATTTTAAAAAAATAAATTTTGCTTTAAAATTCTAAAAGCACAGTGCATTGGTGGTTAAGAACAGGTGTTTCTAACCACCAAAATTATATACAGAAATTTCTATAGTACATAGAGATAAAATAATGTAATCATTATGTATAACAATGTAACAATAGTATAAAGTGCTTTTTATTTATTGGTGGAAGAGCGTCCAGGAGAATGCCTTCTGGTACAAAGTGAAAACTTGTATCTATTTTGTATTATTGTTATTTGCTTGAATGTATTCTAGGTTTGCTATAGAGTGGAAAAGGCATTGAGTTTCATTACATGCTTAAGTTTACCACATTCTATCAATTTCTCTTAACAGCTGATGGTAGCAGAGAAGAATGGAACTATACGATTCTATGACCTAATTACACAGCAGGCCATTCTCTCCTTAGAGTGTGAACAAACACCACTGATGTCAGCAGACTGGTGTTTAAAAAATACTCTTAAAATTGGAGCAGTTGCTGGAAGTGATTGGCTGATCTGGGATATCACTCGGTCCAGGTATTTTATACCCGTGAGAGGTTTCTTTATTCTCTTTGTAATTGATACATGAGGAGATACAGCTACTTGGCTAATACAACATCACAGAATCACAGAATGGATGAGGATGGAAGGGACCACAGTGGGTCATCTGGTCCAACCTCCTTGCTCAAGCAGGGTCATCTTAGACCACATGACACAGGATTGCATCTGGACAGGTCTTGTGTATCTCCATTGAGGCAGACTCCAAAACCTCTCTGGGCAATCTGTTTCAGTGCTCAGTCACCTGCACAGCAAAGGAATTTTTCTTATTCATGTAGAATTTCCTGTGCATCAGTTTCTGCCCAATACCTCTTGTCCTATTGCTTGACTCTACTGAGAGGAGCCTGGCTCCATCCTCTTGACACCCTGCCTTCAGATACTGATGGACATTCATGAGGTCCCCTCTCACTTGTCTCTTCTTGAGGCTGAGCAGGTCCAGCTCTCTCAGCCTTTCCTCATAAGAGAGATGCTCCAGTACCTTAATCATCTTTGTAGCCCAAATGCATTATGTATAGTATAAACTATGCAGTAAATAAATGAACAATTATCAGGAATCATGATATCAATATAGACCATTCCCTGGTATTCTTCATTTCATCTTTATCTATCAGTATTTATCTGTTAAAAATAACATTGTCTGTCTTTTTGTCCATTTGAAACAAAATCTCACTACTGTTTATCTCTCACTGTAAGTTTTATATGTTTGTTAAAATTTCATTCCAAGTCATAGGTAGTTATTGATCCATAATAAGCCAGATAACTACTTTAGTTTTTCTACTCCACACTGAGGTGTAAGCTGCAGGAATGCTCTGGTTTTCCCTCAGCTGCTTCACAGAGAGTAGACAATGTGTCCCCTTCACTGTTTAAGTGATACATGCTTTTGGTATTTACAGTACGAGCTGTAGTTGTTTGCAGAACAGTTTTTTGCCCTCAATGTCTGTTTTAGTTATCCACAGGATAAGCGACCTGTCCACGTGGATCGAGCCAGATTGTTCAGGTATAAGTGTTGTCTCTGTTCTGTGGGTTTTGTCTGTATAAATCAGGTATATGCAGGCAGTTGTGGGTGAGGAACCTGGTCTCAGTTAAGTCATTTTTAGGGGAACATGCTCTATAAACTTGAGTTTATAGACCCACATTTAGTATATACATGTAACATTCCCTTGATTTTTTTCTGTTTTACAATAATATGCATATGGGGCTGTGGGTGGTGAATCATTTACAAGCCATTTCACTAAATTTATTTCTCTGCTGTTAGCAGAGTATCTGACATCTTCACACAGTCACAAGAGAGAGAACTCCACTTTGTGTGCACTACAGATGGTATGATGGATATTTGAAAAGTACCTTCATTTTATTCATAGGTGGTCCCGAGTGAATGAAAATCTGTTTGCAACCACTGGATATCCAGGAAAGACAACTACTCAACTGCTGGTTCATCATCTAGGACACCCCCAGGTAAATTTTTGAGTTCAGCTTTTGACTGGAATCTCATATGTTCTCGTCAGTTCAGGCTCATATATAATAAAACGATACAATTAAAAACTAGCCTAAACCAACCAGAAACGCTGCTTGGTGTACCTATTTTACTTTGGTTTGTGACACCCATATTAAGGAAAAAAATGGCTGCACATTTAACCTGCTATTTTAAAAGCTGCTTGATCTATATGTTTAATTTGCTCTGCCATAACAGTTCTAAGGGGAAGAAAAACATCTTCAACCTGTTACTTAATAAATTTGTCAGTATTTCTAATTCTAAGGAGACTAAAAACAGCTAGTTGTGTATTTTACTGGTTTGAGCTAATTGTATTTTAAAACATTCATGAAAATGCAAAGCATAGGAAATACTGTGGTTTTGCTGGAGTCAGTATACATTTGTACTAACAGCAGACATATTACCTCAAACATACTAGTTGTGAGTACACCGAAATAACAGAATATTTTGCTGTATATTACTTAAGTGAGGTAAGTAGCTACTGGAATTAAGCAGAGAATCAGATTTTTCAGTTAAATTTCTGTTGTATTTTAATTGTATTTGTTAAGGAATACTTAATCTATAGTGTTTATTTGTCAATGCAGCTTGGTATATGTGGTATAGAAATCATTTCTAAGGGAAGCTGTATTGATATTTCTCTCTCTCTCTCTCTCTCTCTCTCTCTCTGTTTTTTTAAAGCCCATTCTTACTGGAACAGCAGCTGTAGGGTCTGGCTTGACATGGCACAGAACTCTTCCATTATGTGCAGTCGGAGGAGACCATAAAATTTTCTTCTGGGTAACTGAAATGTAAAACAAGCATTTGCCTTTAATATCAAACTTTACAGCATAATGCCTGTTTTCTAGTAAAATGAAGAAATTTACTCTTTCTAATGGTATTTATTCACTTGGAGAACATTCAAGAGGAAGAAGTAAGAAATGAATAATTTGTGTTTGACTTTCAGCTTTTGTAAAATCGGTTATCATACATCTGATACTTGGTTATTTCTCTTAAAATAAAATGTTCCTTTTTAATACGGTATTTGGTGTGAAATTAATATTTTAAGTGTTTTAGAAGAGATTTTAAGTCCAGCAGTGTCAGTCTGGCAATGTCACTAACACAGCTCAAATACTCTGAAATTGTCCTGAGATTATTGAGATGAAGAGGTTTTTTAGCTTAAATTCAGTTGAATAATCATTGAAGCAGCATCAGTTTGATAGAGAAAACTTTACTAGAATACCCTTTGCAAACATGGAATTAGAAGACTCCATGGGAAACCAAGCAAATGTTAATCCACACTGACCTTTTCAGCTGTTCATTGGATCACCTTACTAAAAACAACTATTGCCTCTTGTGGAGGATCAGGTGACAGCTTGTCTGGAAATTTTTTTGGATCAGCTTTTTGTTTCTGTTTAACTTGTCTCTCAGTTGTATAGCTGTTTGAGTTCTGGGCTGATTCGAAGTGAATGTTGGGTTCTGGGACCTCTAACAGTGCATAAGCACACAGGATGCACAGAGATCTTGTAAGCTACAGTAGCAATTGCCAGTTTTTCTCAGCTTGTGTGGTTTTGTTTTGCAATTGACTGGGGGTTCTGATTTTGTGCAATATAAAAATATATGTAACAGATCAGTTTCAATGCTTTGAAGCCCTTACTTTTCAGTGTACCCTAATCACAAGACAAATATTTTTCACTGATTATGAAGACAGCTTTGATCAGCTTTCTGTACACACAGCTTTTGCACTTCAAGTTGGGCTCACCATCCTGAAAGTTCACATCTGAAAAATACTAATGTTCAACCAAACTTGATTTCAGTAACTCTTAAATAGTCTTTAATCTTTCCTTCACTGAAAGGTGGAGCTATATGACAGGGCCTTTAAATGCCTGCATATATATGAACACATACATAGGTATAAACTGACAGCAGTTATGTATTGTACAGTATTTATTCCTCAATTTGACGTTTATCATCCAGTATGGGTGCTGGTGCAAAATGCCTTCTCAAATCATACACACTATAAATCTGGATATTATGACTCAATTATTTTTTATACATCCTCTCATTGGGAGTTCAGCCCTTTATAGTTACAGTTGAACAATCTAGATCAATTAAAACTTTTTTAAGTGGTTTTGAAAAATTTGGATAATTTTCCTCTGCTCTCTGTTTTTCACTTTTTGTAGCCTTCACTTCCTAACTCCAGCTGGGAGAAAAAGTGCTGTGTTGCACTTTTTTATGTAGTTTTTTTGGCCAAATTAAAAGCAGGAAGTACCAGAAAGTTCAGAGAAGAGCATATTCTTGTGAAATTTCTTATCCAGCTTTACAAACCAAGACATTCAGATAAGATCTGACTATGCATTTATGTTAATAATTTTCTGTGCCATTGCCTGGAAACTTTATATTACAGGCACTTTATGATAAATGAGATTAATTCTTCTTGAATATTTAGTGTGGGTTTAAGGTAATTAAGGTGACAAGATAATTCACTTAAATAAATTAAACAAACAGCTCCCTTGCCCAACACAAATTTGCACAATGCCTATAAACTCGGAACTGAAATCTAAACCCACTGAACTTACCAGTGCTCCAAAGCATAGTATGAATCACAAGTTGTTCAGTAATTCAAGCAGTATGGACAAAAAACTTTGCTGTACTATCTTAGTAAGATGCTAATAATGATGTGCATAGGACAGCAGGTTAGTAATAAATATATTGTGAAAGTAACAAAGTCAAAGAAAAGCTGCTTCAGTAATTAAATGAGGATTTTATGTAAACCCAAGTAACAGAACTAAGTGCTCTATGTACAGCCACCATTGATTCTGTATATGGATTTTTAGAATGCTTAACAAGCTGTAATAATTTGGAAGTAAACTGAGAATTTGGTAAATTCTAAACCAAAATTAGCATAGTACATTTGAGTTTTAATCTATGGTAGTTTCTTAACTGCCCGGAATTTAGAGGGGTTTATTAAATGTAATTGTATTTAGATGTAATCATGGAGAATTTTCCCCAAGTATTTTCTCCACTACAATCTATTTGGATTTACTGCTGTAAACAAGGACTCCAGATTACTCCAATTTGTCTTACCTTCCAGAAGTACACAACATTAGAGTTTAAATGAAGAAAAGTTTTACGTAACAGATTGAACTGTTGGTAATCTTTAGCTTCAGTTTTTTAACAAACATCGTACACATCATCATTCTAGGATTTTTCATTGCTTAGCTTAGATTCTCCAAAACTTGGCCCAGGCATCAGAACTGGGAACTCAGTGTTCATTTTGACATCCCATCCCTTTTCAAAGGATAGATTTTTTCAATTATTGCTGGCTAGCATGAGAATGAATTCTAAGAGTCAATGACAGTTTTCATGGGATAACCCAATAAATGCTATTTCCATATACTGTTTGAGTAGGGTTTACTTATAGATGCAAGTGCCTGTAATGTTCTGTCTGGAGCCACATCTCTGGCAATTTAAAGGTCATTTCTCATCTTTCATTCATAGTTAATCAGCTTGGGGGGTTGATGCATGTTGTGTATGCAGTTGCGATTCCTGCCTCACCATAGAGGCAACTTGTCCTCAGATCTTTAATGGTTTGGGTTTTGGTAGTTTTGATCAGCTGTCTGACCATTTCTCAGAGAATGGGTGTCTTAAAAGACCTGCAGAAGATGTAGAAACCAGATTATTTAATATTATTCAAGATATGGTTAAGTATACTTTTCATTCAGCTCACAATCTGTTGTATGTAACTGGTATAACTGTAGACATCACATTCAAAATTTTATTAGCACAGATGGCAGACAAATTGGCAGTAACAGGAGTTCAGGTCCTGTTCCTGTGTATCATTTTCAGCTAGTACAGCTCAGTCAAGCATTACATAAAAGATCAGATGTGTGTCCAACAAAGAAGTACTTCTGTTGCTTTTCTCCTGAAATGTCATGGATGAAGTTGCATGAGGTAGCAGAGTTATCTGTACTTCTGCTGCCAAAGCCAACTAGTCTTACTCTGTAACCCTGCTCACCAGACTCTGGTGTTCAAACAAAGACTTTGGCTGATTTGGTGGAATTCATGAACCAAGCAGCAAACAGACCCTCTAACGCTCATACTCTGCTGAGATAGCGAGTAGAGCAGCCATAAGGGAAGGATCAGCATGTGCTGTAACACAAATGGTAAAATAGGCACATGTAGCCATTATTGGGAGGGGCAGAGAGAGGAGAGAAGCCCTTTCTGATGGTGTAACCCATTGGAGGGGTTCAATCCATCTTCATATTGGGACCTGACTTCTAAATGGCCTGATCAGTCCTTTGAAACTGAAGTAGAGAAAAAGAATATAAGCAACCATTAAGGAAGGAAGGAAGGAAGGAAGGAAGGAAGGAAGGAAGGAAGGAAGGAAGGAAGGAAGGAAGGAAGGAAGGAAGG
>JAWWEV010000043.1:62478430-62549281 GCA_035583235.1 Hafferia zeledoni | reverse complement strand
AAGGAAGGAAGGAAGGAAGGAAGGAAGGAAGGAAGGAAGGAAGGAAGGAAGGAAGGAAGGAAGGAGGGAAGGAGGGAGGGAAGGAAGGAAGGAGGGAAGGAAGGAAGGGAAGGAAGGAAGGGAAGGAACTGGTTATTTTACAGTTAGGGAATTTTTCCAGAGGAACATCTGAAAACCTGTGGTGTAGTCACCCTTTCCCTGGAGCCTGGTCCCTCTGAGGTTCCTCGGGTGAAACACAAAGACTTCCCAGCCGTGCCCTGAGCGTGAGGATGAGCTGAAAGCAGGGGAGGTACTGCCGAACCCTGGCCATGCCTCTGCTTACCATGCCCTTTTCCATAAACATTCGGGTACAGCAATCATTTGTAACATCATTGCAGCCACGCTTTTGTCTTTTTCACAGAAACTCAACGTCATTCCGTGCTCCTTGTTTTTATTCCCCGCATTCAGAATGTGGCCCTTCCCCACTAAACTTATGCACAGGAGCACAGACATAGTTTGTTCATCGGCTTGTCTCATTATTTCTTTCACGTTTGACCGCAGGGGACGACACTTTATTTCCCCAAACAGCGCTACCCAGGGCCACGTCCGGAGGCTGGGGAGGCCCTTGGGCCAGCGCGATCCCCAGGACCGGGACCGGCACCGCAGTGGCTCGGGGCAGAGCAGCGCCTTTTGCCTGATGAGCACCCTGGCCACGACGGCTCCTGCCCGGGAGGGGCTGCGCTTCCCGGGAAGGACCGGCCTGCGCTTCCCGGGAGGAGCCGCGCCGGGTCCCGCCCCGCAGTTTTGTTTCCGGGCCGAGGGTTGCGGGCACTGCGGCGGGGCCGGGGCCGGGGCCGGGCATGGACGAGGACGGGCTGCCCATCGTGGGCTCCGGCATTGACCTCACCAAGGTACGGGCTGCGCTGGGCCCGGTGCTGGGCCGGCCCCCCGGGCGGGACTCGCTGTGGGCGCAGGGCCCGGCCCGGCCCGGCCCGGCGGGGCCAGGAGCGCTCCTGTCCCGGCCGTGTCCGCAGCAGCGCGGGGTGCGCCTTCTCCAGCGGCCTGTCCCTACAAGATCTGCCGTAGCCTTGTATTTAAAGGCTGAGCCTTTAAATGCCTACATCGATCTGTGAGGCAAATCCTCTGCAAAGCTACTTATTCATGTCTTTTAATGATGCAAATAGTGTTTTAAGAAAGCTTTTGTTTCGCCAGTGCAGAGCGTAAAGACAGGGCGGTTCCAAGGCCCCCGCTGATCCTTCCATCCCCTGTGCCACGCCACAGATTCCTGCTAAGGTTGTTTTGGAACCACGGAATTGAATTTCAGCAAACCCTGCACAGGCAGAAGGGTTGCGATAGTAGCAACAAAAGGGTCACAAAAAGCTCAGGGCACTTTAAGACTGTCACAGTGTGGTGTCTGTAGCTCACTCTGCTCTCAGGCTGATGGTCAGTGCAGCTGAAGTTTGGCTGCAAATATTTGGCCTTGTAAATCCTCCACTTCCACCAATGACAGTCTCACAGGGAAATTTCCTCTGCGAAGGTGAAGACTTTAAAACAATTGTCCAGGGTAATTAGCCCTGAGGCACTATAATTTTATACCTAAGGTTCCTGATTCCAGTCTTCTGTAATGGTTTAAATAAAAACGCCAACATTATGAGCACCAGACTTTTTTTAGACAAACTTAAGAGTCTGCCTTTTAGTCTGAAAAGTTTGTGAACATTGCGTCTCACTTGGAGGGGAATTTTTGGTAATTTTAAGATAGTCTGGGCTTGCAAGTAGGAAACAGTGTGGGTAGCAACTAAAATACTGAGGCAGCGACCACCACGTTTTATTTTTTGTTATGGTGTTGGTTTAACTGAGTACTAATATGGATGACCAAAGTTATTTTCCTTCTTAATATTCAGAAGGAAAGATTCTAATTTTCTCACTCTTTTGAAAAAAACACAGATTTTTCAGGAAATTTCATAACTTTATCTATAGGCATTTTCCTAAATAAGATAACAGTCCTTCATTTATGTGGGTCTTGTTGCCCTTTCTGTGCATCCTGCAAGTTCTCAACTGTCATGTTAGTA
This sequence comes from Hafferia zeledoni, assembly GCA_035583235.1. Taxonomy (NCBI): domain Eukaryota; kingdom Metazoa; phylum Chordata; class Aves; order Passeriformes; family Thamnophilidae; genus Hafferia; species Hafferia zeledoni. The sequence goes on along the minus strand of JAWWEV010000043.1, from coordinate 62,547,233 downwards.
GCTTTTTAGTGGCAAAGGATTTGTAGGAATGTATGTATATGTATCATATGAACGTAAAAAATGGTTCATATGTGGAAGCATTCATAGCAAGCACATTTAAGACAGATTTCCAAAATAATTTCTTCTAAAATATTGATATTTTTTAACTGATATTTGAATCCAAACTGAAAATTGACAAACATGGGTAACCTAATTTTCTTATATTTTTTAATTCAGGTTCCTGCTATTCAGCAGAAAAGAACTGTAGCATTTCTAAACCAGTTTGTGGTTCACACAGTGCAGTTTCTCAACCGCTTTTCTACAGTTTGTGAAGAGGTATGTTTATTATTTTCCCAGCTGTAAGGTTGTACAATTAAAAAATTCTAGAAATGAGAACCATTCATTTAAATATTTTTGATGCAGTAAAACTGGTAGCTTAAACCAAAAAATTTATTCTGCTTTCTATTCAAGATCTCCCTTGATCAAGTGCTTAAGGCAGATTTTTTTCCCAAGGAATCCACATGAACTGCTGATGGTGCCACATTCAATCCTATTTGCTTAAACTTTCACGTTTGGCACAGTCTTTGAACTTTTTGCTACATGGAGTTTGTTCTGAGCAGCTTCATCTGTAGCTGTTGCATTGTTACAGAAGAAGGATGCCATATTCCTGTGGTGCATCAGAAGTTATTTTAAGATTTTACCACCTTTGATTTAAAAGGGTGATACTCTCAGCTCTGAATGTAAATAATGTTTTAGAAAACCAGACATTTTTAGGAAGTGGTTAGTATAGAGTATGAAGCCTTTAACTTCAGTTTGCTTCAAAAAAAGAGAAAAACAAAAATATTTAGGGTTAGTAAGTTTTTGTGGTGACTTTAGATTCAGTAGAAATATACCAGACCAACAAGACTAGAACTGTTCACTGAGCAGGACAAGAGTGCTTCCTCCCTTGTAGAAAGGGTGTTTTCTAATGTGGCTTTGAGCTTTACTTTTTTGTCTTTAGTGGGTTTTTTGTAACTTTTCATTAGTTTATTCAACAAAGGCTTCTTTACAGCTCTAGCCAGCTGAGCTGGGGCAACAGTCAAATCCAATTAGACTAAGCCACGTAATCTGAGAAATTCTGTTATTTGTTAGTAAAGTTTAGAGCCAGACCCATGACATGGATAAAATTTGGCTACCACATCAATATATGGTGCTTCAGAGGAGAAAAAGTAATTTTTCCTGTATTTATAAACTCCTTGTAACCTGATACGTGGCACAGTGTAAACACCTGATGATGCTGTTCTCAGTTGCCCAAAACTCAGTTGTCACATGATCTCAATATTACCACTTGCATAGGCACTATGAAGATCAGAACATGGATATTTAAAGCCATCTTGGGCACACAACAGGGCTGTGAAGTCTACCCAATAAAACAGTTATTAGCTAATCTAAAGAGACTAAATGGTTGCTTTATAAACTCCTTGAAAAGCTTTTCGTATGTATGAAGTGAAAAAGTGTTTTTAATGTGAAAGCCAAGAAATTCAAAATTAGGGCTGAGCCCATCCTTAACTCTAAATTTCTTGGCTCTTGTCTAGTCAAATAGACTCATAAAGTTACATAATTGCCTTCTGTACATCTTTCCTCCCCCTTACCCAGCTACATGTAGGTCACATAGCTCCTTCCAGTAGGAACCAACTCCTCTTCATGAACAAAGGACCATCTGTAAACAAGTCAGTGCACTATCCAAAAAGACTAACTCCTGTCAGTCTCTTTCTACTTTTTCTAGCATATTGGCAGCACTGTCTCTTTCTTAGGGTGTTAAAGTTCCACCTCAGAGCCAGGCAGAATCTTGCCAAGGTGCCAGAAAGCTGTCAGAGTGGTACATATCTGCCAGCCAGTGTGCTAGCCAACTTCACTTGGACAAGTCTGGTGGAGTGTGGTAATGATCAGTTAAAAGACTGACAGATCTTATAGAGTAATTTAGGAAAACTTAAGTTGTATTAAAAAAAAAAAGTGTCAAAATTTGATTGAGGAGCACTTGAAGCATATAAAGTGTCTGGTTATTTCTGATGTGTTGTGCATTTTGACTGTATAGGACTTTGAATTACCTGCTATATTTACCAGATTTTCTCTTTGTATTTGCTTCATTACATATGCACACATCACATCTTTTCATCTTCCACATTTGGAAAAAGCTTTGAAGAAAGATCTTTTGGTAACTGAAAGAGTACAGTATTTCTACCGTTATTCTCCAGTTCCCCGAAGGAATTCCCTGTTTACTTTGGCTTTTTTTTGTAAATAGTCTGTCTTCATATCCGTCATTTAGTCTTGGGCAAACTTAACTGCAGAGTAAAATAATTTAAAATTTGAACCACTGTAGCTACTGTACTAAAAAGAGTTGTCATTGCTTCATTTATTTCATTGTGATCATTTCATTTATACTCTACTCTGCCTTCAGCAGGTAGAAGACAAAAGTGATTTCCTTTAACTAGATGCAAACTGTTTTATATGTACAAGTGCCTAGGGGAGTGTTTTCACATCCTAATTGTTTTCTGTTTTAGAAATTGTCAGCACTCTCTCTCCGTATCCAACAAATTGAAACAACACTCAATATTCTGGATGCAAAGGTTTGTATGTACATATAAACTTTGTCGTCTACAGTGGCAGCCTCCTAGATTACGTGAACCAGCTTCCTTTTCAGAGTCTGAATTAAGCAAATAGGTTTTCATAGTGATTTGAAAGAGCTAATACAAAATCCGGACGTCAAAAAATTTCTTTTTGCATGCCTTGCTACTTACACTGTGTAACATTTGAACATACAGTTGGTACAGAAGAAAGGAACCAACAGCACATAGTGGAAACATCGAGTTTGTTAAGCATATGGAACAGGAAAGGAGCACTTGGATCTTTAAAAGGCAACTGAACCTTATTGTGTTGTTTTTATTGCAATGTTTGCTTTTAAGAAAATGGGGAGACGTTTTGAATATTCCATTATGAAACCTGCATTGCAGGTTTGTAGTAAAAACTGCATTTGTCATGCAAACTCTAATAAAGAAATTTTTGCTCCCTTTATGAAGTGAAATTATCTTTGTATGGATTGTAAGATTTCAACTACCATAAGTAACTAGATAGAAGTCTTCTAAGTCTTCTGATGCTGAAATGGGATCTGAAGTGGGTCTAAGCTACTGCAAATGTGTCTGATGTATCTTCTTTAGCTTGAAATGACAAAAGGATATCATCTATGGCCTATATAGTATATAATTTACTGAAAGGAAAAAAACCCAAAATCCCAAAGACAATAAGCCACTCACTGTGCATTTTTAACCAGTCCTTCTTTCATTAATGAGGAAGGAAATTTTGGCTGGCTTTTCTAGGAGTAGAGGTGGGACATTTTGAAACTGTTCATTAGGGTCTTTGTGAAAAAAATAGCATAATAATACAAACAGTGCTTACTGACTCTATTTCAAAATATTTATGAATTATTATTATTATTATTATTTATGATTATTTTTGAAGAATGCTTCATAATCATCTTAAATAATAATTTCCTTCAAATAGATAGCCAGTGTGTTTAAAATCCTCTCTCAGCATTCCCTTAAAAAAGAGTGACAGTTACAGAAAATGGAAAAATTTGTAACCAGTGATCCCTTGTCCTGATTTCTGTCACTGTAGAGGGAGTAGCAGAGTTGATGGCTCTGGTGGGTTGGTAGGTGCAGTAGGAAAATGCTGGGAAGGTATGGAAGCCTTTCCTGCGCTGCAACTCTTTGTTAACAGTGAAAGCTCCAGTGGAGTGGTTTGGGTTTTTATTGTAGAAGCCACCTGAATGGAAAGATTTTTGGGTTTTTCCTGATCAAAATACCAAAACTAGTAGTGATAAGGAATTACAATTATACTAATATAAACCCTCTCTTAACAGTATGTGGTGAGCTGCATGCTGCAGATTTTATTGTACACATGGACTTCTGCTGTGCTCACTGCTTATTTGATGATGTTTTGTGCATTCAGTTGTCCTCCATTCCTGGCCTAGAAGATGTCAAATTTGTAGTGTCCAGCGCAAATACCAGTAGTGTTACAAATGGTCCTGTGGCACAAGCTACTACAGATCAACAGACAGCTGTATCACCTCCATCTGGAGTAAGTAATGAAACATAATTAACACATTAAAGGAATATACCTCTCCATGTCAAGATTTTAGTGTCATTTGAAATAGATGGAAAAAGGAAGCCTATTGGGAGTGAGTTGTCAGCTGTAAAGATCTAAAACTAAGCTTTTCACTAATGACATTGTTTTAACGAGTGACAAGAAGGGTATACTGTTTGTTGCTGTGTCACTTAAATCATTAGAACTAACTCAAATCTAATGGTAAATTCCTCCTCCTCCTTCTTCTTCAATCACACTAAAATATGAATGTGAATTACATCGGTGGACTGGAAAGTTCATGAATGAAACTAACAGTTTGAGTTTCATAATTCCAGCTCTTTCATTCTTTCTTTAGATTGTGAACTTTCAGCTCTAATTGGACTTTCTAGCATGAAGAGTTTATTATATAGAGATGTTTTTATATATATTATTCTCAATGTACAAAGATGGCAGCTTATTATAAGCAATCACCATTAAGATCCTATCCCTTCAATTTTTTGGTTTTTTGGGGAGTTTTATGTGTGTGGTTGGTTTTTCAATCCAGACTTAAATCTTGTGATCACCACTTAACTAAGTGAGGCTTTCTGGCCCATTTGTAGATGGATTTCATTTCCCAGTTTTCTCTTACAGTTTCTTCTCAGGGAATCTTCAGTTCCAATCTCTGCTCATTCTCTTAGTTGCTGGAAGTTGCTGTGGAGCAGCAGTAACTGGAGTACTTGGCTGCTTTTGCCTGCCTGTCAAAGATTGTGACTAATTTGCAGGCAGCAGCATGGGAGACAGAATGAACATCCCTGTGTGTTTCAGTCATGTCATGTTTCTTTTAAAGTGTTCCTTCTCCCAGATATTGAAGTATATAAGGTGTATTTAAGTATATGATGTTCAGATATTCCTGAAAGGAGGTTTCGAGTGCTGCTTTCAAATGGGTAGTTTTATAGCAAAAATACAGTTTTCTGTGTTCTTTAAATAGTGCTAGAACTTCTTGTCATTTTTCATTTTATTTAAATTAGGTACATTGAAGGATTCTTTGATTTCATTACGTTATCCTTTAGATAATGATTTATACAAAAAAGTATAGTTTAAAAGTTATGAACTGTATGAAATGCTTGTGAGGGGATCAAATAAATATCTTGAGAAAAAATATATTGGACTATTGGATGGGATTTGTAGATATAATCCTTAGAAGTACTTTTTTATAAAAAGAACATTTACATTTAGTGCTGTTTTACTCACTAAGTACAATTTAACAGGGCTATTGGAGGCTTTTGTTTTTTCATGTATTGTTCAATAACTTAAAACTGTGACTAAAAGAAAAAGACAGTCTCATAACTGACTATCAGAAGGGCTGGATTTTGTGCATTCATACATCTTGGAAATCCCTAATACTACGAGTGTAGATCAGAATAATCTTAATGAAGAAGGGTTTCATTTTACCTTAAATATCAAGTTTCATGGATTGAAATCTCTCCGTGTGCCTGGTCTGTACACCTGCCCACTAAAGGTTGTTTTCTTCATATACAGCAGAACAACGTGCATGAAGAAGGGTTACAGAAAACAGAGGTAGTCACAGAAAATGTCACCACTGTGGCCAAGGATCCAAGATATGCCAGATATCTCAAAATGGTACAAGTGGTAAGTCAGTTCTCATGCCATTCTTTGGCTGCTCTTTCATTTTTAGGTGGAACATCACACACAGCTGTAAGTGAATGTTAAATGTCTGAAAACATATATCGCAGTGGTAATCTTTAAGATAGGATAACATCACAATATTTCTAGCACATCTTCTCTAATTAATCAATTAATGTCATATATTCCCTCAGACAGCTCCTGGCAAGATCTTGCTACAAAATTCTTCTGATATACTGGTGAGCTGAAGCTGTGAAATGTGTAAATGCAAAGTGATATTAGCTGAAGTCACAGAAGATGCTATGGAAAGTGTAATTACTGTGGCAGAATTGGAGTCATTCCCTACATACAGGCATGATTACAGTTTGGTTTTGCTGTAGGGTACAAAATACAGCTTTGCTAATACAGTCCAGAACAGGAGTACTTGATATTTCTGTAGGGACTAAAACAGAGATACAAGAATTACTTCACTGTGTGGTTCTACTTCAGTTTCCTATTATTCATGATGCAGGTTTTGTTCACCGCTTTATCTGGGGTCTGTTCAACAGATAAATAGGAAAGAAATTAATTTAATCTCAGTATTTACACACGTGAAAGCTAATGACGAATGAAAAGATGAATGGGAGATTATTCATGGCATTTTTAAGAGCCCTTTTTTTCACATCCACGAAATGAAAAATTAGATTGGAAACAAAGAAAATAATCTGTCTTTATTTTCAATTTGTCAGGCAAAATCTTCCTCTGTAACATATTCTGGAAAATATGACTATGTCATAATATTAGTAAAATGTTTAAGCTAACTTCACAATTTCACTCATTATTCAGAGAAATTATTACAATTGGTGTGCTTGGTCCTTTGGATGATGTTCCAGACCTTGGTTTTGACTTGAATCACAAATTGGCACTTTATGGGTGGGTTATTACAAACCATTTGGAACACCTAGCAGTGGGATAGTAGCAGAGAGTAGAACACTGTGCTAGTGTATTGATTTAATGCCAGACTTCAAAGTGGATTTGAAATTGCTGGATGGGCTAATTACTTTGATTTTTTTTTTGTGACTGCTAGAGGAGTGAGATCTCTCTTTCCACATTTCTGCTTTGTACTGGCAGTTCCTGGTGACTCCTGTGCCAGTTGTAAACAGTGTGGTAGGAAAGTCAAACTAACTACTACAAATTAATGTGTGTTTTTGTATTTGCCAAACTTGTCTTCTCCTCTGGTCAAGTATTTCAGTTAGTGCTATTTATTTGCTCAAATTAAGTTTCTAGCTGAAAATTTGTTTGAACTGTTGATTTATTTATTGCTCACAATATTTGTATTATATGAGAATTAGCACCATTCTGCACTAAAGGTAGGTCTTCTGTGAAATAGCAGCAAACTCATTTTGATGGAGTGCATTTGAGCATAGTAACTTCTTTCTTTTTAAAATATACAACAATAATATTCAAACAAATCTCTAAAAAGCAGTATCATATTTACTACAATAAATGTTCAGAATGTTTCTATTGTCAGTGTGATAGGAGCAGTCTGCAATTTCAGATAAACTTCATGTTTAAAGTACAAATATTCTCACTTGATTCTGAACACCAAAGATGACAGTATAGATGCCAGGACACTTGACTGTCCTGATAATGGATTGATCCTTGCTCTAAAGGACTGTAATGAAAGCCAAACATGATTGTGCACTGGTCTTCAGGAATTGCCAGCACTGATGGGCTGTGGCCTCTATTGCACTATGGAAAACTAAATCCTGTATTACAAGATTGCTACTTGCACTGTCACTTCTCCAGGACCTGCACACTTCCTGAGCTGTGGGACCTGTCGGGGAGTAGGGCTGGGGTGCACTGTGGAATATGTAGTGACTTGAATTATTTCACATCTTAACTGGACAGAGACAAGTGCAGTGGAAACTTTAATACTGGTTTCTAGGCTAGAAACCTCAAGTGTGCCATTTCAGTGGACCTGTATGCTCAATGTAGTTACTCTCTAGATCTAAAATAGTTTTCTGTTTCGTTTTAGTAAGATTTAGGGTCACAGCAGTATTAGAATCTATTTTTCCAGACTAAACTTAAGAAATATGAAGTAATTGTAATGCCCTGATTGTATTATAAACAGATACGGGTACACTCTTTATTGTTTTCCTTCAGGAAAAAAGTCTGCTGTTAGAGAGTGTTTTGATTCAACTTTGGATTGCTTTTGTGAATCTGTGATATATAAGGGTACTGCGACGTTTTTTTCTTGCAGATTTTTATGCACACTATGTTGGAATAAAACACTGCTGCAAGTGAGAACATAAAAGCAACTCATTCTTAGAATTTTCTATACCAAGTTCCCTTTGACTGAAAGCAAATATGAATTTTGCTTTGCCTGATCTGACTCAGTTTTGTTTTCACTTGGTTTGAGTTGGTGCATAAACACTTCATGAGTGACTTCTGAGATGGGGAAAAGTATCCTGAGAGAAGTCAAGCAAGGGAAAAAGCATTAGTACAAGATGCTGTATAGACACCCAATCCCTGGTGACCAAAGCTACACTATAATAAGAGAATTGTTAAGTTGTCATGAAATACTCAAATGAATATTCAAAATAGTCAGCTCCGTAATGTACATGGGTTGTGAAGTACTGAGAAGTTGTTTATTTCAGGCTATTTCCTTGGAAATATTTGCTGATATGCCTGATAAATTGCTAAAATGATGTACCTGTCTGTGTGCTATTCCAGAATGTTCATGCACAAGTCCTGATTGTGATTCTTACTGTTAACTGCACAAGGAAAGCACAGTAAAACTACCTTAGTGCTCACTTTGCCAGGTTAGCTACTGGAACTGTTACTAGTACCACATGTTTCTCTGGAACATTAGTCATGGCTGCCTTTTATTTTATCAGTATTTTACCTACCTTTGGACAAAAGAGTGCAAAAAGAGTCCTACACTGCTTTACACTTAGCTTGGGAGGCCTCTCCTGACTTCCCTAGAACACCACTAGCTTTGTCCTTTCAAATCAGACATTGTATCCTCCTTTTCCACTCCCCCCCATATCCTATATTGGCATAGAGTGATCCAGATGGTATTTCTGATGGTTTCCAACAGGAGATGGCAAAGCAACAAGTTGCTTTTGAGCAACTCTAGTGGAAACTTAGGAGCAGTTTTTTGGAATGTATCTCATAAGATGAAGTGGATCTTGGGTATGTGATCCAAGATGAGGGGATGTTTAGGTGTCGATGAATAAAATAAAGTGCAGAAGCTGTGGAAGGTCTTGCAGCGAAAGGAAGGATTTTTTTTAACATGTTGGCTGAAATCTGTCCACAAGTCATACAGGATTTAAGCCTGACTGCACAAGCATTTGTATTCAGAGAAGTCACTTTTAAATTGTGCTTCTGTTCTCATGTCCTGTTTGCCTTTTTCTTCATGCTTTTTAGACTTTTCCAGGTTTTAGCACTGCCTTAAGGTATCCTTCTGGAGTGGTAGCAGATGCACTTTCCTGGTTTTCCTCTCTCTCTTGGTTATATCTTCAGCATGTCCGAGTCATCTTTTTCTTCCTAGCACAACTGTTCTCTGCTGTCTTTGTGCTACTTTGTGCTTTCTTCACATTCTTATCCATACAGATAACTTCAGTTTCCTGGTTTTGTCTGGTGCATGAATTGCAAATATATGTATCCAGTCTTGATCCTCTCCCTGCAACTTTCTCTAGCTCTTTTGCCATAAATACAAGATGGATTAAAAGGGCCTTTAATCTCAATTTTTCCTTGCTTTTAGGTTTGTACTGATAGCAACTGAGATTATCATACCATACTCTTGTTTGACAAGTGACATGCATAAATTTGTATGAAAGTGTGGCTTAAATGAACTTGTATAATTTAGTTCACCTGTTTGTGTCCAGTAGTTTCATATTATTCTTCCTCCTGCTACACAGGGTGTTCCTGTAATGGCAATACGGAACAAAATGATTTCTGAGGGGCTAAATCCAGATCTTCTCGAGTAAGTAATTTGTAACTTCCAGAAGGGCTGCTGTGCAGCCATGTGTTTAAAAAACTTGGAAAAAAGTGTGCTTAGAAAAAATGGTTCACAATGTAGTGAGTCTAATTTATCAGCATTAAAACAGGTTTTGAAGTCTTCCATGAGAAGTATTTTTAGCATTCTATTTGTCTGAAGGGGTCCATCAGTACCAAAGAGGGGATACAATCTCAAGTATGAGCTGCCTTTTCAGCATTGTCTAGTCCAAGGCATGTCCCAGGAAATGCAGACTGGAATGTACATGAGTCAGTACTGTACCCTCTCAAACAGCAAGTTGCAGGGCTTTACCATCCAGACTTCAGAGGAAATGAAAGCACTTCTTCCAAGCCAAGCAGAGGTGGTGTGATTTAAGGAAAAGGACAGAGCAATGACAAGGTAGCATTTGACAATGTGCATTTAGCGATGAGGAATCAAATAAAATGTCAGTAGCTATTCTCACTGCATGGTTTGGAGTGTGAGGTTTTCCCCAGATATTTACTTTCAACACTTCAATAACAAAATGTCATAATTATAGACTAAAAAGCATAAACTCGATTTCATTTTACTGTATTCATGAGGGACAACACAGTTATTTCCAGATCCCCTCAGTAGATGGAGTGTACAACTTGTCAGCAGTTTGAAATGTGAACTGCTAATGGAGTTACCCTGATGTGAAGACTACCAAGAGCTTCTCATCATAATGGCCATAAACATTTATTTTAGGATTATTTTCCATTTGACATTTAATTTAGTTTTCCTGTATTATTTCACAGAATTTGTTAAAATGATGAAAGTATTAACTGTCATTGTTACATTATTGCTACCAAACTGAAGCACTTTTGCATCCTCTTCAGAAACTGTCAGTGTATTAGAAAGTCCATTTCTCCTTTCCAGTGACATCTTTTTACATTTTGTAAAGGCTTATTCTGAAATTAGCAACTTGTTTAATAAAACAAACCTGAAATATCATCATATGCTGAATCACTTTTATCTCCCAGCTACTTTCTGGTGTCTAAATGAGCCTAAAGTAGTTATTCCTCTGTTGATACTTTTACTGATTGAATGAGAAATATGAAAAAGAACATAAGTAAGACCCTCTGCAAGTTTGAGACAGGGTTATTAAACATGGCTTTTCTATGTGTGTGTTAAATGTGTTGTATTTTTTACGCTACATTTCAAGTCCAGACCTTTCTGTAAATGCTGCTATTTCTTCATGTTTGAGTGGATTTTTATAGCAGATAAAAGAAAAGGCAATAGGTTAAAATTTCAAAAGCTGTTTTTTAAAAAAGTGTCTGCTTTCAATTTTCTCTGTTTTGGGTTAAGACCGAAACATTATTACTGTGTATTGAGGTTCACAGAATATATTTGAAGTTTGGCCTCAAAGTCCATCTTCAAAGATTCTGTGCAACAATAATGCTTAGTCAGATTTTCTTTAAAATGTTATGGGCTTGAAAACTGATTAAAGAAAGATAATTTTTTGGCAAGGTGCATCATGCAGAATATTTTAAAGAGTCAGGGATAACCATTCTTTCAATTTTTTTTGCTTTCTTGTCTCAAACCATAGGCTTCTTTTTGTATGTGTATCTTGCCATTCATACCACATTTCTTGGGTCTTCAAGTTCCTGAGGCCTGCTCACTCAGTCCCAAAGAAAATGAGGGAAGTGAACATAATGTTGTGGGCTCAGTCACTTACTGCAGACTCTCCCAGCTGCTTGCCAGTGACTGAGCACAGGCTTTTTTGTGGCTGTAGCTATGCTAATTCTAGTAATATGGAGTTGTTTCTTCTTTTGGCTGTTCCACTTCTGTTATTACTCCTTTCTCAGCTTTTTGCAGCGTTTGGAAAAGGCCTATTGTATCAAGCTCCCAATTTACTATTTTTAACTTCTGTTTCTTACCCTTCCTCTCTTGCCTGCCTTCAATTCCAGAAGAGTTTGTCCTCCTCTCATGAACTGAAGGAATTCAGCGCCATCTTCCTCTTACTAGACAAGAGTTTTGCACTGTTTTCTCCAGATCACATGTCTTTGCACAGCTTTTCTGTTTTGTCATTACCACAGCAACAAGGAATAATATTGTGAAGTGGTATTTGCATGAGAAAGCAAATGCTTTCTTAATTTGTTTTAGAGGTGTGCAGGGGGAAGAGAGAAGGCTCCTTTATAGTTCTTTAACACAGTTCTCATCTTTGCACCCAAAATGTTTACAAACACTTTAAAGGTACCTTAGGGGTTCACAACAGAGAAATTACAATACACACAGCTGAAGTTGGAAAAGAAGTTCCTGTAACTTCAACATAAATAAGAACAGAATAATAATACAATTATCAGCTTAGTTTAAAATGTAATATTTTATCCAAGAGATGTTAACTATCACACAGCAAGCTAGTTTCTCCAAATACCATTCTTTCCCAAGTATAATTACATGTATGTATTCTACTTTGCAGAATTTTTCTGGCTCAGTCTTGTTTGTATGTCAGACTCATTACATGCTTAGGAGAGAGACTCCAGGGAGAGCCACCATTTTCAGGCAGCAGTGTTAATTACTCTTGAGATGGTTTGCTTTTCTCCCCTTCATTTCCAGTAGATTCCCCAAGCAAATTTTTTGCCATGATGTTAAGATCCATCATAAATATTCCCTTTAAAACTAAATACAAGAGGTCTGATCATTTGTAGTCCATAAAAATCCCATGGCTGTTCTTGCATGTCAAATTTAACCCAATGTTCTAGCCAAATTCCACTGTGAGTAATTCTTTTTTGCTTCTCTAAATTATCCCTGCAGTTTTAGTTGGATACAATATTGTTCATTTCCTGTCTTATTTTTTCATGTACTATTTACACTGCTCAGTGGTGTACAGAATGTTCCTTTCAGCCCTAGAACCTCTGAAGATTGAAAAAAATTGAATTAATCATTATTGCCTGCTTTCAACTCTTTCTACAAGTGTTTGCCACTTCTTAGTGATCTGTCATTACTTCAGAGAACCTCAAAGGTGTGCATTCAGACTGATGCCTACAACGTTTTGATGTCCAGTGAGTTACAGTTTCTAGTGTTTATCTTTCAGTTGTAGGTGAAGCAATACCACTAAGGTGTGAGTTTGTGAACCATAAACAGTTAAGGTGTGAAATGTTGTGGAAATAAAGTGCATGCAGTTGTAGTGAAAGGACATTAGTTTTAAATGCTAAATTGCTTCTGTTCTCAGCTGGATTTGCAACATAGAATGTTTTTGTTACCTGCAGGACCCCAGATGCCCCTGTGCCTGCTTGGGGAGATGATGGCAAAGCAGAAGACAGTTCTGATAGTGAATCTTCATTTAGTGACTGAAGAGGTTGATTTCAGCCTTTGGAAATCTCTGTTAAGTGCTCCTGTGTCTGGAGCTTTAGCAGACAATGTTTTTGCATAGGTCACCTGCGTGACGTGAGTTATCTGGCAGCGTTTTGGGGAACTGAGATCCTCCCTGTTCTCTTCTGGAAAGTTGAAGAGGCAGCATGTTTCAACCTGAAACTTTCCACCATGAAAATGAATCATGATACCCTTGCAGGTTTTATGCTGCATCATTTCAGATTTCTTTCTGATTCTTCTGAAATGACTTCATAGAACTCTGAGAATTCCACACCTCTCAACCTCCAGCTCTTCAAAACCACATTCTGGTCATTGTTAGATTTTCCATGTAACACATCTAACTTAAGTTGCCTTCTTTCTGTCCTATAACATACAGGTAAAGTAACTTTTAAAAATGAAATTATTTCATTGATGAACTGTACTTTTGCCCCAATATACTACATCTGTAGGGGCACAACAGGAATTACACGTAAGTCAGCTTATAGTGATTGCAAATCAGTGATACTCTATTTTGAGAGAAACTGAAATACAAGTGAAAAAATATTAAAATCCAGTTTGAATTTTCAAAGCATATCCTGCTGTTTGATACCACCTTAGAGTCTGTACAAAGTTCTTAAAGAAACTCCTACTTTGTAGAAGAGTTGATGTATCAAATTCAGGTTGCAGGGTTGTAAAGAGCTACAAACACTGCAAGAGTGGTTTGAAAATGGTACTGTGAAAAAAGCAAGGGACTGGAAGATTTTTAATGGAATGCCAAATTCTCACTACTTTTTCCCTGTCATGTGGGCCTGTTGAAACCACTTTCTGGCTGCTGTTGGGCTTATTTGCAAGAAGCTGTGGCTGAGCAGTTTGCATAGGATGAGGAATCACCTCGATATTGGTTCCTTTGCTGATGATTTCGGCAAAGAATGTAAAATTCAGTTTGTATAATGATAAAACTACCTTGCCACCTCTTGAGGTGTGCATCAGGGAACAATATAAGGAAATGCACTTGGAGCCTGACTGGCCCTAAAGACTCCCCTCCAAATTATTTAATGTCCTCTGTGAGACAAAAATGGCATTTCATAAAAGAATCATCTTTAATATCATTTGTTCCAGATGAAATACTTCACAATGTATTTGAATTCCCCAGGTTGTTGTGATTTTACCAGAATGCTGTGTGCGAGGCAGTCTTTAATTTTGTGGTATTTCATATTCTTTTGAGACCCAAGAAAGGACTAAAACAGAAGCTCTAAGTCTGTAAGTTCGTTAGCCATATGAATGAGTCAGTACTTTCTCTCATATATTTATGCCACTTCAGTAGGTTAGCTGCTTTTTTTTCCTCCAACTTAAGCATGACTCCCATCTGACCTAGCAGACATATTTATGCTCTCCATAACCTGTAAATGAGAGTAATGCCTGATTCCCTACAAAAGCATATATGCACTAGAGAATGTCTGGAGGTGGTATTTCAGTGATGGGTTAATTATTATTGAACACTTAAACAAAAATATTCAATAGTTAACACTTGGTAAAAGTCGTCAAATATTAACACATTAGCAATAAGTATTTCAAAAGTAAATGTGGTGATGTTATTTCAGAGAGTATATATTGAAACACTGGTGGTTTTTAAAAATCTATATTTGAAAACACATTTAAGCAGTCTGTATAATTAAATCTATACTTTGTAAATCGAAGTTGTGGTTCTATTTTATTCCTATATGTTGTTCTAAACAAGATAATGAAAATTCTTCTGAAGTCTCTGCCATTCATGTTTCTCCAAAACTAGTTCTGCTGAGGTTATATCAACCTGGTAGCCTAAGGGGAGAGTTCTGAATACTGGGGTTTGGAGTTTAGCCTAGCTCTGACTAGAGGAAAACTGAGCATTCCATAGCCACTATTCTAAGAAACAAATTTAAGGAAGAGTGGAATTAATGAGGACTGTCTGTTCAATGCTTTTGAATTGGTATGAACCTATATAAGGAAGTGGCATGATTTGAAGTGTTCAGACACAGTAGCTAATTATTTTTCTAAAGAAATAAAAAAGGTTACCAAAAGACATTTAAGGAGGTATAACTTCAGTTGTTTAACATTCTGAAGAAACTTTTTGTGTAAAATAATATAGTGGGGGGAAAAAATAAAATCAGTTGTCTTTTACATCACTGCAGATGCACCTTTATGTGGAATGAAAAAGAAAGCTTCTAACCTACAGTCACTTATAAGGGATAATTAATGAGTAATTATGTATGTCACAGAATAACAATTTCACTAGTAGGCATGGTGAATCCAACTGCTTAAGACTTGCAGGTTTTTTTCAGTGTAGATGTTTACTTTGGAATAGTGCAACCTTGGGTGACTTGCAGAAACATTGACAAAAATCTTGCCACTTTATCTCCTCTCCCAGTTGACTGGTGCCAAACTGCACAGAAAAAATCCAAATGTCTAAATTTTGAGGAACCAGAGGAAGAAAAAAGACAAAACCTTCCCTTCTTACATTCAGTGTATCAGCAGCCACTGTGCTTCCACGACCTTCAGAACCTCTGACCACATTAAGCTCTTCTGTTCCTGCCAGTGTCATCAGCTAAATACATCCCTTTGCTCTTAAGTTGTAGCCAAATTCAATCTGAGACGTTTGAGCTTAGGACACATGCTGACACAAGGAGCTATTAAGTATGGGAAGGTTGGTTTGAGACTGAATTATGTCAGCTCTGCTAGTCCTCCTTGATCTGCAGCAGTTTTCTAATGGGATGGTGCTAACCCAGAAAGTTGGAAAGTCCTTAACCACAAGCTAAACACTATAAGCAGAAAATATTCCAGCTTGTTCATTATTTGCCATCTGTTTTGGAATAGAATATGGAGGGAGTATTTCGACTTAGCTGCACAGTAATCAGATATATGTAATACTTTCAAGGGAAGAAGTCCCTTTTTCAGACTTCTATTTTTAGAACCTTCTAACAGCAAAGAACTTTTAAAAGATGCAGTATGCATTAAGAGGTGTCAGTAATACACATCTAATATACCCAAATTTTGCATGGATTTAAACTCACCATCTGGGACAATCTTATAATTTGTAGGCATGAAAACTACTGCAGTATGTAGCTGGAATAACTGTTAAATGCTTCTGTTAATAGTAATTATGTCCTATTAGTAAATCATATATTCACTGTTTAAACAAACGTTTTTTTATCCCATCACCATTTTGCAGGTGAACAGCAGTGCAGAATGCATAAAGGGTCAGTTTATTAAGGGTGTTGCAGGCATTTTATTTGCATGTAGATGCCCTTAGACTAGATTCATATCTGTATTTGTATAAGTGAACGCTCAAAAACTGTCAAAGGCAAGAACAACATCTGGACTTGATAATAACTTTATAGTGAAGTCCTGGTTTAGCACTTGTAATCATTAATCTGTTCCCTCTCAACTCTTCTGTTCAGCTACATTTGAAAAGAAAATTGATGGTTCTTTTTCCAAGCTGAGTCTTTTCCTCTCTCTTGTTTTTTCTTTCCAGTGTGTGTTATTTACACCAGGGAGTAGGTCTATAGTTTCACATTCTGTGAAAAAAAATTATAACAAGCTATAACCTATACTTGGAAAAAGAGAACATCACTAAAATCAGAACTTTGAGTTACATGTGATCAGGTTAGTTTTACTTTCCATAGTGTTACGTAGCAAGAGTCTTAAGTTCATCATAGGCTTAATCTTCCTGGGAATCCAGTTTTCTCTCTGAAAAGCTGGTATGAGGTAACGGTCTCACAATGGATTTGTCTGCAAAATGGGATGTGTATTTTCTTACTCTCAATTTAGCATCCAGTTGTCTGAGATGCCTGCAGGTCAAATGCCTGCACTGGGGTCCAAAGTGGTATTCTCGTCATGCTTCATGTGATGATGTCTCCATCCAGGCCTCTTTACAGGCAAAACAGGAACTGCCACATTAGCTGGGGCCTGTGGCTTGCCTTATTCAGCAGTTCTGGCTTGTAAAAATCAGTACTGAGTGCTGTAAGGGAAGATGTGAGGAGCACCACACTGTTCCAGCAGCCCCTTTTCCTGCCACCAAGATTTTACTCCAGCTGTGAGCAGAGATTGATGTTCAGTGCTAAATTACACACTTGTTAGTTCTTCCAAAAATATTTGTGTTAATTCTGGAAACTCTGGATATTCCTGCTTTGTGTTTGACATCTAACTTTGCTAATACAATATTGTTTTACAGGAGTTCCATGGACAAGTTCATTATGAGGGAAACCAAGCAGAAAATTTTAATAATATACCCCATGCTATACAAAAAATGAGTGACAGAAACAAGCTTAGCAAACAATGTGTCTCCACATACTTACGCACATTCTGAAGAAACAAGTTTAACTGGCCATAAATTAACATGGAGGTCATTGGCTGAGGAGAGGTGTAGAACAAAGCACTCAGTTTGATTTGCATTTTAAAAAAAATTAAGGCAGTGTCTTGACCTTAAACTAGTGGATTATTTTCTCATTCAGTGTATTGTCCATTTTTAGGTTAATGGGTTGAAAGGAAAATTCTGAATAAACATTCACTTTGCAGACAGTTGGTTTTCTTCGCTTCAGACTTCAAAACTGGTGCCCCATCCCTGAAAGAATGAAATGGTAAATAATAGTATTCTCTGATCTAGGTAATGTATTTTTTGCTTCTCAAGCTCTAGTATATTCTATTATTTGTACAGCAGACATGATTGCTTCTATCCTGGTCTGTAGAATCAGAAGTTGTAGTAAAGTGAATGCTAAGCTTGGGACCAGTCTTTTACTGAAAAGAGTATATATCTGAGTCCTAAAAATACAGGGCAGAAGAAAGGGATCTGAGAGTAATTTTTTTCATTGATATGAACAGGTGATTGTGCCCAACTGTTTAATAAACCTTATGTTTTAAGTTACTTGCAGTGGTGAGAACTTGAGTACACTGGAATTAGCAAGATGAGAAGAATTGGACAGTGGAAAAAAACTTGTATGGCCCATTTTAAATAATAACTCTCCTAAGAATTGTGGTTATCCTTTTTGCTTTCAAACAAATGATCTCTAGCATTCATTTGACTTCATGCTCCCAACAGGTTCTGTAGTCCTGGTGTGATTTCTTATAGCACAGTTTGCACCATTTTTCCAGGACATGAGGAATGTTCTTCCCCAGTGAGAACCAAAGTGTTGACGATGAACATCTTGCAGTGTTGGTTTCTCTTAACCACTTCCCAGCAGCTTTTTGAAAAGGAATACTTCTGCATGCTTAGATCTTCTGGATCCAGTTCACCTACTTTTAAAGTAGATCAGTAGGGAGGGGAATGAACAGAGAACATGAGTTGTGTTTTTCTCTGTTGTTTCGTCATTTGCTTTTTCCTCTGGGGACAGCCAGTATTTTTGTAAAAAATTCATAATGCCTTATCATGTGTTTGATGTGGTTTAGGGAACTGATCTCAAAAGCTTGCTGGCCTGCATAAAAGCATATGTCAAGAAGATAATTTCAAAACATCTGAATACATTTAAAATATCTTGGGTGGTAGTTTATTATTAGTATTTTTCTTACTGTAGCTTCTCCTTGCCTCTGATTTGGCTTTTGTATTTGCCTCCTCCTCTGTAGTAAATGGGAGGCTTTGTTGCTCTTCTTCCAGCCTCCTGGCATCCTTGCTCTTTAAACATTGTTGAGCTGACCTCTTACCATATTTAAAACCAAGCTCTCCTTTGAGCTCTTCCATTTTATAGGATGACTCTGTGATGGCTTCTGCATATATTCATAGAGGAAAGTGTTTCAGTGTGATTTCCTATGGAAAACCCATGACTTTATACATGTGTCTGTCCTTAGATTCCTTCAACTTTCTGAATCTATTTGCTAGTTTCAGTCACATTTGGGTAGTGGAGACAGCAAGACATCTCAAAGATCAGAGTCCTTATGGGTATGATGGAAATAAATAACTCATTTTAAAGGAGAGATAGTGTAATAGCATTTGAGCTGAAGCATCCCTGGCTGAAGCCTTCTTAGACCCCAAGTGGTCCATGCCAGAAAGAGATGCTACCCAGTACCCAATAAATGCTTTTCCCCTAAGGTTAAGCCCCCTCATCAGTCAGAAGCTTTTAGATCTCTCTGGTCACAGCCCTGACTCAACTATAGGACCATCACCTGGATTTTCTTCTCTCGGTGTCAGTGAGCAGAACAGCACAACACTGATACATTGCCAGGGAGATTATAACCAGTGGCAGCTGGTCTGACTAGCAGATGGAATCTGAGGTGCCACAAACAGGGTTTCCATTGTCTCCCATAGCTTTTCATGAACATAAGCCTGTGATCTGTAGCCCTGCTGTAGGAAATACACACATAGAGCTTGCATCTAAGAAATCAAAGCCAGCCAGGCACATGCTCAAGCTCCCTAGGAAATCAAATTCTGTTCATTTCCCTGAACTTCTTGCTCTAAGTATTTAGTTACCAGAAAACATTTCAAATGTGACCAGCTTGGACCAAGAGAGATGCCATGCTTTTGTGGTGACTGAAGCTTTGGCAGAGAGGACAGGAACAATAGGACAGTTCTCTTTGGGAATTATTTGTATTGTGCTTACAAGTGGACCACGCTGTGCTGGTGTTGTGTAAGGCAGTCCTCAGGAAATCAGGTGGGAGTACAAACTTTGCTTTTGCCGTATAAACAGAGTGGGTTGCATAACTGCACTTGTCTTTCTCCTGTTCTGGATGTTTTTTTCCATTTCAATTATTGTGTCTATATCGTCATACATATCAGCACACCCTGTTTTTTCCAGGACCTGTCTCTCCTGGGCATCCATCCCTTTGCTCCATTACATGCTGTTACTCTCCACAGGATGTCCAGGCACTGCAATGAGCCACAGCCACCAGCAGCACCAAATGCAGCTACCCATCCTCAGGCCCCAGCTGGCTGCTGCTCCCTGTGTTGCTAATCTTACCTCTCCCAGGGACTGAATTGCTCAATCTTGCCCAAGTATTTGACACTGGATTCTTTCATCAGATGCCTTTGCTAGGACGCTGTGATAAGTAATGGACACACTGTCAGTAGGGAGGGTTACTGCATATTGTATGGGGGTAGAGGGAGTGGGGGTGTGTGTACTGCTGATCCAAAAACTTGACTTCAGGGGCCATGAGCCCCATCTTCCCCTGAAAAAGCTTCCTTTTTCCTTTTTGAAAAGAGGTTATGATTTGTGTGTGTGTGTCAGTTAGATTTTAGTATGTCTCTGTAGGGTAACTAAACTACCATTTTATCCAGACACTGAGCACACAGTCAAGCTATAGCCACAATTACTGTCACACAATCAGTTCAGGTAGCAGCCAGGCAACTTTGAATGCCATACTTCAGCCATTTTTCAGGATGTATCCCTGTTGTGTGAGCCTCCTTATCACAGAGGAATCATGTGCCAAGAGTAATGTCATGCCATAACAGAGAAACTTAGGATCAGCAGTCATTTTGCTCATCTCTTCCAGGTTTTCTATCTCTCAATTGCAAGCCAGTCCACCCAATGCATTTTATGTCCTTTCTCCAAAAACACACGCACCTCAGCTTAGCTGGAAGATAGACAGCATTTGTGATTTTAGGTTTGCATAGTAAATTCACTTTAGTGCCAGTCTTCACTTAATAGTTTTGCTTGATCCCTTTAGTGTGCATATGAAAACACAGTGAACTGGTGAGAAAAAAACATTTGTTGTTGCTTAACTTCATCATGGCCAGAATCTATATGCTTCGATTCTGAAAGTTGTTATTATATAAGCTCTTTCACGTCACAAAATAATGCATCCATACATACATATTCTCACACAGGCACTCCTAACTTGTCAACATGTTTGTATTTTTAGTTCCAATTTGCAAGACCTTATTCTCTTCCTGAGCAGTGCACATCCTTTATTTATATTCAAGATCCAAGCAAACAAAATTCCTTCAAATGTCTTTCTGAATTAGAGAAGAAATGACAGGGAAAAAAAGCAAAATAATTAAATTCTCCTCCAGTTAAATGAAAATTTTACTGAGGCTTGTTTTGTTACATAGTGTTATAGTGAAAACAGATGATATTTGAAACTTGGCTTTGAAACAAGCCTCTCTTCAGCCTCCACAGGCAACCAGACATTCCCCCTCTGCACATCACTTCCAAAAGCTCTTTAGTGCAAAATATTTCCCTGTTTATCCTCCAGACAAATTACAGTTGCTGATCTTAAGTCATTTGTGTACTAAGAAAATGATGTGTTGTCAACCCCAGATCCAACTCTTTCTAAATCCATACTGCCATCAAGAATTAAATGAACTAAAGAGAGGATTGATTGCATTTCTTTCTTTTCTTTTAAAATATTTGGATGGCTTCAGTGGGATCAGCTCCCCAGTGGATGGCACAGTGAGCAGCACATACAATTAGCCTACATAGCTTGCCTATTGCCCAGGCAGAGGGAGCAGAGGTGTAGCAGCACTGCTGACACTAGAAGAGCAAATCCTGGATACGCCTCCCCTAATCTGTGTTCTTTCTAAAATGACTGTGAACCGTTTAGCAAAATGTTTATCTTGTTTTGATAGCTGGACTAAATTGTAAACAAATGGTAACCACATGTTATTCACGGCAGAATAATTTTGCTTTGCTTGGTTTTATGACAGCATTTACACAGTATTTTCTTCAACCTTAGTGACCTACATAAGATTTTTGTCTACGAGTACTAATCTTTTTCTTAAAAAACAAAGAATTAACAAAGTAGATTATGACAAGTTTTGTTTTTATCCATAGCAGCTGGTAATTTGATGGAAACCTCCCCAGTAAACTTCAGTGTTTTCAGATCAGAAATTCTCTTTCTGCTGTCCCAAGGGCCTTTAAAAATACTCAGGCTTGTTGTTGAAGCTCATTAAGTGATGGAATGATGGCAATACACATTACTATCCCTAATTTCAAGTAAGTTCCCCTATTTTCTGCCTTCACAAACCATTTTCTGGCTTCTCCTCACCTTGTTCTGAAGTGTTTTTAATTTGGTGTATATGAGTTTTTTACTCAAGATTTGGGAAGAAGGGGGAACATTGTGATGAAACCTTCTTCTGTAACATCACTGACACCATTACACCGCAGTTACAGCTTTAGTCTATTTGCCTTTACGCACAAGCCAAGATCAGGTGGTTCTAGATCAAGAAATAAGAAACGGGGAAGGGAAAGCCACATAAAAGCTTTTCTGCCCCCACCCAGCACTTCCATTCAAGAGTTCCAGAAGAAATCACAGATACATTAGGTCAGCCTTACAAAAATTGTTCTTTAACCAAACACAAGCAGAAAAATAAACAAGCCCCAAAGCAGTAGGGTGTTCAATATCTAAATTAATTCATAGTAACATTGGAAAAGTAGTAGCAGAATGATTTTGTGGTTTGGTTGTTTTGTAAAGTTACATGAGAGGGAACAGAAATCTCTTGGTTAGGGTTTGAAAACAGAAAATATCCTAAGGCTGCTGTCCCTTTCCTCTTCTGGATCATTACTCTCAAGAAGCCACCTGTAATTCTCTTTGTAAATGATCTGTGCTGCATGTGAAAGAAGGAAGAAAGAAACAAAGAGGGAAAACCCCCCAAAAACAAGCAAAAAAATTTTGCTGAACAGAACACTGTAAAGTAAGTAATTTTAAGAATGTTTAGTTTTCAAGGAGGGATGTCTCCAGTTTTTAATTCTCTGGTGTGTGGGGAGGGGAGAGTTACAGCTGCTTTAAGCACTACCAGCTCCATTTTACTTCCAATATGACACATGTACATATTGAACTTATATTTGAACCACAGATACAAGAAACACCAGTGATAGTATTGCTCAGTGTTTCTCTATGATTTTTGTGTCTTATAGGGAGAATATTTTTCAGTGAAAGACAAAAGAATACATCATGAGCAAAGACTTTCTTTTCCTCATATTTAAATCAGTTACCGAGATTAAACAAAGGCCAAAGTTCAGGAGTCTGACTTAAGAGTCCCTTTCACTTCTACCACCTACTTATTGTTTGTCTTGCAGGCTGTCATATTTTTCATTCCTACTAAACCCTTTCTGCATGACATTCAATTGCATAAACAGTCCCATGGCAATAGCAGGAATAATATTTAGCTCTCTAAACCAGAGCAATCATCCATATTTCCCAAAAGTACATCAACTCTGAGGGTGACTGGTCAAGATGCCACTTGAAATTCCTGCCTGCTCTCTTAGCCTGTGATGGTGAATCCGAGCTGGTTGCAGCAGCTTAAGTCAGTTTTCAGTTCATGTTTCTTTCATAGCAATGTCTGGAGTTCCTGGAGACGAAAGACTGACCTGCTCCTCTTGCTTCCCCTAGCTTCTTCTTGATGCCTCACTGCCTTAACTATTCCCCTTTTTCTATTCTTCTCCTCATCCCCTGCATCCATTTCTCGCAAAATGCCAGTGAAGTATTTATAAAAATTTTCAGACCCACTTAGAGTGTATTTCTAGACCTGCCATGTTCCAACCATTGGGGCATAATGTTCCATACCCTGTGCCCTTCTTGGGATGATTTGGTTTTGAAACTTCTCCTTCAAAATTCCTTCTTGAGAAAGTTAGGGGGGAAATTCAATTGCTTGTTTTCTCTATTTTTTTTTAAATGGTACTGTTTAGAATGTTCAGTGTTCTTGCATTTAGATCAGAGGGAAAGCCTTTGCCAGGGAGCAGCAAGGGCAGGTTCCCTTCCCCTGAGGGAGGGCAAGACAGGAACTGAGGTTGGTGACAAGGCAGAAGCAGAGCTGGTCAGCACCAGAACACTGCCAGAGCCCCCCGGGCAGGAGAGCAGACAGGGTCCTGTGACTGGAGCCAAGGTTGACCAAAAGTCCAGACCATAGGCAAGTCCGTAGTGATGAGTCCAGTTTGAGGTCAGGTTGACTTTGCAAATCACGATCCAGTCCAGAGACAAACACCAAGTCATTGCACATTCCAGGGATCACCAAGCATGTTCATTAGTGTGGAGGAAAGTCAGGCTAGGACATCAGATTTGAGGGTCTTCCTAAAGAGCTCCAAGACTGGTTATTGGCCTCCTCAGTCATCTCTCTCCTCCCACTGAGGTCCAGCCCCACCAGAACTTTACAACCTTCAGTAAAATCTTTCTAAGCCTTATTTTTCCCCTTTTGCAGAGTAAGGATGGTGCCCATTTATCACCCAGCCTGGCACTACAACAGTGAGAAGGAGACAGACACAGGACCTGTGCAGCAGCCGCAGCAGAGATTTCTCTGTCCATTTCTGTTACAACATTTTCTGCTGAGGTCCCCTTGAGCTTAAAAGCATCAGGTCATCATATACAAGAAGCATGGAAGTTGGTGCCCTGCACCACCATCCAGGAAAGAGTGAAATGGAAAGTTCCTTATGGAAATACAGAGCGTAACAGCAAAATTAAAGCACAAATGGCAGTACACTTGCAGAGGAAGCTCAGATTGTACTGTTGCACAGGTAGCTTTAAAACTGACGATTTCCAGCTTGGATGTTTATGGGAAAAAAAACACATGATGGTCACAAAGCCCAGTTTTGGCTTGAAACTGTAATACGTATACGTAGCAGAGACTAAGAGCAAAGGCTTACTCATTCTTCTTGTGTGAGGAGGGACAGTGTGGAAAAGATACCAAATAACACCTAATAAAAAATAGGCAGTGATGCATATAAATTAGATGTTGGGAAAAAGTCTGGTAAAACTTTATTTTTTGGCACTAATAATGCACACCAAAAGGCTCCCTGAATATTGGAGGGGTTTCTTGACAGAAAACTAAAAACTCCAATTGTAATAAAAGGAAATATTTTTCTGATAGAGCCGTAAAAAGGTGCAACAGATGCCCTGATAAATACATCCAGTTGCCACAGGCACCTACAACGCATCCTCTAAACACATTTTTTTGGCTGGTGAAGTGGAAAAGTGGGCAAATTTAGGATTAAAGAAAATTCTATCCCACTTCAAATGTCTGGAGAATTCCTGAACAGTATAAATTGTGTATCTTGGCCATCTCCAAATATATAGACAGGGATTTGAAGCAATGTGTTAGAATTGCATTTCCTCAGAGTCAAAACTCAGTTGCAGCCATCAGTATGCTTGTATTTTTCCATCTAACATGGTTAGTGACTTGGATTCCTAATGAGAAAAAAAAAAAAAGTAATAATTAAACATAGAAAGGGTGACGTAAGTCCCATATAGTAGCAAGTTTTCTCTAATTGGTTAGATGGAACCATGGTGATACTATCAGTTATTTTCCCCTAAAAACAAAACACACAAACAAGCAAGCAATCTAGTAAAACAACTGCCAGTATGACTCTGTCATTCTTCTGAGCTCCAGGGGGGCAGTAGCTTGAATTCCACAAATGCAAAGATGTTATCTATGTGTAGATATTTTGTGTTCAACAAGGGAGTTGAATAAATCTGACAAAGTGAATGTTTGAAAGATTTAATGGCAATATTTGGAAGAACACTTTTTAGCCAGTTTTCTGTTTTGAAAAACTTCCAAGTACTTGGAAGGAGGTATAATTGATTTTTATGAAACTTTAAAACAATGGGGTTTGCCACATCCCCTTTGGAATATTACAAATTTTTACAGTCAGTCAGAAATATTTGCATAAAGCTGCTAATATCCCTTTAATGAAGACATGATGTATTTTATTCTCTTTATGTTATACTGTGAGTTGTTTTGACTTTCTTTTTTATCCCAATCCTGTCTTAAATTCAAAAATAGGAGCAGAGAGATTCATATTTTTACTATATATGTAGCTCTTTATATTAATTCGTACTTAATCTGGAAGTAGTTTATTACCAAAGAGGAACTGAATGATCAAGACAAACCATAGTTGGTCTCATATTTAAATCATGCAAATAGGAAATACCACAGAATCATAGAATGGTTTGGGTTTCAAGGGACCTTAAAGATCTTCTAATTCCAACCCCTCTGCCATGGGCGGGGCCACCTTTCACTAGACCAGGTTGCTCAAAGCTCCATCCAGCCTGGCCTTGAACACTGCCAAGTGCTACATTATTCATGTTGTGTGATTTTCCCTATTTTAAAAGCTGTGAATCTTTCTAGTCTTTATTAACACCATCAGTATAAGATCTGCAACATCTGCTTATTGACTTCCCCAGCATCCTTGCAGTAAAAAAGACTTGTATTTGCAAAAGGATAGATGGCATTGCATGCTGGAAGGCATTTCTGATTGACAGAATTCTACTGATTAGTCAATTCATTCATTTTCTTGTCCATGCAGAAGATGGTTTGTCACATGGGAGAGAAAGGCCCAGGCAAAAAGTGGGACTAGGTAACAGTGTGTTGCAGGTATGAACTTTCTAGTTCTTGACATCATTTGCTCTGATCTTGTGCACATCATGACAAGACAGAGAGAGAATAACCTAGACCAGCATGATCAGTGTCCTTAAGGTCCCCAACAGGTATGGATAGAGCACAAAGCATGAGCTCCAGCTGAGAAAACTTTTGTCCTACATCAGCACATGTGTACATGTGGCCAAAGGGTAACTGCTCCAAAAATTTGCTTGGCATCACCTGTTTTAAAATAGCAACAATAATAATGCCTAAGCTGTTGCAAAAATGCAGACGCTACCTAAATAGAAATGATCATGTCTGACTGTTTCAATATAAGTAGGTGAATATATGACAAAATATGAAATTCTAACTTTCATGTGAGACAGGGGCTTTCCTGCTGTCAGATCATTGTAAGGAACTTTAAAAAGATTTAAGGTTACATTTTCATTTTTGTTTTCCTTAGGTGTCCTAACTGGGCAGCATTCAGTTCCAAAACTGTCTGGTTTTGGTACAAATGACTCATAAATAAAAACTTGCTGTAGAAGTTTTAAAGCTGACATGTAGTTTACCACAGAGCAAAATCATAAGGAATTTACTCTCAAAGTGGTGCTACAAATACTAGAGCAATTTCACAGGGTGACTGGGGGGAGTGGGATGGAAGACAGTCAAACACCTCAGAGCTCAAGGCAAAGTTTAAAAGGTGGGGTTTGGTGGTGGGTTTTTTTTGTTTGTTTAGGTTTTGGTTTTGGTTTTTTCCTTCTATATTGCTTCTTTTAAAGGTAATTGCTCAAAAGTGCTCAAAAGTCACATTCAATCCAAACAAATTCAGATTTAAAATATTTGCATTCCTTTGTTACTGTTTGGATCACAGATACAAATCTTGGATCAAGGACTCCTGTGGTGAGAGGTGCAAGCAGAAATGTGGCAGACTAGCCAGTAAAAAACCTTTAGCGATAGGGAGAGAATGAGATTTTGCTGCTTTATGATAATAACTGAGGACTGGAAACAAACCTTTGTATAATTTCAGATTTTCCACATTTCAGACTTTTCCAGCCAGTTTATGGTTCCTGTACTCTGCTAAAAATAACAATAATTACCTCCCACTGATTTTAATCCACCAAAGGCAGGAGAAGTTGGAGTCCTCCTGCAGACAGGCTGCAGGGAATTGCCAGATTTTTAGCTACCATTTGCTCTAATTTGCAGAGAATAGAACTATACCTGAGATTTATGGAGGAGTTGTGCTATTTAACCAAGCTAAGCATTGTCAACAAGACACTGAAAACAGCAACAAGAGTGGAAGGTTATAGAAGAAATGATGCCAGGTCTTGCATGCAAGTGATGAACTGAAGTTAGAACGAGGGCAGCAGTGAGGAAGAGTGGCGCTTTTTTTCATAGTGTCCAACAGTGCCCCTTCTTTGGGATTTTATCCTTCTTCTCAGCCTTCACAAATGGCAGGAACCTTTCTGACACCTGTGGGCAGCCCCAGCCACAATT
Organism: Hafferia zeledoni; assembly: GCA_035583235.1. NCBI lineage: Eukaryota > Metazoa > Chordata > Aves > Passeriformes > Thamnophilidae > Hafferia > Hafferia zeledoni. The sequence continues at coordinate 62,519,475 of JAWWEV010000043.1, read as the reverse complement.
TTGTAGGAGCCCACTGGAGACAGCCCCACGCAGCCCTCCGTCTGGCTCACAGTGGGCTGCTCTCTGCTCTGGTTCTCATTAGCTGCTGCTGCCAGCCATTCATGTTTTCTGCTTCTGTAAAACCACAGCTGAAATCCTGGGTTTGGTGAACTAAGATGAAGTCAATGTAGCGTGGTTCCATCCTTCCTGCCACTGCTAGCCTGAAAACACCTGTCCTCCTTCCTGTGTCAGCAACCCTTCAGGAAGTAACCCCACTGACCTCTAACTTGAAAAAGGCAAGTATTGAGGGAGCAAATTCTCCTTCCAGTTAAATGGTGTTAATTACTCAAATTCGCATTTCTCAGCTACTATAGTTACTGATCTGTCAGCATATTAACATTTTGGAAATACACTAGGTAAACTATCACCCAATTTTTTGAAAGAAATTACGTACATAGTGCAAAATAAAGCCTGTTTTCTCCAAGTAAAACATTAGTCACCCAGGAAAAGCCTGTCTTATTTCTAAATTTCCTGCAGGCAATTTGCAATAGTCAACTATATAGTAAGGAAATAAGTTATTCCTAAATAATTCCTAAAAATAGCTCCTAAACTACATGCTGTGAACAAAACTCAGTGAAATATTTAAGTCACTGCAGAAAAAAATTGCTTTGTTGAAAAAGAATTGAGAAAAAAAATTATTTAATAATTTAAAAAGTTAAAGCAAGGAATTATCCTCAACATGCAGATTTTGTCTATCACGAGCCTGGACAATCAGTGTCTCTAAGGATTGCTGTGGATGACTAGTGGTCCACAAACTCTCCTTGGGAATCACTTCTCCAAGCCATAACTGAAATTATGACAACTTATATCCAATTTGGCTTCTGTATGAAAGGCAGAAATATGATATTGTGCTATGCAATTATTCATGTGTTGTTTGGTTGGTTTGGTTTCATTGCAGTTTTTTGTGTCTAAGGGCAACTGACATTTTGATCTTTCCCTGGTGAAGGAGTGGGAATGAGAGCAGTGTCTGCAGCTAAAACTAGGTATGGATTTAGTTGCATATGGAAGTGCTGGTGGGCTTGACTTTCCTTTGAAACCTGAAGAATGCTAAGTCAGCATTGTGACAGCTGTGCCTCTGCTCACGTTTTGAACAAACTTTGTTTTGGATTCCTGGGCCTGACAGCTTCTCAGCTTTATATTTATTTTACACTTTAAAGCTCATGTTACTAGATAGGTGCTCCTGCCTCTTTCTTTTCCATTTTGTTATAAATAAACAAATCTCAGCATCATTCAAAGTTCATGGAGTTTATAGTTCAATTTTCTCCATTTGGTTGGCCTGCCTCCAGAAAAGTTCTTGGGTTTAGGTGTGTTCTTTCAGAATGAATGGACTTTCCTGCCCAGACTGATGCCATTTGCTCCTCAAAAAGCCCAAAGTGAATCCTGTAAGGACATCTTTCCTCTTTCATCTCATGATGTGCAGCCTCGTGTTATCACCCTAAAAACTCTCTCATTCCCAGGGAACATTTTCCTTGGCTTTAATAATAATTCTTATATATTACTTTTCTTTTCTAGGGTAGTTAAATACTGGTGGCTAAGGATGTAGATTTTCATAAGTTTGTCACTTACCTTTGCTTGCTTCTTTTTGATTGCCTACAAGAACAAAAGGTTTGGTACTGAATGGTATTGGAATACATGTATCATAAGCAGAGAGAATTTCTTCACTGCTACTTCCACCCTAGTGCAGCAAGACTGAAAGATGTGTTTTCTGAATGAGTGTATTAGTTACTCTATACACAGCTGAAACCCTGTGTCTCATGAAACTGCACAGCAGATGTACTAAATTCTGAGACTACCAGAACGCTTATGTGCTGGGTAAGAGAGAAATGCAGCTGTCCTCTGCAGGATGCCCTCCTAAATAAAGGTATGAGCCTTGAAGCCCATCTGCTTAGCAGCCTTCCAGGGCTTCTTCCACAAGAATATCAAAGCCTTGCTGCTCCAAATAGTTTCAGAAGACAGGATCTAGCAGTTTTCTTTCAGGCACATGAAGGAATTTTCCCAATTTACTATAATCACAATATTAATCTGCAGAGTTTGGTTTTGCCATCAAATCTGATGTACACTGGATTTTCGCCATCTGTTCTCTAGTTTTGTGCCCCCATCTAGTATAATTTTAAACATTAGACTGATTAAAAAAAAAAAAAGGGAGAAAACAACCATTTGGAAACCATTTCATGAAACCAAGACAAACATCTACTAATTAGATAACATCAGACGAGGAGTATCAGCCCTTAAAAGGACATATCTGAAATTTTCCATCCAGGAATCCTTATTGTTGAATCTGTATACATGGTACACAACATATTTAGATAGTTCTGACTGGTACCTGATGAGACAAGATACGGTTTTTGTCACTATTCCAACAGCCAGGTCAAATATGAAGTCACATATGCAGACTGGACTGACAAGGACATCTGTCCAAGACTTCTACATCTGCAGCCTTATGAATGCTAAAGCCTTCTCCTGCCAGTTTGGCTGGGCTTTTCAACACTGTTGCTGTGAAGGTATCAGCAACTTCATTTGTGAAGCCTGTAGGTTTTGGCAGAGTGTAAATGAGCACAAAACTTACTTCAGCTTTGACTCTGGGTTTTCTCACACTTGAATACGTATTTATTGGTCTTGCTTTACATGAAGCACCATTTCTGGATAAGAGATTGGAAACAATGGTAGATGGAGTGCCAGTTGTAATCTGCTAATTAACCCAGTGATTCAAGGTGAATTCCCCAGGGCACACAGTGCCAATCAACCTGATCTCTGTGATACCCTTACTATTATGTCATTGTATAGTACAGGTAGTTCATTCTTTTCAGGAGAAGCTCATTTTTGTTTGCTGTTCCACAGCACTGCACAGAACTCATGGCCAGTTGTTTCAGACATATGTAGGGTCAATGATAAGCCCATCTGTATCTGTAGAACTGCAGACAAATTCTAGTTAATGCATTCAGCTGCTTGACAGGTGATGACAAACAGAAAACAGAAATTACACAGACCAGCCTCACCAGTAACATGTGTGCACTGAGTACTTCAGTAGTCAGTAGATAAGACTGGTATTGGTAACCTCTGTCTACTTGCCTCATAAGTTCCTGTCAGCCAAAAATGGTAAGCAGTAGTGTTTTTCTGCAAATGTCTCCTGGAGGCATTGAGCAGATAAGCATGACAGGAACAGAATGTGATTTAAATTCAAGCAGAGTAAAAGGATTTCACAGGATTCTGATGTTATTGAATGAGTCCTCTTGTAAACAGCCTCTAAACATGGCAGATGCCATGTAGTATGGTTAGAAGATCTTGTTTTCCTCCTCAGGCCAAATTTAAGTACCAATAGTCTCCACTTCTTCCCTCCAGTGAATCTGAAAAGGGTAACTGCTGTGCAGCTCACTGCTCAGTCTGGTTCTCCATCTCTCATGATTGCACCATTATCACTCATAAGGAACCCATTAATGTGAAAAAGGTTTTGAAACCAAACCCTCTCTTTTCAGAAGCCTTATCTAGGTATGCTTTAATGGTATATGCCAGCTTAAGAATCAGATTCATTTTGGTTCTGGGAATCAAACCACAGCCTCCGAAAAACAATGGAATTCAGGAATTCATGGCTTGTTCCAGAAAGTTAAGCAACAACCTTAGTTTTTTGCTAAAAGAAGGCTAATAAGGTTTGGTGTAACATCAGAGGAACTAATTCAGAACTAATAACAATACTTGTTTTTTGAACACTTTAGCCTTGGCACAAATAATTTCTCACTTCATAATTTTCCTTCCTAGGATCTTCTTTTGGAATATCCTACAGGGAGATGTCCTGCTTAACAGGGGACCACTCATATTCTTCCAATTTCCAGCTACGTTTAAGTATTTACTGATTGAGAACATTTCAACCATTAGGCAAAGAATCCTCTCTTTTTGTGTGGGATGCCAGATGTTAGCTGTGATATGAGCTGCAGAAAGACACACTGTATTAAGGGTACCTGGGCAGTAGAATGATGGACTTAGTAATTTCTGCCTTATTTGAAACTGCACTGTCCCTATTTAGAAGCAGATGTAAAGAAATAATGAGCTGTGTGCAAAGTGTGTTATGTGCAGGTTTTTCACTGTATCAACAGAAGACCTCCCAGGAACAATACGTAGAATCAAAAGTAGCCACAGACATGACATGATCTTAAGGGAATGGACATTTCAGAATGTGACTGGATTTGTATGTCAAGTTTAAGAGGATTCATTGCAAGAATATTTGCTCCCATCTCTGTAAATACAGATATAAGAAGTCACCAGCTCCTTTGATTTTTGTAAGCAGTCAGGAAATACCAGAAGCCTAAATCATTCCAGTTTGTTCTACGATCTTACATTGCCATCCTGATAAGGGCTGGTAGTGCACGGTAAGTGCATGGGGAAAACGATGACACCAATTTGTATCGGTTAAAAAGAAGCAGGTTTAAAAACAAAGTAAAAAAATAGTGGGGGGAAAAAGTGACAAAACTTACTAGATTCCTGAGAGGAACTTGTACTGGAATTCATGTCCTGTTTGCAGTATTTGCTGTGAACTTTAGCCTTTGTAGCTTCCTGCTTGTATCCTGCACAAGGTGTATCTGGTGTAGCTGTACACAGCCAAAGCAAAGCCAGCTCTGTATGCCTCTTCATGCACAGCATTGCAAAGAACACCACAAGCTGTAAATGAAGTTGTTTCAAGAATCAATTTTGTGATTATACATTAATTGCTAGTAAATCAGCTGGTCTTTGTCTAAATTTGTGCAAAACTAAAATCAGTAAGTTGGTTAAATTATTTTACAATCCTAGGAAGTTAAAGGCACTGAAATGGCCATAAATAAACGTTAAAGAGTAAAACTAGACACTGAAAAACAGACTCCCCAGATATGTTGGACAAGATCCTATAAAAGCCTTCAAAAGAATTTTCTTCAAAACACTATGAAAGTTAACAGGAAACGCTCTATAGGAGACTTCATGATAATTATAAAGATGTTGTTTGGTACTTTCTGAATAATGTGTTCCCATGTTTAAAAATAACAATACTGACAATTCACAAAAATCCAAAAAGAAATGATCAGGGCAGCACCAGATAAATGCTAAGGAGTGAGTTCAGATTAGCAATATTTTATGTTAAACAGTGGTTTAGCAGTAGACTAACAGAGCTGTCCCCTGTGAGTATTTAGTAGATGAGAACTAATTCCATAGGTTTGGTTGGATGAAGTATGACTGCACATTTGATTGATCCTAATGCAGGCCAGGATAAACACTGGTAAGAAAAGCCATCTTTGCCCTTTTCTGCTGGAGTTTCTATTGTCCTGATCATCAACAGATGTTTTAAGACTTCATTGCATATTACTTGGTGGGTGATCATTTACCTTGTGGCTCTTCCAGTTGCATCAGCATAGTTCTCTTCCCTTTGCTTCTCCCTAGACCGGTACTGGTCCATTAGACTCATCAGACGTTTGTAGTTCTGCGTCTGTTGTAGTTCCAGTTTCACTGCTTTTCTTTCCTATTTTTTTTTCCTTTTTTATTTTGATTTCAGTGATGAACATTGGGCTCCTAACTCTTTTCCCATGACTCCATCAACCACCACTTACCTACTGGGACTAGAGAACCCATCCCAATCAAGCAAACCAGTCTTGCACCCACAGTAATACCCTTTTCAGAGTCTCCTGTGTGACAATGGGGACTGAAGCAGACCACCACCATCAGTTTCCCTCTTCTATGATTTTTCTCGCAAAAACCTCCCCCCCTGTTCCCTGTGGGACTGCCTAACAAACAGTCTTCCCACCAGAAGCTACGTGGGGACCTTTACAAGCAAACACAACCTCCCGTTATCCCAAATTCTACACTGAAAATCAACAGAAAGGGGAAATCTTCCTGCTGCAATCTATGAGCAGGAACCTCTTCTCCAAATCCAATGATTGCAGTTACAATATAATTTTGCTCCTAAGAAACCTATCAGAGTATTGATCCTTAGTAGCCAGAAAATGGGGGGAATGTCTGTTCTGGTCCCTCTATGTAATTTGCTGTAATTTGATGTAATTAATTCTTTGCAAGACAATTAAGGAGTCTTTCTGGTTTTCTTCATTTCCACTAAGGCCAGCAATAAGTGGTATGTTTATTTCCACAGACTTTGAGGCAAACTCCTGCAGTCCTACCTTTTCCTCTCTCTCTTTTCCTATACAGGGACTCTCCTCGTTCTTACCTGTTCTCTCAGCTTCCAATCTTCAGACCTGTTTCTGATCTGGTGCCTTAAGAGTAACTGACGCTAATACAATACAAATATGTGGGAACTGCTGGTTCTGAAACAATTACAGAATCTGGTATTCCAGATGATCACCCACCTCCAGCTCCTCTTGAAGAAACCTGAGACATCACTAATTCCTGTTTTGTCATGCTGTTTGACTGCTAGTATGATTTATGGGAGGCTTTCAATAACCCATCCATGGTAGTGCTACAATTTTGGTTTCCGAGATTTCTGCTTATCCACAACCCAGAAATATGCACAAAGGCAGTGTTTCTGTTCGTCCTAGAAATCCACAAGACACTTATCTGTCCCCAGTCCTGAGCTGAATGCTCAATGCCCAATGCTTTTTGCTCACTGAATTTAACTGAGTGGCTTGAGAGTCAACCCCCCTTCATCCTTCAACCTCTACTCAGGAAGACCCAGTGGTGTGCAGGATTCCATTTTTACTCCAGAAATTGTTTTTTATTTGTCTGTTTGTGCGTTTTTCCATAGTGGATTTTTATCTGACAGTGCAATGAACAGTTTCCAATCCTGTCTTTCTTTAGTTTCCTCTCACTCCTCTTTAGTCTTAACATTGTTAAATATTTTTGCAACCAGAAGGTATTTTTGGAGTGAATATACTGCCATGACTCTCTGTTTTCAATGGCAACACTCAGTTCTGGCTGCCACGAGCAGACACAAGATGCCATGTAAAACTGCAAGTTGATTTTTAAAAAATATGATTATATAATGTTGTACCATTCCTTTTGGTTGAAATTCCAGGAAAGTAGCGATCAGGATTTTGTATTGCCTACCCTAAACAGTAAGCATGTTTTAAATTCAGTTTGAGACTAAAAAAACTATACTAATACAATAATAGCGTTCAAATTTTGAAGCCGTTTGGCAAGGAGGGGTACTGAAAAAATGTCAGCTTCACCCTTTGACAGCACTGGCAATCACCCCTTAAAATCTGCTATAATACTATAATTACCCCAAATATTTGGTTTAAACACTTTTAAGCTACCCAGCCATGCCAGCTGTATGCAGGATCTCAGCTGAGAGTTGATTTTGGTCTGCAGTCAGGTCAGAGAGCACCCATGACTTACTACCTGCATACGTTTAAATTCCCCAGACATCACATTGAGACCACAAAATGGAGGAAAATAAGGCTAATTTGTTGACTGTCATGAAGAAAGATGATTTCTGGAACAGAATCACAGAAACCACATCCTAATACTAACATACTAGGGGAGCTGTTTGCCAACACAATTTGTGTGAATTGAGTATTAGGTAACACAGAAGGACAGAGGACAAAGGGAGAAACAAGAAATGGCGCCATCTCCGTGCCCCCAAAACCCAGAGGAAGCCATGCCAATGGAAAGCTTCCACACTCCTGAGAAAACAAGTGCTTGTTGAAGCTTGGCTTCTGGTTCCTCAGCTGCTTCTAAGATTGTAACAGCTACTTCAGGACCTCCAGATCTTGCCACAGTGCCAGGATCTTTACACACAATTGCACTGAATTTCCAATTAAATGTTATTAGAGGCTTAATCAGAACTGCATCCTTTTGTATCTGTGGTATCCATTCTGAGACCTTGGGTCTAAATTCTTCACTTTGAACACCGTTTCTGCTTCTTCAGTAAGAAAACAATTTGGGTTTAAGCAGAAGAATGAAACAAGCAGAATCTTAGAGCCTGACATCGCCTTCAAACTGCTTACAGGGAGGCAACTTGTTTTCCAGATTCATCCCTGAGGTTATTCTGCTGACGCCAGAAGCCATTCAGGAAACATCCCCAGGCTCTATGAACAACATATGCACTTGCTGCGCAGAGCAAGAAATACTAACAACTAAAGCCAGTAGCTGGCTTGGAATCTGATTTTAGTTGATTAAAGGCAAGAAGATCACTTTTCCTTCAAGTGAAGGTTCTTATCTTCTATTGAATTTGGATCTTCAAAGCTTAAATAGCTCTCTGTAAGAAAAGGGGGATATTTCATCAGGAGGAATTGCTTAACGTTAGATTTTTGCCTGAAGAGCAAGACCTATGGTCAAAATCCTTTCTAAGTAGTAAAGACAAGATTGTGTAATCTTATTGAAAGATCAAATGTGTACAAAACCCTAGCCCTAACTCTAATCCTATTTATAACTTTTTAAAGGAAAAAAACCCTCACAAATTATTTTATCATAAAAAACAATCCTGGGAAAAAGACTAGCAATTGTATAAAACAGTATTTATGGTAACTCCACAGTATTAGTTTTTGTCTTGCCCAGGTCACCCATATGAATTAAATCTAACACAGAAAGGCCAGGACCAGTCTAGAAATGGTGGGATGTGACAAAACCTACTGCATAATACCTTGTTTCAGAACATTTGGTTGGAGCGTAGCCAATGTTTTTGAGCTGTCTGTACATTAGGTGTTTAAGGGGGAAACTTGTTGATTTGAACAACAACAAAAAATCCTTTGAATTGTTCAAGAATTGCATCACCCAGTCACCCACAGACAGACAGAATATAAATAGTTCCATATTCTAGCTAAAATGAACAGAGTTTAAAAGAGCTTTTATGCCCAAAGATAAAAGCACAGGCATATATCTCAAACCCAGTATTATTTCCTTTTTCCTAGTTAGAATTTCCCTTGTTTTCCACAAGATCTTTCAAAATAACTTTAAACTATTGCCTTTTTTGCATGGTTTCCACTTTTGCCAAGCAAAACAACACAAACCAAAACCCTTATAGCAGGCATGATCTTCTCATATCGACCTGTCTCTTTCTGTCCATGACATTGCACACTTTAGTGACACTTGCTGTGACCATTTTACGAAGCCAATGTTAGTATGTGCTGCCATCACTCTTCTTCCCATTGCCACAGCAAAATCCTCTCAAATAATTCAAACCAAAAGAAAAGACTCCATGTAAACCATTTAATGTGTTTCAGCCACTTGATGCAGTGTGAGAGGAAGGAAAGATACCTCTTTGCATGGAGATCCATCAGCTGCTAATATCTCTAATAAAAGAAGGGCTACAGAGACTGTTCTTGCAGATCTCATGATGAAAGACTGGATGTTCATCAGAGAAACCTTCTTTGAAATGTACCTTCCATTTACAATGAATTTCATGAGTATGTGTTGGGAGAGGACTTGTGGGGTAAGAAGGGTCTACTGTGTCAAAGATGTCTATCAATAATGAAGTATTCATACTTTGTCAGAGCACTCTCTACATTTATTTTAAAAAATCCATGCAATATTTGATGTGAGTTTGTAGAGGAATATTCATGCTTAGTGTGGTATATTTAAGACTGAGAATGCTGAGGTTCTATCACTGCAGGTGAAATAATGTTCAGAGGCCTGGATTTTTGGTACACTTCAGAGAAGGCACACAAAAAAATACTAACCATTTCATTAGGCAAGGAAATAATGGAAAAAAAGATGTTATACATACACAAAAGTGCATTTTAAATAGATACAGCAACTGCCTTTGAATTGTTTTACATCCCGACATATCACTCTTTGTGGATGCAAACAGGCTGCAATTTTGAAATGTTAAAATCTTGTTCTTTTTATATTGTTGTCTCATGAAAATAAGGTCTATATTGTCTTTTGGTGTTCCATTGCAAATTGACAGAATTCTATTGGAGCAACTGAGTAAAATGTATCTTCTTAGTAATAGGGTAGGAAAAACTTCTTGAGAGAGGTGGCTGAATAATGACAGCTGGATCGCAGCTTGCACCAGTGCTAACTGCAGTAAGTGGCTCCTTTGACTTAGGCAAATTAAATTGAAATTGAGGTTGCTATGAAACTACATGTTTCAGTAGCAAAACATATTTACTTAGATGAAGGCAGGAAGAAATGGCAAGGAAACTTAGATCTGACTTTTTTCCACAAAGGCATAATAAAAAAATCATTTAACTGGGCCTCCAGGCGACTATTAAAAGCAGTTAAAGCTACCTACAAAACTATTGCACTTGCCAGCCTGAACGTGGGAAATAAACCCAAATCATGTGGTCTGCTAGTGCCATCTATTGTGTGCAGGGAAAAGTACAGATACAACATGCAGGAGTTGCCTATTTGCTTCTTAAGATGTGAGAAATGCTCTTTCTGCATTACAGTACCAACCAAAAAATGTAGCCAGCGCTCATTAAATCCCTGCTGGGTTTTATAAAATACAGCAAGTATTATTATTTATGTGTATTTCAGCAACATGCAGGACTCTGACCACTGTCAGGCTTCATCATGCCAATACTGCTTGTATATGCATATGTGGACCATATGAGCACAGGCACACACACAAATGCAGTGAAAGACAGACCTAACTGTGGCAGTTTTAGTCAAAGTTAGAGATCTTATAAATTAAAACCTATTGCTACTTCCCTACAGTATGTTGAATTTCTCCCTAATAAAGGGACATGAGCTCATCTTCAAAGGAAACATACATTATCCCTTCTTCAAATCCAAGCCCCATGATGCCTTTCACTGTTTCTTGGAGGAGAACAGCTCTTCCAGCTTCTTCCTCAAAGAATATTTCTAGTCGACATTGTAAATCACTAGGAAGAGTTCACCAACTCTATACACTCTGCAGCCTTCAAGCAGACCCTCTAAAATCTGAAAGCTTATGAAAATGTGATGTCAATATTGAGACTAAGACTGTATTTGCAGAGCAGTTTAAAATGTCTTTAAAATGTCTTAAAATGTCTTAAAAGCTCTTGAATGTCTTTACAAACTTCATACCGGAATGTCCGAAATTCAGTGACATGTTCCCATAATCCCTCTAATCCACCTGAAACTTTGTCAACCAGTATTAGGACTAAGTAATAAATCCCTCACCAGCAAGATTATTGTACTACTTATGCTGCTGTTACAGATAAGGCAGTATGCAGAAAGATCAGAAATGAAAATTCAGAAGACCTCATGAGAAAAGCCAAAGTGCACTGTATTTACTGGCTTAGCACACATGGGAAGGAAAAGCAGTGCAAGTAACAGTGCCCTAAGACAAAGCAGGTTTTAGGTATTTAGAGTTGATTGAGTTTCATCTTTACATGATCTGGAACTGTGACAGAGACCATACCAGTGGTATTTCATTGGCAGATCAAGCTGCACAATCCAGAAAAATGAGGGTTTACACTTTTGGAAGGGGTAGAATGATTTAGCATAAGCACTAAAAATAACAGAAACTGTCATGTGATTTACTGTAGTTTATGCAAAAGGAATTTCTCAATCACTCCTGATGGGCTGACAAATAGAAAACATCACGCAGAGCAGATGATGAAAATATTTCTAGCATAACTTCCAAGGAAAAAACAGTTATTTTTGGTTGTTAAGAATTGTGAAAATAAAGTAGAGAAGGCCCGTAGCAATGCAACAGAAATTTATGTGACATTATCTGTGCAAACCTGTAGAGATCACTTGCTTGTAAAAATGAAAGCGTATTAATTACCAAGAGTCATCCACAGCTAAAATAGTACACTTTGCTAGAATAATACTTTTTTGTAATTGCTTGCAACTTGTCAACTCTCATTTCAACTGAAAAAATAATTAAACTCTTGACTGAAAATGTGCCTGGAGCCAGAGAATAATCAGTGTTATCAATAGTTGTTCACTGCAGAAATAAAAATGGCACAGTCCATTGTCTCTATCTGCATGTCGATACATGTTGATGTTTTGGGCTCAACAAATTTAATAAAAGGGGCACTGTTGGCAGTGTGTTCTTTCAGTCATGAATACAGCTCTCACTAAAATGTACCATGATAAAGCTCAGAAAAAGGGGAAGGATTTCACAGACTCACAGAATATGCTGAGCTGGAAGGGACCCACAAGGATCATCCAGTTCAACTCCTGCCCCCACACAGGACCATCCCCAAGAGTCACACCATGTGTACTTCATTCAGTCGTTCCTCAGTATTTGAATTGACATGTTGATTTCAGAAAACAAAGATTATCTTGATTCAGCCACTTTCTCTGAACATTTTTTCCCCCTTTAGGATACTGTAATCACTGTAAAGGTTGGCTAATAACAACTTCAAGCTTCTTATTTTATGAAATCTAGGAATAAAAAGCAATAGAACAATACACAGTGCACTTAGAAATATGGTCTTTTCTTAACATCGCCTTCAAAATAACAGAATGTAACTTTTTGTGCTTGATACACATTTTCCTTTGAATATTTCTGATCTTCACCTGAAGGAATGTGTGTCCCTTGCAGGATACCTAATCAGCAAGACATAGGCCCTTCATTCTGTCAGCACTAGATTTGATTTTTAATTGGATTGTAGCTATAAACCTCTGCAAGATAACCTGATTACTATGGAAAGTAAATGTGCCTGTGAAAAACATTTGTACTACTTCTATTTGGAGAACTTATAAAGAAAACAGCGACTCTTTAAGTTGTGAAACAGCTAAATTTAATACAGTTTAAAATACACATTAAAGGCAATATGAACAGATGACTAATCTTAAGACATCACACTCCAAAACACATTATTAGTTTTATTTTGTGGAAAATTAGCAACTGAAAATCATCAATATTTCTGCATAAACTGTGATAAAACATGGCAAATGTAATTTTCGGAGAATTTAACTGACAGCAAAGTGGTTAATGCACTAAATGGAGGTAGTGAATCAGTCCACAAAAGAACCTTTTGCCTGCAGATACTTGTAACATCTGACTTCTCAATTAGCTCCTTTTCAAGTTTTTCATTACAGAAGTAAGTCTATAGCAGCAAATGTGCCGTATCTTCACTACAGATGCTCTCTGTGTTTGTTTCTCTTCAGTTTTATATATAACACTCATACACATGTGACCCAATACCTGAAAACTACTGGTGAGTCTTCTTGTTTTGATTCATTCCCAAAGACTTTTTGAAGACCTTCTTCATTCCATCACTGTAGGTTAAAACACAGGCTGGAAACTTCTGCTGTGTATTAACCAAACTGCACCAAGTTTTCTCTTTAGCATGTTGTGCATAAATGTAAATTTACTTTCTATTCCCACTTCATTTTAAGTGTCGTCTGGTCAGCAGTGCATAAAAGTGTATTGCAGTGATGATTTGAAAACATTTTTCAAGCAATTTAAACTTCTCCTAGAATTTTTGTGTACAGTGCCCAGTACCAGAAACATGTAGCATAGTGTTGCCATCTCCTAACTTCAAATTTCTAGTGTTGAAACCAAGATGCCACTTCTGCTCTCACCATCTTCCCCAGCCCTTGCAACTTAACAGTGTAGGAATTCAGCCTTAGTGGTTTCCATTGCCTTTAGACCTTCCCAACTGTTCGCAAAATGTACTTTCGCAAGTTTAAAACTAATGTGACTAATCAGACTACAGCAAATTAAAAAGTATGGATATGTCCAAAATGGAAGAAATGAGGAGATCAGGTCCTTGAATAACTTTCCAGTGCTTCTAGAGATTGTTTCTATTACAGTATTTTTAATATAACAAACTGTATAAAAATTACAAAATATTGCAAAAAGGCAACAGGAACATTGCTGTGAGTTTTTAAAATCTCTTGCAGAGTTAATGGCATGGGTTCCTAATATAACCTTATCAATCCCTGTCCCTCTGCAACGTTTTCTCTAAGTAAAAAGAAACCTACAATATTCACAGATAAAAAAGTTGTTTTTTTTTTCACTATCAGGAGTCTTCATGTATTTCTGTTGATATCCTTAAAGAAAATCTCTAAAAGAGAAATAAAACAAGATCAGCTTAAGATAAATTAATTTTACAGTTCTGCAATATAAATTACAAGGAGATAAAACAAAACAAAGTGTTTAAGTGAAATACATACAATAGGAAATTAAAAAAAAAAAAGGTTCATTTTTCTTAGAGTCTGACAGTTGTTTTTTTCTGAATTAATAGTTTGGCTTTCTGTGAGCACTGGTTAGGACAAAAAGAGGGTATACATTGGATTTCATACGATTTTATAGCCTGTAATTTAAAATGTCTGCATTTCCATTTAGCTTAATTCCATCATTTTCTCTTCTTTATTATGTTCACAATATTCATATATAGTTAAACTTTGAATTTTTAACACTTTGGAATTTTTGGCCTGAAGGAGAATTATCAACAAAAAACTGTTGGTAAGTATTCTGAGAACTACAGCATTGTCCTACAAATCTCCATCTCCAAGGGAAGAGTCTGTCTTTGATAAAAGAGCTGCCATCATATACGTAGACATCAGACAGTGATGAACTGGTAATGAACACCTCTCCCACAAAATGATGCATTAAATTATGTGGGCACTTCTGAATGGTACTTCAGTAATTCTCTCAAGTTTTAGAAGGCAACTATATACCTTTAAGATAATGGATTGTGTAATTTTGAACAATTTTTTTTTTAAGTGTTTTGTTCTACCAAACTTAGCTTTTTTTCCTTTTTTTTTTTTTACTAAGGAAAAGCACTACAGCCATGGTCTTTTCAGTGCTAAGTCAAAAGTAAACAGATGTAGAAATGTTTGCTGTTGGTTTGTAAAATATATTTTAACTCTGAATCCTTAGTTGAAAATAGGTTTCTGTACATGCTTATTAAAGTTACATACATATTATATAGAGCTATCAATTACATCCACGCTGTAAGTGGAGAAGCAAGTGAATTAATTACCATGTTTTACATGATCTGATGTCAAACTGGTTTTACACCAGAGGACTTAGAGGGTTCTGATTATTTTTCCACCCTTCCCACCTCCGCAAATTCTGGATATGGTTTTCATCAATTTATCACAGCACCAATAGGTTCCCATATTCTACAGTTATGCACATGCTTGGATCTGGTTTTCAACTTTGTGGGACCTGTGCGAGGCAGTGCTATAAATGAAAGACCTACATATGGGATATGAGCTCTACAGTGATCACAAGTGAGTCACTTCCTCTTCGAGACTCAGATAAAGCAGCAGTTCTCAGCAAGCAGCAAGAGCTGGTGAGGCAAAGCTTGGGAAAGCAAGTTCAAGACAGGCCTTTCATAAGTCATATAAAGGTTTTCTTTTAAACTAATCTAATATTTTCTCTTCCTTAAATTCAGGCCTGATGAATCCCCAGATCCAGCTCCCCAGACCAGAAGGTCTTTATGTCAATCCTTTTGCAAAACATATTTGATATTTTTTGCACTGTGAGGGAATCTATAGCAAAATGTGTAATATCTAAAAAGAAAGGCAACATCCATGGTTGAAATGCATTGAATTATTATATAAAACCTCCCAGGTTGAAAGAAATGCAGTTTTAATTGCATCATTCATTTTTTTATTTCATCACCTTCAGAGGTCCCAAAAAGATTGGTACATAAGTAGAATATATTAATTTACTGAATAGTTGTCCAGACCAGACACCTACTAAACTGTTAAACTGGATTTTATGTTTTAAAACTGAGGGGAAAAATACTCATTGGGTAGACAGAAATCAGTTCTGAGAATGGTAAAATCTGTTCCTGTACAGCTTTGATGTATCTACCTGAGATAAAAGAATGGTAATTTTCTATTGCACTTGTTGTTATACAATTCACAGCATTTAGTCACTGCTAAGATATGGAGATACCAACCTGAAAGTCTCTAATGAAAGTTAAAAAGAAGAAGATAAAACCAAAGGCCACCGTCCATTCACAGATTGCACTCATAAAATGATAAGTATAATCCTGATAAAACATAAAACAAATTTTAAGAGAAAACAGCTAAACAAAATACATGTGGAATGATATAGACATTTCCTTCTGCAAATTCAACGAAATGTAGGAGTTATGACTCATCATCCCAATACCCTGTTGTACAAAAGTCAATTCAGATTTAGTTTTCACAGACTGTATTTATCAAGGTTGCATGTGTTCCATTAAGCAACGTCTTGTGCACTAACACCAAAATTAGTACAAGCAAACTACAAGTGGCACAAGATTCAAACATAGCTTGAATATAATATGAATGCGAAACATTAATTTCTTACATTAAGATTTCCAAAGTGCCCATATGCAAAGCTTTCACTCAGAGCCACTGAGTTCAGGAGTACTATCCCTTACAGCAAATTCTCATGATGTTTGAAAATGGAGAGCTACCCTTGTGTGACAGTTCCTGACAAGAGTTTTGGTTTTAAGTTGACCATCATAGCAATCCTACATAATATGACACAAAGAGAATGTAAAGTGTTTCTTAGCATTCCATCAACAAATACACCACCTGTTTCTGTAAAAACATTTTCTCATCCTTTCATCTCAAGATATTACTAAGATTGTCTAATTTGCAAAGATTTATCTCACAGCTAGTTTGCTTTTACTAAGCTCTTCAAGCAGGATACACTCTCTGCATTATTTACCCTTTTTTTTAATACTTCCTTGTGGCTAAGTCTGTCCAAAAAGAAAAATTATTTGTCATAGTTATCATTCTGAAAACACTGAAATAAATTCCAATACCTAATATTGACTTTAGTATGCTTCAGGTCAGACCCTAAATATTTAGGGCAGTAGTAAAGACTATTTAATAAAGAATGGTGAAAAAGCTGAGAAAACCAACGTTGTAAAAAAACCCCAGAAACTTCAGAATGAAATTGGTCCACATTTGTTTCATATATGAAGTTCATTTTCAAGACATTGACTATAAAAGGAAATAGAACAACTAATTTCCAGAATACCTTTTCTTTTTCTTTTTTTTTCTTTTTTTTTAGTTTTTGTTTTGTTTTGTTTTTTGTTTGGGTTTTTTTTTTAGTTTTTTCTAGGGGGAATTTTCAAATGCTTAGTTGAAATGAAAGGCTAATTCTCTAAAGATTGACCCATCCATAACAAGCTCCTTACCCAAGCTGCAGACATTTTTCTAGTGAAAAGTAACCAGCATTGCACAAATCTGTCCATGATAATGTACTATTTAAAGTCTGTAAGTTGTTTGTAATGCTAGACACTTTTAGATAAATATAACAGCATTCCCCAAATAATATGATACAGGATAAGTTGGCTACCTAGTAAGATTTTACCTTTTCACCTGGAGTCCAATCTATTTTTGTCATGGAAATTTGTGAAGCAAACACAATCACTGGGAAAAACAGTGTAAAGGAAACCATACAATTTTAATGAGTAATAATGAAAATGTCTGCTTTCAAAAAGACCCCCCATCTACCCCTTCCATAAAACAGCAGATCCAGAACAACCAGAATAGCAAATCAAGATATTAAGAATACAAGAAAATGAAACACAGCATTACAAGGTAACTGGTAGCAGCAATCAAAACACATTTCTGTTGGTTGTTTCAAAGTACAGACAATAAGGGGAGACACTCCAAAACTTAGATCATACTTGTGATCAAGAACTGTGGGAACAGAGTCCTGCATTGTTGGAAGGGGAACTACATTGGTTTCCACTAGTCCACAATGAGTGCCTTGATATATTTGTACAGCTTTCTCTGAGGAACTGGGGGCACCTTTAAAAACCCTTTCCCAGCTGCTGAAGCCAAAAGCAGGCTGTGGCTCACTGACTGATGTGATGAATCTGCTGCAACCAGTTTCCAACATGGGCAGGTCACCCAAAGCCAACAAAATCAAGGGGATGACTCCAATGCCAGCATGCTCTGGGAAAAGTCAGTAAGTGTGATGAGTGTGTCTCTAGGGGAGGCAACTAATGAAACCCAGCAGCAACGAACCTGACCAAAATCATCTGCTTAGGCTTGACAGAAATCTTGGGTATGCCACCTGTATTTTGTACGTCTGTGTGTTCGGTTCACTGTAAAGGACTGCCACCCTTTTGCAAGCCTTTCTCCCTACTCTCCATCAAATGGAGGAAGCTGGAAAGTGGGTCTAGCTTAATAAAGTGTATGATCCTGTGAAGAACACTGGGGCATTGGCTTTAAATATAACACTGAAAAAAGAGATAAAGCTTTTCAGAAGACTCAAAACTCATCTTTACGCTATTAATGGTGTCTCAGCATGGTATATTATATACATTAGAGATCCTTAAGCAAAGGCTGTAACCTCATGTTCATGTTTTATCATCAATGATTTAACTTAACAGGCAAATCATGAATGCATAAAGGAAAAACCATGGGATACACCATAAAGGATACTGGGAATGAAAGCAATGCATGATATTGCAGATATGGCCATCCTTATGTGACACACAAAGTAAGTGTTCCATTGTGGACAGGACTTGTAAGAGATTATGGACTGAAGTGTGATGTATACAACACCCGAGCCAAATGCCACCAAAGCTCCTATGTCATGGACACTGGGAACAGCCAGCTCCTGGAAAGAGATTCAGTACAATGGTTAGATGCTACTATTTGAGCAGTGGTAGGAATCAATGAGCTGTGGGAAGACAGCAGCCACAATATGCTGGGCACACACGAGGAGTGGGAAACAGTCCCTTTTCCAAACTGTCTATACAGGGAAGATGAAAGAAAGCGGACAAAGAGTAACTCAGAGAGGTAAACTGTGTCAAAAGCCACTGGGTCAGTCCCTTCCCATGGTCATGTAAAAGTTTAGATCAGTTTTAGTTCTGTTCAGCAATTGTTCTATTACCAAATTAATGTTTCCACAAGCAGGAACTGGCTTGTGTTTTTCTTAAAAGGTTCTTATACTTCCTTCTTCCCCCTACCCTGCCAAAGATTTTAACTCTACACTGAAATTGTGATCTGCATTTGTGTGGCCAGACTCTTACGGTAAAATTTCATGGGAGCTGTTCTAAACAGTGACTGCTATAGCTCCATCCCTCACCCTCCAGTGCCCCATCACAAGGCTCCAGGAAATAAGTCAGGAAAGAGTCAGGTATATATGTATAAAAATGTCACTATGTGTGGCCTATATTTTTTTAATATCTTGCTTATGGAAGATTCTCTCCTTTATAACAAAAACAAGTAGAATATCCAGTAGCAAAACAGATTAAGATTCCTGAAAAATTACTGTATTCTAAATGCTTAAAAAACTTTTACAAAAATGAAGTTTTTCCACCTTGAAATCCACTAGCAGACAGGGAAATTAGCTTTAAAGCTCCCTTCTATCACCAGAGCATAACCAAATAGGTGCTTTGAACTGACCTACTACAGATCCGTTTTCTTGATTCATGAAAACGTATCTATACCCTTTCATTACATATTTTAACATCTTTCCTGCCTGGAGGCTGCTGTTTTCTTCGTCTTTTAACAGTGGTTATGTTCACATGCTCTTTTAAATTCTTTAATACTCATTCCCTTCTCTCTGTGATGTATTAAGTTCTACCAGATCTTCTACCAGTCTTCACACAGGTATTTAAGTGGCAGCTCATCTACAGTTGAGTTTTCTTCTCTGTCCCAGTTTTTGCCTCCCATATATACAGGAATGGCAGGATCTGGTATGGAAAGCATTAGGCAAGCTTGCATTTAGCCCTATACACAATATAGAGAGCTTTGCTAACATGGCTCTCTTGATTGCTCCTATCAAACTGCCACAGTTTCCTTAAAAAGCCCATCACACTCAATCCCTACAGAACATGGGAACTGTTGCTACATTGCTACATTAAGCCTCCTAAACTTTCCAGGCAAAGGCAGAAGATCACTCTAATCATGTGCAATGTCTGAGAAGCAAAACCAGAGCTGGGTTTTAACTTTGCCTTATTCATTAAGGACTACAGGGTTTTGCCTTTCATATCCAGTTATCTTTTTAAAGCTAACCCTCCACTGTCTTTCATTTCTGTATTTTAATCACTGTGTTATTTAAAACAGAGAACAAACATTCACAACCATTACTTATTTTCTCAGAGAATTTAGAGAACACTTTCTTAGTGTTTTCTCCCACCTTGTTCTTCACTTTTACTAAGTGTTCAGACACCAATGGCATTAAACTCCCATGCTACCTACCATACCTTAACTTGAAGCAAAAGGGTGAAAAAATTGGTAATGCTGCTTCAAAGGCTCACCACAAGTGGCACTAGATCTGAGCAAATAAAAGCAAACCTTAAATATTTCCAATATAATTTCACACTGAAGCCTTTTTAGCAGACTAGGTATTTTGTTTTGGGGAAGAAGACAATGAACTGATGCCCAGCAGTGTCAACCAGCTCTCCTACAGTACTCAGGTACGGTGTTACCTCACCTGCTGGGGAAAAATGAGTGTTCAGAAACTAACAGGTAGTGCACATGAGTGTAAATTTTCTGCAAAACACACTGAGTAGAAGAACTAGACAGAATGCTAAAGAAATAATTTCTAAATCCTGCTTTGCTTTGATCTCCTGACCTAAAACAATAATGTGACCTTGAGCAAATCTCACATCCTCTTCATGTATCAGTTATTCTATTAGTAAATGGAGACAAGAATGTACTGTTCAGTGCACTATACAATTACAAGACTACAGACTTGCAAGCCACCATTTCCAGCTTCCTGGGAAATTAAGCATGCTCGAAAATTTGCTATTTCAGATGCTTAGATAGATTAGATCCTTATAGCATTCTGAAAACTCTACAAACTTCCCCTAACACGGAAAGCAAGGTCAAAGGAGAGGAAATAGAAATTGGGTGAAGAAGCAGTTTATGAACAGACAATGAGAGGCAACAGAAATTAGATAAGAACCAATATCGTAACTATCAAGGGACCCCTTTGGAAACTTTAGGATCAAAGTTTCTGATTTCCTCACTCTCACAAAGTATCTGGCATTCTTGATTTGTCTTTTATTAATGGAAGCTGAGTTTGTTTTCTGTTTCAGTCAAGTAACACTCTTCTCCATCATCTAGCTTTTTTTGTGCCACATATAAAACTTATCAGTAAGAGTACATATATTTAAAAGTAGAATAGTGTGCTTATTAATAGACTGCAGTGACTGTGGTGTTGCAATCCACACACACTGCCTGGACCTAAAAGTAAAAAGAGCAAGGTATCAGTCTAAGTACCATCTCCATTACATGTAAAACTCAACTGGCTGCTGAAGCCCTGACAATCTTTATTTTTAATTTCTCTGTATATTGACAGGTCACTATATAAGCACAACAGTATTTTCTAAAATGTTCATTTAGGCAAAAAAGCCTAACTTTTGTCAGTCTGACTTATTTTGCCCCCCTGACTGTAAGCAAACTAATCTTTGAATAGCAAAGCTTTTTACAGTCCAATTTTCACAGTAAAATTTTACAGCAAAAACATCCATATTAAGTTGGTTTAGAGTACAGACAAGCACATAGAAACCCCCTTACTGAAGTAACTGTACAAGTAAAACAATCTAGTACATAGGGAGAAAACAAATCTGTCTTTTTAAAGCTACTGAAAAAAATGCAGGAGCAAGAAAGGCATTCCTCCTAGTCCATTTTCTAAGTATCCACATTGGGATAATGTTAATCACTCTGATCTATTTGAAATTTTAACTAGTAAAACAACTTTAGCTTCATTTATGATATGAAATTTACAGTCATACCTGAAAAGTTGCAACTATGCCCATTCCAATACAGCCCATCAATCCAATGCATAATGAAAACATGTTGCACGAAGATCTAACAAAGTGTGATGACTCATTTTGCTTCTCTACTAATAAATATCTGATGTACATTGTAATTACACCTAAAGCAAAAAAAAAAAACCAACGTATTTTGTTCAATGATCATGTACTGCTTACATTTTAACACATTTCCTGTAGCACATGAGCATGCAGAATAAAATTATGAGCATAATACAGTAACTAATATTGTCTTTAAATCTACTGGGATGAAGGAAAAAGGCAGTGATTTTCAGATATATTACTTTCAGATAGAACTTTAATATTATCTTAGTCTTAACATCACACATTATTGTTATCTAGAAATAACTGCACATCACTTCAAGAAAAACACTAATTTAAATCCCATTCTTCTGGGTGTTTTGGGCACAGAGGCACTGCCATTCCACATTAGGAAAAGATGTTACAGGGAGATGAACCATAAGTTGGAGGTTTTATTCTGCTCTGATATGCAGTCCTGTATGAGAACTACATCTTCTCATACATAACTGATGGTCTGTAGAATTAATTCATATTTTCAGAGTTGATACATATAGACATAGACTCCAATATGCAGTTCAGTCCTGACAAACACCTGTACTGGATTAGAAAATCATGGTTCATCAGGATATAATACGCTGTAGACTGCATTCCACAGTTCCATAACATAGAACATAGTTTTAGTCTACCTACAGCTGGAAAAATCAATCAGGTAATTTTGCTCAGGCACTACAAGGTTACATGAAACACACCAAGACAGTGTGACTGAATGGGGCTCTTAGGAAAGGTAATATTTTTTATTTTTACTTTGCCTTAAGGCCATAGTAGACTACGTGTATACAAAGGCACACAGCTCTTGATTCCCCCATCCTCTAGAGGTGAATAGAAAATGTCAAGCTTCCTGATTTCCATCAGTCATTTTGTAAAGGAGTAGGCACGTTGTAGGGGAAACTTGGTGTTGCTTCAACACTGTTCTTCTCTTTGCTACAGCACTTTACAACCTAAAGTCTCCCTGCACCAAAGATAGAGTTTTTGCACATTAATTATGCCATCTTTCTTCCACTTTTCTTTCCAGCTGTGTTAACTACTTTGCACTGATGAGGTGCTCATGAGAGACATAAGTGCCTCTAAGCCTGCACTAGCTGCTCCTAAGGACCTGGCCCTCTAGCTGTTCCTTACATCTATCTGACACTACCATTTGGCTGTGGAGATGTTTCTCTGCAGAATACTGAATGGACTGCAATGTACGCAGACAGATTTTGCAAATTCTCATTTCTTCATTCTGGTCAAACCAAGTACCTTATACATACCTAAAATAGCTGAAATATTAATCATAAAACCAAAGACACCACTCTCTGGAGGTTTTGTTCCAGTGTCACTAAAGCAGGAAGAGAAAGAAATTAAAAATTAATTGAGATCTATGAAACATAAATGAGATGTACACATGAAATCCCAAGAGAAATAGAATTTGTGTGAACTGCTGCTATGGGTGTAAGGCATTCAAACACATTTTCTGCTGCACACTTAGCCTCAATTTGTAGTAGTGAATCTTTCTTTTCAAAAAGAAAGCATATTTTGAGAGCATACTATTTGAGCTGTATTTCTTCCTTTTCTGTATGCAATATACAGAGAGGTGACAGAGCAATACTTTGCTAATGAATGACATGATTACATAAATGACATTTAGAAACAACATTTCTTTTATCTACTGAATTAACACTGTGATAGTGCAAAACATGTCTAATGGCATTTACTATCTTAAGATGTGAGAGAATTGGGCTTAAGTTCCTGCTTTTCTTGAAAGGATTTAATCCCATGATAGTAATTGTGTTCCAATGCCCAGGAATGTTCCCAGGAGCTGTTTAATTTACTAATGCAGATACAGCTCAAGAGTATTCTACACCCAAGCTGTTGTCTCTTCTGCTGAAGCCATGCACCCTTATAGGGGATAATTAGAAGTTCACTGGGACAGAGAGAGGGAGCACAGAGTTCTGTAGAATATCTACAGAATTTATATACATGTGTACCCGCATAGATATATGTATGAAAAACATCACATATACAAAATATTTGTTGTGTAGGAAATGGAACGCCTTCATCACGGAACACTCTTCCCTCTTGTCTCTACATATGTGCAAACACCCACCCCAAAGAATGCCCTTTCCTCACAGGAGGAACATGTCTGGGGGTATCTCACGCAGAACTCTTCTATACAAGGTGAGTGCTCTGTTGAAGGAATGATACTGTGATGCTGTCACCTCTTTGCACTACTTTTTCTTGTCTAATATCTGTTTTTTCTTGTCTAATGCACAATCAGTTGGTATCTATCTGATCAGGCTCTGTCGGTCAAGCCAATGGAAAACATTTAGTTCTTAAATCTTTACATAATTTGGGTGTGAGCTGAGTTTTCAGTTACTAGCCAGTACCAAGAGGCACAATTGTGTGTGTAAACAGAGGCACCCAAAGAACTTGACTGTCAGAAATGTAAACACGTAAGGGATTCAGCTAACATCAAAATTTACTGGAAACTGAACAAAGATTTAGGGAACAAACCTTTCCCTGAGGGTGGGAGTGTCAATCTGCTAGAGGGTAGGAAGGCTCTGCAAAGGGATCTGGACTGGCTGAGGTCAACTGTATGAGGTTCAACAAAACCAAGTGCCAGGTCCTGCACTTGGGCCACAACAACCCCAGGCAGCACTACAGGCTCAAGGAAAAGCACCCAGGTGGACAAGAAGGCCAGTGACATCCTGACCTGTGTCAGGAATACAGTTGCCAGCAGGACCAAGGGAGTGACTGTCCCCGTGTACTCAGCACTGGTGATGCCACACCCCAAGTACTGTGTCCAGTTCTGGGCCCCTCACTACTACAAAGATATGGAGGGGCTGGAGCAGCTCCAGAGAAGGGCATTAAGCTGGTGAAGAGTCTGAAGCACAGGTCTTGTGAGGAGCATCTAAGGGAGTTGGTGCTGTTTACCTGGAGAAGAGGAGGCTCAGGGGTGACCTCATCACTCTCTACAATCACCTGAAAGGAGGTTGTAGGCAGGTGGGGGTCAGTCTCTTCTGCCAGCCAACCAGCAACAGGACAAGAGCACATAGTCTCAAGCTGCACCAAGGGAGGTTTAGGTTGGACATTAGGAAGAATTTCTTCACAGAAAGACTGATTAGACATTGGAATGGACTTCTCAGAGAGGTGATGCAGCCCCCAATCCTGGGAGGTGTTTAAGGAAAGCCTGGGCGTGGCACTTTGTGCCATGGTCTAATTGATATGGTGGTGTTTGATCAAAGGTTGGACTCGATGACCTCAGAGGTCTGTTCCAACCTAACCAATTCAGTGATTGTTGTACGATGGGACAAGTAGGTACTAGCTGGATACGGGGCTTTCTATGTGATTCGAGAAGATGGATACTCCTCATTCCAACAGTGAGGCTGGATTAGGTTTCAGTGCTAAGCTTCTGAACCTACCACTGAGTGCAGCAAAAATGACAGCTGCTCAGCATGAACGCTTGTGTTCTTAACATCCAAAAGAGAAAGGAATCTCTACCTACACAATCATTCCTGGAGATTTTGACAATTTTGTTAAGTGCAAGACTGAGGAATATGACCATCTCAAAAGGGTTGATTTTTTTTTTTTAGAAATTAGTATTTGCTCTCAACCCCCTTCTATGTTACAGAAGGACTGGTGTAACCTGTTACTAAGATAATATACCAAAAACAGGGGGAAGCTTAGGACAAAGGAAAGATCCTTTTCTATGAAAAGCTGATGGAAAAAAAATTAGAGAAAATTCATACATTTGCTTTGACTAGATTGGTTCTTGTTGTAATGATTTCTGAAAACTTGTTCCAGCCTGTAGTCTGTATAAGTCTTGTTTCTCTTTGATAGTGGAATTGATGAAAACAGTAAACTAATTCTTTTTTTTTTTTGTTTGACACATCTGAAAATCATTTTAACCCATGTTTCATTTAGCCCCTTTTTTAACCTTCAGCTTCACATCTTTTCCTCATGTTTCTGGAGTGTTTTCATTAATATGACAAAGGACTCCATTTAAAAACTGGGCCACTTGTGACAATCTTCAAGGACTTTTTCAAATCAGAAACTGCTCTGTGGTAAGTACACGACTGCAATCACTTCAAAGCTTTTGAAGGACTTCAGGTGAAAAAAGAATGGAATTGGCACATGCATAGAAAGCCATCTGAAGTTCTTGGAACACATCATAAGAGCAATCCAAATAACCTGAAATTGCACTGGACTGAAATTTTTTTAATTAAACCTTTTCTCAAGCTAAAGCTTTATAGGTGAATTTTGCTATTGTTGATTTTTAAACTCAATAGATGTATGCTTTAAAGAAATTTCATACCAAGAATACTATATTACATCTAGAATCTATTTTCAAAGTAAATACACTGGGCTCTTAAGGACACAATCTTTTTAATGTCATATATTCCACTAAAAAATTCCCTGAAGCTAAATGAAGACTTCGATTTATTTTTGTTTTAGTTCTGGTTTGCTGCTATGGAAAAAAAATATTAGAAAAGAAAGTATTGGTGATACTCCCTTTCTTTTTATGGAAAGAAAAAAACAAATGGCACATTTGAAAGAAAATTTGTTCCCTTTTTTGAGGTGGTGCACAGATGAGCTCTACAACCATTGAAAAGATGAGGAACCCTGTATGAAAATGAGCATTTGTGTCACCATCTCATGCAATAGAGTTCTAAAACCAAACAGTCTTCTGAAGAGTGGGAAGACAAGATGGTAGAGCAAACAAGGAATACGTATTTTGAGGCCTAAAGACTCATCATCATCTAATTTCTTCACAGCCGTCATAAACTACTTCTCTCCAAACTGAAGTCCCAAATTTTTTAAATAAGAAAATTCTATTCTCCCTACAGGGATTCTGATTGATCCAGAAGGACTAGCTGGTACCAAATACCTTCAGGAAAATTCCCTTTAGTCTTTTATTGAGTATTCAAACCACCAAACAGCCATCCCAGCACATCCAAATTAGTCTGAATTTTGAATAGTATGAGCAAAAGAACTAGTTTGGGCATAACCTAATTCTAGGGCTCAGCTGCTAGAAAACACAAAATCATATTTATTTTATCTAGCCAGAAATGTATTTGCTTTACTTAATGGGACATTAGCACAGTTTGAATAACAAATTTAGGTGTGGTCTCTCACTGCGACAGCTGTTACATGGTAAACAAATAAAAGTAATAAGTTACCTCAAGGCATACACAGGGTACCTGAGGAATATATATACGAGTTACAGAAATGCTGAACTAAAGTTTGCCAATATTCTTCTCCTTTGTGTAACTGGAATTTTCCCTGTACAAGCTCTATTTTTTATAGCTCATTTTAAGATATTGCATAACTTAAATGTTGCAACATTCTTCCTCTTTTTTAGGATTCTAAGTTTTACTAAATCACATTCTAATCACATGATTCAGATTCTTAGGCTAAAGCAATGACCTGCAATGTAAGAATATGAACCATGGTATGACTATTGGCCTCAGTCCTTAGAAGGAAACATTGTATTATTCCCAAGTGCACCCTCTATGAAGATCTTATGCTTAGATTATGTGCCTTTAGAATTATTACAGATTCTTCACCACCAGTCAGTGTATATCCTTAGTGCAAATGTGATGTTGAAAGGATGTAAAATAAACAAGACTTAAAAAACTTTACTAGCAAACACAGAGGGCTTGAAATGTGACTGGGTATTACTGATCCTCCCTCTTATATATTTGTTTTGTTTGGGTTCTTTGAGGGTATACAGACATTTATTGTGATTCCATAGCTAAAAGATAAGAATTATTTTTTTCTGTGAGCTATTCCTTTAGGTTGATATAACTATGGCAGATGTGATACATCCATCAGAGTCATACAGTTGTAACTTAAAGGTTTGGTCTATCTCTTTTAAAAGAATGACACAATTAAGATATCTGAGCTGTCAAAAACTTCAAGCAAACACAGTTACACAGAAAAACCCACATCCTGGTCTCTCACATATTTTATTCTATGACATGGCTTCAACATAAAAAACGTAATTTGTCAAATTTCCTACTACAGGACTTCAAAATCCTTCTGAGCACAAACCATGTACTGAGAACAGACACAGTTATATCAAACGTTTTATTCTTGGTAAATAATGGATAAATTGCACTGATCACAAGCACTTTTGTGTCAGTAAAACTGTGTATGTCATCAAGGATGAGCAGTAGGGTATCTGTTGAAGTACAAGAACAAGTTTACCCCAGATTTGTGCAGACAAAAGGTTTTGCTAACATAAGCATGAAGCTCAACTTTCTTTGGCTCAGTTTGAATGAAGCTCAACTTTCTTGTGGGTTGTGGTGTCATTTGCACTTGCCTATGATGACAAATCCTGATTTTCAATCAAATTTGCTTGTGTGTGCCAATCAGGTTAACAGTCTTCTGAAATTATGCATGTCCACAAAGTCCTTCAAGGAATTAGGTCTAGATGTGTCTTGAAAGATGTATTTTAAAGTCTCATTTAGATCTTCTGTATAATGGAGACACTCTTGGATTTCTGGCTAACCTTTCATCTATTAAGGGATAAATACTAGTCAATTCATAATTTATATTTAAATGCTAACATAAGCAATGCATAAACAATTATTTATACATAAGTGTACTTAAATGACTGAGTTATAGAAAAGAGATGCCAGGCATCCCTTGGGATGTCTAAATTTTAAATGTGTTTGTGGGGATGCGTGTACTGCAAAGGCCATGGGAGGGCTTCGAGTCCTGTCATCATCTGGTGCACTTTGGCCCAGTTCTGGAGTTATACAAACAAAACTACATTTCCACCACTTAATCCTAAAGTTTTGCTCGGATCAGGCCTGCAGGACACTTTTGCTCCAGCAGAAAACGTTCTCAGGTTCTTTCCACTGCGTCTGTCGGCGTTTGGGTGTTGTGGCTCTCGGAGAGGCTGGAGGCGTGATGGGTGCGGGAGCGCACAGCGTGTCCCCCGCCACGGGGAGGCCCTGCCCGCACTGCCTCTCCTCCCCTGGGGATCGATCCCACACCCGCGTCGGGAACCCCTCGGAGCCGCCGCTCATGTGTCACACACACACAGAGACACACACGCATAGAAACACACACACTGAGCCACACACACAACTCCCCCCGCGCCCCCGCCTCACCTGATATAGGGGACGAGGGGCTCGACGTGCCCCTCCAGCACGGCGATGACATAGGAGATGATGAAGGCGGCCGAGGACCAGCCGACGAGCAAAGCGGGGACGAAAGCCACGCCGGGCATGCAGCACAGCATCGCCGGCGACTGCCCTGCCCGGGGCATGAGCGGCGGGGCGACGGCGCCCTGAAGTGCCGCTCGGTGAGCGAGAACTCGGGGCGCGCACACACCAACACCAACACAGGCGTCTTCCCCCGCCAGGCAGCGGCGCTGCCGCCTCCCGCGGCCCGGGGATGCCCCGCCGCCTTCCCTTCACTTTCGGTTCTCCCCAGCGCTGCCCCGAGGCCGCGCCCGCCCCGCCCGCGGGCGGCCCCCGACGGCGGCGGAGGGACCGGGAGCGCGGTGGGGCACCTCGCCCTCCGCTGCTGCCCACGGAGGGTTCCTGGCTGCCGAAATCCTCCCCACAACCCCGGCCCCGGTCGCTGCCGGCCCTCGGGGCTTCGCACGCCACGTCGGGGCAGGAGGCGGGCGGTGCGGGGCTGCCGGGCAGTGCTCGGCGGGACATGCGGGACATGCCGGCCGGTGCCTCGGACACTGGCCCAGCGTGCGCGGCCAGCGGCTCCGCGCAGGTTGCCGGCCAGGAGGTGCAAACCGGCTCAGAAACCCCAGAGTCTGGAGTTCCCGTTGTGCAGTCCCGCAGGACGCACACCTCTGGTACACACATCCACCTGGGACTTTCGTTTCAAGCACATAATGTAGCCTTGATTTGCAAATCTCCCGTGAGATTCACTTTTTCACACGCTTAGAGGGAAACCATTGTTTAATTCAAAATCATGCCAAGTTCAATATTTTTGCTTTGGTTTAACCTGAAGCCGTGGACAATCTGTAAAGTTTATTTCTGTTTCCTTTGGCTGTTCATAGTTACCTGCCTTCCAAACTAACATGCACACACAAGGTCACCATTCTGCAACAAAGACATACCTGTGCATGATCTGCCTCTCTCCCTGAAAATGTATTGAGAATCTTGCCTTCGGTACCCATTCCCTGTGGTGGATGCATATAAGGTGAGTACTTGGCATGCCTTCGAAGGTATTAAGAAGGGAGATAGAAATTTAATAACAGGACTTGCTTTGGGACAGTGTATCCTGGTGCAAGCACAGAAAAGTAATAAACTATTCTACTAAGACTGGCAGTACTGGCAGTGCCTTTCAGCAGTAGCATGTTGGTCATATTCTTTATGTATAACTTGAGTGCAATAATTCACTGATACTTCATGTTTATAGTCAAATACTATAAAAAAAATCGACCCTTTTCATACTGTCCAATACTTCTCTTCCAGAAAGAGAGGCATTTTGTATATAGCAAAAGAGTTTGGGGAAATAACACCAAACCACAAAATTATTCTTAATATTTCCATAGCTAATCTGTCTTCTAGTAATTTTGAGTGACCGAATTTTCTGGCTGAAAGAATGGGTTCCTTCTCTTTTTAAGTTAGAGATGCAAAAATACTGGAATTAAAGTAATATTTGAGATGTCTCGATATACGCTGTTTAATTTTTTTTCTTTAATTATGGCTCAATATAAAGTATCTTTGGGCTTTTTCCCTTGAAACAGAGAATCAAAGAAATACTATACAGGCACTCTTGTAAATAAATGAACTGCCAAAACGTACTGATGTTCATTATATTTATAGAAGTAGAATTTTACATTTCTATGTGTCAGTAATTTTATATTCTGGTTTGGTTTCCTGAAGAAAGAGGAAGGGATTAACTTTATTTTACTGCAACAACATTTTAGGCACATTGCTGAAAAAATTTGCATCCTTAGCTCTGCAAAATCATTATACTAACTTCAGTTTTGTAAGTAGTAAATGAGTCACTCTAAAGTGTGAGTTGAGTATTTAAATTCTTCACATGACTTTTTTAAGTGCCTGAACAGCATTTGGAGTGAAAGAAAGACACACGATTGGCTCAGGCAGGTGGCAACTTACTGTTTGGTGATCACCAGCAAAGGCACTTGGTTGCTATGTAAACATTTATTACAGCTCATGTGATGTTTCTTTTTCTTTATAATTCTATTGTAGAAGGTAGTCAGTAATAACATATAATTGGAGTGGTGATCTTTAATTGGTTTTCATCAAAAGCATTAGCATATTCTTAAAAGACCATTAGAAGGTGCAAGGAGTAACAAATACAGGTTACTCACAAACTTGGGAGGAGTAATTTTATTTCTTGGACTTAAGAAAATTAGTATGATATTTCAAAGAAGATCTATGCATTTTGATTTATTTTGTTTTTGTAAATTACATTAAAACACTAGCAGTATAAAAAAATAAAATAACTATGGACTTCAATGTAGTTCCATGGGTTATTTGTAGATGAAAAATTATATATGAGGCAACAATGTGTGTTTGTAGTCCAAAAAAACCAGGTGCATCCTGGGCTGTATCAACAGAAGTGTGAGCAGCAGATCAAGGGACATGACTCTGCCCCTTACTCTGCTCCGGTAAGACCCCACCTGGAGTGGTGCATCCACCTCTGGGGTCCCCTGTACAAGAAAGACATGGACCTGTTACAGGGGGTCCAGAGGAGGACCACAAAAATGGTCAGAGGGATGAAGCACCTGTTGTGTTGAAGAAAGGCTGAGACAGTTGAGGTTGTTCAGTCTGGAGGAGGAAAGGCTCCAGGGACAACATATTGCATCTTTTTGTTACTTAAAAGAAGTGTATAAGAAAGACACACCTTTTGACCAAGATCAGACTACTTCATGTTAGAATTATTAGAAAAATAGACATGTCAAGATGTGCAAATAATAACATCCATGTCAGTGATTTGAAAACATATGAAGGTAGAGGAAATAGTAATGGAAGAGAGCTAAAACAGGCTATGCTGCTGGTACTTGTATCCCCACTTTTCTTCTCTTTTATTCAAAATCTGGTTTCCACTGATTTTATACTTATTATATATGACTATTTTCTTTATCACATATGTAATTCCAAACTCATTCATTATGAAATGACCTGTAACATGAAAGGCCTAGTTGGAAGACTCCCTTTGCCCAAACATCTTGGTTTTTAGTATCTCTGCATGGTGTTTAGACTGTGCAGAACAGTTACGGTAGCATTTACTTCCCTGATTTGGCAAAGAACTTGCTGGAAGATGGAAGAACAAACAAGAAAAGAAGATAACAGTAGTGAAAATCTGCAACAAGAGCAAGAGAGATGTAGTTCAGTTACCTCTTGAGATTTCCTATTTTGCTACACAAAAGCACTAGGAAAAAAAGGATCCTTAATCTGTGAACGGAATGCTTAAATGGTATTTTTATTAATAACTGCAAATCCTTTTGCAAATTCTACAGCAAAGCCGTGTAGTACTTAGTACGTATTTTTAAAAGATGAGTAAAGGGTACCTTCCAAACTTGCTTTGGCTGACATACACAGGCATTCAAAACCCTAAATAAAAGTGAAAGTACAATATTATTCTAGCCTGTTACTTCACTGTTCTCCAAGCACTTTCACCCTTTCTTTGGGACTTGAAAGTGCTTCTGGTGTAGAACAAAAACCCTAACAATCTGAGAGATTACATTTAGAATATAAAAATGTAAAGTCTGCAGATTTTGCACTCACAGATTACTTGCTCAATTTATTTATATATAAGCAGACCTGGATATTCAGGCAACTGCACTATAACTACATACCCCTTGGAATGCACAGACTCACAACTGCTTATAAACAGAACTTGATCTACCTGGAGAATAAAGTGAGAAAGAAGAGGAAGAAATTGTTTCTTGCAAAGAGAAAAACAGTGTATGGTGAAATAATGAAAGAAGGGTGTGAGCTGTGAAGCAGCTGAGGACTGCTATGGGAAAGATGGGATTGGCTGGAAAGAAGGAAACAGTTTCCAGACAGGTTGTACCCGAAGTACATTTACAGAAGGAATCAAAGGCACTACCTGCAACTTCTTCAGATTACTGTGTGAAAAGTTCAAGCTGGTTTATTGTTGTGTTGTGGAGGTCCAAAAATAAAAACAGACAGATTCTGTTTACAGAGAGAGCTTCTTTGTTTTTACACAGGCATGACAGATAGAAATCAGTTTATTGTTAATGATCCAGGGTTTTTATACTCATCATTTTCAACTGGTTAAGCAAATCAAGGCAGAACACAGCTGCAGCCACACAAACACCACACACAGACACAGACACACAGACACACAGACACAGACACACACACAGACACACACACAGAGACACACACACACACACACACACACACACACACACACAGACACACACACACACACACACTCACTCTCACACACACTCTTCATTCACACCCCTACGCAGAGCTGAGCACTCAGCTCTATCCCTGGACAGTAAATCAAAGACTTTAGATACAACACAAGGTCACTTTGACAATTCCCAGGCCTCCCTGGTTTTCTTCTTTCTTGTTCTCATGGTGGCTCACCACAGTTTGTGGTATCTTTTCCCTTCCTCTTTGGTCACATACCAATTTCTGCAACCTTCTCTCAGTAACAAAAGCACATGTAAGCTATTCATACTTTTGACTTGAAGTTTGGAATGGCAGTAGTTACAACCTACAACTTCTCTGAAGTCCTATGCTGTGGCAGATGGCATGACATAAATATTTTAAAAAAGTAATATGATTTAGTTATAAAACAGTTGTCATTTGTTACTGCCTAAAAGATCATTTATTTTGCTCTGGTTTTGGGGTCCCTCTATAGCTAGCTTGATTATAATATCTACCTAAATGTCTAAACAAAATACAGGTAAAGATGTCTCAACTGTCAAAAAGACTGGACAATTCAAAAAGTACAAGTCCCTTAAGAATAAAGAGATGTAATTACTGGGTTGAAATTGTGTAACTTTATACTCTCTCTCAAAAAAAAAAAAAAGTTTCATGTGGTGCAGGACAGATTTGGATCAGTATCTTCCAATAATGATGAGGTGTAAAAAGGTTTATTCCAGAATTTCTAGTTAAGATCAGATCTGAAAATAATTTTTTTTTCTACTCTCTGTTTTTACTTACTTTTTGGGTGATTTTTTTACCTGGGAGAAACCTGTGTATTCAGAGTGCATGAGCTATAGACTGATGTGGGCTATAAAGAGCAAGAAGGAGTCTGTTTAGCCACAGATTAACAATTCTTCTGTAGCTTTGTTCTCCTTCACTCTCAGTGAGTTAGGCAACACGCTGAAGCACTTAGTGGGAGAATTTGGCTTTAGGATTTTAATAATTTTGGCAGTACATTTTTGCAGAAGCACATTTTTAGTGGAAAGGAAATCATTCAAAGTGAAATGGGAGTTTTTTATGTGACCTTGTCATCTGAGAGAAGTACCTTTGCTGATTTCTTAGTGGAACACGTAGTGACATTAAGTTGCTTGCTGAAGAGTAAGAGAAAGTAATGAAATTCATGACCTTCAGCCCAATTAGGATACAAAGGAACTAAAGGACTCAGAGTCTAAACTGAGAAAGCTTGATCAGTCCTAGAAAAAGCTATCAAAAATACATTTTTCTCAACATCAGAAGTGGCTAATGATGTGCTAAGTCCAACGTAAAACCTCCTAGAAATGTGGAGCATTCACTGCTGAAAAATCAGATCCTGTTTTCATATTGTAATCTAGATCTGCCACAACAATTTGGGGATGTTGGTTTGTCTGCCTTTACCACATCATATTGCTACATACCATCCTTTCACACTGCTGATATTGAATTGCTGTTTGCTTCGTTCATAAACTTCCTTTTCTGTCCAGCACAGCTGACACCAAATTCTAACGAAACCA
Source organism: Hafferia zeledoni (assembly GCA_035583235.1). Lineage (NCBI taxonomy): Eukaryota > Metazoa > Chordata > Aves > Passeriformes > Thamnophilidae > Hafferia > Hafferia zeledoni. Next base: position 62,484,915 of record JAWWEV010000043.1, on the reverse strand, counting down.
AAGAGAGCTGCTACATGTGCTTCAGCATAATATTATAAAGTCTCTTTATGTTGAAACTTCTTGATTCAAGCTGATACAAATGTAACAAACAGACTTAGTAAAATGCAATTTTACAAAACTTAAATAGTGCCCAATTTCATCATTTCAGTTTTAACAAACTGTGCTTTCCATCTTCCCTTGGCCTTTGTCTATGTCCTTCACAGTTACTCTATATTGAAGGTTCATGCTGCATAGCAACTCTGTTAAGACCACAAATAATACAGAATAACTGCAGAAGGATTGTTCTTGTTCATTAAAATGCAGTGAAATCAGTATTACGAAGCTTTGTAGCTGGCAATGATCACTGCAATAACCTGTGGCAGCATCACTGCTTCTTATTTTTTGAGGAACTTTGGATTGAGGAAAAGCTGGTGCAGCTTGGGAATCTCAGAAAAAAGATCATGAGCTATACCTGTGTCTTGTCTGTACCAGCTCCCTCACACACAAATGGCAGTGGCAGACAGAAGCATCAGGTTCTTCAGTGGTTTGAGTTCTGCATTTTTTGCCGTCCACTCTCAGGGTTCACTGGGAGATGGGAAGTGGTGCCATAGGCAGCAGTGGCTGGAGGCTGCCCATTAGAGCCCACTGAAGGGAGTTGCTCCATCTTGTAGGGCCACCTGTCACCACCCTGTTAGAGAAAACTCCCTTGGTCCTTCTCCCTTCGTGGCCTTATGGAATTCAGGTTGTTCCTTGGAGGCTCATGGGCAGGAATTCCAAGTCTAGTTTTTCTGGGGATAGCAGAGTGTAGGGTACCTGACAATAAAGAAATCATGTTGAATTCCCATCACATATGTAAAGTTTAGTAGGGAGAACACCAACTAGCAGTGAAGTGAAAGAGTCACAGTATTGGTCAATATGATGCACTGAGGCTCTGGAGATATCCCTGGAAGTATTTAAAAGATAAGTAGATGAGGCACTCAGGGACATGGTTGGTGGACTTGTCAGTGCTGTGTTAATGGTTGGATTTGATGGTCTTAAAGGCCTTTTTCCAGCTTGAACAATTCTATGATTCCATGTTCTGAAATAAAACAGAGGTGAAGAACAACAGTTAATACAGCTTTCCAAAATGATCTTGTATTAGTTATTTCCACTCTACTCTCTTTGTAGTCTCTTAAGCATTTTTAAGGATAGAAAACATATTTCTAAGCAACAAAGGAAATTGTTCATCCTAAAGAGGTCCTTTATCTATTTCATGCTTCTTTCTGATACTCAGATTCATATCAGATGATTGAGAGCTAACTAACCAAAATTAGGTGCTCTTCTAATGTTCTGAGTCTCCATCTTACTCCTGTGATGTAAAAAGTACATACTCCTTGATACAGCCACAAAATCTTACTGGCTACTGCTCCTCACTAAAGGCACCTCCATTTTTTTCTGCTACTTGTGGCTGAGTATATTTAAAAGACTACCCTGCCCATTCTGACCATCTAATCTATACAGTCTGTTCTCTGTGCTATTACAACTTGGCAGGATTAAGAATTGTAAATTCCAGTACTATGCTGTAACAATGGCATCAGTGTGCTGAAGGCCCCAGGTTTTTAGTGTTAAACTAAAAAATTATACCTTTTTACTCTTTAGAACAGTCAAACATTTCAGAGAACTAGACTTTACTGTGAGAAATTCTATTCCGTTCTATTCTATTTTACTCTAGTCTAAAGTGATAATTGAATATCAAGGATAATGACTTCTAACATTATATTTTCCAAAAGCATGATGAAATTTAATATTTCAAAAATAGGATTATATTATTATAACATATATTTTAAAATATATATTATAGATATTAAATTATAGCTTGGGGAGACTTTTCCAGGATCTTTCATCCACTTCATTAGGACTTTGGAAACAGGCATACAGATATGATTTGGTTTGAAGGCCACAGTCTATTTAAATTATCATTGACCATTGCAAAGAGCATATCACATTAAAAAGCAAGAACTTACTATAATGAAAACCAAGGACAACAAATAAACCCAGATAACAACAACAAAATCCCCCAAACAACCAAAACCAAGAGCAAATTACAGATTCTTAAGTGTTTCAAAAGGTTTCTTGTGGCTTTTTGAAGCATTTGTTATCTTAGTTTGAAGTGCTCAGGAAATAACAGATTTTTCAGAGTAAAATGTTCATGAATATTATGCTTAGAAATTTTGATTTTGCTGCCAGAGGCACATGCTTCCTCAGCTTCATCTAGATGCTCACTTTCAGAGATATTTGAAATGGCATTGTTCCAGTCCTTTGCTCTCTAGGCACTGCTTTTTCATCTTTTTCATCTGTTTCTAAGATATTACTATTGCCTTTTTTCTTAGTAATGCCTCATATTTACCAGCCCTGCTCTTCAGATTCTTGTAATTGTCCTTTCTAGTATCTGCAGAAATATAAAAGGAGTGGAAAGGGTAGATGTAGGATTGTTAAACTGAGGAAAGTCTCTGACATTGTCAGAGGCCTACAAGTTGGTACAGGGATGAGAACTCTGGCAGTTTTTAATCAGTCCTGTGAGAAAATTTTTGCAGGTTAATCAAAACAAAGTGAGATAGGGAGGCTACTGAGTCAACTTGCCATGAGAAGGAATTTGGGGAGTATAGCTTTCTCATGAGAGAGAAGAAACATCTGCACCAGAGTAGCATCCAATTAGTGGCTGTAGTAAGGTATATGGACACGGCTATTCAGCCAATGGGAGGTGACAATAGGTGGGATTTAGGCTTATATATTGAGTAATTGAAGTTTAGTTTGGACCTTTCTTTTACTTGTTTTTCTCTCTCTCCATGGAGTTCTTGAATAAACTATCTTTTGTGTGGAATCTACGAAGTGTGCCTCCCTTGTTTTAGCTGCCGTGATTTACAGCGAACTTGAAGAATTGGAACAGCATATTATTACAGGTACAAACTGACTGGTGTTTAGGAGATAGGTTTTTTTTACTGTAGAGAAACGGGGTCTGAAGGGGAAAAAAATATACCTGTCCAGAAGGTTGAGAACTGAACATCTGAGGATTTTTGAGAGTGCTGAAGTATTAAGCACAATTTAAAAATTTTCACTTTTGCTACATACTGAGTGAAAACTCTCACTAGCTGCATATAATTAGAATGCATTTGCTCATGAGGCTAAAATTACTGCAGACTGATTAAAAGATAATCCATTACAGGACATAAAATTAGGGTCTAACACATCTCTTAGAAACTAATCACTTATATGCTATCTCTATTTTAGAGGTAATGTCAGTGGCATTGAGTCTTATCAAAGACTAAGAGCTCTATAAATGGTGAGTCCAAATGAGATTATGTTTTGGAGGATAGAATACTGCTCGGTCACTGTCTTATGTTCTGAGTGACTAATGTGATTTAAATTATTGTATTTGATAGATAGTGGTACTACCAAATTCACAGTGCTGTAGTGAGCTATCAATTCCAATATGCCCAAGGCTAGTGCTTTAAATTTCAGAAGCTAGATATTACAGGGGGTTTGGGTGTGTAGGGGCAGGGACAGAAGTCCTAAAAGGCTCTCTTGTCTCCCATTTTCTTTCCATAGAAAGTGTTCATGCAGCTCTCCAAAATACCAACAAGCACACCAGCCTGTTTTGACTGCTGTTTAGGGCCCAGCCCTCTACAAGTGTCCCTGTTGGCTCAGTGCACAGAAAATACAGTACATTACAAGAGTGAGTGGGGAAATAATTGGCTGCTCTTTTCTCCTCTCTGTTCTTCAGTGCACAGGGCAATCCTGTTCATAGCTGTGTAGAATTACTTCTAGGATTTGAAAAAAGTTCTGAGTACATCTGTTATAGCTCTATCTAGTGAAAAGGGCAGGGATAGGAATGATGCTCCATCATTACAATAAGCAGATATAAATTGGCCCCTGTCTCTTCTGCAAAACTCTTCTCTGACGATTGCCAAGTTACTTCAAGCAAACTCTCCACAGGCACATCATTACTTCTCTGTTCCTAACGTTTTCTTGCCTGACTCAAGACATCTTTAAATGCTCAGTAATTCAGAGCATTCACAAATGGAACCAGGGTCCCTAAGAGCAAAGTGCTGAGCCTTCAGGGACTTCAGTCCTAAAGCGGAAGCCAGCAACAAACATGCAGTATTTTGCCTTTACCTTTGTGCTCAATAATATTTGCTTCACAGAGGTGATACAAGATTAATTCATGTTTGTGAAAAAGACCGTGCAGCGATGAACACGGGAAATCTACAATGTTGTCAATTCTCTTTGCTTTAGTGGAAGATTCATGGAATGTGCAGTGAATATTATTTTTGGCTAACAGGGAGGCTTGAGGTGCTAGATTGATGTCTTCTGCCTCAATCAAAGATAATTACATTATTGACTCATATATTTAGTTCTTACTGTTTTCCCTTCCCAGCAAATTAGAATGCAAAAGATTTGGAAAGAGCTGCTACTGGACAAGTCTGCCATGTCCAGTAGCAAATTGTGCCTTCCTCAAGCTTTTAAATGTTACAGGATCTCCATTCCCATTGAAAGAAAGTAGATATTTTGTTCCTTTCGAAAATATCTTGAACTCCCTCTTAGAAAGTTCTGACTGTAGTAAGAAAAACATCACAAATTCAGAGTTTTCTAAGATCTAAAAGTGAGAGAGTGTTGGTGAAAGCAACTTGCAGAAAATAAGGATCAAGATAAAGTGTGTTTATAACTATTTGACTGCTTATTTAGATTACATCATATTCCACAGAAGTCATGCCTTTTTGTTAAGTGCTTCTACGTGCATCTTCGAGTTAATACAAGCACAAGTACAGTCAAGTAGATTATTCCAAGAGTACAGTGGTTTACATGGATAATGACTTGGCAAGGCCCTTAAGTATATGTTGGATTATAACAGCAGCATTGAATTTTTAGATATCCTGACATCTAGTGGATTTTATTGTTCCAAGCAGAATATCAGAGTTCATCTGCATCTACAATGACTGGAGGAAATGAAGAGAGTTCAGTATCCCCTTCTTGGAAATAATAGTAAGGTTCTCACCTGGAGAACTGCCCAAGCAGTGCATTAGATAAAATGGGAAAAAAAGGAGAATTTAGCCTGAGCCCAGCCCCTTTCAGAGGCAGGATTACAAAGCCAACTGCAAAGTGATACAAGGTTCCTGATCTGGTTTCTTGTTTTGAGCCTGAAAATAATTTCTAGTGACAGTTGCAGAAGAATCCAAGCAACTTCAATAGGCAGCCTTAAAAAGGATTTGAACTTGCATCTACTATGCGTACCTTAGGGACTTGCAATTAATTAGCAAGTGGAGGGTGGCCTTATTTGCACCATTTTCCATGCCTTTCACAGAACTACAGAATCATCAAGGTTGGAAGAGGCCTTTCAGATCATTTAGTCCAACAACCAACCCAGCACCACCTGAACTCTATCCCCAAGTGCTGCATCCAGACCCCTCTTGAACACTTCCAGAGATGGTGACTCTGACACCTCCCTATGCAACTTATTCCAATGCCCAAACATTCTTTCAGTGAATTTTTTTTCTAATACCTACTCTGAACCTTCCCTGGCACAACTTGAGGCCATTTCCTCTGGTCCTTTCACTTGAGACATGGCAGAAGAGTCCAACTGCCACCTCACTACAACTTCCTTTCGGAGAGATGTAGAGAGCATTAAGATCTGTCCTAAGCCTCCTCTTCTCCAGACCAAACAACCTCCTTTCTCTGTTGCATGGAATAATTAAGGCTTGGATGGACTGAGGATGGCAAGAGTGTATGAGCCCATGGCAAAATGGGAATACAGGGGAGCATCTGGACTATAGAGTCCTGTCTCCTATCACAAGCTGGCTAAGATGTCTCTCAAGGCTTGATAGGTATTCCTGCTATTTCTGTTTCAAATATATTCCATAATATGTTTTTCTCTCCTTTTTTGATTTGTTTTGGTTTGTTTTGTTTGTTTTGGGTTTTCCTTTGTTTTGTTTTAACTAGGTGACAGTACTTTAGTTTAGACCTATTTAAATAGGTTTCTGATCTTCATTCCTGTGATGTGAACAAGTCAAAACATTTCACTGTCTTTTCAGAAAGAAAGATCTAGTTGTTCCCTTCCATGTCCCTATTTCAGTTTAACTATATATTCCTTACCAAGGAAGGATAGATATAGTCCCATCACAATTTTTTCAGCACTTATTATATCTCTATATCTACTGGAATATTTGGCTGATACCTTGTAAAATAATTTAAAGATTATGTGAATTTTAATGGATTTATCAATCGGTATCATATGGAAGTATTTATTTGTCTGTATAAATGTATGATCCCACACTTTCCATTAATTATTTTAATCTGGGTCTTGAAGTAATTTACTTTCCCCTGACTGATTTTCTGCTTTACTTTGGTATTACATCTTTCATATTCATCTCTTCAGCACATTCTAGTCTGTTTCTGTGTTGTAAGATTGCTTTCAGAAAGTGAATTTCTGAGCAATCCAAACTGCTTCAGCTCCGTGAGAATTATGCAGATAT
>JAWWEV010000043.1:62389549-62476714 GCA_035583235.1 Hafferia zeledoni | reverse complement strand
TGTGTTTTAGTTTACAGCCACTGATGCTCATCCTGTCACTGGGCACCACCGAAAAGAGTCTGGGACCATCCTTTTGGCACCCGCCTTGGAGATATTTAATATTATATTAATGAGATCCTCTCTCAGTCTTCTCTACACTAAGCAGCTCCCACAGTCTCTCCCCATAAGAGAGATGCTACAGACCCCTCATCATCTTTGTGGCCTGTGGTCCCTCTCCAGTAGCCCCTTGTTTTTTTTGTCCTGAGGAGCCCAGAACTGGACACAGCACTGCAGATGTGGCCTCATTAGGGCCAAGCGGGAGAATCAGCAGCCTCGAGCTCCTGGTCCTCTCAATCCCTTCCAGCTCTGTGGAGAACCGGAGTGCCTGGCAGCGCTCAGGGCCGTGCCAAGCCGGGCCGTGCCGGGCCGTGCTGTGCCGGTCAATGCCATGCCGAGCCGAGCCGTGCCGGGCCGTGCCGTGCCGAGCCGTGCCGGGCCGGGCCGGGCCGGGCCGGTCAACGCCGAGCCGAGCCGTGCCGTGCCGTGCCGTGCCGGTCAATGCCGAGCCGGGCCGGGCCGGGCAGGGCAGGGCAGTGCCCGCTACGGCCGCGAGGCGGCGCTGGCGCCGGCGGAAGGGGGCGGTGCTGCGGGCGGGGCCGGCCCGGGGCCCGTGCAGGGCGGGGGAAGCGGGGCCGGGCCGGGCCGTGGGGGGCCGCGGCCGCCGGCGGGCCATGCTGCTAAAGCTCCTGCAGCGCCAGACCTATACCTGCCTGTCGCACAGGTATGGGCCCTGCCTCTGCCTCGGGGGCCTCGTCCTCATGATCGTCTCCGCCCTGCAGTTCGGGGAGGTCAGTACGGCGCTTCCCTTCCGTGCCGAGCCGAGCCGAGCGGTGCCGGCGGGGCGGGCACGGCCCTCGGGGCACTGGGCTGGGGGCTGTCTGCGCCCTGGGGGGCCAGGTGGGTGTGCTGTCCCCTGGGCAGCGGGGCCGGGGCGGGCACCGAGCGGGTCGGGCACCGAGCACCGCCCGCGCTGCTGCCTGTGCCGGGCGGCGACAGGGCCCGCGGGCACCGCTCCGTCCCGCACCCCGCGGGCACCGCTCCGTCCCGCTCCGTCCCGCACACCTGCGGGTTCCGGTGGGCTCTGACAGCGCGGCGAGCCCCGGCAGGGCAGAGGTGACACACAAAGCAGCTGCTGCGTGCTGGTCTTGTGCAATTTTTTCCTCTTCCCTTATCAGGTGATTTATTAGCGTTGTGGTTTTGTTTGAGTCTTTTAAAGCCTGTGCTGGATGTAACAAACCTTCACGTGCCGACTGGGAGCGGCAGCATCTTTGCCCTGTCCGGAGTTTAAGGAGTTAAATGTATCCTCCCTGCAGCTCCGCAGTTACTCGCTACTTGGTACTCAGTTTGCCCGCGTTATTTTGTAAATGATGCAGTGTAACTCTCACCTTTTCCATACATGATTTTATATAGATGTATTGTATATTTTAAAGTTTCATTTCGGTATTGCCCTGTCTCTTTGAGAAGTAATGAATGAAAGAATCTGGAGAGCAATGAATCCAATCCTACTTCAGTGCAGTGTTTGAGAATATTGTAAGAATTCAGGGAATTCAAATATTTTTTGTCAAGTCTGAAAGGATGGCAGTGTTAAATGCAAACAGACTGGAACTTCCTGATTCCTAAGTTGTCCTCTCTCTCTCTCTCTCTCTCTCTTTTTTTTTTTCCTCCTCTTTCTTTTATTTCTTCTCTGTTTTATTTTGATGGGCTCATTCAGATGCAGAGGGGAGGGTTAATGAGCCATAAAGAGTATTATCTGAAACTGTTGAGTGTGCCACAAACAGAACTTTGTGTGTCAGTACATCTTCTTTGCATAAAGTACTTCATCTCTGCTTTATTGCACAAGCTACTGGGACACTTCAAAGGCATCAGCAAATTAAGTAATTATATGGTATTCTTGGGCACCTGTTTGTACATGATTATCAACTTAGATTGCTATAGACTTCCTGGTGCTGTGAAACTAAGTTTTGCATTTCTTCAGAATGGGGACTTAAACCCAACCTTAGGATACCATAAAACTTTGAAGGTTTTTAAAAATACTTCAGTAGTTGTCTGAGTTTTTGTTGATTTTGGTAAGAATCAGTTGCAATCACAGCTCACAATTATTTTCATGCTAATTTATAGTTTGTTGCTTCCAACTCTTTTAAAGCTATTTGGAAGGCTTAGATACTATTTAGACAGCAAAATTCATGTAGGAGTAGGTTTTCCAAATTATATGTTCAGAAAAAAGAAAAGTGACCAGCAGTGTTTAAAAAAAAACCCCAAACAAGCTAAAACACCAACAAAACCTGCCAACAAATCCTGCACCCTTTATAGAATGGCCACATAGGAATATATAAAACCTTTTTTCTGTTTTGTTATTTTTTCTCCACAATGGTGGTAAATTATGTTTGCATGCATTTTACTTTTTTCCTCTCTGTATTGGCAAATGGTGGTAGTTCAGTGATTTAGGGGAGACCAGCCTTGTGAGAACCAACACTTGACATCTTCTGACAACTACAGCGGGAATGGAAAACACTGCTCCAGTACAGAGTCTGCAAGGCAGCAGCTAATAAAAGAAATGTAAAACTGTTTGGAAAATAAAATCAAGAAATCTTTCTAGAAATTAACAGCTCAACCATTTTTAGCCATTTGTGGGGAGCTCAAGCAATAAAAAGCAGTGTGAGGCAGTGCTTATCAGCCCCTGGTGTCTGAGCAGCATTTTCACTTCTGCTTTTCCCCCACCTCCAGAGCCAGCTTTTTGTCCTAGCAGGCAAAGCTAAATCTGCTGCCTTAGATTCATACTCATGTCAATAATATTAGTGGAGTAAAAATGGATGGCTAGGGCAAATAATTTGAGATTGGTAAAGATGTTCTTGCAGCCAAGCCAGAAGCTGAAAATGAGCTTCATTTCAAGGAAAACCTTGAGCTCAGTGAAATACCAGGGCACTGGGCATGATTCAGAAATATTTCTGCAAAAACATACAGGGTAGCCAGGCCTAAACCAATCCTGTAACCTAGTTGCAAGATGAGCTTTAAGTTGTAGAACAGTTTGCTTACAAATTCTTCTTGGCCATCCTTCTGTAGGTTGCTCAGCTTTGGTTTTATAACCAGAACATTCCTGAGCCACTGTTATCAGGTATCTGATACAGTATCTCCTGATAGGCGGTATCTCTTCTCTGGTCTTTTAATGTTCCCCTGTGATTTTATAATACCAGTATTTAAAGTTAAGGCAGCCCCCAGGCATTGTTGCAAGACAAATAATGTGTCAGGAGGAAACATTAAAAGGGAAAAAATGTATCAGGTAGGAAGAGCTTAAATAGGTAATGTGTTTATAAGAGATCTGTCCTCTGTCCTTTTTGGTTATAGTTAGACAAATGGCAAAGGCTTGACTGTAAATGTTTTCTTTCTGGAGAGCCAAATTATCCATATAATTACTCAAATTATTCTGTATTTCTTCTTCTGTGTGCCAATTCATCAGTGTCAGTAGTAGCAAAAGGTTCCACATGGATATGATCTTTCAGTGTGTGCTGTATTAAACCAGGTATTTGTCAGAAGGAGGTAATGACTTCTGCATGAAAAAAGTGCAATTGTGCATTTTTAAGCAAAATCCTGACCCTGGTATTCAAGGGAGAAGATTTTTATGTCTACCTGTGAAATATATGTCCTTTGTGTGAGGGGAATGGAAGGGTACTGATGTGATCTTGGTTACAAAGAGACCATTTGCAGTTCTGGCAGGAATTGCATGTGCATGGTTGTCACTCAGGCACACGATGGAGCCTCCCTGCTCTCTAGAAGGCCTTAATTTGCTTTTGTGTCAATCACGGTAGAGACACATAGAGAAAAGGGAGGAAGGTTCATTGTTATGGTTTTGAATGCTACCTTAGGAAATAGGATATTCCATAGTTCCCATTATAGAAGAAATAAGCTTTAGTAAAATTTATATCTAGGAAGAGTGGTGTAAAGTAAGCGTTATCCTTTCCTGGTTTGTTTGGTTTTGTTCTTTTTGTTGTTGTTGTTTTGAGGGGGAGGGTTGTTTGTTTGGTTTTACCCTCCAGTGCATACAAATATGTACTTACCCCAGTAAAATTATTTAGCCACTGTGCCTCCATCTCTAAAACACCACAAGATGCCTCTGTAGTTTTTAAGGTTGCACTTTGACTGTAAAAGGTCTCAACTGTGTGTTTGTCACCAAGTAGAGGAAGATCAGGCGCTCTGGTTCTTCAAGGTTCATCTTTCTATTGATTTAGCTGTGCCTTGGCTCACTCTGGGGTCAGGTGAACTTGTGTCAAGCTGAAAGGAGGTGACAGGAATGGAAGGGGATGGAATTGAGGCTGCAGCCATTAGAAATACTGTGCTGTTGGGTTGGTTGGGATGCAGTGTAAGACTTCACCTCTGCTGGGAAAGAGCTGTTGTGTTTTAAGTCTGTAGCTCGGTCAATTTGCATAATTTGATATGCCCTGGTCTGGCTGTTTGCAATGCTCAGATTTCAGAGGTGTGTATACCTCAATATGTCCTGTGTGAGAATAGAGAGAGAGATGAGAGAAACTATGCAGAGGAGGGGGGGGGTTGTTAGGGGTTTTTGGCTTGTATTGAAGTATATTTGATTAAGGTCTCAGTTTTGGGAAAACATTCCTGAATTTTTGAAGACTGAGACAAGGGAGAGGTAACCTAAATAAATAGTAGTTTAAAAAGTGTGTCTGTAAATAATGAAATAGTTTCATGCAGATTAAAACCAGGTTTGTTTAAATTAAGTGGGTCTTCAGTTCTAAGTCTGATTGTTGGTTCAGTGTAACAAATTAGTTGGGATTGTGATCTGGTCATTTGTGCATTAATGCATAGATCAATTTGAATTAAATTGATTCAAAAGGAGAAATTTAAGTGTCTAAATTTAGAAGGTAGTGACATCAAATTGTTTTGTGTTTGGTTCTTTTCTTTGCAGGTTGTCTTGGAGTGGAGTAGAGACCAGTATCATGTTATGTTTGATTCATACAGAGACAATGTCGCTGGCAAATCGTTTCAGAATCGGTGAGCTTTACCTGCACTTGACATTTCATACATTTTTACTGTTCAATGATTTTTTTAAATACTTAAGTGAAATATTTTAGACGAAATAACATACTGTTGAGTAGGACACTAATGTATGGGCTCTAAATCCATAGGCAATTTTAAACTTTAAGGTTTAAAATTAGTGCACAATCTTCCATCTTGGAAGATGTTTGGCATTTGGGAGGTCTAGTCATGTAACAGAGTTTAAATTTTAAATATGTTTAATTCATCTAGTCTCTAATGAAATATCAAAATGGTGCCAATGCTAAAATAAAGGGAGAACATGACATGTTTTCCATATTAAGATATAAAAACATAAGTTCTGTTCCTGTCTGCTTAAAATTCCAAATTTCAGTGTTTTGAAAAGTTATTTTTTGTTTACCTTAAGTTTTCTGTGATGTCTCATGAGGAACACTGTTTAGCAGAGAAGTCACAAAGGGAGAAAGAAGCTTTTAGAAGCTGAGGGCATGGGACAAGTTTCTCACAGCAAGTTGGGAACCAAGTCATGTGGCTCATTTATTTCGGTTGTGTTCACTGCTACGTGACTTCCTGTGGCTTCATCATTGTATCTGAACAGCCTCGAGTCTGTTGCTCAGGAAGTCAGTGGACTGTGAATGGGTAGGTGGAAGAAAGCTACTAAGGAGATATCTGACTCTTAAAATTGATACACTTGACTGGGGAAAAAAAAACCCTGAAAGCAGATGCTTTTATCTGCCTTGAGGTTTGCTGAGTCACAGGACAGTAGAAATGATCAGATCAATTTGTCACACTTTAGCTGATGTGAGATAACTCTGCAAAAGTACATGGCATGGTGTCATTGAACACTGTACACTTCTATGATCTCATCTCTTACCCCTCTCTCCCATTTTCCAAAGCATGACAGATGAAAGCAGAGATGCAGCTGATATGGATGATTAGCTGCATGTTTACATGTTTCATCAGTACTGAAGCGAAAACACGTCAGTTTGTTCCTGTCAGTACTAAAATGCTTGACTCTGTGATAACTAAATTTCAGTGTTTCTATAAAATAGTTGACTTTGTCCAAAACAAAATCACAAATTTTGCTGTTGCTGCGTAGGTATAGTCAGTTCCCATTTCTGTAGTGTTTCCTTACTTTGTTGGGGTTGTGTAAAGCACTCCTTGGCTACTGTTCACTTCTGTGGATTGAGAGCAAAACATCCAGTGCCTGGGGAGTGCTCCTGAGGAACGACTGACTGCCTGGCAAAAGCTTTACATTTTCCTCATAGGTGCTTAAGTTATTTCAGTTCACACATATGCCTTTAATACACATATGTCAGGCACAACAGGGAAGTTTGTTGTGATATTTGTGTGCAGATAGCAACTTCCTGTAAAAACTCATGTCAACAGAAGATCTTTGGGAATACATACTTTTAGGCATCTGATAACTTTTAGACATCCCTTGTCAAGGGTTCAGTATATTTTTGTTATCAGACTTCACAAATACAGTAGTGGACCCTGTCTTGCAGTATGCACTTGTATCAGTGGTGGTTTGGTAGAGTTTTTAAGACTGGTATCAATGCAACATGTAGGGCTACACATAAACTGGGGCCTGTGGACTTCCAGTTTTGAATCAAGCTTACTCATTGATTTTAAAAGAAAATTATTTTAGTGTTAGAGAAAGTTATTCAGAATTGGAGAACAGGAGGCTTGTTGGTTAGGAAGTAAAGCAGGTCCACTGCTATGAGGAAAATGTTAATGGATTTTCAACTGAATATAAGTAGCATTATTTTCTAGGAGCTTTGCGGGTAAACATCTCTGTTCTTCTGTAACAGTTGTGTTGTGAACTTTATAGAGAAAACCTCAGTGTAAAATGTAGACAGATCCGTGTATGTGGACAAGCTCCTCATGATTTTAAACTCAAAAAGCTCATCACAGTAAGAGTGACATTCCTAGAATCATTAGTTACACCTATTGAATGCTCTTCTCTGCCAGACTAAGGAAGATTTCTTCCTTTGCCTTGAAGTTTAGCCATTGTTTTTATTTGCTTTTCTCTCCTGTTGCATACCCTTGGCATCCCAACTGTTGTACTTTCCAGGTCGTCACATCAACTGCTAAACTTGCTACTTGTATTTCCCAAGCTCTTATACAGCTTAAGTAGAAATTCCAGGGTTTTCTACCAAGTCACCTCATCCAAATCCATTTTTGAAGACTTAGGTTTGATATGAAAATAAAAAGGGAGAGAAGGAAACTAAATAGTGGAGTTGTGTGCTTGAGTGTCTTGGATGAGAACTGTGTTTTATTACTCTACCTGCAAATTCTGAATTTTAGTAAATGCTGAAGTGTAACTTTACCATTCCAGGACATGACAAAGTCATATTTAAAACTCCAAAATATGTATGGAAAGAAAATGTGAAGGAACAATCCTGAGCTTTTAAAATGTACAGACCAATTTCAATATGGTACAGCAAGTGAGAGCTATCTGTGGTTGGCCAGCCATTAATTGTTGAGCTGAGTGAGGCAGGAGAGAGGAAAAGATGCACAAATTAGGGAGCAGGAGTAGCAGTGGAACAGGTGAGTTGCTGTTGGGTGGGCAATTACAGAGCTATAAGAGGCAGGAGGGCTGGGAGATTTACAGTGAGGAGCTTAGAGTTACATTGTTCATAAAGAGGCTCAGCAGGGACCATATGGTAACTTGGGAGAGATCCAGAATCTACTGTACTCCTTCAGCAACAGTGGATGTTGAGACAATGAGGTTTGTCTTCTAGCTGCAGTCTTGGCTGTGAGCATGGTTCTGGTATGTAAACACATCGTGGGCAGGGATGTGTCCTGTCCTGTCTAGGGAAGTTGTGTCTGGTTTTGTGTTCAGGCAGGATCCTACTGATGTTTTTAGATTTTCAAGTAAAGAATAGGTACATTTTTGAAAGAGGAAAATGTAGAAGACTATCCATAACAAGCCTCAACTGAATTAATTGAGAGTCTCCGAGAAAGTTTCCAAAGTCCTTGTTTGCTCATATTAAAATCAGCACCAAATGGGAAATGTGACGATTTTCTGTAGAAAGCTGTTAAGATAATTCCCACTTGGAATCAAAGCATGCTTTGAGTTGTATCCGTTAATGAACCAGAAACTCATCATCTCAAAGAAGGGAAATAGGTGATTAGAAGGGTTCTATTTAGTAAATTGACTCAGGTCATTTGGGGCTTAACCTGTTTGCCAGACTGGTGTTTGTGATTAAGACCAAATTTTTAAATCCACATGAAGGGGAAACACAGCTGCAGGATTTGAGGGAGAAAGTTTTTGTTCTTTTCTGATCTTCAACAATTTGCAAAAGACTCTGCATGTTAAAATAGTGTTTCAGAATGATGCTACTGAAGTGGCTCTCCTGTTCCTTTTCATTTTAAACCAAAATTCCACTACATACTTCTCAAAATAAAAACTCTTGATACTCTCCTTAAGAAGCTATGGAACCCTCCCGAAAGCTTTGACAAAGCCCAACAAGATGAAGTCTGAACAGTCTTACCCTAATTGGAAGCAATAAATTGAATTGTGGGATATCTGGTTTTTATTATTATGTCTGATAAACACTACTTTCAGAAACTATGTATGCTGTAAGAATGCATTAAGAAAATTTATCTGAGTATTTGGATTAATTTTAAGCAATTGCACTAGTGGATCTGCAAACAGTTCACTTGGTTTTTTACTGGTCTGTCTCTATTGCCACTGGTAATGAATAATGAGCTTGCCATGTCAGAGTTAATTCAGAGTTGAGATACCTGCATTTGACTAAAAATGTCTTTCCCCTGTGGAATTTCTTAGCATTTGTCTGTATGTGGCATAGTGTAGCAAATTACATAGTTATATGTGCTGTTACAGAGGCACACTTCTAACAAATGATAAACTGAAAGAGCTTTCACAGAAGTCAGAATGCCTCATACCATTGAAAAAGCTGGAGTTCAGGCTTTTGTTTTGGACATACTGTGTTCTTTAATGAAGCCTAAATAAACTCTGCACTTTGCCCAGGAGACTGTGGGTTGGGCCTTTTTGAAATCTGCTGACTTGAGTCAGGTGATTCCACCTAAAACACTTCATTCCTGGCTGTAGCATTCTGGGGACTGTCAAACCAATAATTTAACTGATTACAACAAAGGTAGAAAAGCTGGAAGAGCTACTGCCATTGAATTTCTATGCCTGTGGAGGAGTTTTTTGTTCAAAAAAAATGCCTTGTTAATGAACAAGAAGCTAGTCATTTCTGAGGAAAGAGTTGAAACAACTGATTAGGGGAGTATTTGTATTTGGTAAATTGGCTTCTTTTTTTTTTTTTCCTCCTTGCCAGCTGACATGCAGAGTGCTGCATGTCAGAGGTGAGAGGGACTTTCTGGCTGGTGCTTCTGGGGAAGGCAGCGCTGCTCGTAGCTCAGTTGGAAGGAACAGTGGTAAATTGAGGACTAAATGTTCCTGTCCATTGTGCTGTGACCAGCTACTGGCTGACCTTTTACTAAATTTTGTGCTTCAGTTACTGAATCTGAGCCAGTAAAAATGAAGCTGGGTAGAAGCTTCTGCATGCCATGCTGTGCAAGGGAATGTGGGTGAGACCCTGCCTGTGAGCTCTGTCTTGATTTGAATGCTTTTTGAAGGATGCTGTGGGTGCAGAGAGAACACCTTTGGAAAATGTCATTGTGTGGCCCCATGGATCTCAGCATTAGAGAAGTGTTCAAGGTTTACTAGGCTATCTGGAGTTTGGGAAGGTATTAAACAGCTTGACACTAGTACTTTTAAAAATAATATTTGGGGCAGCCTCCTTCTTTCTGGGACTGAGAGGTTCACCTGTGGCAGCAGCCTGGAGTACCTGCTGACACAAAGCAGTGGGTCATAGGCCCTGGAGAGGAGATTATCATAAACAAATTGAAAAAAGGTACCCAAACCCCTTTCTTCTGCCTTGGGTACGGCAGCAAATCTGTAACTCCCCAGAAACAGCTCCAGGATATTCAATTGTGTCAAGAACTAATTTATCTGCCATGTCTGGAGTCTGAATTCATGTAAGCTGTTGGTTTATGAAACACCCTGTTAATAATATGTAAAAGACATTCCTAGGGTAGAGACTCGGTCCTGCTGAGATCTTATTGGCTCTGTGCAATTAAATAACAGCAAGTGTGATTAAAGTCATTGTACTTCATGCTGTCTGATATAGTGTAGTTGGTGAATTAAGAATGTGGTGGATGCTGGTTCTGATTTGTAAAATATTTGAAAGGTTTGAAGGAATTGGGGTATAGGTTTGTGTAGGTGAAATTTAGAGCACAAAGCTGGGATATCCTTTAGTCACTGAATTTTTATAGCCAGTTTGTGTCCTTTTTGTTTTCTGTCTGTGATATTTTGTCAAAGGCTTGTGTATAATTAAGACATATATATAACTAAAGAGAGGCTTTTTGCTTTGTCTTGTTTGCAGCCCAGACACCAAGTATTTCTGTTGTTAGACAGAGGTTGCTATGGTAGGATGCCATGAACACTTGTAATGTAATATTAAATGGCTCATGTAGCTTTCCTTTGAATTATGTAGGCTTTGTTTACCCATGCCTATTGACGTGGTCTACACCTGGGTGAACGGCACAGATGTTGAACTGATCAAAGAATTGCAACAGGTCAGGGAACAGATGGAGGAAGAACAGAAAATAATGAGGTAATAATCTTATGTCATTTTCCCCTTTAACCAACAGCAGCAATCTAATGCTGTACTAGTTCCCTTTCTTGTTATTTCTTCCTATGTTACTCAACATGAAAATTCAAAGCACCTTTTCTCACTTCTTAGTTTGATTATTCCCAAAACCTTGTTTCAGTTCTACTTTTAGCTGTGAAGTACCATTTAATAAGAGAACAGTTTAAGGTTTAAAGCATAAAAATTAGGGCTGTTCTGTCATGAATTTGTAAAATGCCATGCAGAAAACAGTGCAGTTTGTATTGATTTGTATAATAAATAAATATAATAAATAATAATAAAAGTGTATCTCAAATATATAACCTTTCTTCATCCCCGTTTCCTCCCCTCTATCCCCCTACACCATTATTAGTTTTTATAATGTGCTTAATAAAAACTTAAGCATATGTTTCTTAAAGGCTTCTTTTTAAAGCTGGATTTGTAGTCTCCAAACACTGAAATTGATGAATAGGAAAATAACTTATTCATGCTATTAAGGTATGAGTTGTGCTTTGACTAGGGAGGCAGACACATGTTGCTGCATTTGATGTGGCATAAGTTCTGCAAAATTACTCATCTAAGCTTTCAAATATGAGCTGCTACAGACACCTTGGATTATGTCTTGTAACCATTGATTTAGTTTTCAGTAATCAGCTCTGCTCACATCATTTGTTTAGGCCAGAAAATACTCTGAATGAAAGAACATGTTTGTATTTTAAGTATTGTAATAGTTTAATTCAGGATAATCAGAAATCCACGAGTAAGCATATTGATCTGATTTTTGGCAGATGTTACGTCTTGCAATTTAAGTACCACTGACAATATGATGACAAGGGAAATTCTGGATCTTTTCTTTGCTACCTAAATAATGAAAATATTAGTAGGACTTTAAATCCATTGACCTTAAACATAGACATGGTTTCTCCTCTGAAAAGCTTTCAAATTTAGGCTACTATTTCCCTAGCAGTTCATAGAGTGGTTTTAGCTTTGTCATCACTCATGCTGCGATTTCCATTTTGGAAAGGGAAAAACACGTATTGTTTTCTTCCATAGCGCTGATTTGGAAAGTTGATATCAAGCTTATGAGTAAGACTCATATCCATGTCACGTTCACTGTCTGCTGGGGCACCTGGTTCTTTCTCTTGTAGGTAACCTTTTTCATGCACTTTAAAATCAATGAACACAATTGAAAAAACAGCTTTTCATAGACCTTATCAGAATATTTATGTTAGGCAGAACAATCAAGTCAACCTGGTTTCAGGTCACTTCATCCTGGTTTCTTAGCAGTGTTTTTCATATCAACATTTGTTTTGTTAAGTAATCTAATAATAACCCCATAAAATCCTGTTAGCAGAAAGAGTCCTGCTGCCACAACTGTCAGCACAACCACGACTTCGTGAACTTCACACTTCACGAGGGTGGGCAGTGAGGGGCACATGTGTCAGCCTGTGCTTGCCTTGGCAAGGCCAATGGCGAGGCCTTCACAGCTTTATCACTGGGTTGTTTGCGCTTTCACAGTGTGTCCCTGTCTCAACTGACAATCTGAAATTAGACTAAATCCCTTACTGTCATCTCAGTGTCATTTAATATGCTTGTTCTAACTTTCTAATAGAGAAATCCTTGGAAAGAACACAACAGAACCAACAAAGAAGAGGTGAGTTTTTTGTGCGTAAATTGGAATAAATGATGATCTATTCATTGTTAGCTGAAAGCATTTGCTGGTTGAAGCAGTGGTTTGGTTTTCTATAGCCTATGCATGCTTTCCTATGTCACTCCAAGAAAAGCTGCCAGCATGATAATATATATATATATGTTGAATAAAAGTAATGTTATTGTGGCTTATGTGAATGACCCTCTTAAAATGTAACAATTTCTGAAGTGTGAAAAGCAGATCCTTGGCACTGTTTAGGCATAGTCCTCATTCTGAGTATGAATTTTTAATGCATATGTGCCTGGAGTTTTATGAGTCAAAAGCATGAATGTTTTTTCAGCATTGCTTTCACCTGCCATTTGTATACGTGGCACTGCCAGTAATTGTCTGTGAAGGGTCCAAGCCTCTTGTGGCTATGCTGCCAGGAAGTGGCAGGGTCTGGTCTGTCCCACTCATTTGGTTTGGCTCTTTGTTATTTAGAGATTTTTGTAAGGGCTTCTCTGTGGGCAGACTTTGAAATCTTGGAAACTTCTGAAAAAACAGGTATGGGAATGAACTAAATGGTAACAGTCACCTTGTGCAGCAAAAAAAGCACACTTTTAGCAATGTGCCCTGCCATAGCAAGTGTTACAAATGATTGATCAGATTTTAAAAATCACCTCTCGTTGCATCTGACATTGATTTTTGTCTTAAATTTTCTACTAGTGTTAACTATACCTTTGATATTTTGCTGTAGTGAGAAGCAACTGGAGTGTTTGCTGACACACTGTATCAAAGTGCCAATGCTTGTCCTGGATCCTGCGCTGCCTATCAATGTCACACTGAAAGACCTGCTGTCCATTCATCCTGCTTTACAAGCTGCTACCAATATGTTCTTCGTAGCAAAACCAAAAAACCCTTCTACCAATGTGACAGTAATTGTTTTTGATAGCCCTAAGGATGGTAAGAACCTCTTTGTTTGATTCCATCCAGTTTTCTAGAGGAAGCCTTTTTAATAAGCTGCTGTTACTTAGTTTTGTTTGGTTGGTTTTTTTTTTTTCCAATACTGACTGGAGTGAATTTTCTGTTTGACTTTAGCAAGTCTTTCTGTGTCTCTAGCCCTCAATGTGTTTCTTCTAATGATGACATCAATGACACAATTTGCTTACCCCCCAAACAACTGATTACAGATGATTAGAATTCCATGCTTTAAAAGACTAATGCAAAACAGGTTTGATATCTGAGTATGTGTATTGCACTAGTAATCTCAGAATGCTGAGGTTTATAATGGGGAAGATTAGGTTTAGAAATCCTCCCTTAACTGCTGTGAAATCTAGTTTGAATATTTTGCAATAAGTTCTGCCCTTGCTTAAAGGATCACATACTGTAAAACAAAATTACTCATGTGTTCAGCATATATATATAAGATCTTAGAGCTGGTATGAGCTTCTTATTTTGTTAAATGTGTAATGCCTGATCACTGGTGGTTTTTTGTTCTACCAAGAATTATTTACCACTTAAGGCAACTCTTCACACCATAAATATTTAAATCCTTTTATGTTTCAAAAATATATCTTGATTAGTAGAATATAAAAAAGAAGTGACATTCAGTTTTTGATTTACAATACATTTGATGTGTTCTAGTTGAAGCGGCTCATTCTGGAATGATGAAAGACAACAGCAAACAGATAGTATGGAGGGGTTACTTGGTATGTTCTTTTAAAATCTGTTGATTAGCTATTGTATGTGTTAAACATTCTGTACATTTTTAGAAGTTTCTGCACTATTCTTTTTCCATGTAGTAAAAAGTGTAAACTTTTAAAACAAACCTTATTGTAATGTGAATTATTGTAAGTTTAAAAAGATTTTTACACCTTGTTTTCTTGTTTTCAGACTACAGACAAAGAAGTTCCAGGTCTGGTATTAATGCAAGACTTGGCCTTCCTTAGTGGCTTTCCAGCTACATTCAAAGAAACAAATCAGCTACGAACAAAACTGCCAGAGAGCCTGGCATCTAAAGTAAAACTGGTAAGGGTCTGGAGAAAAGAGGACTTTACTTGCCTTGGTCTTTTGGAATGGCTCACATAGGGGATCTCACCCACCAAGGAAACTTAGGATGTTTCTGATAGTAATCTGGGTTTTTGTGTGTCTGTGTGTGTGTGTGTGACTCTTTCCTGAGTAGTGAATAGTAGCAAATAGCATCTCAAAGAGATGCCTTCAAAAAACAAAATGTCCATACTGGACTGCAAGTTACTGGGCACTAGATTTGTTAGCCTACAACTGATTCAAGGTTACCAGCCTTATCAGTTGCTCTCAGCCACTTGCTATAGGCTATTGTCTTGCTGTAGGATTCTAGATCACTGGCTTGTTTAATGTGAAGAATTTTGCTTATGTGGCTTCTTAGCTTTTTTTCTTCCCTCTTTGCTTTTAGAAGAATTCTCTTAATAGAGTTGAACACTGCATTTCTCTCTGCTACATATTCTGTAGGGTCTTGAGCAAGTTGCACTTCAGTTTACTCACCTGCAGGGCAACAGATTGCAACTTGTGTGACTGTCATCTACTCACATTTAGTGCCTTCTGTTCTCCTCTGGTACTTGGACACCTGTTCAAGTTATGCCAGGTTTAACAGATAAGTAAAAGTTTTAAAAGTTTGTTAAAGTTATTGGCTTATGTATTGGAGACAGATGTGATTTGTAGTGTGCAAAGGACTGAGGCCAGAGAGTTTGTGGAGGAGGATTTAGTAGGTATAAAGGAATGTAAATCTGTAGTAAATTGTCTTTATTAATCTGATGTCCACCTGTAGCATGTGCTAATTTACTTTATGGCTTGTTCTTTGTGCTCAAATGAGCACAAGTTCCTTTTTTTTTTTTTCCTTTGGGGGTGAGGCAGACTGGGCTAACAACTCCTGTGTTCTACTGCAGAAGTTATATTGTGTAATCCCTTTCATAGTCTGGTCACACTCCAATATCATGCAAGCTGAATTTCTTCCCTCTTGTCTCAGCCTGTATTAGCTGGCTGTCTTAGAGTCGTGCTAATGGCAGAAACCTGGCAAAGGAAACACAATTGTACCTCTTTTGCTGTGTGCTGTAAAACAGCTTGATAGGGAGAGCTTTTAAACAGCTATTTAAGCTTAAATACCTCTCTTTTTTTTTGCCTTTGTTTACATCGTTACTGTCACAGTGGTTAAACAACAGTGGATATTCATATGGTCAGTCTGCCAGTCTCTGCTTGTTTCATAAGCTATGGGTATTTTTTTATCACTTTAAAGAATTGGTGTTCCTGTAGAGAAATGAGATTACTATCCAACAAGAGGTGGTATGTCAGGTGTCAGGTTCTTCATTTCAAGTTTGCATGAGGAATTGCTTGCTCGTTAAATGCTTTCTGACTTTGAGCCATCTGAAGAATCTTATTTGAGTGCAGGTTTATCCGTTTGGGTTTTGAGCCTATTCTAGTTCTTCACCACATCTTAAGTTACAGGTTCCTGGTAGTTTTAACACATTTGACTTAATGTAGCTGAAGAGCTCAGAATACCTTTGTATTCAGCTCTTTTCATTTGCTAAAATTGTCCTTTCAGCATTCAAGACATTTAGTAACAACACATTCCTTAATTATTTTTTTCTGTTTCAATTTCAAATCAATTAGCTTATGTTTTCCTGGCATAGTTATTTTCTAGGAGCAGCTCTTCTGTAATGTTCTCATTAATTACCAATTTGGTATATGAAATAATATTGCCCCTCTCAGTTCACAGATTATTTTGTGTCTTATTCCATGTCTGGGAATATATTGGAGCGCCATCCCAGGCAGTGTTTGTTCTCTGGTTGAACATCATAGACATAAGCTCTCAAAGTAACAGATGAGAAGAATGTTCTCCCTGCAAAATTCCAATATGTGGAATTTCATTTTCTGTCCTTTAGCAAATGTTGCTTTATGTTTTTTTCTGAAATTATTTTGACTTAAATCACTTTTTTTCCATAGTGTGCTACTTTTTTCAGGTTTTATTTTTTATTTCTGGTGTCTTACACCATTAGCTTGGTGTTCCTTTGTCAGAGTAACTTTTTATGTGTCTTTCTTGGACCCTTCAGTGTCTTTCTGTCCATGATGTTTTACAACCTTCTCTTCTTCACTCTGATGTCTGTTGTTCACAGCTTGTACTAATATTTTTGCTGCTAAAACACAGAACTTTTAGTAGAATACCTCTTGTTAAGGATGGTTTTTATCTGGTTTTTTTTCCTTTGTTTCCCAGCTCTCTGCAGGTAATTTCTGCCTTCACTCATTGTAGTTATTTCTTTAATTGCATTATCTGACTACTGTTAAAGTCAGCATTTATGCTTTTTTCCCTTAATACTCCTGTGTGGAATTTTTGCTTCCAGCATTGAGAAGTTCATAATTCTCTCCAGGATTTCTGCTGTAAATGGGTCAAGCACAGACCTTAGACTAGCCCATGTCTCCTGTGTTAGCATAGAGACATTTTATTTTTCATGGACACCTTTGAAGAATGAAGTACCTGGATTTCTCTTAATTATATTTGAGCCATCTGCTGGTTTATTTTCTTGTGGTTTTAAGAGTTGTGGAACAAGTCCACCTGGACCTTAGTTTTTTGATTACAGTATTTTATTTTTTTCCCCATTTGGTCAGCTGATTCCTTTCATCATCCCATTGCAATAGGCTCTCCTAGCAATATTAGTTTAACAGAAAACATGAGGGATGAATTCTTTCTGTGTTTCAGTTGTGCTTCTCCTATCCAAGCAGCTGGCTAATCTGTATCCAGGCTGCTCACCCACTTAGCTCTTCAGCAAATCTTAGAAATGCTGTAGTTTCTCTGTGTTTTTTCACTGCTGTCCAGATCAACATGAAGGCTGCATCTCTGGGTCATCTTAGTTATGTTTTCCATCTCCTTGTCTGTTTCTATGGAAGTGACATCCCATGTCTATTATCTTTTTACATGATTTTTCCTTACCCTGTCTTGGTTGTGGGTTTTTCCTTGTCATCAGTCATGTGTCATCTGTTTGTTCTGGTTCCCTTTTCCCTGGTATGTTCTTACCTTTGTGTAAACATTGCCATTGTGATCAAGTCATTATCTGTTCCTAAGAACTTTTCTGCAATATGGCTTGGTGTATCTCTGTATGAACATAATTTTCCTTAGGTATCCCACAGTATTCTGCAGTTTGTCTTTCCAGTCATCTTTGCTTTCTGTGTTTCTTTTTCTGGTGGTGGGTACTTTAGAACAATTACATTGGGATCATTTTACCCTGTGTGGTCAGAGCAGTGAATTCTTTTCCAGCCAGTTCTCCACTCTTGATAACAGGAATTTATGTATGTTATAATGAAAAATATGTATCTAAATGTAAGAAATTGTTTATTGGCATGCATAAAAATTTTTATGCATGAAGTGTGGATGAGGTTGTTTCTACAGAAGTCTTTGCTAAGATCTGAGCTCTGAGTCAGTTCCTTTCAGTGGACACTGTAGGTCAGCAGTTATGATAAATGCAGCCAAGTGTGGTTTTCTCCTTACCAAAGAGACATGCTACCAAAGGTTAATGCTACAGAAGTAGAAGAAAGGTTGGTTGTTTACAATCTCCACTGAAAGTTGCAGCAATTCCTCTGTTATAATTTCTGGAATCTCAGGTCTCTGAAGTGGTGTGAGATGTGTGATGGAAAGAAAGTTGCACCTGAGTTTAAGCTAGACTTGTGTCTCATAGAGACCTCCTGATGCTCAATGGGTTTCTGCATGCTGTAAGTGGCTGTTTCTTAGTGCATTTGCTGGAAGTAAAGGAATTATGATAAACACTTTTAACAGTGCTGCTGTTAGAAGGGAAGAACAGTGAGTAAAGCAGGAGTGTAGCTGTTGGTGCATTTGTGTTGAATGTTGCTAATGCTGTTTTTGTTGGGTTGCTTTAGTTTGATTGAAATCCCTTCTGAATCCAAAGAGGACCAAAAATTGTTCAGACATCTGGGCAGGTGTTTCTTCTAAAAATCTCTGAGAAAAAACAGCTGAGCTCAGCTAGAGGTGGTTAAAATATGAAGATGTGTGATATAATGGATCCATTTCAAAGGTGAATTATATTTGTTATGGTCTACTGAATTTTTTTATTTATGGCCTATGCTGTAATGTAATGAATGGAATTTTATTTCCAGGTGAAAGTTAAGCAGCAAGTGTGTCTTTTGGTCACATTTGTTGTTCTACGACGTGTGTGTTATGACAGATGAGGTTGAAAACTATATTTGGCTGCTTTTTATTGCCTATGCCTTCTTAACCAAGTGTTAATAAGCCACTAGATGGAGGTGTTACTCTGGTTGTGCAGCTGCTGCTGAGCCATGTTGCTTTAAAGACATTATGTTGGACCTGTACATGAAGAACAACTGAACATTTTTTCTTCACTTTCCCCACCCTTTAACTACATTTCTAAAGAAAACTATTATTCAGCATAAAGAGACACCTGTGACTTATAAATTAGGTCATGATGTAAAGACTGACAAGAAATGGATTGACAGGGCAAGAGGATTTGACTCAGAGATGAGCCTCTTTATATTTTATTTTATATTATTTTATTTTATATTTAAGTGTCACTTTATAAAGGGAAATTGAAACATTTGTAAGGACAACAGTGTTTCATATTTGTAAAGCTTTTAGTAACTGTTTAACACATGACCCTCTTCCCTTGCTATGTGGGCATACGAGTTTTCACTATCTTCTTACTGGAGAGTGAAAAAAAGATGCATCTCACTTCCTTAACAATCAGCTTTCGTCATTAAAATTATAAAGCAAAATAATTTAATGACTGGTTAAGAGTCTAAGCCTCACCTCAGGAAAAAAGTGCTCTTGAGGCCTCTTACCTTGAGAAAATGGAAATTAAGGTGTTTACTTCTGCCTGAGGTGTCTGAACAAATCTAGCCTGCCTCCTAGTCTAGTGAGCATTGCCAGACATGCTGGCTCCAAAGGAGAACCTGCTTTTAAAGTTACCTGGTGGAGAGAATGCAGTTTTCCTGTCTTGTTTTCAAGTGTGTGACTACAATGTGCACTGTGATGGTCTGGGCATGTGCCTGCACGGTGTTTTCAGCCCACTTGTGTGAGCAGAGGCTTGCCAGGTTACACTGACCATACCTGCTGGTTGTTACAATACCTTTGGATCTGCTGAGGTGAAGATGTTCTGTAGAGGGTGATATTCCAAGGGATTGGGCAATTGCATGGATCCCTGCTGAGAGGAGGTTAATACCTGTGAGGCGTTAGAAAATCTGCCAGGAGAGAATTCCTGTTTGAATATACCAGCAACAAAATCTTTGGAGCCGAGCTTCCAATTCATTAGAATCTAGTCAGTTATATCACCAGGTAACTTCTTTGAAATTTAACTTTATTGATAGCTCTGTTTAGGAAAAGACTGGTTTCTTAAAAAAGGTATTACTGGAAAAAACCCACATTGATGTCATAAAAATAATCTATTCAGTGCAGGGTTTAGCTTAACTGATGCTGAGCAATGGAGCACATTTTTCCACTTCTTGTTTGTGCTCAGAATATTACAAGTTTAAAAAACTAAAGCATATATGCTGTATTAGTGGGGGAAAGGGGAAGTGTTGTAATAAATATAGTTAGGAGTCTGTAGTGCAGGTACTTATTCTGCTGAGTTTGGCAGGAGCAAGTCAGAGAGAAACTAAATGTTCTTAAATGCTTTTGAAGCTCTAGAATAGTAATAATTTTGGTTTGGTGTATGTATGTTTTAAATGACAGATTCTAAGGGACCGTGTGACACTGTTGTATTCCTAAATAAAGCACATGCCCAGTGATGGCAGCTTTACAATCTGTAGCATTTCAATACCGATATTTTTGGAGGTTGCTGGCTGCAGGCCGTAACTATACCTACGGAAGCCATCCTTTCCACCCGTAGGTTCAGATGATTCCCTGGAAGGTCTGAGATTTATCAGATTTTTCTAATGACAGGCCTCATAAGTCAGGTTGAAAGATCTCAAATAGCGTATGAGTCAAAGCATCAACAGCTTTAAAATGTCACAAGTGGAACAGCTGGTCTTACTAAGGGAAGGGCTGCTAACTCTGGGACAAGTGGTGTTTTAAAATGAGCAGAAAGGGTCACAGTTAATAAAAAAAAAAAAGAAATAAAGAAATAAAACCTCTTAAGGTTATTATAAAAGAAACTGATGAATTTGCTTTTTTTGAACCTGACATGATTCAAATTTTGGTAATTTCTGAATTGCATTTACAGTTCTTATGCAACTGAAAATCTGGTAGGTGTGGTTATTTGTCTTATGTTGCCTGAAGGAACAAACATTAAGCTTAGGTTCAAATAAATATTGTTTATGATTAACTGCATTTATTCTCAATCAGTGTTAAATGCATGCACTTGGAGAATCAAAGTGCAGTTCTGCTTGTAGCTTGATTGCTCATGCTACTTCATATGGTAAACACATGATGTTATTGGGCTATGCTCTATTACTGTGGAGATGTTTTGGTGCCCTGTAGTTTGGAATCTACACTAGCTGTTAGAGAAGGGGTGAGAGGGTGTGTAGTGCAAGCCACTTATCCTGTGCATTATGAAATCTGATACACAGACTAACTGGTGGCAAGAGATAAAAACAGCAAAGAGATCAAACAGTCCACAACTAAGAAATGACCTTAACAGCATATTGGCAACCATCATTAAGGACTTGGAGACCCACATGGATTAGCTCTGGAGCCCTTTGTGTCTCAGATTTCGGAGTTGTAGGTTGAGCTAACTGTAAACCATTCTGAAAATTTCTTACTTCTGACAGCAACAATACATTGGTGCCCTTAATTTTCTGAGAAAATCGTTGCTTGATTAAGATGAAAAAAAAAAAAAAGATGATTCTTTCAGTCATATAATAAAGTTTTAATAAAACATGAATTTTGTTATTAGAGTGGGAGAGAATGGATGGGGACCGATTATTCACTTGCTCCAGAAATATTTATAACATGCTCAGCTTTACTGTTACCTGGATCATTGTGTAAAGAGACATTTTCTTTGTAAAGTGAAAATGAAGCATCTAGAAATGTTCTGTATGTTTAAATGTTCTTCATTTCCCATTCTACTACTTCTTTCTGTGTCACTACAAAATTGTAATTCTTGAAAAATAGTATTTACCAGTCATTAGTAACTCTAGTAAGTAAAATGCAACAAAAAGATGGACTTGGCAAAAGAAGAGTGCTGCTGGGGATGCATGCCAGAAATTGTTTTGTCTGCTTGTATAGTTACAGCTCTATTCAGAAGCCAGTGTGGCTCTCTTGCAACTGAATAACCCTAAGGGTTTCCAAGAACTGAACAAGCAAGCAAAGAAGAACATGACTATAGATGGGAAAGAACTGATGCTTAATCCTGCTTATTTACTATGGGACCTCAGCTCTGTCAGTCAGGTAGGTAAATTCTGTTACAGCATATAAAGGTTACATCATGTAAAAACTGCAAGTAGAGCCTAACTAGGGAGTGACAAGGAATGTGGGGTTTCTTCCAGAAGCTTGGTAGTATTAAGAATCAAGTACTTATTAGGTTATGAGAAACATCACAAGAACACTGTCCAATTCTCAAATCAAGGAGGGAGAACGATCAAACACCGTGACATTTAATTGGAATTTTCACATTCTCTACTAAGTGAAAAATTTTGCCCTCTGCACATGTTCTGATAAAGTTGTGTGCAGTCAAGTCCTGAAAGGCTTAACAGATACTGAGTGGCAGATAAGCAGGTTTCCTGTGTGGGACAGATAGAAGCTTTTATTAAGAAGCATGATCATCTCATTTTCAATATGTTTCTTTGTAATTTTTTGCTTTGCAGCATCATTTATGCTGAGCAAATGCTAATTGCTTCTCTTCCATAAATGCTGAAGTCCTGAAATACAGATGTTTGTAAGGAGAGGAGGCCTACTTTGAATGCCTTTGATACAGAGAAAGATGTTTGGTTTAGAAACAGGACAAGGTGTCTGTTTCAAGATAAGATCTGTTAAAATCTTGGGTTTTTTCTCCTGCTGGAAATTATTTTTATGCTAAATGTCAAGTGACATGGATAAAGCAAATGTGCCCAACGCAGCAAAGCTTGCAGTCTATCTCTGTGTGCTGTGAACTGGGCCTTAGGGAAACTCTCCCTACCAACCCTGAACTTACTATTTCCCCATGTTGAAATTATGCCTTATTTTATGAATGTATACCTATCCAATGGCTGCTGGTGTTGCTGAAATATTTTCAGGCATTATGCTTTTGAGAATGTAAAAGCTGTTATTGTACATACTAGAAAAGAAGACTTATTTACATAGTCTAGAATCTGCAGTGAAAATGCTAATTGTTAAACATTCAAATATTTTCTTGAGTTTCCTGTTCCATTTGGGCTTTAGAAATGGTCTTTTCAGGCAGCCTTAATTGTTGATTTTAGGAGAGGTCATTAAGGTCTTGTAAGTGGGAAAAGAAACATATGGTGTCGTGTCACCTAATTTTGTTACTTAACTGATAAGTTTCTAATTGGAACACTTCCTTTTTAATAAAAACATATGGAAAGATTTAACTATTTGGTAGTATTGGGCTAAGCTTGATTAATTTTCTCCTGCTCAAATTCTTTAAAATAATAGAGCAGGGGAAAATTGCAGAGCTGCTACATCATGACACCTCCAGTACATCTATATTAGGTGACATTTAAATACAGCTTATGATGCAATGTGCTTGGAAGGTCCCAGCCTCCTGAAACTGGATTTCGGAAAGGTGATGTTACTGATTTGAAATGCAGGAGGAGGTGTTTTTACTGGGCTTCTTTCTGCAAGTACTGGGATCACACGAGGCAGTGTCACCTTGCAGTGTGGTCAGCAGCCATCCTAATGATACCAGGTGGTCAGTCAATGATGTCATAAGATTGTATTGTTTGCCCTGATAATTCAGAATAATATGATCCTTTTATAAGGAAAAAGTACATTGATCAATAACAATTATAGTTTTGAATGGTTAAGTCCTGAAGTGCTTATGTACCCGTATGCTCAAGCACACTGTCCTGACCTAGCTGGATCAGAACCTGAATGTTGTATTTAGAATTTAAGAAAGAATTTTTTTCTTTGTGTAGTCTAAACAGGATGAAGATATTTCTGCCAGCCGTTTTGAAGATAACGAAGAGCTGAGGTACTCCCTGCGATCAATAGAGAGACACGCCCCGTGGGTACGGCATATTTTCATCGTCACCAACGGGCAGATTCCTTCTTGGCTTAACCTGGATAATCCTCGGATAACTATAGTGACACATCAGGTAAATCCCAAACAAAAGCCAAGCAAAAAAACCCGCCAAAACCCCTAAATAAAAATACCAGTATGCAAGTGCCACTAGTAAAGATACTGTGTTTGCTTTAAAATGCAGTTATGCCCTTTCAGCTAAAGGCTGATTTATTTGGAAGAGGTGACAACCTCTTCCCTGTCTCATCCATGGTTTTATTAAACCTCAGTATATCTTTGTATTTTGGCTAACCAGATAACTGAATATATATCAAGCCTTTATTAAGTCTCCTTTTCCGAATATTGAGGCTTCAGCTAATGTATACCCATGTCTAATTTCCTTATAGAGTCTATTATAAAAAACCTGAGAAGAAGAAAATTTAATCTGAATCCATAAACGCTCCCTCAGAACCAGTAGTAACCTAATAAACTTGTGTTGAGACAGGATGGATTGCAATTACTGGAACTGAGACAATGGCTATGAAAAAAGTAGCTATGCAATCTAAAAATGTTATTTAAAAAGAGAAAAGGAATCCCTCAAGCTTCCTGAATAAGTTAAACCAAAATACTCTAGTAACTTATTATGAATTTGGGAGTAATTTTGGTATCTGAACATGCCATAGGAGCTCTGAGCAACCAAAGTAGTGACAAGATACTAACTCAACTTCTGTTGCTGTCTGCTTGTGAAGTTACTTGAAAGAGATGGAACATTCCTGATTTTTTTTTGATTGCTGGAAGAGGTTCGGTTTGCTGGAAATTTTGTACAGCTTGTAATTCATGAAAATTGTAAATGTGTTTACTGGGCCTGATCCAGTACTCAAGGAAAGAGGAGTGTGTGAAAGTTTGTGTCTTGGTGATGAACCAGGTGCAGTTTCTTAGTTAAGCAGCAGACTGGAAAATGGTTTTGTGTGGGGAAAAGTGAGATATTGATGTCTTTATTTTGCTAAAATATTTTTACTACCTTCTTTCTTATCTCTCATTGTTCTTGATAATTTTTTAATAGATAAGTAGCAAATATCTGGTGTGCCTGACCTATTATGGTTAGGGGTTTTTTTATTTACTTTTTTTGCCTTCTGAAACTGTGTTTTGTTGTTGGTGATTTTTGTTTTAGGAAATATTTCAGAATGTAAGTCACTTGCCTACTTTCAGTTCACCAGCTATTGAAAGCCATATTCATCGTATCAGTGGCCTTTCTCAGAAGTTTATTTATCTCAATGATGATGTTATGTTTGGGAAGGATGTTTGGCCTGATGATTTTTACAGTCACTCTAAAGGTCAAAAGGTAAGCCATTATGAAAATATATTACCAGAAGTAGATGTAGAACTCTTCTATGCTAACATAATAAAAATCAAAGAAATGCTGCTTTGAAAGGCAGAGCAAATATAAGATCATTTCCCTCTTTTGTCTCTAAAGGCTCTTGTCTCTAGTTGTATGTGTGCTGTGCTGATGTTTGGGTTGCAAAATTACTTTTTTTGTATTCACTCATAGGTTTCAGGGAGTGTAATGGTTCCTCTGTCGGGCTTCATGCTTTAGTTTCAGTGTTGTTCTCTACTTCTCCCACGTTCTGTTGGAGCACTGATAAGACTGATGTGGTGTTTGGCAGCTGTCAGCCTTCCCTCCTTTGTAAATGCTTTTTGTTTTGTGGAAATACTCAAAATGAACCAGAATCAATTCTTCCATGGGAGCACTGAGGTCAGAAGACATTCACACTGGTCTAATATTTGAATTTACCATTAATTACCTCTGTCCCAGACACCCATAATGTCTTTTCTCAATCTCTATATAATCATATATATAATTATTTACTAAAATAGATATTGTACCATGTTCACGAATACAGTAATTTAGTCTTTCAACAAACATATTATCAACAACTGGGGTTAAGCAAGGAAAGCAGGCTGAGGAAACACTAGCAAGAGTTATGCAGAAAGGCTGCGGTTGCCATCACAGTTCTCATCCATGAGCTTCATCTGCATGAGTGGTATGGAGAAAAAAAGTCAAGATTTATATATGTGATTTATATTAAAGCAGTGAGTACACACAGCATTAAATTAACCATTTTGTGCAGGCAGAGCTGCACACTTGTGCACAAACACAGAAAGGTTGTACAAAATTAGTTTAAGCTACACTAAAAGAGCTGTTTCAGTACTTGAGGAGGCTTTTAGTTCCTTTAAACATCTAAGGTTGCAGGCATGTAACTGTAAGATCCTATTGTTGCTGCGTTTGTGTTGTTCTTGAGTTATTCATCCCAGTTATGATATCAAGTCAGCTTAGGTGCAGCCTTGGTTGTGATCACCTGATCAGCATGTGTTTCAGTAGGAAATATGCTGTTAAAATCTTGAAACAATAAAGCCTCAAGGAAAATGTGTGTGGTTTTTAATGCCTCCCCAGTTGAAAATATACACACCCACACACTTTTTTTTATCCTGCCAGTTCTTAGAATTATTTAAGTCGCAGAGGATCAGATACTTCAGGGATTATGTTCAACATGTGCTGCTTATCTCATGACTGGTTAGTAATGAAGAAACATTTTGAGTCAGGAGAGCAATTGAACTGCAGAGCTCTTTCAGAGTTTGAGTTCACCATTTCTAGCTGACAAAATTAAAAATACTAATTTTATTGGAATATGGTTTGCAGAGTAGATTTGGGAAGTCCTGATTTCTATTTCTGGCCATTGCTGCTTTGCTGTATGGCCTTAGGAATTCTTCAGTTCTTCCTTCTGTTTGAAACTGGTAACATTTCTTTCCTGGGTGATAGGATTTAGATGCTGTTTGTAAAGAT
Source organism: Hafferia zeledoni (assembly GCA_035583235.1). Classification (NCBI taxonomy): domain Eukaryota; kingdom Metazoa; phylum Chordata; class Aves; order Passeriformes; family Thamnophilidae; genus Hafferia; species Hafferia zeledoni. The sequence goes on along the minus strand of JAWWEV010000043.1, from coordinate 62,450,389 downwards.
TTGTGAAATCTTAAGGCACTGTACACAGGGAGGGATTATTTTAAGTCTCTGTACTCCAATAAACAAGCTCAACTGACTTCAGTTTTGCCAGTCCTTGTCTCACACTGTAATATTGTTCCAGGTTTACTTGACTTGGCCTGTGCCAAACTGTGCTGAGGGATGTCCTGGCTCATGGATTAAGGATGGTTACTGTGATAAAGCCTGTAATAACTCAGCATGTGATTGGGATGGAGGGGATTGCATTGGTAAGACAGCAGTGTTAAATTTTAAAAAAGCAACTGTTTGTTTTTCCTTACAAGGATAATTCTGTAATTTGTCATTTTCCTATAACTGTAAAATATGCCTCTTTAATAAACAAAAAGTTGACTTGCAGATGAACACCTTGTTTTTTGCAAACTATAAATTTCTATGGAAAATTACAGGAAATAGAACAGAAGTATTATTTAGGTACTAAATTTAACTAGCTGAAATGAGGGAGTTTGAATTTTAAATTATTATATTTTATTCAATATATATACAGTATCATATATTATTTGGACTCAGAATCCAAATAATAATGGAGTGTGAACTGCACTATTAGTTTCTAGATCAAATTTTCAGGGCTATAGGGCAGAAAAATGAAGTGGTACTTGTGGCTTGAGAAAGTGATACCACTCTAGGTGGTTGTAATGTCAAGGTTGCAAGCCCAAGAAGTAGTAAATCAGTTTTCTGTCTGCCTTTTTGAAGTTAAGATAAAATATGCTGGCATTTTTGTTGCCACTGTACATTGATTCTTAGGCTTCACTGCCATTATGCACACCATAGATTTTACACTAACTCACTGAGGTCTAGTTAGAATTTGCCACTTTTTAATTTCACAGGTGATTGTTGAGTCTTCAGTCTAGCTTTAACACTGAGTCTTAAAATGTGCCTTTCTTCAGTAATTTGAAATTCTTATTTCTGGTGGGTTTGTTTTTTCTTATTCTCTCTAGGTAACAGCGGGGGTAGTCGCTATGGTGCTGGTGGAGGTGCAGTTGGAGGTATTGGGAATGGACAACCATGGCAGTTTGGTGCAGGAATAAGTGGTGTTTCATACTGTAACCAAGGCTGTGCTAATTCCTGGCTGGCAGACAAATTCTGTGATCAGGCCTGCAACGTCCTCTCGTGTGGATTTGATGCTGGTGACTGTGGCCAGGGTATGTAAAATGCATCACTGATAAACATTCTGTAGGGATTCTCTTGAATTACCTGACCTTTTTGGTTCACCATTACTCTCAGACTGGGCTAAGATGCCCTGTACAGTGCTGTGGAAAAGAGCTGGTAGCAGCTGAAGAAAGTCAGGTGGTTCTTGTACTCACTTATCCAAACCAGAATCAATATTATATGCTGCTTTATTTAATGAAACTGTTAGTGACCAACCAGAGTGGGGGCTTGATACCTTATGGAGCAGCAAGCATTAAACTCCTTGCCTCAAGAGACTTAGATTTTAAGTGGAGAAATTACATTTCAGTTACACAAAGTGTCTTTTATCTGAATAGGGACAGTTGAATTGATGATGCCTACAGCAGTTAAAAAAATGGAGAGAACCTCTCTGATGCTGACAGTGTGAGTTCAAATCTGCTTGTGGGCTCTTGCCAAGGGCTACTTTCAGTCACCTGTGAACTTGTCTGAAGTTTATTTGGTTATGAAAGACTAGCAGGAATGAATGAAGTGATTGAAAGTGCTGTCTAGTCAGGGGAAGAATTTGTCCTTTTTGGAAGAGTAGAGGCTCCCCTGCATCTCAGCTCAGACAAATCTGTTACTGGCAATGCTGTGGCTGTCAGCGAGGTTTTGTTCATATGAGAGTTGACAGATAATCTGTGTTGTGCTGCGAGAGGGAGAAGTTTCATTCAGCCTATGTGATTTTGGAAGTTTCAAATCAAGATGCAGCGTAGCAGTGAAACCCAGTCCTTGTAACATTATTCTCCTAAAATGTGGGCAAAAATTAATATGGGCAAGCTAATTTTGACTGATACATAATTATGGTGACATGTGAAAAGGCTCTTCAGGAAGGGATTGAAAGAGTGATAAATTATACCAGTTTTCAGAATTAGCATAGGAATGTCTGGCAGCTTTATATATCTGAGTATGTTCTAGTCATCCATTATTGAAGATAAGCGAGCGAGAAATGGGAAACTAGAGTAAGTGTCTTTTCACAAAGCTGTCTCCCTGCTAATACTGTGAATCTAACTGGGCATATTAGAATTCAAGAAAGAGTGAAAGATGAATGTCACACTGGTAACTGACAGAAATCTGTTCTGTTTCTTGTTGTTTGTTTTTGTTTGTTTGTTTCTTTTCCAGATCACTTTGAAGAGATGTACAAGGTGACACTTCAGCTTAATCAGACCTACTATGTTGTTCCCAAAGGTGAATGTCTGCCCTACTTCAGCTTCAGCGACATAGCCAAGAAAGGAATTGAGGGCTCATACAGTGATAATCCAATTATCCGACATGCTTCAGTTGCTAACAAATGGAAGACTATCCACCTCATAATGCACAGTGGCATGAATGCAACTGTGATCTATTTTAACCTTACATTCCTAAATAAAAATGATGAAGAGTTTAAAATGCAAGTAGCTGTTGAAGTTGATACTAGAGAAGAACCAAAACTGAACACAACATCCACACAAAAATCTGACTCTGATTTGAAAAGTGTAACTTCAGTACCAGAGGCTGAAATGATATTTGAGGATATTCCTGAAGAGAAACGCTTTCCAAAGGTCAGGAGACGTCGAAATGGCACAAAAGAGAGTCTACATGAAGAGGTGATAATACCATCAGTAAATGTGTCTCTTCTTCCTGAAGATGTTCAGCTGGCACTTCAGAACCTGGACTTAAAACTACTAAATGGTGATATCACTCAGAAAGGATTTAATCTATCCAAGGCTGCTCTCCTGAGACCTTTCCAGTTCTTAACTACAGTAAAGAGCATTATAGGTCTGGAAAAGAATAATCATTCAGAAGATCAGAAGAACCATACCAGCTGGCAGAAGTCTTATAAAAATGTAAATTATGGCAAAATAAAAACAATAAAAGCAAATGAAGAAGTTCCTTCAAGGCTTACAGGAACAAAAAGGACTCTTGTTACAATGAACACAAATGAACCTCTTCATAAAGTAAAGCCTAAAGCCACACTTCCCTCCCAGGGCATGGGAAGAAAAAAAAATGAAACTCGAGAAAAAGTATTGAATGCACTCATACTAAGGGAAACACAGAAATCAAAACATACTGGGAATTTAGATACTGGAGAAGGCCCACAGGGAATGGAAGGAGGAAAAGGGCATGAGCAGGTGGATACAGATATAAGGGAGGGGTTTGTGGGAAGAAAATTACAGTCTTATGCTGGAAGTTACCAAGGCTTTTTGCCATGGGAGAAAAAGAAGTATTTCCAGGACCTTCTTGATGTGAGTATCTTAATGTCACTGCTTATTGGAACAGTCCCATCTTTCTGCATTTAGTGGAATACTGTTAATATGATCTATGTATTTGGAATGAGTTTTGCCTTTGAGGCAAATGCTGATATTTTTTGAAAGCTACTTTTGTCTTTTCACATAAAATTAAATTCGTTTGTGATCTGAGCTTCTCTTAGCTGGCCATTTCTGTTACTTTTCTATTAACTTTTTTTTTTTGTAAACTCACTTTTTATTCATTGTATGTTGGCACAGTGGTGTTGTTCAGACACATATAGCACTATAACAGAAAGCTTAAATTTTGTTTTAATAGCATTTATGCAAATATGGATCCAGTGTATGTTGAAAAAGTGTAGAAAACAGGTGTAACAATAAATACTTACGTTCTAAAATTTCAATTGAAAGTCTGCAAAGGAGCTGCATATTGAGACTGTGTCAAGAAATATGTAGGAAATTCCTCTGCTTTCAGCCAAAGCATTTTGGCAGTTTTGAAAACCTCTAGAAGAGAAGACAGACTGTGCTTTAGTTGATAGCAACTGCTTTGTCCTATTTCAAATAGCAAAGGGGCTATGTTTTTAAAAGACTATGTCTGTTTATCTGAGATTGAATTTTGCATTTATATTCATAGGATTTCAGTTTATCAAATATGGATGAATAATCAGCAAAAAAGGGGCAATATTACAAAAAAGGGGCAATATTACAAAAAAGGGGCAATATTACAAAAAAATACGATGACAAGCAGGGTCTTAGTTGTGTGTGAGCTGTCAGAACATAAATATTAAGGAATCCTTTTATAGAGTAGTTTTCCTCACAACATGAAAGCTTTTAGGAAAAGGTTACCTTTTATCTTTTTAATGAGAGAACTAAGGAATATGAAGAAAAATATTCAAAACTTCTCTTCCCACTTTCAGGTATTGCAAAGAGATGGCACCTGGCTGAAATGTCATTTTTCCTGTGTGTTTAATGTTTTCTGCCTTTTTCAGTAATGTAAACTTGATTAATGTCTGTCCTGCTCTTTAGGAAGAAGAGACACTGCTCAAACAGATGTCATACTTTACTGAAGCTAAACATTTTGGAAGGCAGCTGAAAGATACATTTGCTGATTCTCTTCGGTATGTAAATAAGCTTTTAAACAGCAAGTTTGGATTTACATCTCGTAAAGTCCCTGCTCATATGCCTCACATGATTGACCGCACTGTTATGCAAGAGCTACAGGATATGTGAGTATGTTTTTGATTAAATAATATAAAACTAAATTATTCTACCTTTCTGTTGTTGCTTTGCTGCAGCTATTTCCAATGTGTTAATGGCTGCTCATTAAAATTAGATTTTGAAAAAGGAAATAAGACCTTTATTACCACATGATAGTTGTGCTAAAACAAGGAGACTTTTGAAGACCTTTAAAATTCTAGATAAGAATTTATTTTTAGGTACGGAATGTTTTGCTTCAAGAAACTAGAGTGCTAAATTAGTTTTTATTCTTATCTAGGTTTCCTGAGGAGTTTGACAAGACATCATTTCACAAAGTGCGGCACTCAGAAGATATGCAGTTTGCTTTTTCATACTTCTACTATCTTATGAGTGCAGTTCAACCACTGAACATTTCTCAGATCTTTGATGAGGTTGATACAGACCAGTCAGGCATCTTGTCTGACCGAGAGATTCGCACGTTGGCCACAAGAATCCATGAACTACCATTAAGTTTGCAGGTACTCTTTCCTTACTGATAACTTTTACAGTAACTTCCGTTTTAAAGTCAAAAATTCTTAAAATAGAATGAGTCAAATCTTTATTTATCTTCTCTTGTAGCATCTGTAACATTTGGCAATTTTTAAATGTTACCTGTAGAACATAACACTGTGTTCTACTTTATCGTTGTTCTGTGGAGCCTGCAATTAAATTGAGTTCTGGCAGCATCAGAAAAATGGCTCACTGGTATCCTAGTTCAAGAAAACAGCATGAGTTTGTCAGAAAAAGTGTTCCCTGCAAAGAGAGGGATCCTGCTGTGCGTACTGCAGTTCCTGCACATGGTGAAAGATGGATCTTGCCCTGAGGAACTTGTGGGCTAAGGAAAGAATTGAGAAAAACGGTGACAAAGAAGTCATTCTATTAAGCATGTGATAATAAACATATACAAAGCCTCATGCCTCTGTGTGTCTAGGGACTTGATAAACAGAGACACAGTCTTTGTAAGACTTGCAGTCGTAGAGATGCAGGTAGAGAATGAAGTGTCCTGTTTCTGCTTTACATAGAGGAAACGGCACAAACCAATGAAGTGATTTGTTCGTGACACAGTGCACAAAATGGTTGGTGTAGCTGGAACACAGCCCTGCTTTAGTGTGTTCCTGACCTGTGCCTTAATCAGAAAATCCTCCTGTCCTTTCAGTTCCCTTTTTTTTGTTTGCCTTATTTAGGATTTAATATGCCAATGTTGATTTGGGAATGCTGTGTTGTACTGGCGTTGTCAGTAAAGGTGTGTGTTTCATTTTAAATGAAAAGGACATTGTTGTGCTTTATCTGGTCTCAATTCAACTGTGCACTGACCACTTGCTTTAGTTCAGGTGTTATAGGCAGTCCCACTGACTTAGCAGTTACTGAAATGGGGTCTGCTGAGTAACAAGTCTTTTTGTGGAAATTGGTTATGTAGATAACATTGAATATGGCTGTGTTTTAGAACTATGTCAGTGAGAAAACAGCATTATTTATGTTTTTTTCCCTTCTCTTTCTGTTAGGATTTGACAGGTCTAGAACAAATGCTAATAAATTGCTCTAAAGCTCTTCCTGCCAACATTACTCAGATCCATGTTATTCCTCCAACTCAGGAAGCCTATTATGATCCAAATCTGGTAAGAAACATTGGTCTTAAAAGATGCTTATTTTCTTTGCTGATATGTGTTTACTGTTCTTTAAAGCTGGTGTGATTTCTATAAAGACAGTATTTATAAAAATTACTTGTGTGTACATGAAGTGTTACAAAATGAAAGTTTTACAAGCTACTTCCTCATTTATAAACCCCTTAATTTTCTTTAAAATCAGATAAAAGCTGAGCTTTAGAGTGTTATTATAATAGGGATTTAAGAAGTCATCCTCATTAGGACAATTTACTGTTGTGCACCAAAAAGATAGTAAGCCCAATACCTTTCTGTCTAGAACTCTCTGATAAGTCTTTATCAGAATTATAACCCATGTATTTAAAACCAAAGCAAAATCAAAAAAACCACCACACTATCAGCTGGACATTTTTAGAATTTGAAGGCTTCAGACTGCAGTAGTGTAATATCCAAAGATGGGCTGACAGGAACCTCATGAAGTTCACCCAGGAGAAGTGCACAATCCTGCACCTGGGAAGGAAGAGCCCTGTGCAGCAGGGTTATGCCAGGCACTACCCAGCTAGAACACACCTTGGGAGAAAGGGACCTTGGGATCCTCGGGGACACCAAATAGAACGTGATCCAGCAGTGTGCCCTTGCTGCATAGAGGGCTAATGGTATCCTGGGATGTTTACACAAAGTGTTGCCAGCAGCTCAAGGAAGATGACCCTTCCTTTCCACTCAGCAGTGATAAGGCCATATCTGGAGTGGTAGGTCCAGTTCCAGGCTTCTCTCCACAAGGAACATGTGGACATACTGGATGAAGTCCAATGAAGGACCATGATTAAGGGTCTGGAGCATTTCTCTTGTGAGAGAAGACAGAGCTGGGATAGCTGAGCCTAAAGAAGAGCAGTCTCAAGGGGCGATCTCTTCAATGTATAGAAATATCTGAATGAAGGGCACAAAGGAGAGGGAGCCGGGCTCTTCTCAGCAGTGCCTGGGACAGGACCAGAGTCACTGAGCACAGACTGAAACACAGGAGTTTCCCTCTGAATATCAGGAAACATTTCTTTTTTAATGTGAGGGTGACCAGGCACTGGTTCAGGTTGCCTGTTTGTGGACAGTGTCCCTCCTTGGAGATATTCAGAACCTGTCTGGGCACAGTCCTGAGCAATCGTCACCAAATAGCCCTGCATGACCAAGGCAGATGGACCAGATGAGCTCCCAAGATCCCTTCCAACCTAAACCAGTCTGTGATTCTGTAAAATGGGCTAGATGTTCCTTGATGATTTAGGTTCTAAACTAGTGGTTAAATTCTCATCAAAACCTGCTGGAATTTAGATCTGAGATTTACATCTGATGCTAATAGCTAAATTGCTTTTACAATGATAATATAATTTCTGCATCAACCCATGCATTTGAAAAAAATGTGTGAATGTAGTTTGCAAAATGGATGATCTCGTGTTTTATAGATTCAAATCAATACATTATCAAAGCAAAAATAATTTTGATGAGTACAGATCATGAACTTTTGGGTAGTAGATGGCATTATGAATCCCAAACACATGCAAATCATACAAAAGAGATCTGCAAAATCTGTGTAGACAAACGTATATGAACATTGACTTTTTACTTTTTTCTATTTTTTTTTCCTTTCCCTAAGGATTTCTATCCTGCCTTGTATTCTTATCAGATTATATTATAAAGTTTTAAAAATATTTTCCCCTGAGTCTGAATTACAGCAAAATTCTATAACACCATTCTGTCAGCATGATTTGAAGAAATGGAAATGTGGATTTGAGAATCCTGTACAGCCTGAGGACCTTTCATCCAGTTCAGTTTTTCTTCATTTTGCTTCTTTATGGCTTTCAATTAATTCTGAAAGATTCTCTTAAGTAGAAAACTTTCAAGAATAGTAGTAATTAAAGGATGGCTGCCATGAGAATATTATGAGTTAAAATAAGTCTCAGTGGTTGGGAACAATGTCAGATTACTTTAATCTTTTTGGAAAGTTAGTGAAATGTTACTAATCTAAACAGTAATGCCTAATGTTCTAATGTTATCAGTCAGTTCAAATAGGTAGAAAATAGTGTTTGTTTTCAGCACAGAGGTCTAATTTATTTTTACTTCTATAGTCTACAATAGCTGTATTTCTTGGAATGAGCCTACTACCATGGAAATATCTCTTGAGAATAGGGATTTTATTTTCCAGAATTGTTTCAACATATGTATCAGCTGTTGTGCAGGATTTACCTGGTCGGTGTTACTGATTACCTTTATCAGAAGAATATCAGCTGTCAAAAGAGTTAGAATTTCTGAATTTTTTATTGAGAATTAATCTAGAAGTTGTAATGTTTATTGAAAAAAAAAAAATCTGCATTTTTCATTTATAACTTGTATGCATAGGAAATTGTGATGTTATGCACCAGTATGGTTTTGTTTGATCAAGAAACTATTGCTTTTGATTCCAGGAGAGTAAAGCATATGCAGGCCTTTCTAACTTAATATAAGTTTTCTACAAAGTACATCTTTATAACAGACTCTAGTTTTCAGCAACCTATAATCTAAACAGTGTTTTCTTCCAGCCTCCAGTAACCAAAAACCTGGTGACTAATTGCAAACCTGTGACTGACAGAATTCGTAAGGCATACAAGGACAAAAACAAATACAGGTATGTTGATGCTGGCCTGTGAAAAGCCATGATAGGTTTTGTAAAGCCATAAGAAGAGGCATAAATGTATACATAACCAAAGATTGTATGTGTATGCTCACAAATCTTAGCTTGATTTATTTTAACAGTGGAACTAAAGAAACATAGTTATTAATTTATGTATGTTTCATTATGCAGAACAATGTGATTTGTTATTTAGTAGATTAAATATTTGCATGTTACTTGTGTCATGTTGGGCCATATCCTAATTTGTGTTGTACAAAAGTAAGGCAGAGTATGTTTAGATGGCTGTATAAACTGTGTAGTGAGTGAGGGCAGTTAAAGCAGCATAAAAAGGAGGAAGGAGCCAGTCCTGTACCTAGAAGTTGTAAATCTACTTCCTCCTTTCTTCTACTGAAGCATAAAAAAAAAGAACAGAAAATGTATTTTAACCCTAACCACCTTGTTTTCCTGTGAGGAGGAGGAGGAGTGACAGGTAGGGAAGGAAAGGGATTGGGAAAGCTGTTCCATCCCCCTTGGAAAGGGCAGGGCAAACTGTGATCGTGAGCATAGGTTTGTTTGAGTACTTGTGTTTATGAAGATTTGACTGAGATCAGGTTCTCTTGAATCTTTCTTCTCTGAAAAGGGAAGTGGAGGGGCAAGTATTGATCTCTATTCTTGTGACCAGTGACAGGAGTCCAGGAAATGGCATGAAGTTGTCAGAGAAGTTTAGGCTGGATATCAGGAAAAGATTTTTCACCCAAAGGGTGTTTTGAGCACTGGAACAGGCTCCCCAGGGAAGTGGTGACAGCACAAAGCCCATCTGAGTTCAAGAAGTGTTCGGACAATTCTCTCAGGCACATGGTGTGATTCTTGAGATGTCTGTGCAGGGCCAGGAGTTGGATTCAATGAACTGGATGGGCCTGTTCCAGCTCAGCACATTCTATAACTCTATGAAACCTGCACACCAATTGCATGACACTGAGGCTGTTTGCTGGCTGGAGCTCACAGCCTTGTCTCCTGTTCTCACCAGTGGCATTGGGCAGCCCACGGTGGTCTCTGAAGCTGCAGTTGCCCCAGGAGTGGCTGCAAACGAAAATAAAACTATAGAATGGGAGAAGGTTGAAGATGCTGCTTAGGGCAACGTTTGGACATTATTATACATTAATTCATAGAACATCCAGTTGTGCTGTAACCTTTGTAATTCACTCCCTTCCCAGGAGAGTTTATGCTAAAACTGAAAAGCTGACCAATAAATGAGACTGAAAAATGTTGGGGAGAAAGCAAGGACTTGCTGCACTTACACTGACTTTTGGTAATATATCATTAGGATATGTGCTAAATAATTGTATAAATTTTGTGAGCCTTAGAAATGGAGTAGCTCGTCTTCATTAAGACTTGAAGGAGCCAGCTGGGTGTTTTCTTATATTGAGATAAGAAAGGTGAAAAATATAAGTGTGGTACCACTAATAAGACTGTTAACCTGGGGTCAAATGCTCATAGTTTTTATGCTTTCTGTTAGAATTTTTATCTTTGATTTATACGTGGTTACTAATAAACCTACAGGAAAGTGGTTCTGTGCAACAGCATTAGCTGAAAAATGTAAATATATTGATAGAAAGTAAATGGCAAATTCTAATCAAGGTTGGCCACTCATATTAGAAATGTTACTAAATTATGTTAAAGTCAAGATTAATATTTATTGAATCAGACTTTAGGTTGTTTTAATAATGTATAAATATTATTTTAACAATAAGGTTTGAAATCATGGGAGAAGAGGAAATTGCCTTCAAAATGATTCGCACAAATGTTTCTCATGTAGTTGGTCAGCTGGATGACATACGAAAGAATCCCAGGTATCGTGTTTTGTGATTTGTTGTTATGAAGTTGTGAGGTGGTTTTAACTTTCTGCTCTGACTGTTTAAACTTTTTGTGTGTTGAAAGAATAATTTATTATCGTGTATTTCTAAACTGTGTGTTAAAAAGCTAAGATCAGTTTGAACCAAAAGCACTTCTAATTTTTTCTGTTTGACTGCAGCAAAGTGACTCCTCTCTCTGTTATGCTATGGGTTATCTCAGTAATTTGTTACATTTGTATATATATAAAATAATTGACAACGTATGAACTTCAGCTATTTTTGAAGCTTTTGCTTTTGCCATTTTAGAGGGCATACAGTTTATATTATAGCCAGCTACATTTTAAAGGAAGAGCTTTTTGATCTGCTTTATGTAGGTGTTTTATACTAAAACTTAGGTGTGTATTATTTTGTTACAAAATCAGTTTTGCATATTCATTTTGCTTTCATGCTCTTTTACAATATGGCAAGAAATATTAATATTATTTTTTAGTATTTGATGAGAAATTAGTAAAAGCTGAAAGGTAGTCCTGTGTTCTCTGCTCTGCAGTGGTAAAAGGTTTAGATACTCAAATCTGAGAGTAGACTCTGTAGTGTTGAATTAGGCTCCTGAAATGACTATGACATAAATGGAGAAAATCTGTGTCCTGAAATACATTGTACAGCAACCACCTTGCAAAGCAAGGGGTGCTGTGTTTGAGACTCCAGTCTGAAGCTGCTTTGCAGAAGCATTTAACTGTAGAGCTGAGCCCATTGCCTAAAACTGGGGTTTGTGAAGACGTTACAAGATCATTTAGTAGCTAACTGTCTTAGAAGTGGGACAGTACCTCAAGGCACTTGTCTCCTTTCCTTCCTTCTCTTGGTTGCGCTCTTTTATCTTGTATCTTGCTTCTGTCTTTAGAAAACCAGAGTTCTGTGCCAGTTTAATGAGTTTAGCCTCAAGAACGGGTCTGACAAGTGTCAAGACAGAGCAAGGACAAAAGCAGAACCAGGTACCTTGGGCCAGAGAAAGTGAAACTTCCTCTTTCAGTCACAGCAAGTTATTGGGTAATCTCAGCTGCCTGTAATGCCACACCATTATTTATAGATAAAGAGCAGGTTTTCGCTTTCCTCTCATACTATACTACTTTTACTAGGTCATTCATTAAGAAAGGGAAATGTTAGTCTTGAGACGTTTTTCAGCTGAAGGGCATTTATATCTTTTGCTACTCCTCACAAAAGTGCCTTCTGGCCACATAACTCCTGCATTCCAGTTCCCCCAGTGACCCATTTCAAAAGAAGAGTAGGCTGTGCTCTAGCTCATCCTGCTGCTTCCTATTCCTTCTCTTTCTTTGTCTGCTGGCTAGAAGGTATTTTAAAGGGAGGTGTGATTTCAAGCCTTGTCAGGCCCAAAGAGGGCATGTAATGTGAGTTTCTCGCCTTCAGTGTTCAAGTTCATGATGTGAGGTTGAGTAAATTACTCGGGCTGTATTCCTGCATTACACTGCAAGTACAGTGCAGTACTGTAGTTATACCTTGTTAGCAAAGGAGAGCTGGCACAGTTATGTAGACATGCCATTTCCTTCTCTTTGCCATCTTTTCCTTGCATATAAACCAATAATTAACCTAGTCTCTAAAAGCAGGTATTTAGTGCCTGTCTTGGAATGAACTGAAAGTATCATTCTCTTACTGATCTGCCTAAAATGTTTGTTTTGCATCTTTAAGGCAAAATGAGCATTAATTGTCTAGGTGTTAATTCTGGAATATGCAAAGGAATGTCATGTTTTGTTTCTTTTGGATGAATTAAAACAGTCTTTCCATTAGAAATGGCCTAATACCCTCATCACTCCCAACACCATGTCTTGGTTTGCTGTGTGTAGCAACCTCTCATTTCATATGCTGCATCTCTTGTAGATGAAGCTAAACAGGGATATATGCTCCAGAAGTGCAGCTACTGCATTCCCAGGGCTAACGAGCTGCCAGTCCAAGGGACAAGGTCAGGGATAGTCCAGAGTGAACTCCCAAATATCTTATAGTGTAGACATGATTGCCATAACCAGCTGCTTTGCATAGTATTACTTGATAGGGTGGATAGAGCCTGCTCATTTTTGGAGAGGCGTATTTTGTTCTTCTCAGATGTAACAATTCGAATGCCTGTTTATCCCTGCACGTAACTGTCTAGAGCAAGGTTACCAATTACACCCGATTTCAGTCCATTACCTTTCAGTGGTAATTCCCAGTGTGGGCTGCTACACATGCTATAGGGCTCTGCTTATTTCCAGCTTCATGTAGGAAGCCTGAACTTTGCTCTTTGAAAGAGCACACCATACTATAGAGAATACAGCTGACCAGAACTACTTATTTACAAAGGTTAGCAATGACAAGGCATATGTCACCAGATACGATTTCTGCCTCTGGGGAAAATGTAGGGGTCTTGTATCTCACAATATAAATAAAGCACATGACCTTGCCCATATGTGGAAAGGGGAATTTTTGTTGTCAAGCACCAGGTCAGAGTGGCCAAGGGTACACAGCAGTCTACCACACTAATTTAGCTTCAGGTTTTTTGCATAACTTAAACAGTTGCATATTTCTTATGTGAGAAATAACTCTCTGCAAGAGGCGTTATTGGGAATGTGCTTATTTGGTCACAGTGATTTCCATATAAAGTCTATCCAGATTACTTTCATTTGTATTTTGGTTGATTATACAAGTCCAGCCTTGGATCTAGGATTCAAGCCATGTCTTGTCCAATTTATATAATGTTCTCAGTAGTCCAAAGCCTGGGAACCAAGCTTTGCCATCTCTTAATCTTCTATAGCTTTTCTGGTGACTTTTTCTAAAGAATGCAGCATACACAGTAAAATGTTAATAATTGAGTATGTTTGCCTCCTGCAGTGGAACTCACTTTGTTATTTAAGGTACTTTATTCATGATAATTTAAAACTGTAAAAATACTTAACAAACCATAATGGTGTTTATGGAGGGCTCTGGGTTGTTGCATACTCTGATGCCCATTAGGTGGCAGCATTATATAACTAGAAGAGAGAAATGTGGCCTGTCACTGGATTCCTCAGAGGTTTTGGCTTGCTATCAACATTAGTGCTCTTAGAATTAAAATAAAATTAATTTACAATAATGCAACAATAAAAAATATATTCATTTGGTTTTAAAAGGATACTGTATCAATTTTGTTTAAAAGCATTCTGTTTGTGTTAGTCGTTTGCCAATACCTTTGCCATATTATTAAAAAATTCTAATAATTTCATCTTATTTTCTAGAAAATTTGTTTGCCTAAATGACAATATTGATCATAATCATAAGGATGCTCAAACAGTGAAAGCAGTGCTTAGGGATTTTTATGAGTCGATGTTTCCCATACCTTCCCAGTTTGAGCTGCCAAGAGAATATCGCAATCGTTTCCTTCACATGCATGAACTCCAAGAATGGTATGTTTTCAATTTGTTTTCAAGTTATTGTAGTGCAACAGCATATAATTATGGAAGATATTGGTACAAGCCATTTTCTCAGCAGTATTATCATGAAGGAATTAAGAGCGAAAATATTGTGAAAAGACTTGAATGGACTAAAATTTGAGGTCTGCAGGATTTGGGTTTTTCTGGTGCTTCAATAGTCTTTAACATTTTTTCAATTGACACTAAACCTACTGAAAAGAAAAAGGGGTTTTTTGTCTGTTTGTTTAAATAATTCAGGAATTCTGGGTTTCTTTAAGTGTTAAAAAACCCAAGCCATCTGGATAATAATTAGGAAAGATATATATGTGTTTTGTTGGCACATAATGCGTGAGATTTTTGTGTGTTTATCTCTTGCCACTTTAAAAATAACTTCAGAAACTGGGTTAGTTGACTTGAGAATACAAGCAAAAGTTTAACAGGTACAGTGACAAAAATGAGACAAAACTAATATAGTAAATCTGTTGCTGATCAGCAAATTATTAGAAATAGCCACTGATAAGGAAAGAGAAAGCATTAGAGGAACTGTAGAAGGAATCAGAAGGACTGCAGGTGAGATGAGCAGGTGGGGATTGTAGTGGCAGAGGGAGTGGGGGGCAAACCCGTTTTGGCAGTTAGCTTTGGAAATTTGTGCTGGAGAAGTAGACATACTCCCTTTATGTACCTCCATCAAGACTTTTTGTAGCTTCTAAAAGACCCTTTATTTTATGTTGCTTGTAGCCAAAGAAGATTCTACCAGGGTAGGTGCTGAAGTGCTGGTGAAAATCAAAATGTTTTCTGAGTCATAGGACAGCCCAGGTTGGAAAGACCTCAAAAGATCATTTGGTCCAACATTTCCTGGTAAAGGGTGCCTAGCTGAGATTATGTCCTGCCAGCTCTCAAGTGTCCTGGTTACAGGCACACAGCTGTAGTCCATGAGGGAACATACTAAGTGTGACTCATTCCTTTCCTGCTTGTGACTGTGGAACCATAGTTGCCATGTGTAGATGTGGCACTTGGGGACATGGTTTAGTGGTGGACTTGGCAGTGTTGGACTCAATCTTAGAGGTCTTTTCCAACCTAAATGCTTCTAAGATCTAGCACCATGACCAGTCACATCTTGAAAACATCCAGTGGTGCAGGCCATGTCCCTGGGGAAGCTGCTCCAGTGAATTATTGTTTTCACTGTAAAAAAAATTCCTTATATCAAGATGAAATCTCTCCCAGTCCAACTTGTACCTGTTGGCCCTTGTCCTCTCCATATGGCTCTCTGTCAAGAGAGCCTCTGTCCCCTTTTTAGTCACCCCTGAAGTACTGAAAAAGAAAGTTTCTTTGTATGTTTCATGGAAAGGCTTTAAAGTTTAAATATTTGAATTTATAATATATGAAGCTGTTTTTCTGTTTTCTTCTTTCTTTGTCCAGGAGGGCATATAGAGACAAGCTCAAATTCTGGACCCATTGTGTTCTAGTAACACTTATTGTATTTACAGTCATCTCATTTTTTGCTGAACAGGTAAAGTTAATGTATTATCAAATTTATATGACACTTAACAGGTTGTGGAATTTTTAGGATAACATCAGCTGGATTTTTTAAGTAGGCTTTGAAGAGTAGCTAGGATTTTTCCTTCATGAAAGAAGTAAAGATGTTACATGAATAATGATTACGTTCCTTCAATTTTTAAGTCATCATGTTGAGATTCCTTGAAAAGAGCATTATGGGGGAGAAGTGGTATTCCCTTCTCAGATGCCTTGTGACTGTCAAGTCCATGTTCAGTGTGCTACATTTGGGTGCTCAAAATCAGTACTTGCTTTTGAAATTCTTGGTCTATTCACATACAAAAGTGCAAAGTAGGTAAACAGGAAGGAAACTTAAGTAGCAGCAATACAGTAGTCCTGAAGAGAATCTTAACGTATTTAGAGGCCTTATCAAAATCTCTTCCCTTTGTAATTGCAAAGACTCCAATTGATTCAAAAGGTTTTTAATCTGTCTCGAAAGAAAAAAATCCCTCCACTCTGCAAGCTTAAAATGGCTTTCTTGAACATGATTAGTCCTGCTAAACTCAGAGGGAGTCAATGGAACAAATCATGTGGGTAATTCTTTGCAGGTTGGGGCCTTAAGTAACAGTTTCCGTGGTCTGATGAAGAGGGTGTAATTCTTGAAAGGTTGGCTTTTGATTATTATTTTTTTCCCACCTGTAACTTTTGCATGAATCTTTCCCTTGATTTTCAGTCTTTTGTATATATTAAAAAACTCCATTAGTAACTTGGTTTTGGAAGGGGATACTCAACTCAGTGTCGCGGTTAGGAATATAAATACTTTAAAGATGCCAACTCTGTGTTGATCTTTTAGAAATTTAATGTAGCCCATTGTTAAATACACAAATTACCTTTAACAGTAATCAGAATACAGGCGTACTGTATTTCTCACTTTCGCTTAGTGTTCTGATTATTGAGAGGTCCAGTGGAAATGTGCACACCTAATAGATGAATTTGAGTAAAAAATGCTTTTCCTATGTAATAAAAAAAATAAAAGTACAGTATTGACTTAACTATGGACCTTTAGCCCAGCAGAGAACTACATATTGTATTTTTTCTCTCCTCAGCTAATTGCACTTAAACGAAAGATTTTTCCAAGGAGAAGGATCCAAAAAGAAGCTGGTCATGAACGAATCAAAGTGTAGAAGAGCTTTATTTTGGAGATCAGTCTACCTCAAGATGTGATTAAGCATTTTAAATCTCTCTTTCATAAGTGTCTTTTCTGGTTTGACATTTAACTACGTTGATATGAAGAAAAAAATCATGCACCTACAGTTAGAATTCCTGCAGTAGTCTTCATGATATAAAAGCTGTTGGAGCTGTGGCAATGCAAAACAACAATAAAAAAATAATTGCAGGAAACCTGTACATAGGCAGTTTTCAACAGATCTTACTTTACAACTCTTAGTTCCATGGCCATGTTATCCTTTTTTATAAAAAGGGTTACCTAAACAAATGTAACTGCATTTATTGCAGTGGATGTTGCCAACAAGATAAAATGTTGGAAGGAAAAGTTGTTTGGGATCAGCTTAACGAGTCCTTGATCTTGCATTCCAAAGCATTTTGCAAATTTCTGTCATTGCTGCTTTTTTTAGACCTACGGGAAAATTGAGAATTATGTAACTTGTCATTTAAATTTAGTACACATTTATAGATGTTGACATTCTTTAAAGCACAGTGACAGTTCATCTCCCTGCTGTAGTATTTAATTGGGATTTGGAAGAAATGTGTGCTAATAAAAAAATTACACTGTAATAGAACATCTAATGGTTATTTGAAAGATACTTTATATGTGGTGTATTCTGGTCCAAAGAATACAGTGAAGTTATTTCTTGGCTTGATTACAAAGAGAGGGTTGTAATCAAATGAAAATGATCAAGGAATAATGTTTTACAAGCATTTTAAGTATAAAAGCAAAAGTGCCTCTCTATATGACTGGGTAACAAACTTTTAAAGTAGAAGAGTAAGGGAGCAGTGTTTCACTTCGGAAAACAATATTTGTACTGATATACAAAGCTTTGGTGTTTTTAAATTTAACAGGGATTGGCCTTGTGTTTTGCTGAGACATCAGAGTAATGTGATTTTATGTGGGAAAAGGGTACTGAATCTTTTCAAGCAGAAGGTTTTGGTGGTGTATCTTCAGTTAATTGTGTTAGCAGTATTCAAAAAAGCATTAATTTTTGTAATCAAATGATGTACAAAATGTATGTGCATATGTCTTGTAAGATACTTGGTTTGCTTTGAAATTAACTAAAATGTAATGAAAGTTTTGTCTGTTGTTTCTTTATTTTAAAGTAGTCAAAAACTCACCCATTTTCATAAATTAGCCAGTAATGTGCATGGATCCTTATGTTAAAAGTTGTTTTTCCTTTAAAACCTTCCAATTATAATAATTTAATATTAATTTGAAGCATGAATCTGTTCTCAAAGTAGAATCAAACTTTTAAGCACTATAAAAATGCAAGCACTTTGAATTATTAAGGTTATATTTCATGCTAGCAATATATATTATGCTGAAATGTAGAAGATAAATAAGTAGTTTAAATCTGAAGTACTTCAGCAGAGCAGAAAATCAGACATTTTAAGAAATGCAAAAAAGCTTTGATGACTTCTTACACTTGAAACTATTAGGTAGATTCAAGTTTTACTAGGGATTTTTTATTTGATTTTTTTTAATTTCACATTCTAATCAGAGTAGTTGGAAAAACTTGGTTGAAATTTTCAAGGCAGTTTTTCCTGATGAAGCTGTGCATGAATAAACAGAGTGCAGAGGTAGCTCATCTCTCACGGCATTTCCTTTTTGTTCAAGCAAAGTTCTGGGCAGGGTCTCCCACCTTCCACCCTGTTCCGGGCTCGTGGGACACACCATGGGATGCTGTGAGGAGGCACATCCAGGGAAAACTTGGACGCGCTTAAGGAAGTATGAAATAAAACTTCTCCGGTGGTTGGGGTAATGAGAACACTGAAAATGAAATGGTGCCAGGATTCTTCTTTCGATTCTGTACTTGGTTTTGTGAGTAAAAACCAAAACACCTTGACTGGCTGGGGACAGAAAGTGAGAACAGTAGAAACGTAACACGTGCTTCGCAAAATTCCCCTGACAGATCGTTGCCTGTTTGCAACGATTTATGGAAAAATCCCCCTGTGCTCTCACACCCTCGCTACATACACCAGAATAAATTCTTATTCTGAAAGCCTTTTCGGGCAAGAACAGGTAAGTGTGTAACTGGGTCAATGCCGAGCGGGCAGGACGGGCCGCGCCCTTCCCGCCCTTCCCTTCCCGCCTTCCCGGGCGCGGGAGGCGCTGAGGCGGCCGCGCGTCCCGCAGTGTCCCGTCTGTGTCCCGCAGTGCCCCTCAGCCCTTCCCGCCCGGAGGAACCGCGGGACAGGCGCGAGGGGTCGGGGCGAGCGGGGTCCGTGTGCGGGAGGAGGAGGGTGCGGAGCGGGCGGGGGTCCGTGTGCGGGAGGAGGAGGGTGCGGAGCGGGCGCGGGGGTCCGTGTGCGGGAGGAGGAGGGTGCGGAGCGGGCGGGGGTCCCTCCCTGTGCGGCAGGAGGAGGGTGCGGGGCGGGCGCTGCCCCGGCGGGTCCCTCACCGTGAGGGGGCTCCGGGCCCGAGTTCCCCCTGGGGCTCTGAGGTGCGTCCCTGCCGTGAACAGCCCCATTTAGGAAATTCACACAAGCACCGGTTTGTTTCATGTCTTTTTTTATTTGCGCAGGGTGAAAAAAGAGGTGAGTTTCTCGAAAAAAAAAAATTACACAGCTGTGGATTGAAGATCCTCGAACCGGCCAAAGTAGGTAGAGAGGTTGGGCGGTGAGGGCTGCGCAGGGTTGTGAGGTGTGATTGTGTTACACCTGTGGGAAAATTCTCTTAAATTTAGAAGACGGCAATAACTTACAAAACAAAGGAAGGATAACAAACAGGAAAGATTTCTTTTCAGCACGCACTGGGTGCCTCAAACCACGGGGTGTCTGGAAGGACATCTCACATTCAAACTTCGTGCTTTTTGTAGTTCACGAAGTCCTGCCCGTTTTCGTCAGATAATGCATATTCATCGGGTTGCTGGTCCTGCCGGAAGAGGTGTCTTCTCCAAAGGGAGAGGGAGTGTCATCTCCTTCACTGATTGTGAAGAATCCCCCAGACTGGATGAAGGGTCTCCCTTGTTCATAGAGACCACCTCATATCAAAGAGGCCTCTGTGCAGAGGGGCCTCTGCATGTTTATTCTAAGTACTTGGTATTTTCCCTCCCCCGTCATAAAAGACCCTCGGTGCCAGGTCCTAACACTACCTGGTACCTTAAAATCTTCACAGCACACCTATAAATTTCCAATAAAATCACAGCAATATAAAAAGAAACCCTAAATAAAAGAGATCCTATTCTAACTCAACTAATCTTGCTTGTAATAAGACCATGTTATTTTATTTCTCACACCCCTGTGGGTGGGATTGGCGAGTTCTGCTTTGTAACCTGATTGTCAGCACAGAGAAAAGTGTCTATGTCAGATAAAATACATGTGTGCTGTCCAAGGCTGAAGTGCTCGGGCAGATGCCACACCACTGCTCTCCTGACCTCATGCCTTCAACAGTCATTAGTACTCCAAAAGCAGGTTGAGTCTTGAAAATTTTCTCTCATTTGAGGATAATTTTAATGCAAAGGCTTTCGATTTTCTAGTTAATAATTTAAGGATGTTTTGCTTTTGTTTCCCAAGATACTTGCAAGGTCTAGAAATCTTCATACTACATACAGAAGCATCAACCTCTGAAAAAGCTGCACATTAAAAAAGTGTTCCTTAGCTTAGTGTGGTCATGTTATATAGATGCCTGTAATATATGTTCACAGCCATGGACAAATAATTAAAAAACCAAACCAGAAATAGGAAACTCAGGTGTGTGAGAGAGCTGTTAATGACTGGAGGACTTCACAGTCCTGGAAATTCAAAAGATCTTTACTGGAGTTCTCAGTTTCAGTGCATGAACTTAATTTTCAGATCTATCTGTGCCTTGGCTTGTAGAAAACCTACTATACTTCTAATTGTGTGCAATCGTGTCTAGAATGAGAAGTTACATTACAGAATGCAGAGGTATAATAGCAGTAAAGAAACATAATTCAGAACCTGAAAGTTGCCCAGGACTTTTAAAAATGGCATAAGAATTTGTGTATGTCTCTATAGTGTGGGATGGCTTGTAGAATTACAGTGTTCTTTATGGTTTATCATTTCTGTATTTTGTAAAACAGAGTATTGGCATAGCTTTTGGGGAATCCAGTACTGGGTATGACAAAATGTGTAATAAACACAGAAGCTGAGCAGGATAATGGATAATTTACTTCCTTCTTTTTCAGCAGAATCAAGTATGTTCCTACTAGACCTGGTATTGTTTTTATCCTGTTCTTAAAACGCCAGTGTTGGGTAATGCTGTTAAATACCTCAAAACTAAACCAGTTCCACTGCGTGCATATCCTGACAGGTGGAGACTGTTACAGAGTTATTCATAACAGGTCCATGTAGGCATGAAAACATATTTATCTTCAAACTATTGTGGGCAAAGTCATGTAACAAATACAATATACTGTTTCAGGAGGAAAAGATCTCCATTATGGCACCATCAGGGAGAAAGCATGGAGGAAAAGCTGGTAAACCAGCACCAGAAGGACAGACTCTCCCTGACTTTGACTTCGAGGAGGATAGAAAGGAACTGAGTGGATCAGAGGAAGACATTAGAGAAGGTGCTTGTGTGACTCTCCTAGCACGTTTTTAAAACATGAAGTTTGCCTCATTTTGGGTTATGAATAGAAAGCATGAGACTTCTGTGTCAGCCAGAGTCTGAGCAACCATGGTTCATAATGCTTGAGACAACCAGCTGCAGAATTTTATAGCAGACTGTGTAATTTATACTGTATAATTTGGATTGGCAAGAGGAGAGAACCCAATAGAATAGCTCTGTATAGTGCACTAGCATGTCTTGAAATTACAGGTGGAGTCTTCAGTAGAGCAGAATGTTGTTACATGACTATGTTACCTTATTTTATTGCCATATCCTTCTGTCACCTGGCTGCACAGAACACTGTGAGAACAGGACAGAGCAGCAAGAGCTCTGCCTGCTTGGAGGGAGTGCTGAGTCTGATGAGGTAATTGGAATCTGGAGTATTCAGGAAGAATCTAAACCAAATGAAAGAAAGGAAGAAGAGAAAGCTTGAGGCTAAATCAGATGAGGGATTAGTGTTTAAATTTGAGGGAGTGTCATAAAAAAGTGGACTTTGATTAAAAATACAGTTCTCATTCATCACATGATAGTTTTTTGTGAAGTTTGATGTATCTCCACTTCTGAATTTTTGTCTTTCAGCAATTATCTCTGGGCTTGTTTCTCTTTAATTCCTCCCCTTCATTCATTTAGACTAAATTCCTGTCTCGCTTCTCCCCAGCATTAACAGAAATCCGACAGCCAAGGATGTGGGTTTTTTAATAATATATCTATTTGTGGGTTTGCTTTTTAAAGGCTAGATAGAATCTCAGTACTTATTTTACAGTAAAATTCTAACATATTTGGCTTTTTTGATTTTTATGTTATTTTTACCTTTCTGATGACTGTGACATTGTGAGTAATGGTGAAGTAGTGGACAGAAAAGTAAAAGTGGTTGAGACCAATGTAGAGGAACTCAAGGCAGTGTCAGCATAAATCTGGCCTTGCAGAATAATTCAACATCACCTGTCAACTCCAGATTCACAGTTTGAGGAGCTGCCTGTGTTGTTGATGGGAACTGAGACCCATGAGACATGACCAGAGAAATGGCATTCCAGAAAAGTATTTACACATTTAATAAACAACCCCCACAAAATACAAGATATTTTTGAAAATATTTCTGTAATTTTTCTAAAGGTGACACACCAGTAATGGACAAGCATGGAAAGAAGAGACCTTTGGTGGCTGCTCATGTGGTTCCAGATGATGTGGGGTAAGGTTAAGTGTTTGAAGTTTTTTCACCAAAATAAGCAAGTAGATACCAATTTCAGTTATTCACTTATGCTTATTTTGCTTTGTTTGGTTTTGGTTTGGTTAGTATTGCATTCAAAAATCAGGTGACATATGAACATCAAGATAATACAGTAGTTGTAGGTAAAAAATGAGAATGTAACATTTTAAAATTAGTAATTCTGCAGTTTCTTTGTGGATATTTTTGAACATGCATAAAAATTTGATATATTTCAGTGAGTTCTTAAAATTTTTGTTTCTTTTAAAAAATACTTGTTTTATCCTAAATTGTTGATAATTTTATTAAATTTCATTAATTTTTTTCCCTCTGATTTTAGTTGCTTGAAAATATTACCAGTACTTTGAATGATCCAAATATTGCATGAAAAATTCTTTTTACAGATAAATCTTACAAAAATTAATATTTGTGGGCAGTGTGAATGTAATTAGAGTGTATGCTGGAATAGTTTTATAGCAGATTATAATTGTTGAGTTGAAGATACTGCTTTTACTGTGTTGTGCCACTCCCTTACACACCGGTGGTACCACCTTAAAGGTGCTGTAAAAACAACCCTGATAATATTTGTCTGGGATTTTTCTTAATGTGCCAGTCATACCCTCTGGGATGGATTTGTTTCATTTGATGTTCCAGATACCCCTTGTGTTTTCCTTTTGTATAAACAATAATCAATTTTATTTACTGAATGCCCTAACTCTAGACCCTTTAAATGCCAAACAGTGCCTTTTTACTGGGGAGTAAGTTAATAGTCTGTAGTATTTTTTCAATAAAAGGAAATTATTCTGAAAAAGAGTCCTCTGACAGAAGGACAAAAGGAGTATAAATATTTTATCTCATAGAGCAATAGCAGCTCTGTGGCTGCTTACAAGTAATAGACACATGAATAAAATTAGTTTTAAGCATATATAATAGTGTTTAAAGTCAGAAAAGGGGCCAATAAAAATTTTAAAAACTTATTTTGTAGGGGTGAAGTACAGAATATGCTGGAAAGGTTTGGAGGTAAGTACATTTACATTCTATAAATTCAAAACAAAAAAAAATGTAGAATTGGCAGTAATTCCTTGCCATAAAATAACTTTCAAGACTTACATAAAATGACCAGTCTTTGTAGCATTTTTCAGAATTTCTGAATAAAGCCAGTTTTGAGGAAAAAAGTTTATATTTAAGTAGAGCAAAAGGAAAGAAGGGAAGGGAATAACTGCACATAAAGTGAGTTGCAAGTATTAATGTAGGTAATTACAAAGGCAAAGTTGCATGATTGCTTTTGATAATTCCAATTTGAAGATGAAGTTTAAGAGGTAGTGAATATATTGTAGAGAAAAGGGACAACATGAGTTAGCTCTTCTCACTCAATGTTTTGTTACACTGATATAGAGGACACTGGGAATTGCAAGACCTGAGTGAGAAATAAGTAAATGTGAATAAAAGCAGCAAAGTTCTAATTCTAAATGGTTCTAATTCTAGACAGGCAATTTTGGAGGTAAACTTTAGTTGCAATAAATGAGAGAGGAGTCTGTACTCAGCCCCTTCAGAAATCTAGAGAATAGGAATGGGCAGATGAAAGAATGTCAGCAGTCAGGAAGGGTATGTGTTTATAGAAGAGCCCAATAACGAGGGTAAATAATGCCAGTCATCTCGTAGTGAAAGATTTGTGTGTGTCACTTAGTAGGATTTAGGATTTGACAGGTTAGAGAAAAATCACTTTTCACTTGTGAAGAATGTATCACAGTGTAAGAATACATCAAAAAGCTCTGGAAGGAAGGGAAACCATCTTAATCTCAGTATTCCATTCTCAATGGCTGATTAATCCTTTCATTGTATGTAATAAAAAAAAGCTGTAGAGAGTCATTACTTGCATGTCAATGTTAGGGATTTAATACATGAATTAAGACTTTTTGCTGTCACAAAATTACATATTTTGTATTACATAATAGAATGCTATTGTAGGCTTGGCAATTTAGATAAGAGGAGGATGTTAAAAAGTTATGATTGCTCATAATTTAAGACTTAAAAAGGAGGGAAAGGAAGGATGGAAGGAAGGAAAATTAATGGATAAGAGAGAAGATGCTGTCTGCACAAAACAGTAGGTTTGGCATTAGCAGGGGCAGATGCCTTAGCAAATGGAAGAGATTTGACAGGTGTTTCCTGAAGTCTGTAGTGAGAAGGAAAAGACATTACAGTATTAACCTTAACCTGAGACTTGTTAAATCTCCAAATATAAATTAAAGTGAAACAAACACACTAACTTATATTAAATACAAAATAGTACTGTCTCTCTCAAGTATGAAAACTAGTTTGTTTTTCATTGTGTTCACAGTGATGGTAACCACATACTACCTTTAATTTATTTCTGAAATCTAAGTGGTTTGAGTGTTATTCTGAAACAGGTGTGGTTTTTCTAGGAAAAAAATAATTTTAAAGTGTCAGTATAATTAAATTCCTTGAAGGTCTGGAAACTCTTGAGCTGGCACCACAGCCATACAGCTAAACTAATGAAGATTTTCATGATATTAACTGAAGTATCATTGGATATTAGAGAAAAGAGCAAGATGTTTGTACTGTCAGGTTTGTGCAAGGTATCTCTAGTTTTGAATAGAGAATTTCCAGACTGAGATGTCCAATACAACATGACTGTGCAGTGTGAATTGACTGAATGGGGCTTCCAGTGTTCCAGGAATGAATGTGTAGCTACTGCATGGGTGATACGTTAGAAGTGCATGTTGGACCATAATAATCAGTAGGGAAGCACATGATGACAGTGTGGAAGGATCCCATCCAAGTGTACAGAATGGAAGCCCTGCAGCTGCCCTGAGTTCAAACCACTGGAATTCCAGCTCACTGTGTGTGTCTGCCCAAAGCCAGGCTGATGCTGAACCCACCATGGGCCTGACAGATCAAAGAGGCTACAGTGGAGTCACATCCCAGTAGGTCCTGTTTGCTCTGGCGTCTGAGAGAGGTGGGACTTGAAGGAAATGCTACACTTGTGGGGCTGAGCAATGAGCAGCTCCTGCCCCAGAGGTTGGCTGGGGCATATGAGGGGCTTTGGGAAGCAGCATCACACCAGTGCAAACAGCAGGTTAAGGGACACACCCAGATCACACCAGCTTCTTTCTGTTGGAACACACCTCATCTGCTTCTCCAAAGTGTAACTCATCAGCATTTTTAATAAATGGCATAATGTATCCACTATGCTTAATTTCTAAATATTCTTTGACTTTTAGCTGACATTAACAAGGCTCTCTTAGCTAAGAGGAAAAGATTAGAAATGTATACAAAAGCCTCACTCAAAACCAGTAACCAGAAGATTGAACACGTTTGGAAAACGCAGCAGGAGCAAAGGTAACATTTACCCTGGGTGTTCAAACCTGTGGAAACAGATCCCTGTCGTGTCACAGCATGGATGGTAGTCCATCTTCTTGCAATTACATAGCAAGTATTGTATCTGCTAGTTAAATATCATCTGTTCAGGGCCTCTTATGTCCACTTCACTAAACTGACAGTTTAGCATATTCTGTTTTGAGTAAAGATTCGGAATTCTGAGAGCAAGGTATGCTAAAGAGCTGATTTTATTTTTATGAAAGTGACCTGTGATGTTGTTTTTGTCTTTTTAAAATATTGTGGGTTTTTTTTCGACTTTGGAATTTTCTGTTCCTACTTGAAAACTGAAAAATGTTCAGTAAAACTTTAATACTAGTTTAAGAAAGAAAATAATTTTCACTCTACATAACATTCCTTTCCCTTACAACATACTTAATTATTACATCTAATACTACAGGTAGAGCAAACTGAAAAATGATACAGCTAAAACCAGAAAGCAATACTTAAAACTGTCTTGGTGGTGTTCTACATATATATGTATATATATACATATGAAACTTGTATAGGCAAAATTTAAATTTACATAAACTTAGAGCATCATGAACTAATGAATGAGGTAATCAACTCTGCATTATAAACCCCTTGTGTTACAACAAAGATCTGTAGCTGGGGTAGAAGGACATAATAAATCTCAGAAAACCTGACACTGTTTGGAAGAAAAGTTGTTACAATTTCTTTTTAACCCGAGTTTCGTATGTGAGTGCTGTGTCTTTATATATATGTGGGTATATATATATATATATATAAAAATATACAAATAATATCCACATTCAAGCAAAGTGTGTATGTGTGTTCAGTTAGGGTCAGATGTCAAAATAGCCTGTTTATGTCAGCTTTCATTCTACTCCATGTCTATGTTGAACCTTAGCTTTGCTTATAATTCTTTGTAGCATTTGTCATACTTACTGATAGTGTCTGTTTACAGGCAGAAGCTCAATCATGAATTCTCCCAGCAGTTCCTGAGTTTATTTCAGCAATGGGATGCAGATGTGCAAAAAGCAGAGGAGCAGGAAGAAAAACTAGCGGTGGGTTTTCACTGTTATTTTCACAAGGAGGGAATACTGTTGCTTAGATACTCAAGAAATGTAAAAACACTTTATTTGGGTTAAACAAATATATGATTGTTTAAGTTGTGGAAAGAGGGGTGCATTTATAAACTTTATTGCAAATTTATAAATGGCACTAAGTGATGCCCCAGGCCAGCATATGGCTTGAGAAAAGCCAAGACCACTTATGGAGAAGAAAGATGTGTGCTGTTTCTGTGCATCCATAGGGTTCAGGGAACAAAGGAATAAAGGAAAATAGTTGTTTTTTTGCGTGCATTGCTTAAAAATATGCCTCTATATAATAAATGTAAGAGAATTCAATTTGAATGGGGATAAGAATATTGGAATCTAATAAAGTAATGTTGCTGTATTTCTACTTCCAACACATTTGCAAGTTTTGCTTTTTGCTAGGCAGCACATTGAAGCATTTGAGCAGCACACTGAGGAACTGGGGGGGGATAGCAATCTTCATAGGATTTTACAGGAATAATGTAGGTTGGAGGGGACTCAGCGCTTAATCCAGTCTCCAGTTATTAAGAGCAAGGGTAACTCTCTGGACAGAGATCTACAAGGCACAGATTTCAAGTGAAGGCAGAATTTCCAATTCTGAAAAATTACACTGGTGTGCAACTAATGCAATTACATGTTCCTTTTGCTTCTGCTTCAGAATATGCTTCGTCAGCAACAAAAAGTTTTTCAACAGGCAAGAATAGTACAAAGTCAGAGACTGAAAACCATTAAGCAACTCTACGAGCAATTTTTAAAGGTAAATTTTTTTCTTGGAAGGCAGCTGATCCTTATCACTCAAGAAAGCTGTATTAATTCAGGTTTTGTAATTGTTTCGTGTATTTTTAGCAAGCCAAAAAAATTAACTACACAAAAATTTTACTTTGGTTGAAAAAAAGTTTTGCCCCCGTCATTTTACTCTAAGAAGAAAACACATTATTCCCAGAATTTCCTTCCCCCCCCCCACTTTTCTAAGGTATTTGAAATTTAAGCATTGAGAAAAATGAAAATACCCTAAATGATTGGTTTTGCAATGAATGCAGAGGCACAGTACCATAGAATCCCTTGAAGGGCTGAGGTTGGAAGGGACATCTCGTCTTGCCAGCAGGTGGTAGGGGAGAGCAGGCTACCTAGAGTTGGTAGCTCAGGACTTACCTCCAGATGGCTTGACTATCTCCAAGGATGGGGACTCCACAGTCTCTTGGGGCAGCCTGTGCCAGTGCTCAGTCATCCTCACAATGCAAGTATTTCTGGATGCTCAGAGATGTTTTCAGTTTCCTGGTCTTGTCACTGGGCACCTCAAGAGAATGACTCCATCTTCTTTGCATCCCCCCTTTCAGGCACTACGTGTGTATAGAGAAGATCCTCCCTAGCGTTTCCTTTTCCAGGCTGAACAGTCCCATCTCTCTCAAGCCTTGCTCACGTGAGAAACACTTCTGTCCCTTAATCATTTTCATGACTCTTTGTTGGGCTCTGTTCTGTATGTGCATGTCCCTCTTGCACTGAGAGTCTGGAACTGGACACAGCACTCCAGGTGTGGCCTCAGCATTGCCAAGTAGAGTGGAAAGATCACCTCCCTTGACCTGCTGGCAAGACTTTTCCTAATGCAGCCTAGGAGACCACTGGTCACCTTGGTGCAAGGGCACATTGCTGGCTCCTGTTCTATTTGGTGTCCCCCAGAACCCTCAGGTTCTTTTCTGCCAAGCTGCTTTCCAGCTGTATGGCCCCCAGTAAGGGGGTGGATTCAAGTCTGTAAGTTTCTGACAAAATTTAATTTCTGTTCAAGTCATTTCCTAACTGGTCCCATTTTGAAATTTCAGTTAGTTAGGATAAGCTTGGTGTTTGGTTTTGGTGGGGTTTTTTTTCAAGACTGGTAGATTAGGAAAATAAATCTGAAATAGAGCAACTCTTAGTTTAAGATAGACAAAATTCACAGAGGATATTACAGAAGCATTAATAAATAATAACTGTTCCAAAAGGTCAAAAATATTTTCATCAAAGACGAAAACCTGAACTGAAGGTCAAGTATTACATTAGTTTTTCTCCTCAAAGATCAAAAGGAAGAATTCAAGCCTCAAATAAGCTTAAGTAAATACAAGTTAAAGAAAATGCAGCTAGACATAATTGTATGTACAAAAGGGAAGATAACCAGTGAGTTTTATTTGGAGAGAAGTGTGCAAAGAAGTGTAATGGGTTTTACAGTCCTTACTTCAAGTCCCTCAAGGTTGTCATAATATTGACCCCCCCTAGCATTCCTGACAGATGTCTGTTCAAACTCTTCCTGTAGTATGTTGAATAGCTTGCTGAGACCTCACAGAAGCTGACTGGAGGGTACCATTTCCTTCACAGGGTCTGTATTATTTAAATAGGAATGTAAAGTATTAAGTCCTGTATGATTCTCATGTCAAGTTTGTGACAAAACAAATCATTTATCAGTGATCACTCAAAATTAAATTGTAGTAGGAATATTGAATGGTTTGTCTGCTTGCTTTAAATTAACCCTTTGACACTGAGGAGTTCTGAATTAAGATTATCCTTAACTCAGAGCATGGACGAGCTGGAGAAGAGCAATGAAACTCTCCTAGCTGGTGCTCAGAATGAGCTTCGCAAAGAAATGGCTATGTTGCAGAAGAAGATTATGATGGACACTGTAAGTATCAGATCGATGGTTAGTTAAATGCAAAAATAGAACATTCTATTAAAAGTCATTTGACATTCATTTAATTCAAATGAATCGCATTGATACGGCATTTGTTGGGTATTATCTCCTTTCCTTGTCACAGCAACAGCAGGAGATGGCAACTGTGCGCAAGTCTCTTCAGTCCATGTTATTCTGACGGCTCAGTGGAGAAACAAGTTGTACCTGAGTAACATGACACAAGTAACAGGCATTAGCCGTAGAGAAGGGTGTTAAGATTTAAATGTTTCACGGTTCCTATTAAAGGCTTTCATGGAGTGTTCTAATCTTGTGTCTGATAATGTTGTAAGAACATGTATTAGTAACTTTATTATTGGGGGGGCTGTATAGATTCCAAAGCATTTGCTGTCTGTCCAATTAATTTTTAACTACCTAATATTCACTTTCAATAGCACTGCACTGTTAAAACTATTTCACTTTTTCTAATGCCAAATTGTAACAACAGGCAGAATTAATGAAAAATGCATTAGCCAGATTTCACATATTAGATTTAGGGCTTTAGGTAAATTGTGCAAAGAGAAGCATTTTTCACAAGCTGCAGATTTCCATAGTTTCAGCATTTAGTCTGCTGGCCTATCAGCAGTTACAAGTTCAGAAGGTATGACAGCTCATGTAAGATTGTTTAATGATGTGTATTATAACATATTAAAGTAAATTTTGTTACTGTTTTGTTATACTATCTTTGTATTAGTAAGATATTAATGAACTGCTGTAATTTCTCCAGAAAATGCTGGGTTTTTTTCAGTTGAATGGTAAGCTTTTTATGTATCAGCTTCAGTAAGCATAATTAAACATTCTGCATTTTGGGGTATATACTTCTTGTAGAGCCACTAGAAGCAATCTACCTCATTTATGTAGTACAAGCTCTTACAAGCCTTTGAGGTGAAATATTATTTTTTGCAATTCCAAATGACTAACCAGTTAGGGAGCCCTAAATTTTAAGGGTAAAGCATTTATCTTTCATGTATCTCATTACAGTAAATATAAATTAAACAATTGGCTTAACGTGCATGCAGTTTGTTCCCACAGAAAACCATTACACCTGAACATCCACTTTCACAAATTAGATAGTTGCTAACACATTTAATCCTTTAATACAACAGTAGATGAAACAAAAACCATCCACACACTCACGCGCACAAATGTGATGTTTTCATAACAACGTATTTCAAAACCATATTCTTCTCCTCAGCTTACTAAGCATTTTTAGTTCAGAATCAAGTCATTTGATGGTTCTTCAGCTCTGGAAGTCAGCTTAGAGATGACTAACTTGCAGAAACTTCAGCTATTAGGTTGCAACTGAAGTTGAACAAGCTACCAGTATGGAACTCCTTGTTCTGCCTCTGCCAGGACTCAGGGAAGGAGCAGCTGTGAAAGTTACGGAGCTGCGGTGATGCAGGAGGCAATATCCGCCGATCTTTAACTGCTGCTGAGTCTCAGCCCCCTGAAGACAATTAGGGGATGCTACAAAATAGTTAACAGGTCTTGCTTCCCATCTTCATTAGGAAGCTATTTGTTAGTATTACCTCCTGTTTCTGGTTTTATTTGTTAGTATTGATTCATGTTTCTCTTTTTCTGACTGATGGCTGTATTAGTTTTCTATCATCCTCATACCTCAGTCATATCCTTAAAATTATTTATACCTGCTATGGCATGACACAGTTTTGACCATGGTGGGAAACCAAATCATCTCACTCTAAAGAAGGTGCCTGTGGTGTCTTTTCATCAGGTGGTTAATTTTTTTACAGTATTCAGCCAAACTAAAATGGTCTTTTATCACTTTCTTTTCTATTTGCCCATGGCCAGGGTTCAGATAAATTCATGGGTAGATGCTGTGTCTTTCCAAGCCTCAAAAAGGAGCAGTAGGATTCATTCAAAATTGGTATTAGTCACTTAGAGATTGAGTCCTTTTGCAATAACTGTTACAGTTATCCCTCAAGAGCATCAGTATATTCTTAGGCTGGAGTGTGGTAGATGCTACTTTATTCCCTCCAGATTAGCAGACAACACACCACTATTCCTTGAACACTTCAGGAAGTCTTTTTGAATTGATGTGCAGCTTGGAAGCTGCAGGGGTAGTATTTTTAAAACAAACCACAGCAATTCTCTATTGAACAGTTCAGGAAGGATTTCATGAACTCAGAGCTCAGGTACGTATCAGCAACTGAAGCAGTAATGGACACCTACATTCAACAGCTTTTTACATGAATTATATTCAAATAGTACCTCTTTAAAGGAGCTTAAGCGTAGAGGGGTTTGTGTGCAAGTCACAATTTCTCCATAAGGATAATAAATAAGCTGCTTTTATTCAGCCTTTCTCTAATGAAAACAGCCCTGTAGTTAGACACATGTTAGCCAGTGGGGCTGTTCTTAAAGAGAGGCTGACAGTGGGCCTGACTTCCTGTTTTTACATTATGGTTCAGTTTTGTGCAGTTTTGTTTGGATAAAGTACAGTGGTAGCTACAAGACCATTAGATGGATTATAAGGTAGATGAACACAGAGATGGCAAAAATACCACAGAGGGAAATACACATGGGTGGGTTCCATTGCTAGAGCTGCAGTCATTTATCAATGAACTTTGTCCGTCACTTGCATAGTTTCAGATACACATCAGGGTAGCTGTAAGTAAAGTGCGTGTCCTTGAATTACACAGCTACCTGTAGGCCAGATAACCATGAAGTGTAATGAGACAAACCTTGTTTTGACTACAAAACCAGAAACTGGCCTTGAAAGAAAGTACAAGCTACAGTTTTACGTAGCAGCAGTAGGTGATGTATTTAGATACTAGAGAACACATGAATCCTAAAGGCACTCATAACAGTACTTTGAAGTAGAAGATAATTTTTCTGAGCTGATAATTTTCCTCCTTCATCTACTGAGCCAGCAGCTTGTTCCTTAGAAACACCAGAAGACAGATTGAGTGGTTTTACCTCGTGGCTGCCTCATTTTACCAGTCTTAATAATGCACTACTGTATTCATTGGTACATCTGACTACCACTTCAGAACAGTTCCAAGACAAGTTTAGAAACTAATACTACAGTATTAGTCACTAGGTCTAGGGATGGTTGGTAGCACCTTGGTTTGCAGCCTACATTCACCAGAAGAGAAGTACAAAATTAAGATTGCCTAACAGGAAATGGCAACATTTTCAAATGTGGTATTAATGGTCTGAAACACAGGGAAATACATCCTGGTTCAAAAGTACAGATCACAATTGCATCTGCAGAACTTTCTATCTACTAATTCTAACATCTGGTAACGTCTGGAATACGATGAACTTTCTCATAAGTCTGTTTTCTTCAAAAGCTTAATCTGTCTTCCCAAAAACAGAGAGGCTGCTTCATTCAGCATTCCCCTAACTGGTTCTTCTCTCGTCCTTGACCTATTTAATCAGTCATTATGGTTTTGAACCTGTTCAGGAGCTTGATGAGATGAAATTCTGAAGACATGTATATGAAGATGAGCAGCAATCTGTAGGCACACACCAGTGGCATATCTCAGCATATCAAACAAGGATATGAACTTCAAAAGAACAAAACAGAACAGGTTAAAAAAAATCCAATTTTTTCCCTCAATTGTCCCTAATATAAATGTTATACTTCAATCAGGATCTATCCACGTGGCAAGTGTAACAATCATTTTAACATAAAGCTACAGAGTGGTCTAGTTTAGGAAAAAAAACCCCAAATACAACAAAACCACCACAAAACCCCAAAACACAAACACCCCTTAACACTTACAAAGTCTGATAAACAAAAGTTAATCTGTAGTTCACAGACCAACTTTGAAAACCCACTAGGACTAAAGCATAATTACAAGAGAGATTTGTACATTTACTTTCACATCTCTGTTCCAAGGAAAGAAAGCCAGGGAGCTCCCAAAATACATGTTTACATGGTACCCTGGCACTCCCTCCACAGCAACAGCTGAAACGTGAACAAGTCAGAAATGGCAGAGCAGAACTGCAGGACAATTCTCAATCCATACCTTTAACTATTGTCCAAATTAAAAGTATAAAACACTTACCAGTGCTATCCATAGAACAATATATTCATCAATGAAACTGTTGAAATACTGGTTCAAAAACAGAAGTCCTGGCCCAATAAATGCAGAGTCCTGAAGGCAGATTTCACTTTTTGTCATATGAGCCACCTATGTAAAAGAAAACCAAAACACCTGGCATGACCTCCTTGCCCAGCAGTGCTCTCTTGTAAGTTACATCTGTCCCAGCGTTTCAGCTGCCTGCAGGCGTCCCCCACCTACATTTTCCAGCATTGTATTTGTAGGCTAGAACTATGCAAGCGTATTACTGAAAACAAGTACTATCCACTTGAAGGGTTGTTTTCAAGTCTAACTTGAAAATTTTGGCCCTTCCTAGCCAAAAGCTAAGTAGGAAGCAGGCTTTTGCTCAGGTGACAGGATTTTTTCTCACTGTTTCGTAAAGATAGTGATGTATGCACAGAGACACTTTACAGACTGACCAAGACAACATTACTGGGGGTAAAGGGAAGAAATCTCTTCTGCACACACACACCTTGTTCCTTTCATACTTAGCATTCTTAGAGATAACTTGAGCTCATGTTTAACTAAGAGGCAGAAGAAACGTTCTTTGTAAAAACTTGGAGACCTAATAAAAGACATATGAAGAGTCCATACCCGAAGCTTAAAATTGTCTAAGTGCCAAATTTGCTATTAAAAAAAAAAATCACCCTGTCATTCCTTACTTCCTTGCTTGTGGTTACTCAGCAAGTATAAATATAGTATCGAGAGGTTCCAGTGAAAAAAGTGATCTCTTAGGCATAAGAACATACCATGTTCAAGTCTTTGCTGAACAGCAAAAACTCACAAACAAACCACAAACACAGCCAGGAGACAGAAGCTGCACTGGCAAAGGCTTCCATGCTAAGCCAGCCAAGGATGCATCTGTCCTGCTAGCAGGATCTGCTGGAGGGAGCAATTCCTGGTGTACATCTGGAGTGATGTGCAAGAGCAGCCCTGCAGGGTTTGCAGCCATGGAGTAGCTCTGGCACATCCACAAAAACTGCACCCATCTCAGCTCATGTCTCCAGGGGACCTACACCTGGTCCCACCCTCAGTTCTTACTGCGGTTTGCTCACTCCAGAGTGCCTGAAGGACAAGAACTCCTGAAATAGTATCAGAAGACTGAGTGCTAAACCCACAAAATCCTCTCCCCACTACCTTTACCGATTTGCCTCTGGAGCAGATTGTCCTTAAAGCTACACCTAAGGCATCAAGGGAAAACATGGTTTGCTCAGAAATGTCCATGACATACACACAGGCGTCACTGCTGACTACAAGGACCCAGGGCTCCTTGGAGTAAGCGAGGAATGAGCAAGGCAGTTCATCTGTTTCAAAGAACAGATGAACTGCCTCAGGTTCAATCTTAAGGCTCAGTATTCTTATCAGCATTCTCCCTCTTGGACAGGTAGTAGCTCACTAGGTGAACATCTGTTTAGCAAGAACTTCTGTCAAATACCTCTCTTCTAGTGTTTGAAAAATGTCATGCTGGGAGCAAAAAAATGAGCTGGCTGGATTACTGTTATTGGCAAATATGTAGTAAGGTGGATTTTTATTTTTTTTCATCTGTTGATAAGGTTTTTACATATAAAAAAGATAAAGATAGTAAAGTTTATCTCCTCATTTTAATGATTAAAGTAAATTCCTATTTCAGATAATTAAATCAGAAGTCACAGCACTATTAGTAAGGCTTGCAGGACCAGAGTTAGGATATTAAAGTCAGACAGTGTATTTCTAGGAGTAAGTTAAACAGAATTGAAAGTTCTAACCAATACATTCAACAGTGGGTTTGCATTTGCATCAGTGTCATATATAATCTCTCTGCAGGACCATGAGTCTAGTTCAGTGTCTTGATCACAATGACACTGGTAATACGGTGTCAGAGCAGAATGGGAAGACTGGCACAGTGCCTGCTGATCCAGCAAGCATTAAGCTAAGAATTAGTTTTGTTTTAGGAGGTTTAGGACTGAAACAAAAATCCTTACCACCAGCTTCTGTGAGATTTTGGCATTCACAAACCCAAATGTTAAGACATACAGGCAAGCATGTTTTTCAAACAGCTGAGTTGCAGATTTTTTATAAATCATAATGGCCAGTGTGATAAGTAGTCCAATGTGCAGGCCTGGTGAAAGAACACTTGTTCCCTGAAATATAAATGAACAGAAAATGTGTCTTAGACTTCAGTCACACAGTAAGGTCCAGATTTTATACATACTGCAAATCCCATTAAACAAAATCAGAGTTGCCAAAACTATTAGTATCGTTTGCAGTGACCACTAATCAATTTTATATGAAAATTCATTGCTGGTTCCCAAGACAGCAGAAATCCAGTAACAGGCAGAGAGAAAGTAGATAATGAAGTCTTTGCTTTAGCCATCCAACACTCACATACCTGTTTGCTTAAATGCTTAAACAAATTAAATCCTTAAGATCATCTGAAATGCAATAAATTATGGGCATAAATTATTCAAACTTCCTTCATATTTTTAGAGCAACTTACTGCTATTGTAGATCCATTCTTTCCAACCCCTCCTCCAAAGATGACACGGAAGTAATTGAAACAAGAAAGTGCTGTTCCACACAGGATGCCAATAACTGTAAAAAACTTCAGTTCTAAGCCCACCAAAGGGACCTTAGCAGAACACAAAACAAAACAAAAAACCCAAAATGAAACAAGAGAAAGATTAAGAGGTTAAGCATAACACCTTTATGTAAAAAGTGATTAAAGAAGTCACTTGTACCCACTAAACAAATGTTTTATTTGAATTCCTGCTTTTCCAGGAACAAGCTCAAGAAGACAATGTTTGGAATTTGTTTCCTTACTAAGGAAACACCAAATATCTTTTGCAATGTTTAAACTCGATTTTTGAGTACTTAAGTTCTGTTCTTGAGATTCAGCTGGATCTTACTCTGTTCCTCTTTACTATGTTCTGCAAGCATTTTTACCACATAAGCAAAAACTTGACACAGACTGTTGCATCACCAGGCTATGGGAAGGGGAAGGAGGACAGCGCCTTCTATTTCACTGGGTAACACAACACTGAACCACAGGAAACACCAACACCATCTGCCTGCTGTGTGTTTTGGTACACGTTATTTGTATGCTGTATCTTTAAAGCATATCATAAGACTATCATGAATAGTCTCCAGATACAAATTTTAATTAAACAGTTACCTTTTGAAATCAATTGCAGTTTCAAGGAAACTTCCAAAGGCAGCAGAGGATTAAAAAAAGAAGTAGCAATAAATTGAAACAATTGACTATATTTTTGAATATAGAGTGTTTTGAGATACAGCATAACTACAACAGATTTTAATAGTGAAGAAAAAAAATCAATCATAATTAAAGTCTAATGCACCTACTTTATATTTCAACATGAAAATAATCTTTCTGAAAACAGAAAAAAAGCCATCTTGCAATATGGAGAAAGGAAAAACTTTAGCTAAACATTTCTTAATTGCTGAGTAAACTTATGAATTTATTTTAATTCCTTGGTGGTTTATATTTAGGCTAATTTGTATTGGTTATCAATAGTATGGAATGGTTTAAGCTCGTCCTTGTGGTGTAACCATGAAGAATTTTAAATTTCTGAGTAAAGACACTAGAAAGGATGAAGATCTTAAGTTTCATATAATTTTGATACTGTCCATTAAAGTGCGTCTTTAAAGATCAGAATAAAAGAGACGAAAAACAATTCTTTACATACAGATATTTACATTTATGTGGCTGTGACAGAACTGTTAAAAACCAGTACATCTGCATCAACACAAAAATATGGATTAACCAAAATCCCCCAACTTCATCCCATGGTTTCATTAGATTAAAGCATTTCATCCTTAAATTTTAAAACAGATCGTTTAACTGAATAGAAATGTATGTCTTACAATAAAATATACAAAATATATAAAATCAAAACAAAAACTATTTGCTAAAATGCAGAGTATTAGTTCCAGATCAGAAGTTTGTATGTGGCAGATGGGGTCCTATTTCCTCTATGTAGCTCTAAATTGTGCATAGGAAGTCACACCATTATATCCAAGTTAACCACAACATCAGAGTAACATATATCCATACAATAAGTTAAAACAGAACATTAGACAACTAGTAGGTGTTGATGGTACTTGCACAGGACAGCTTCAAATACCACAGGAACTGTGAACACTTACAGGAACCGAATACTCCACGAGAACTCTGAACACTTAACACACTGACCTTATAGTCCCACACTGCTGGTCCTCCAAATGCTGATATCAAGAGCAGCATTGTTATGGCTATCTGAACTTCAGTCACATCAATTCTATGAAAGGGAAAAAAAAGATTAGTTAAAGAAAAGGACTTTCTGCTCTAAGTGTAAAATGTAGGGGGGCAGAGGGAGAATAAAACTCCAGTAAATGTACTTCAAATTACATCAATGTGCATAGAATATTACTTTCCTTGACTGACAAAGGTAATCCATATGGAGACACACATCTCTGGCTAACATTTAAAACTAAAACTATATTCCTTATCTGGAGCAAGCTACATATGATTTTAAGAGGGGGAAAATATTTAATGAATGCATTGTTAACTATTTGAGAATTCTGTACAAATTTACAGACTTGTTGATATGTAAGTATTAAAATTTAAGGTAAGCTCATAGGTAAATGCAATCAAACATTTTCATTAAAAGCACAGAATATAAGAGCAGAGACTGTAAAGAGCAGGCTGGGACAGAAGATATTTCTTTATGCCATTATATCATGAAAGCTTGACAGATACAGCCTGCAGAACATAGGGGAGGACTCAGTGGACAGCTAAGCATCTGATGTCCTGTTTCTGAGGACATGTAATTGTCATCTTGCTTTTTCTTCATAAAAGCTGTTTCAAAAAAGGTGGCCTTGTATGTCCTATTAAGACCAGACTCTGTATTCCACCTTTTTTTTTTTCTCAGACAACTCTTTATTACAGTATTTAACTGTGCAATTTTTTGAGAATTCTTATATAAAAAAGTTAAGCAGAGGCTCAAGAAAAAAAAAAAAAAATCAATCCTTCTAATAAAGCTTTTCAATAAATAATAATTAGAAAAATTAAAATTGTGCACATCAAAGGTATCTTTTAAGGTATCAGGTACCTGATCTTCATAATGAAGTTACCAGCAAACAGTGACAATGAATGTTCAAGATAGAAGATTCCTTTTCGCTGTCTTGAGGGATTATGACCAAAGTCGGCATGTATTGTTACTTGCTTAGCATGTCAACTGTTTGCACAAGAAACTGTACTTTTAAAAGGAGACAGCAATCAACTCTTGGCTAATAGAAAATATTTATCTGAACTTGATAATCACAGTAACATTAAACTCTTTTCTTTTAACAGAAAGATGATGATAAAATATGCTAAATTTCATCACATTCTTCTGACTCTTAGTCTTAGAAGAGCCAAAGTTTAAACTTCAGCTGGGTGATAAGCTGAGGTGCTTGTCACCACTTAATGCTGTTAGAATGGCGAGTCCTTGTCCTCCTACACCATTGCATTCCCTCAATTTTACCAGCTGTTGGACTCTGGGGTCAGCCAGTTCAGCTTGCCAGTCTAGTGTAGGCTTTTCATCTTCTGCCCATTTCATGAACTGGCCTGAAGTCAATGGACAGTCTGTCGTGGGACAGTGGGGCTCTTCTCTCTCTGCTAGGGATGAAGTGTTACATCTACCCAGTCACTGCTGAACATCTTGGTTACGTCATGCAAAAGTGTCTGTGTGCAAGTGCAAGTGTTCAGAGGTTGCACTCTGCACTATTGACACCTAGATTTCTAATCTGTAATTGCCTTTGTTGTTGCTGGTGGTGGGAAGAGGCTTGAACTTGAATCACTGTATGTGCTGGAGTTTAATACTTAATTTGCAGTGGCTCAGACTGTTGATTGCCACAGAGCCCAAATCAGAGTCTGAAGACTTTAATCAGACACTGTGCAGTATTCCACATAACCTGCCAATGTCGCAGTATTCAGGTCTCTGATCCTTCCTGGCCATCAGCACTAGAAATCTCTCCTCTGTGATTTGATTTTTAAAATCAAGTCAGGAACAGCATCAGTGAAAGCTTCCACACATGTAATTATGTATTACCATATTTGGAACACTATACTAATGCCTTCTTCATTTAGACTCGCACCTCTGTGCTTAAGAGAAACAAAATCATGAGCCTTGAAAACAACTGTGGCTGTTTTCACTCAACAAAAATAAGTTATCTTGGAGAGCAGTTGTGTCTGTTTAACTTCAAACAGTAACCATGGCACACCAGGCTATTCTGAACTGTTTGTCCTATGCACTATCACTATGTTTAGGCAGAAGTCACCAAGTTTTTAATGAAGAAACTTTTATGTGGCATAGGAGTCTCAGTGCCTTGCTGATGTGTGGAAACCATTCTCACACTTCATGCAAGAACAAAAGGCCCAGAAAAGCAATCATGTCTGCAAAATGACAGAGCTCATGGCATAGTCCATCTCCCTTCAGTGTGGCCCCCACTGTCCTGTATGAAAATGACCCTATTTCAGCCAACACTCTAAAGCACCTGTTTTTCTTTACCGCACAAGATGTCCTTTAAAAATGTAAGATGTTGCAGGCAGGCAGAAGAATTACAGTTTGTGGTAAAATGCATTGTCAGCAAATAAAAAAGAGCCCTTAGCAATATCACAACCATTCCTGCATTTGATGCAGACATCAAACAGTATGCAAGGATAGCTGGTCACCAGCCTGTGTGCCCAGTGATGCTCAGAGTTGCTAAGGTGCTTCTCACAGCTCAGAGCTAAGCAGGACTATGAACAGATGACAGCAAGTGACCAGGATTAGCCAAAGGACAGCCTTCATCTATCACTTATTTCCAATTTTGCTGCCGTAGAAGCCTCTCATCTTTTCCTCATTTAAAGTGCAGCTCATTGCTTAGGAACAGCAAAAGGCCATGGCAAGGCACCACCACAGCTGCAGGAGGGTGCACCCATCCCCACACTATTAGCAGTTAAATTGAAATCGTATCTTCTACATGACTGTCACGACTTCTCCTCCTACGCTGCAGTGAAACAGCCGAAATTTCTATCAAGTCATGAACAGCATCACAGCACTCTGTGACCAAAGAACTGTGACCTAATACAAAACCTAAAGGACATCAAAGCCAGTATGAGCCAGAGTAAAAGCAAGGCCCCCACATAAATGTGGGGTCATTCTTCAAGCACTGCCATAGCTCTGTGGAGCATCTTGCTGAAGGATGCAGAGTTTGTTCCAAGGAAGACTGAAGATGTCTATGAAAGGAAGATCCATTAGAAGGGGCATTTCTCTAAAAATGAATGTGCTTCAGTCCCTTGGGGCTGAAACTGTTCTGTGACTGGGAGATTACAAAGGGAGGTACTGCAGATGTGTTGCTCCGTCCCTACTCCTACACAGAGCACTTGTCTCCAGTGTAAACAAGACCTCTCTGGCCTGAACCTGCATGCAGCTTGTATGGGTTCTGAGAACAAATCTGCAGACAGAAGAGCCAAATGCATGAAAACAAAGCATATACAGCTAAAATCAGTTGCTATAAGAACAAGTCCTCAGTATGATGCAGTTTAAAGCTCCTGCCAGGTAAAACACAAGTCTGCTGGAGTGGAAGGGAGACGAGAAAGAAGGTGAGAGAAAGAGAAAGCCAGGAACAAACCAAGAAACTGAAATCAAGTAGATAGCAGTCTCAGACATTAAGCCACAGGGACTTCTAAAGATACCTACTTACTTTCCAAACCTTAGTATGCCTGACACATATGTCTGCCAGTGAGCAGAATAGAACATGAACAGTCCCACAAAACAACAGAAAAACAACCAGTCAGGATTTGTTCCCAGTCGGATTGCTATGCAGGATCCAAGGACAACAAAAACTGAAAAGCAGAAATTAACATGTTAGTTACATACCCTCTTTGCTTGAGATTAAGAGAAATTTAAAAAAAAAATCGCAAGGCACTTTACATCACTCTAGCACAGTAATGCTATGACTGATACTTTACTGAGTAGATAACCTCACTCACCTCAGGGGCAGTTCTGGTAGGAGTGACCCAAACACAGCACTCCTTTTGTGCCAAGCAAGGGGCACACCTTTTCCCCTACAGGGGGTTCTCCCTTCTTCTGGCCTTGTCATCAGGTGTTCTCTGCAACACTGATAACTTCAGCTGAAGGGCCCAGCTCAGAGAGACTGGCAGGGCACTTCTCTGGGAAGTGGGCCATAAAGAACGTACTAACTCCCAGGGCAACTGGTTTCAGTCATTAAGCTTTATAGAAGGCATTGGCCCGACCAGCAGCTAAGTTATGGAAAGTGAAATAGAGCAAGGCTTGCTTTTTAAGGACTCACAACTTTTTAAAAACTCATTCTTCTAAGCAATATACATTTTCCTTCTCCTAAGTGCCAGGCTGGATGCCCTATTACCAAACTGGTATTTTGTCACCTCACTCCATAAGTGGAATCCTTAGTTCCACATGCCAGCATCAGTCTTTTAGGTCCTTAAAATACCTTATTAGGCATCACCTGTACCCCACCTGAAAACACAGGCTACATATAGTAAAGAATCTTTAGGCATGCTCCTATGGAGTTCTTTGTTCACCATTTAGCTATTAAAAGAACACTGTATATGAAGGTGCACAGTTAGACCAGAATGCATCTCACCCAACTTCTGAAATATCCCCTTTGGTACTGGCCAGGAGTGCAAAGGTCAGAGGCAAACTTGGCTGCACTGACCAGGAGACGGTGAAGTTATCCTAAAAGACGGGAATATGCTGACCCTGCTGTGAGCAGGGGTTTGAACAAGGTGATCTCCAGAGATGCTTTCCAACTTCAACAAATCTGTGATTAATCAGCTCCTTTTGAAAACTGGTAACTGTTATAAACTAGGATGGATAATCGTAGGTTAAGGCTACCTGTGGAAATAGAGTCGCAACCATGATCAAAGAGTTCTCCTAGAGGAGAAGTGCTATTTGTTCTTCTGGCTTGCTTCCCATCAATGGCATCCAGAGACTGGTAGATAAAAAGTCCCACTGCACTCAGGATGTATGCCCAAGAAGGTGCCTGAAAGAGAGTCATATGAAAGGTCACTAGGTAGTTCCCAGTTTCTTAGCTGACAATCTGTTTCATTAAAGGTAAAAAATGTTCAGCACAAAACAATACTATATTGTGCTACTCGTTACTTGATTAACAGGCAAACCAAACACTTTGCAGTAATTTCTATGGGAACTGCAGTAAGTACTATAATGAACTACTCCAGATACACCAGTGGAACACAGACCCCTATTTTTATTTCAAAGAAACCCAAACTTTACCTTTTCTTCTGCATCAACCGACTTATTTTTCTATCTTAAAACCGCAGTATTTCTATAATTATTTGCATTCTTTGTGCTGAAAAATGTTATAAAAATAAGATGAATCTTTAAAAGTAGTAGTGGCAAAGCACTTAATAAAGCTCTCAGCGTTTTACATGATAGACAGATGATTTGCCAGATATAAAGATATAACATAGAGATATGAAAACCCATGACATTTTTTAGTAAATAAAGACTTCAGCCTCTAGGGAAAGATATTTTTTTCCCCACATAGAACACTGACTACCTAGGCACCTTGGACAGGGTTTAGAGAAGTTAAGTCAGTTGTTAAATATGAAGGAGCAACTATCCACTTACTGTACAGTATCAGAGTCTCAAAATGAGCTGTGACTTAGTTACATTAACACCAGTCTTAGGTTCAAAGGAACTGTTCTGCAGTCGTTCCTTCCAAAGCATCATTTTCATATGCACAGTCAGTATGGCTTTGTCTAGGAATTAGGTTGTACTAAAAATTACTTAAAACACCCATTGAACAAAGCACAGGTAATATTTTTGCCTCAAATAGTGTCCCAGCAGTATCCTTAGCAATTAAAGCATCGCTCATGAAACGAGAGTCGAAGTCAAGTAAAAATGCTGGAAATGCAACTTGAAGGTTAAACAAGTGAACACCCACAGAGCTGAATCCTTTCCCACTCCCAGGGAAGGGGCAGCTGCTGTGGAGCTACACCCCTGCAATGCCTCTCCTGCAGCACACATTGACCAACATGATGACATGTATTCCCTAAGTCCAGTCAGTAAAGGCTATTAAGCAGATTGAGACAACAGATCAGACCTCACCGATATTACTGTGAAGTGCCACAAGGGTAATCTGCAGCACTCTATGAGGCGTCCTTGCTGCTGCAACACACTTCTACTGCTTATGAAAAGGCTGAGATCTATCCAAACTTGCCATCCTAATCCCTGGATTTTGGCAAGTAAACCACACCACACCAGGCAGCTCTGTACAGGACAGCAC
The DNA here is from genome assembly GCA_035583235.1 of Hafferia zeledoni. Classification (NCBI taxonomy): domain Eukaryota; kingdom Metazoa; phylum Chordata; class Aves; order Passeriformes; family Thamnophilidae; genus Hafferia; species Hafferia zeledoni. The sequence goes on along the minus strand of JAWWEV010000043.1, from coordinate 62,406,210 downwards.
TGGTGTTTTGGTTGCATTAGGTTCCCTCCTTTTGCAACCATGTACCTCTAACTGAAATAGAGTTTAGCTTGCTTTAAAGTTATCAGGTTGTCCATATCACAGATGAAAACAGACTGTGTCCAGTGCTAAATGTGCTAGCCAAATTCATTAGCCACTCTGCATGTGTGGAGCACATCATCAATTAAATCAAATACCAGAGCATGGGCAGTTTCTTAACTTGATAGTTTCCATTGTTGAAACAACACTCAGCAACAGAAGGCTGTTCTAGCACAATTTTTTTATCATTAGCCACAGTGCTGTGTGCCACATGCATAGTATCAGTACAGTCCTTTTAAATGCAAGCTCCATGAAATACAGCCTCAATTCTAACCAGAACAGAAGGTTTGCATGTTGGTCACTGGAGTCAGTTTATCCACAATCCACAGAACCTGACGCGAGAATTTTTGTTCAAGGTAACACTTTCTACATTTATCTTACTGCAAAACAAATGTAATACATTAAATGTAAAAATAAACAAGTAAGTCAGCTTTAACTCAAACTTCCCTTATTAGGTGTTTTTGACAAAGCAATGTTTTTTTTCTAGTTGCAAGCTATAGTACAGGTATAATCATTCAGACTGCTGATCCAAATCTGCTTGCTCCTACTGGGGCAAATCAAAGCAACCGTCCTCCTAGACTCCAAAACTAAAGTACTGTGCCCCACGATGATCAGGAAAAGCAGCAGGAGAGTGTTCTTCCCAGTAAGGATCATCTGTGTCCATTAGCACCTGTAGCGGATGTATCAGTATCCCCTCACTGAGGAGAAAGGAAAAAGATCCTAGTAAAGAACAGGGGAACAGGTGGCAGAGAGCTTGGAAACACCATGTGGAGCATTTCACCCCAAGGCTGCCAGTTCAAATTTAACCCAAAGTGGTAATAACCAAAACTCACTTGTGATCAACTATCATTTAGCATATTAAAAGATTGCTATAGTGTTTTCATCAGCAAAACAGAGTTTTCCAAATCACCAGAGGTGCACAGAGGTTTCTGAAGATCTTAATAACCATGGATTTTCTCTGCTATCCACCCTCTCAACACAACTACAGCTGCTGTCTCCTCCGCCTTCACACATGCCTGGCTCTCCATCCAGGGATGTCCCCTGATAGCTTCCCACACTAGACCCAAGTAGTTTGCAAATTAGAGAAGTGGGAACATCTGAGAATGCTGACATGGCTGACAAACTGAGCAGAAAGGTCAGGAGGCTCCCAATAATCATCAGCTTTTCACTGATGAGGTGTTTATTATCTCTGCCCAAAGTTATATCCTGCCCAAGCAAATGTATTATTTGGCCAGATGCATTTTCACAGAACTAGAAGAGAACACAAACCTGAGTGAAGGAGGCTGAGAGTGGGGGAGATGCTTCTCTGCTTCAATTCAAAATGATGTCTGAGAGATGATACAGAGCCAGAATCTTGTCACACACAGATTCAATACACCAGATTTGGTCATCTACTGAACCAGAAGGTGTCAAAACAAAGCCATGTGCATGTAGTATTTAATAGGTATGTGTGACATGCCTCTCCTTCGGGAAAAAATGGAGGTAGAACAGCAGCTTTCATGATTCCACCCCACAAAAGAACACAGAAAGCTCCAGAAGACTGTATGTGTCAGGGAGATCCCTTATGACTTGTTTAAAGTAAAGCTCTCAAGTCCAGAGAGTCTAACAGGCCAAGCTTTTGCAATATTCAAAGATTCAGTTCCCCTTAATTACTCATCACGTTTAGCCATAATCTCATTTCCTCAATCCACAGTTAATAGTTTTGCCCCAGTTTACATGGCCCCTCTTTGGAACAAATCCAGAACAGAGAGGGACATTTTGACTGGACTCCCTTTCTCTTCCCCCCAAACATCGGTCATTTCCCTCATTTCTGTTCAGCAGAAAGCTCTCCATGCAACTGTACTAATAGCAGGAGAAAGGAAGGGGCTGTTCAAACCTGAACTACAGCAGGGGAAGAGGGCAGGGCTGAAAAAATAATACTCAAATAATCATACTGAACAAGTGCAAGTTTTGCATGTCTGTCAGTATCTTCCCCTCATTTTTCCCTCTGGCAGGAAAAACGTCAAGACAATTCCTCTTTCAGTTTTAAAGGTAGATTGTTTGTTTGTTTGTGGTGTTGTTTTTAAGAAACCTTTCTAAAGAGAGAGAGAGAGAAGTAGAGACAGCACCTCACCAGTGTTCTTCTCCCTCCAAGCAGTTAATAGCAGAGCCAGCTGGGAGTCACCTAGACCCTCCCTTGCTTTTTGGTCTCCCGAGATGTATGGCTTTCTAAGCAGCATATTTCAGCAAGGTATGACACCCTTCTATAAATTCACTACACTTTCCCTTAAACAATTCTACTTTCTAGCTAGAAATCACAAGCCTCCCTTCCATCCCTTGGCTCTCTGCATGAGAATCTTTGAGCTGCTGCCCCCGTTTGCTATCACTGCCCAAACTGCAAATCCATAAGCCATCCTTTTCTCTTCCTGTCTTCCTCTATTCCCTCTATTCTCAGTTTTCTGCTTAGATCCTGCTGTAACTGCTAAGAGATTTTTTTAATAGATATAAATTCAATGCAAAGTAATAATTACTGTTAGCATGCACTTCTGTGCTAAAATTCTGGCTTCCCAAAGCATTCTACAATTCTATGACTCTATAAAAAAGGGCAGATCTAGACTAAATATAAGGAGGATTTTTTTTTTTATGATGAGGGCTGTAAGGCACTTGCACAGGTTGCCCAGAGAGGTGGCCTGGGGCTCTGAGAAACCCAGTGTAGTTGAAGATGTCCCTGCTCACGGCAGGGAGGGTGGACAGGACAGCCTTTAAAGGTTTCTTACACCCAACTACTCTGTGATTTTAGAGACCTGTGGCTGAGCTTGAAGGATTACCAAAGCTAGGCCCCTCCATAAGCAACAACAAAAGCAGAGGATTAGTGTTTCCTTTCTCCCTTTAAAAAATATAGAGAATTATGTCTAGTCAGTTCTCTTCCTGGTTTTACCCCAGATGGGGAGGAGTACGTGAGATTCACCTGCAAAACCTAAAGAATGGACTGTAGCTACTTCAGAGAAGTCTCCTGGCCATCGAGCAAAACAATTCACTGTCAAATGGTGGGGATAAAATGGAAATCCTCACGAAGAAAGTCCTCCTTTTGCACTGTAACACAGCAAATACACACTGTTCATACTTAATGTCAGCAAAACTTTTAATTCCCAAATATTTCAAAATTCGTGTCAACCCCTTCACTCCCTCTCAAAAAACCACAGCCCAGGCTGCAGTCACAGTGAACAAGCTATTTCAGCCCTCCACAGAAGATGAAATGTGCAGGCAGTGTCCTCCCCACCACCACACCTGTATATTATTTTTAAAGATTACTGTCCTAAGTTACAGAGAGTAGAAAACTGGACAAACACTCAACAAAAATGTACACACATGGATTCTGTTTACAACAGTGCCTGAGGGGTGCAATCTGCTAATGGCTAAGCTGCAAATAAGAAGGCTTATGTTGCAATGTGGATTTGCAGGAGGCAGTGAAACAACCCATGTTCCCACTAGATGAGAAGACATTACTGAAGCAGACAATGTTTTTATAAATCCAAAACATATTGTGCTAGTAACAAACTGGCTTTTAGTGGCTGCTGATGCTGATGAAGATAAAAAACAGTGTATAGGGAAATAATGGCTCCACATGAAGAGAACAAGGGAGCATTGTATGGTTTGAGACACATTAATTGCACTGGGGCTGGGGGTAAGCAGTATGAAATTGTGGAAATCACTGCAACAGGACATAATGGAAGACGAAAGTACAAACAGGTTCAAGACAACTAATTCAAAAGGCAGCATCATGAGGTGGAAAGTGTCTGTGGGGAAACGGGTCCATCACTTGCTGTTCTAGCAAGTACCTAAGTAGAATCCCTTGCAAAGAAACTTGCTAAACCACAGTCTTCTGGCAGCTGGAAGGGTATATTGGAGAAAGATCTTTTCTAAGCATGTTACCAGCTACTCTCTGAGGGATTTCAGCTACCAGTCTTGCTTGATTTGGAAGGTTTGTACAAACATCAAGACTTTAGTGTTTCCAATAAAGGCCTAATCAAAATGGCCCACTTAAGACTGCTTAGGGAATAAAAGACAACCACACAAACTAACTTTTGGGTTTTTTATACAAGTCTTCTATCCAGTGCTCCTACCCTTCCAATAAGAGAAAATAACAAGTTCTTGTTTGTCCATAAGGTAATCAAGCCCTGTTCATGAATGGAAGAAGTGGCTTGGCCACACAGAAAGGTGATGTTGAAGTGCACTATGATATTAGTTCAGTCTGGGATTTCAATCATCTTTATCATCTTCAGTTCCACTTACTCCATCCAGCCTACACATCCCACTCAAAACTACAAAGCAGATATTACAACAGCATGTATAGCACCTCTTACTGTTGCAACAGTTTTAGCTTTTTCAAAAAGCCATCCAGAAACATGACCTCAACTTAGGTGGAAGACAAGCTGAGTTATTAAACAAGCAGGAGAGAGAAAATGATGCTTCTAAAGTGATGCAGCCAGAGACAATCAGGGCCACTCTCACACTGCATAGGCAACAAACAAAACAAGAGCATGAGCCTGGCTTCACACTACATATTTATAAAGGATATACTGATATCTGAATTAAAAAAGTGTACTGCAAACTATAGGTTCTTATAAAATTCAGCTTCCACGATTAAAAAAACCAAACCAAAACCAAAAAAAACAAACCCAAAACCCAGTGAAGTTCCCAAAACCCAATCTAAGCCTTCCTGGAAGGAATAATTCCCTGGATGTCTGCAACTCAACTCTTTCATTCTGTACAAGAGTACTCAAGAGAAAAATAACTTTAAATTCACTTTCTGCTTTTATTTTTGAATAGCAAAGAAAAGAGAGCTAAAATGAGCATTCAGGCACATAGCTGGCACACGACTGATGTTTTCATCACAAAGCTGAGCTAAAGGCAGCAGTTCCATAAGCATTTTAATTCCGAAAGTGCCACTAGAAGACAATTGGTGGTTTCCAACCATTCACTATCATCTCTGTTCTCCCTTCTCCTACTGCCCAATGCCTGAGTGCCTCTACCTGGTGATGTATATCAGGGGAGTGGTTAAGGCGAGACAGCAAAGTTAATTTTGATCTGGATCAGATTCGATGTTTGCCACAGACACCTCTGCTGACACAAACAGCAAAAGAACTAAAGAAACGTTCTTCTGACAGGAACACTAACCAAAGAAAACCTATGTTATTAAAAAAGGAAACAACCAACAGCCAATCTCAGCTATTAGGATTTTAACCCATCAGAACACAAGACATGTCACCTTTCAAGGTGTTTTACCCACATAAAGCAATTCTCCCCTGATATTTCCTACCCTAAGTATCACAAAAAGACTGCAAAGGGAAACGTGTACAGGCTGGAAAGCTCTGACAGAGCTCCTTAAATTGTCAGAGAAACTGCAGGGAACGCAGTCCAAGTGACAGCAGCACCAGCCCACGTTAACAAGCCTGTTTTCCCTCCAGAAGTTAGAGCAATTAAGTATCTCCCGTAGGAGGAGGAGAAACACTTGAGCTGCTGTGAGCTCACACATCTGCGACACAACGAGCAGCAGCTGTGAACGAAGCGATGCTGAAGTGGCATGAGCAGTGCCCCATGTCCTGATCTCATCAGCCCTGCCCTGCACCCGGGCACACCCTCTGTCTCTCCTGCCCAGCAGCTGTTCCTACCTGCGCGATCCCTGTGTTACAGCCTTCCTTCCTCTGGAGCTGGTGACCTGTCCAGCCCAGCAGCTGCCGGCGCAGGGACACACGCGGGCTGTGGACGGGCCGTGGGGCAGGAGGGGGTCCCACTCGTGCCCTCGTCCCACAGCGCCCGTGCCCACCAGGGACCCGCTCTGGTCAGCGAAGGGCCAGGGAGGAGAGAGGAGCCCATCGAACCTCGTTCTTTCACAGCATTTTGGCACTCAAACCTTAACAGCCGCTTGACCCCTGCTGCCCCAGAACGCGAGCCGAGCACGCCACTGCCCCGGTCTCTCTGGCCAGCCCTGCCCAGCGCTCCCTCAGCGGGGAGGGCCACACGTGCTGCGGGCGGGGAAGGGTCGGGCTCTGCGGTACCTGCTCGGAGGCGCTGGGGCAGCAGGCGATGAGCGGCAGCGCCGTCAGGCAGTTCAGCAGGAGGCCGCCCATGGTGATGGCGTTGGGCGCCAGCCCCAGCGGGACGCGCTGCACCAGCCATTCCCAGAACGGCTGCAGCCACGGCTCCAGCAGCGAGCGCCCGGCCGCGCTGTAGCGGTGCTGCTCCAGGCGCTTCAGCTGAGCCGGGCTGAGGGGCGCAGGCAGAGCCCAGGGCACGGCCATGCCGGCACCGACGCTCGGACGGCGCCGGGTCAAGGAGCCGCCGCCGCCGCTCGGGGCGGGGCCGGCCGGGCCGGGGGCAGCGGCGGAAGAAGCCGCGCCCAGCAGCGGCCTGGCCCGAGGGCAGCGGCCGCCCCAGCTGCAGCAGCGCGGGGTGCGGACCCTCAGCCCCGGCTCGAGTGGGGCTCCGGCGCCCCGAGAGTGCCGCGCCCTCACACCCCGCAGGGGCCGTCCCGCTTTGCCTGCGGGGATGGGGATCCCCCGGGCGGGGCGAGCCCTCGGTCCTGGCGAGGGTGCCTCCGGGGAGGGCCCATCCCATCCCGTCCCGTCCCGTCCCATCCCATCCCGTCCCGTCCCGTCCCATCCCATTCCGTCCCGTCCCGTCCCCATCCCGCACGCCGCGGGCAGGCTCAGGGCTTGGATCCCTGTCTATCCCGTGATTTTCCGTAGTCAGTTTCTTTTCACACGTGTCCCCATGCAGGTGGTGGCCGCAGCGGGGTGCACGCCAACAGTGGCCGGCAAGGGTTTCTGGCGGAGCGAGGTGTGAGGGCAGCGCTTGGGCACAGGTGACCTGCCCGCAGCCACAGGACGCGCCTGCAGGGAGGTGACACCGCGGCTGCGGCCTAGGGTACCTCCCCGGCGGAGACACGTTCCCTGGGAGTGCTGCTCTTGGCGTGTTACAGAGCACCTGGACACAGTGCTGGCACAGGGCTTACTGTACCTCCTTGACCTGCTTAGAAGAGGCGCTTCAAAACAAATACACCTTTTCAGCTGGGGCACATTAAATTACTTGAATGGGTCATGTGAAGGATTTCAGGTGTATCCCTGAATCTGTAGAAAGGTGTGTGGCTCTTGAGTGAGGCTGAGGAAAGGTGAGCCCTGTGTAGCTGTATGAAAGATGAAGCAGAAAAGTGTAAAATACATCATGCACTGAGTATTATAAATCCAACTGGTACCTTCTTAGTATCAGGATTTTTTTTTTTTTTAAGTCACTCCATTATGAGCCAGAGGGTGCAGGATTCTGGGCAGACACAAAATTTCCTGGACAGAGCCACTTCCTGTTATTCAAAGTGAGCTGACTCGCTTCAACTGATAAAGTTAATCTGGTTTTGAGTAGGTTTCTCTGCTGCAAGAATCAGGAGTGCTTGACACATACTAAAGGGTGGTTTTGAAATTCCATGGTGTGGTATGTACATTCCAAGTGCTACATTCATCAGCTGATTTGATTTACAGATCAATAAAAACAGTATGATACAGCAATTGTCATTAGAGGCCAAAACAGAGAAGAGAGGAACTGCTAGCAAAATAAGAGGTAATGTATAACATCATAAGGAAAGATTCAATAACAGCCAACCAGAGAATGCAAAAGGGAAATGTGACGATTTCACAACCAGCCAAATCCCCAGTTCACTGGAATCACTGGATTTGGAAGAAGATAAAACTCTGTTTCTTTTAATACCCTATGGATTACTGTGGTCCATGAACATAATGGTACTCGTATTTATGGAGATTTAAGATTCCTTTTGTGATACAAAAGGAAAAGAAGAGAAACTAGGAAAAGAAGTGGAGGGAAAAGTAAATGGTGTAAAAAGCAAAGGCTGCATGAGAAGAGGAAGAAACAGATTCCCTACTGAATTAATCACTGGGTTTGGGGAAGGATTTGTTTTAATGCAAAAAATAATCACCAACAAAGCATAGAACAAGAGAACACAGAATTTAAAGTCCAATGTGTTTCAGTGCTTCCTCAGTATTCAGGATACAGTTTTGCTTCCAAATGCTCTCAGCTCCCAAAGCAGCAGCTTTACTTGTCAGTCAGGAAAGCAGGACATGAAAATCAAGTGACAGTAAATACACTGTGCTTAAAATAGAATGCCTTTTGCTGCGGAATGTCAAAATGCAACAAAATACTTTCATAAAGTAAGAGTACCTTCACAATGCTCCGTAAAAGGTGACAATATTACACTCTTTTTTTTCTCTAAAAAGTTTGGGAAGCTTGAAATATTTTTTATAAAAGGAATATTTTTTAAAATTTCTGAGTGTCTATAAAGACTTCCTTATAAATAGTATATCCCAAATTGAATAATTTTTAAAAGATAACATGCCTTTTTTTACTCCTCCCTTTCCTATAATTGTGAGATTGTTTTCAGTGAGGGAAAAGCATGCTGGCAGTGGCCATGATCCTTCAGTGCAAGTGGGTAACTACAGTGCCTCTATCAAGCTCCACATACAGCAATTTGAGAATGGGTCTTTACAGAATTTTAACTTTTACATGCCAAATACCGTTCCATGGACAAGGAGAGCAAGAGAAGACAAAATATTTTCCTCTGGCTTCCTTAAAAATAACTCCCTTCTTTAAAATCAGCATTGATTCCTCTTTGTGTGCGTATCTATGTGTGTTTACATGTTTGGATCTGCCTTTTTAATCCAAATATTAATTTTCCTTAGCTTATGTAAGTCAAACTGTATACCAAGGCAGAGCTTTCAAAAATACGGAATTCCTACTAGATAGGGGAAAGTGTGCAGAAAAGAAAAACCTTATTAAAAATTATACTGGACTATAACCTCAGCACCTACTAGTTGAGGGAGACTGTATGTAGCAAACAGGTAATATGAATAATGCACCTAGCTGAAGACTTAAACTGGTTTCACATATTATGAGACATCAGGGAGCATAACCATGAGCTACTACTAGTTTTGCTGCTACCTGAGCTTTTGTGTTTTGCTGTTACTTTATCTGGTATGACCAGGTTTTGTTTGCTGTCCTCTGATACTCCTATGTCTCTTTCAGGTCCACTAATAACCTGGAAATTACATGTGACTTTGGAGAAATTTCTTCTTGGGAGCATTTGTGCCACAACTTCTACAGCATGATATTCTGCTGCTTCTATTGCCCCTTAAGTCACTTTGCCTGTAGTTGTGTTCAGTACATCTTTATTCTCCTATGCTGGTATTAGCTGCAGATTTCATTAGCATTTTCTTATCTCCATGGGTTTGGTCACTATTGCACCTATCGAACTGTATCCCTGGAGAATCCCATTAGGCAAATCACCATAAATCAAAACTTTACTTTTTATTATTCTCCATATAAGGCTCTGCAGCCTGTTTTAGGTCTATTAGAAATCCCTTTCCTCTTCCACCCTATCCAGTCATTCCTCTCAAAGTCAATTAATTTTTAATCCAGAGGCTTGGCTGCTCAGTGTAGTTGGTGAGAGTCTGAATTTATAGCACACTAACGCCCACTCATCTCAGTTCCACCCACAGCCCAACACCCAGTACTTGCTGCTGGCGTGGTACATCTCCAGCCTGAGGTACAGCCAATAGCAAAGGCTGGGAAACATAACTGGGGAGGAATTGAGGGCATCCAAGTATAAGGCTTATGTCCACACAGTGAAAAGTAGCTTAGTTCAGCTTGTCATTTAACTGCTGGCATCTGGTAGAAATTAGAGCAGCTAATTCCATCGTCAGAGGGCCTACAGAAGCTGAGGTGTATGCTGGCTTCAAGGTTACTATGTGTGTGTGTATTAAGACTGAAGAGGCTGATAGACACAAGCTTGAAGCTGTAAACATCATACAAAGTGGAGATGGCTGTGTGCATCATTCTTGGCTTCCTGACAAACACAATAACTGTAGCTTTTGGTGCTGACTATGACAGGCTGATACTCCTTTAGATGAGGGCCCTGCGCTTGAATTCTTAAACCACCATGGCATTTATTCAAACTGACCTGCTCCCAAAGCCTTTTGTGCTTCCAAATAGATGGAGTGAGCCCCAGTTTACTGGTGAGATACAGAAAAACAGAAATTATTAATCCTTTATGAAATTCTTATCTTAGTAGTTGTGTTGCTTTCTTTGATGTGTAGGAGAATATTGATTTTGGCAGAAGCAGAGTGAAATGCTCCCTGTGTGTGTGGGTGTCCAGGATCACTGGGAAGGCAGAATTGCTTCCCTGTACAGATAGCAGTACAGGAGGAATCACAGAGATAGAAAGGAGAGAGAGAAGAAAAATCATCTATCTTAGAGTGAGTAAGGTTCACAGAACAACATGAGAAAATGCATTCAAATCCCCAAGCTGAAAGAAGTGTTAATTCAACTGCAAAAACACCAGCTCAGCCGTGGCAGTTCACAGCAACACATTCTTTTATTATTGCATAATTACTGACTGCTGATTGTTTGAAAATGCATGAATATCAAGTAAACATCTTGTAATGTACTAATGGTTAAGTAGACCTTTATCTTTAAAAACCATAATTGGAGATCAATCATTAGCCAGTAAGCACATAACCTGCCCTGTCTGTACAGCCAGAGTGAGAACTGGTAAATAAATGACAGGGAAACAGAGAATTGACAACCTGACCAAAATAAGTGTGACCTCATGTCTCACATGATTCAGAGTTTGCTGGAGACTTGGGAACAATCACACTCACTCCTAAAATACTTGGAGGTTAATGATACCAGACTTGGAGAAGTAATGTAGCCATTTTATGCTATCTCAGGCACTTTTGCCTTGCACAGCGAACTCACTAATGCTCTGGTCTGAGTCCCTTTTCTGATACAATACCTACAGGAGCTCCACGAATTGCTGCAGAAAGGGATTGGACTCAGAATGATGAAAGCCATCACAGTTGGCATTTATAATATTTAAAATTGTAAAGATATAGGTACAAGATTGCACGTATCTGTAGCATTTATCTTCACTCATATTCTGTGTCATGTATCCTAAAGGGTAAGCCCATTGGGTTGGGTAACAGTTGATACTGTTTTCCACTCAGTGTGGTGGGCATGAGTTCCTGCTTTATCATATGTGGACATTAAACAGGAAATATGGTAAGAGGAGACAGGAAAAAAACATGAAAACTAGTAAATGAGAACTTAATAGATCTTAAACACTTCATATTTATTGTACATTAAATAAAACTATTTCAATTAAGTTGAAAGACTGATGGGTTGGATTTAGGAAATCAAAACTTCTATAGGAAGATATGTTCAGCTTAAATGATCATTAAGTACATACATATTAGTTACATTATAGTTAAACCATATTCTGCTAAACAATTCTCAAGTGAATAAGATACATTATCAAAGAGGTATTCCAAGGGTCTTATTGCACAGCTACTGGCTAATCCATGTGCTTCCAGTCTGAGAAATATATGCTTTGTGCCACCAAGTACAGAATTCTGACTGCCTCCTCATGTTTATTACACAGTTTCTCCTCTTTCCTCATTAAAAAACAGAACACAATACCAAACAGAAAATAAAGCTGAACATTACAAAATGTGTGTTGTATTCAGTTCATTTCATTTCAACCCTAAAGCAATCCATGCGTATTCTTTCTTTTCAGTAAGAGAAGGTAGGGAACAAAAGAACAGTGAAGGGGGGGGAAGGGAAAAAATAATAAAATCTCCAACCGCACATTTTTTCTGTCATTGGAAGTACTAAAATGCTGTTACTCTGCTACCGTCTTCCACTGCAGTGGGAGGAAACACTGTGGACAGACTCACTTCCCTTCAGTTTTGTCTGCCTGTACTTCACGCATATACGAGTCAATGATATGCGGAGGCACTCCATCCATCAATAGTCGGAAGAACGAAAGCCCACCTACAAATAAGAAAAAAGATGATCTTCAGGTTGAAGGTCCTTGGAGCAACAGCTTTGTACCTTTATTTCTGACATAAGTGAGAAGTTTTAGTCAGTCCATGTTGCATACTTTGAGATAGGGGAAAATTCAACCCTGTTCAAAAGTCCAGCATGAGACTTAACCATTGTTTAATGGGTACTATACAGGCCTTTCCCATCCTCTTGCACAGGGTGAATTTCATTTCTAGGATATCATATATTCAGTCATTTACCTCGCCCCATGCAATAGTCTGTGATAAGTCTCACTTCAAATAACTCTCAGGCTTTCCATCAGACTGGGTGGAGTATGGTCAGAGATGGAAGTCAGTGGACAGGAAACAAAGTAGAAAACACCTGACTGTGTTGAGTTGTTGAAAACATGCAGACCATATTCAATTTATTGTAGTTTTGGGTCTTACAATGGCTTAAAAGTACTTAGCAAAATATTTACCATGTTGCTTGAAAGTAACAATTAGGATGATGCATGTAAATGACTCATATGGAAAAACAGCCAGGATGTTACATAGAGGTGCCTTTAGTCTCCAGAGAGAAATGATGAAAGTTAAAACTTTTGTCTGCTGGGGAAGTCTGAAGAATCATTTTGGATTTGCTTTTAAATTCAACTTTGAATTTGCTTTTTCTTGGGGTTGTTCAGCCTGGAGAAGAGAAGGCTCCAGGGAGCCCTTAGAGCACCTTGCAGTACCTAAAGGGAACTTAAAAGTGAGAGCTGGAGAGGGACTTCTTACAAGGGCATGTAGTGATAGGGCAAGGGGTGGTGGCTTCAAACTGAAAAAGGGTGGGTTTAGATTAGATACAAAGAAGAAATTCTTCACTGGGAGTGTGGTGAGGCACTGGTACAAGTTGCCCAGAGAGGCTGTGGCTGCCCCGTGTCACTGAAATCAAGGTCATGGAAACTAAACAAATGGATATTTCTGTGAATATCATAGTTTCCAAATGATATTTGGAAGAAACAGGGGGAAAGGTAAATATTTTGCTAAAAACTTTATAATCTGCCCTTTCTCCAGACAAAGGGTGTGATTTGCTTTAAAAAAGCTATATACCATTACTATTCCCCTTACAACTTTGCATGAATATTGTGTTCTGCAAGTTGCAAACCACCCGCTGATAACTCCACTTACCTTCTGAGCTTTTTCTGGAACACACCAAAAGCTTTAAAGCAAAAGTACATTGCCAGGATGAAGATAACACTGTATCTCAGTGCTTTTGCTAAATGCAATTGAGCTGATACTTACACACAGCATTTATCCAGAGTTTGGATTCTTTAGAATTTATAACCTTTATTAACACAAGGATTATCCAATTAAAGTGCTATTAGTTACTAGTGATTATGAGACTGCACTGTCTCATTGAACGCTGGCATTGTGGCAGAACTGTTCGCTCCCAACCTTAGATAGATGCACAATACAGACAAAAAGTAAAGCATGCTTTTTTGGCATTCTTTCAGCTCATGAAGTGCAAGTTGTGATACGAGTCATTCATTTTTTAAATGAAGTTAACTGTGGAATAAATATTTCATTTATGTAGAGGTATATTCCTATAAAAATAACACTGTAAATGCAAAATGCTCTTTTATTACTTGCATTTTATTCATGCTAATTAATTATGCTAACGCATGCACTGTTAAATTCCATTGAAACGTGCACCATTAGAAGATAGAAGGATGTACTACTTAGAAGAATTACTGTAACAAGCAATTATTATAAAAATCTGAATTTAGATGCACTAAAATTATCTTGCTACTAATCTTAAAAAAACATTTTCATTAAGTGACATAATGAAAATCATGCCATACTAGGCAGACATTGTATGACGTGTAAACAGACATAAGCTTCATATGCAAGAACCATATGAAAGCTTACCTTAGATGACAATATACATTCAAAAATCCTTACTGTGTAACTAAGGGAGAAAGAGAAAGAGAAGGAACAGTTTAAATGCAAACACAAAAGTAAAGAGAAAATGTTGAGTGAAATTATTATTACAATTATGTCAAGATGATAATTTAATCCTTAGTCATGTAAAATATGTAGGAATAGAAGCACATGAAGAGTAAAAGGTAGGGATCCAGTTCCACTTCAAAATTGTCATTAATATGTAAAAGCTATATTAATATGTACAAGTAACTATAAAACCTGTAATTAGTCTAAAGTATAGATTGGAACCAAATTATGCAAATTATATTTATGATAAAAGTTTCCAAATGTAGCTTCAAAGAAGCTAACACATATATATATATAGTATTTTCCACCAGGGAAAAAAAGCACACACATAACACTGAAGGACATATATATATATATGTTGAAACTCTGTAAGGCAAAATAATCAAGTACAGACTAATTACATACCTTTGCACTAAAATATGTTTGTCATACATCCACATTTACATTACTTAAAGCATGCTATTTACTCTGTAGGTGCCCTTACCTTTCATTAAACATTTTGAATCTATAAAACAACCACCTTTTTATATGTATATGTATATAAAAGCACTCAGCCTTGTACCTATTGTAGCCTTTCAAGAAAAATACCTTGAAACTTCAAAAGCTACAGGAATATTATCTAATCCTATCTCCTAAGGTGTTTTAGGTTTGTAATGGAAGGTTTGGATGATAATATATTGCAGACCAGTTTTGGCCATCACTGTCATTTTGAAACTGCACTGTCAATATTCTGACATTTGGGCAAGGTTGCAAGAAAACACATTTCCATAGAAAGAGTGAAGTTCTCTGAACTCCACCAAACTTGAATGTAAAATAAGTTGTAGGAGAAAGAAAGTAAATGAAGTAAAATTTTCTGTTTATAAGTAATTGAATCAAGACTTCATCCTTAAATTCAGTAGATGAAGCTCAGGCATGGATTATTATTCTGAGCACTAATTTGTTATAAAAAACTAATCCTGTAATAAAGAATGCCCTTTAAACACAGCAAACTACTTTATTATACTTCTGTTCTTTCAATAATTCTACAAACTAACTGAGGAATGGTTTTTTGAAATGCAAATTTCTTTCTCCTGGAAAGGTCTAAGTGTTGTGGTCAAAGGTATTCACAGTCATTAAATGAATTCTTTATAGAGACAAGTAGTTCTATGAGATATGTCTAAAACCTTAGTGATTCTGATGTTAAATACTCATATTCTTGATTAATTTGGCCTTCTTCGCTCATGTGACATAGACAATGTATGCCATGAGACACTGGGTAGTTTATTCTAAAAAAGCAAATAAATACACACTTTGCATGCAGAAAATACGTTTGCATGTGGAAAGAGAGGAAGGGAATGAAATGGAATGTCCAGAGGAGTATGCGTAGTATAAACCTGATTATTCCCCGCCAAGCTGAATGGTTCTCCTGGGTTAATTATTCCATGATAGATCACTGCAGAATTAAAATATTTATAGTAGTATTTATTTGCATTTGAAATTCTTCCCAGTTGATCTTAACACCTTTTAAAAAAAATATTTCTTAAACAGCAACTTTGCTATCACCAGCCTGTCAGTGATCACCCAGTTGGATTTCCCTTTTAAGATAAAAGTCCTCCAAAACCATTTTTTCATGATAAAAGAAGCATGGTGCCTTATCTAATTCTTTTAATTTACCTCAGTGAACCTGATAAGGAATCAGTTCCTTAGTACTTGTAATGGGAGATTTAGAGCCACATTTAGGATTCTACCTCAGCAAACTCAAAAGATACGTATGTTGTTTTCTATAGTAAGATGAGTATGAAACATGTAACGAGATTCTGTGTATGCATTATCTTTCAAATAGATGAGGTAGAGTTATTCTCTTCTCTAAGATCTATTATAGAACTTTCTACAGCCCACTTACATTTACAAAAAAGGCCACCGTATGTGCAATTGTACAGAGCAGTTTGTGTAACTGCCATCTTTAAGTTCACTCAGCAAAACTTAGAACTGAAGAACAAAATACTGTCTATCTGAAATAACATCAGTACATGCAAAATCTCTTGAGGACAAAGTAACTTTTTATTATTTCAATGGCTGTGCTTATAAGTATCACTAAAACTTCTTCAGGAAACGAGTATTAAATCTATCAACAACTAAGGAGGTTAATTTTACAACTAAAATAATTAGCAAATGGTTGAAAATGTAGAACATTGTAGCATACTGATAGTATTCATAGCTAGAGTATTCCTAGCTAGTCTGTTGTTCAAATATTATGCAAAATCAGAAATGCTAGCTTGTTCTGTGACATTCCTGGCTGAGCATATATATGCATGATAAATTTCAGATCTCCCAATACATCAGAGATAGACAGATAAAAGTAATTCTAACCAACATATGGAAAAATAGCTTACTACAATATATACCGTCATGTGGCATAGAGCTCTTTAGCATGACTTACTAGTAAGTAAGTCTGACTTATCTGTAGTAATAGCACTGTAGCTTGTACCTTCACCAGATAGGTAGTATAGCCTTGAGCCTGTTAGCCTTGTCCAGGCAACATTCAACTGTATCTCATAATCTTACAAATCCAGACCTTGACTGTTTCTTGGATTGTTACTGGAATAAAGCTGAACCGATTTAAAGCTGTACATATGAAAACACACACACACACACACAGACACACACAGACACACACAGACACACACACACACACACACACACACACACACACACACACACACACACACACACACA